>CP092879.1:53887953-54090837 GCA_030710605.1 Cordylochernes scorpioides
ATTTTGGATGACAAAGAGCCATCTTCAGAAATAAGTAATGCCAGGATTCAATACACAAGGTAATAAGACAAAAAAAAGATGGTAACAATGCTGTTACCGAAACGTCGCACACTATTTATTTATTTGGATTTGGTCTTATTACCTTGTGTTTATAATCTATAATCCAAATTGTGCCTTATGGCCAGGATTCACTGTTTTGTGAAATTTCTCATTCAGTACTTTTGTCGAAAGATGGTAACAACGTTGTTACCAAAACGTCACACACTATTTATTTATTTGGATTTGGTCTTATTACCTTGTGTTTATAATCTATAATCCAAATTGTGCCTTATGGCCAGGATTCACTGTTTTGTAAAATATCTCATTCAGTACTTTTGTCGAAAGATGGTAACAACGTTGTTACCAAAACGTCACACACTATTTATTTATTTGGACTTGGTTTTATTACCTTTTGTTTATAATCTATAATCCAAATTGTGCCTATCGCCAGGATTCACCGTTCATTAATGTTTGAAAAAGCAGGGGAGAACCAATCAGCAAGTAAATAAACTAGACATCTTATATACATATAAAGCCATTTAGCCCAGTTTCTACAGTGATGGATATGGTGGGCTTTGTATGCACTCCAAATACCAATTTAGGTTAAAACTATGTACAGATGGATTTGCAGAGCCATTGACCCGTACGGCCTCAATTCAACCCTTGTTAGGCCTAGCTAGGGATGGGATGGTTCTCCCTTCCTGATGATGATGGTATAAAATGTTTATATCCTCTCACCAGAACTGGTCACTTCTCAATTTGAGTCATTATAAGAATTTAGCATGCTTTGTATAAGATCAACATAGGTAATAAATTATAAAAAAGGCATCTCCTTATCATGCAACTGAAAGTTGCTGATGGCTTGTGCTTATTTATTCCTATAGATGACGCAAGCCATCAGCAACTTTCAGTTGCACGATAAGGAGATGCCTTTTTTTATAATTTATGCACCTTATCCCAGTACAATATCACATTTGTAATATTTTTTCACATAGGTAATAAGACCAAATAAATAAATAATGTGTGATGCTAAGTGATAAGGCACAATTTGGATTATAGATTATAAACACAAGGTAATAAGACCAAATCCAAATAAATAAATAGTGTGTGATATTTCAGTGAATCAGTACTTTTGTGTGAAGATGGTAACAACACTGTTACTGAAATGTCACACACTATTTATTTATTTGGATTTGGTCTTATTACCTTGTGTGTGACGTTAAGGTGACAATGTTATTACTACATTCAAGCACAGCTTACATTTTGTCCTGGTTATTTCTACATGGTAGGTTGTTGGTAAGTAAGGGTGGTCCCCCTTCTAAACTTTACAGGAGGGCAACTGTTGGGTGATGTGAACTCTTAGCTAAGCATCAGGGAGATTGATGTCATCTTGATTTTGTGAAGAATTTCTTGTCTAGTTAGATTGATGGATGAATTTAGAAATTGAAAGAATGATTTTCTTGACTGAATTTTGGCTTATCATTCCTAAATCTGGGTGGTTTGTATCCTCTTTGAGTACATTGGGATAGCTAATCTGAGATAGGCCTCAATCTGGATTGTGAAAACTGGAAATTTTACTCTGATCCCCTCACTCAATTGGTGAAGATGCAGTATTAACTGTTGATAGCTACAATCCAGAATCAAATCCCACATTAGGCACTTCTTTTCTAAAGAAAAAATTACTTCATTGGCCCTTGATTTTTGCAAAAGTCCAACACCACCAGTGAATGCAAGTAACCAAATGGGGACTCTGGCACACTTGTAAGTGCAAAGTCAAACTGCTTTCTACCTGTGTAGGCATGTGGTACACTTACAGTAAAAGTAGTTGCTAACATGATTATCATGGCCTGTACTGTGTATACTTGGAATAAGTAGAAGAAAAAATAACTCAATCTTGAATTTAGAATCAACAGCATATTCATCTATATAACATAATAAGGTATAATTTTTGGATTATAGATTAGAAACACAAGGTAATACAGTAGTACCTCCCTGTAAAAGATACCTGATTGCAGAGGCAAGCTGTCCTTTAGGGAGAGGTGTCCTCTTCCCGGAGAGTTGCTAAATAGTAAAAATGGTAATTTTTCAAATGAAAACTGTCATTTGTAGAGAGGTGTCCTCTAGCGCGAGTGTTCCCTTATTGAGGTTCTACTGTAACACCAAATTAATAAATAGTGTGACATTTTGGAGATAACACTGTTACCAAAACATCACACTATTTATTTGGATTTGGTCTTATTACCTTGTGTATCTTCATGTTGTTGTTTTACTCTTCATTTGAAAATGGATGTCGTTGTTGCCACGTTAGTCACCTTGGACCAGAATTTGGCCAAATATTCCAAGGGTCCGGGGGAGTGGTTGGACACCACAGGAAGGTGTGGTTGGACTTCTTCCCCCCCTGTATATCTTAATAACAGTAAGATTATAAATCCTGCTTGTTATCCTTAAGAAACTGAAACTGTCCTCCTCCAAAGACCAGCTTTTTGTTGGTCATTGAGGTACAGCTTGCACCACGCTGATTAGAGCCAACAGCTCGAAACGCGTACCTGGTTAGCTTTTCTTGATTAATCAAGATTAGGGTATTTGGCCAATTCTGCAAAACTCAAAATCAACAATTAGTTGATATTTATCCTGAAAGATGGTGCAAGCCATCAGTAACTTTTAGTTGCATGATCAGGAGATACATGTTTTCTTAAGCCTCTCCTCCTGGTGTTCTAGCATTTACACTGGGCCAACTTTGCTGCCTGTGTTCACCCATTGAAATGGAGATGACAATAGAGTCAAAACCAGGACAGGGGGTTAATATTCACATTGAGGGAAATTTTAAAGTATTTTGCAATATTTCCCTCTGATTCTTGCGAGCCTTTTACAGCTGATGCTCAATACAGTAGAACTACCTCTCTGTAAAGGACAACACCTAGTTGCAGAGCCAAAGTGTCCTTTAAGTAAGAGGTTTCCTATTACCAGAGAGTTGTTAATTAGTAAAAAATAATAATTTTGAAGATATAAAAAACTGACCTTTGTTGAGAGGTGACTGAAAGGCACAATTTGGATTATAGATTATAAAACAAGGTAATAAGATCAAATCCAAATAAAAAAAATAGTGTGCGACATTTCGGTAACAGCGTTGTTACCGAAATGTCGCACACTATTTTTTTATTTGGATTTGGTCTTATTACCTTGTTGAGAGGTGACTCTTATGGAGGTTCTACTGTAACTGGGATTCGGCAGCTTGTAAATGGGAAAAGTCTAACTGCATCTATATTATGTAGTGATGCAACAAACTTAGTTACATATCCCCACCCACCATTATGACTATCACATGTATACTTGGGATATAAAAGAGTATAACAAGAGTTACTGTAACAATCGATAATAAACTTCCCATCTGCCATTAAAGTCGTTGACCCTCTCATCTAGAAGTTCCACACCTGTTGTAATTCAAGGTTGGAAATCTTGCCAGGTATATTATCAACCAGAGTCTTGTTTGTTTGCTTTTTTTAAGATTGTTACTGCATGTGTGTTCTTTGTTAACCCTTTCTACTTCAACCAGTTCTTATTGCAGTAGAACCTCCCTGTAAAGGACACCTAATTGCAGAGCCAAAGTTTCCTTTAGGGAGATGTGTCCTCTTACCGGAGAGTTGCTTCTTCTTTCTTATCTCCACTCAATCATATAAGGTATCAAGCTTGTAAAACTTGAGACTTTTGATGATGTCTGCCAGGGAAGAGTAGAGCTCATTAATGGATGAGTCAATACAGTCAATAATGTGTTTTGGGGTTGCAGGTTGAGAATTGCACTTAGTGATAGAGAGGTGTTAAATTGTAAAAATGTTAATTTTACAAATGAAAACTGTCCTTTGTAGAGAGGTGTCCGCTAGCGGGGTGTCTGCTAAAGGGAGCTTCTACTGTATATGGCTGCTTGTATGTGTGCACATATCTGTAACTATATTTATTCATTGAAGTTTTTTTTTGAGAAACTTTAAAAATACAAAACATCTTAATATTTGAAACATAAGGTAATATAAGAGACCAAATCCAAATAAATAAGGTGACATTATAACTAGATAGTGTCATGCACTATTTATTTATTTGGATTTGATGTATATAGTTGTTTATTTGTTTTGAATAATATTTCATTTATAAATTAATCTCATAATTTAGTCTGTGAAAATAAAAATATTGGACTGGTGACCAAACAAACTGTATATAGATGGTTTAATGTTTGGTAGTTATGATAATTAAATTTGATGGTTATGTAATTTTGATCTTCATTGAATAAAATATATAAATCTTAAATGTGTTTTAAACTTTAATAACAAGTACAAAACAGGATTTAGTCTTATAACCTTGTATTTCTAATCTATAATCCAAATTGTACCTTATCATAGATGACACAGAATAAAGTGGTTTTTAAAAATCAAACTTGGGAATATATTATAAGTGCTGTAACCAACCTAATGTGTTTTAGATGATCCAGGTGGAGAATGTCGCTATAACCAAGTAACTAAGAGATGAAGGAAGGAGCTGATGAGCCTGAAGATGTTCTGGCTTCAAGACATTAGAGGAGGTATCTGGATGCTACTGGGATGAGTTAACACCAGGATGGTTCTGAAATACCATCGGCCCAGAATCAGCGTTCCGGAATGGTGACATAGCTGGTACCTCCACCTAACATTACTTTCTCTTGCAAAAGAGTCGGTGGACGAGTGGGTGACACCCTCGATTCCCGACAGTCATGAACCGGGATTGAATCCTGCGTTAACATTTTATTTTAATATGTGAATAACCTCTCTCTTCAGTCCCAACCTGTGACCACTAATTGGAATGAAGTCTTTGTTGTTGTTTCTTATCCCCTTGTGCAAAATTCCATGAGTCCATTGAAGATTTTGTTGTTGTTGTCCCCTTGTGCAAAATTCCATGAGTCCAATGAATTCTTTGTTGTTGTTTCTTATCCCCTTGTGCAAAATTCCATGAGTCCATTGAAGATTTTGTTGTTGTTGTCCCCTTGTGCAAAATTCCATGAGTCCAATGAATTCTTTGTTGTTGTTTCTTATCCCCTTGTGCAAAATTCCATGAGTCCAATGAAGCTTTTGTTGTTTCTTATCCCCTTGTGCAAAATTCCATGAGTCCATTGGAGTTTTGTTGTTGTTTCTTATCCCCTTGTGCAAAATTCCATGAGTCCAATGAAGCCTTTGTTGTTTCTTATCCCCTTGTGCAAAATTTCATGAGTCCATTGAAGCTTTTGTTGTTTCTTATCCCCTTGTACAAAATTCCATGAGTCCAATGAAGCTTTTGTGAATTACAAATGAATCAATTTGCATACTTTCACCTACAAAATATAAAACATATACTAAAGTGTGGAAATTATAAATAAAATATCTACATCTTATTTTGTTCTTTATGATAATTTTCTGAAATTCTGTTATCCCATTCTAAATATATTTATATGGTTTTATTAACTTTAAACAAATGTGTTATGAGAAATTTAAACTATTTTTTACGCATAATTCTTTTTGAAATAAAATAATTTTCTACTGCCCTTACTGTAATGAAAAATGTAAATATGATAAATAAATCTGCATAATGTTTAAAATGTGTTGTTTATTAAATTATTTTTATAAAAATATATTGTTCTGAAAATAGAGCAATCTATATTTAAATCATTAGATAAAAAAAAGGCATATATTGGATTGAATAAAAGATATATTTGTCAATATTTCGACTGGCTGAACGCCAACCTTTATCAAGGCATTAGATTTTTGTATAAACAAACTCAGCGCCGCTTTGTGTATACAAAAATGTAATGCCTTGATAAAGGTTGGCGTTCAGCCAGCCGAAATATTGACAAATATATATTTTATTCAATCCAATATATGTCTTTTTACTATCTAATGATTTAAATATATAGGTGGGTAGGTAAATATGTAATATTGAAAAGTTTCATAACAATAAAATAGTAAGAGTTATACAAGTACCTTTTTATAAATTACTAGACGGGTGACCAGGCTTCACCCCGGGATTGACCCGTGTGCATATCTACCCGAGTGTTATATATTTAGATAAGATTTTTTTTTATAATTGTTTGTTATTAGCATTATCTATTTGTTTGCATCAGCATAATTTAATCTAATCTTTGATAGAGGGCGCTGTTCGTGAGCTAAGTAGAATAATTTGAATATATAGTTTTAATAATTGATTTATATATTTTTTTTAAAATAGCCTATCGTCTTCCCCGTATTTTTTTACCTATGTATGGAAATTTTGGTTTGAATTAGTGAACTACTGCGAATTTGTATACCGAACATATACAAACAAACAAACATACAAACATTGATTTTTATATATATAGATATGGAAAATAGAACAAAGGAAAGAATGTGAAAATAGTACAAAACAGAAATTGTACTCAGATAAGGTGAATAATCAAACAATATATTTCCATGTACTCCTGTAGAAGGGCAGAGATGTCTGAAAGCTCGAGAATACATTCAATAAAGATAAAGAATCTCATCTCCAGAAACTTGTAGCATTTGTTTGATTGATATCCTGGAGATTTATATGAATTGATAAGGTGAATAATTTAAGAAAAAGGTATTTTCTGATCGTGCAACTAGAAGTTGCTGATGACTTGTGCCATCTGTCAGGATAAATATCAACTAATCGCTTATTAGCTATCTTGAAGAATAGGATATGTAGGCTTTAGATGATGTTGCCCATAGTGGTTTGTCTGTTCTCAGTCTTTTCCCATTGTTCTCTTTCCTCTACGCTGCTAGATAGACTAGAACTTCCTGTGTCTTCTTCTGTCTTATCTCCACTACATCATATAAAGGTACCAAGTCTGTAGAGCTTGAAACTTTTGTCTGCTGGGAATGAGTAGAGCTCATCAATGGATGAGTTAATACAGTGAATGTCT
Organism: Cordylochernes scorpioides; assembly: GCA_030710605.1. Lineage (NCBI taxonomy): Eukaryota > Metazoa > Arthropoda > Arachnida > Pseudoscorpiones > Chernetidae > Cordylochernes > Cordylochernes scorpioides. The sequence continues at coordinate 53,894,906 of CP092879.1, forward strand.
TCTAAGCCATATGACTACTCCTGGAGGTGGTCCCTTTATCAGAAGCTGTCAGATAATTTTTTTAATTTTAAAAAGATCACTCTTCAGACAGGCCACTCATAAGAGAGGCTTATCTGTATAGAGAACAATTTTTTAAAAAATAGCTAAATGTATAGTTTTAATCTAAATCACCAAGGCAGTATGCCATTTAGGGAACTGAGGTTTATTGAGTCAGTAGCCGAGCATCTTGTGGATGGCAGGGTACCGTTGGCGCACAGGTCTGCACCGCTCCTTGTCAATGACCAGAGTGTTCTGCTTGACAGCAGCCTCGGCCTCCAGGCCACGCCGGGTCTCCAGCAAGTTATCCAGTCCGGCCTCAGCCTGCTCCAGGTTCCTCTGGAGCTTGTGGACTGTGGAAGACAGCTCCCGTAGCTCCCTCAGCAGCCTGCCCACACAGATTCCATTGGAGATATACAACAAACTCAAATAAGGAAACTCTGTCTCATTTATCAGAAATTTAACTATGCAGCATAAATCAAATTTTTCTACTGTCCTTACTGGTGATATATTGAGAGGGCCTAGCTCATCGGTGTTCTACCCTCCCAGCAGTAGTTTATCTACTATACCACACTTATTATTATCCCTAAACCATGGTACAGGCCATGATAATCATGGTGGGTAGAAGTTGACGACTGCTTTTACTGTAAGTACACCACATGTCTACACATGTGAAAGGCAGTTCAACTTTTGCATTTACAAGTGTGCCAGAGCCCCGTTTGGTTACTGCACTTGCTTGGTGGGGTTGGACTTTTGCAAGAATTGGGGGCCATTGGAGCATTTTTCTTTAAAATTAGAATGAAAAATAATGCACAATTTGGATTGTGTTGTTTAGATTTGGTCTTATTACCTTGTGTTTTAAATCGGGAAAAGTGCCCAATGTGCGTGATTTGATCCCGGGTTGTAGCGGTCGAAAACCAACAGTTTAGACCACTCATATACCAACCCCCATGAACTCACCCAACCTCTGATAAACAACTACATTCAGGCTATGCAGATTTTTTTTGGGCAATGATCTTCCATGGGAGGTTCTATTGTAGGAGTAGAAATGCATTTTGTTTCTGCACAAGTTCCTACAAGATCTTGTTCAACAAGTCATAAAAAGAGATTTAAAGACTTGGAAAAAAAAAAAGAAAAAGAATGAGAGAGTTGAAAGGAGGAAGGAAACCACTCACGAATGTTGGGCAAGATCCTTGCACAGTTCCACATTGGGGCGTTGGTTGCGGTTGTGCAACCGAGTCTGGGCTTTTTTCAAGGCTGCCTCTTTCTCCAGGAGTTCCTGACGGAGGAAGTTGATGGTCTCTTCAGCCTGTGCAATGTCCTTGGCCACCTGGGACCATACCATAACAACCTCAGAATGGGGCCACCAAACACAAATGTTAGCAGAAAAGACAAGGTAATAAGACCAAATCCAAATAAATAAATAGTGTGTGACATTTTGATAACAACGCTGTTACCGGAACGTCACACACTATTTATTTATTTGGATTTGGTCTTATTACCTTATGTTTATAATCTACTAGGGGAATGACCCGGCTTGGCCCGTGAAATCCCTTGGGTGCAATTTCCTTCATACTAAAAGTATATCAATAATAAATATTAGAAGTGCCATAGAATAGCAATACAGAAATAACACATAAACTACAGGAAAAAAGTGTGTGTGATGGCAAAAATTGTATTATATTAGTGATCAGGTATTTGATTTAATTAATATAGTTGATATAATAATATATATTTATATTATATATAATATAAATGAGTTTTAAAAATTGTAAAAAAAAATGCATCGGCCGGGAATTCTACCACTGAAAGGCGAGCATTCTACCACTGAACCACCGATGCTTAAAAAAATAACCATATTTAGGTATTCATTCCATTCCGATTAGTCCGCGTAAAAAAAGTTCTTCAAATGAAAAAAATAAATAGCCAAAAATACTAATCAAAATGCAGCCGAAAATTTTCCTCAGGTTTATAAAAAGCGACATGCAAAATTTGGTACCAATTGGTTCAGTAGTTTTTGAGTTTATCGCGAAACAGACAGAAATTGACTTTTATATATAATCTGTGGTGGTTAACAACAAACCACATAAATAATTTCTTAAAATTATATTTGATAGCGATTTTGTTTTAAGTTGAAAATTTGCCTTGAATTAAATACCAAACGATGTACGTTTTCGTTGTTTTTAAATATTGCGAAATATGTTATATTTTTTGTTTTAAATATAAATATTTAATATGTATTTCTTAAATATTTATAATTTGATATTATGAGTAATTTTATTTTTCACTTTTGATCAAATTGAAATTCTTGTTTGATTGCTTGCAAATGTTCTTTAAAGTTTATATTTTAAATACCGCGTATTTAAATTTATGTGGGCGGCATAGATTTATAAGCGGAGTCATTAACAAATTATTGATTGTAAAATCAACTTTTAATTACATTTATTTATACAAATTATCAGAAGGGTTAAATTGGTGTATACTACATGTTGAAGTTATTTTTGTATCTGTGTGGTCAAAAATCAATTTCTAGATTATATAATGTTAGATATATGTGTTTGATATATTATAGATAAATATTTACATTTTATATGATTTATGTTTTATATTTAAAATGATGTATAATTATTTTATTATATTGATATGACAAAAATTAATATGATATTAATGTTAATATATGGGAGCCGCTACAAATCTATATTCCAAATTGTGCATTATCGTTAGTAGAAAAGGAAACTTCAAAATAAAAGACACTTCAGTTAGAAAATTTATTTTCTTGACATTTGCAACAAAAATCATTTGACCTCATCAGGAATAAAATGAAATCATTTATCCTGACGAGGTCAAAAAGATTTTTGTGTTGAAATGTTGATAAAATAATTTTCTGGCAAAGTATCTTTTATTTAAAAGAACTATGAATGCTGACCAGGATATTTCTATCTTCAAGATAGAAAAGGAAACATGCAAATTGAAGTGGTCAATCAATAACAGAGCTGACAGGAGTTCTCTCTGACAGTCCAAGGAATGTCTGTATAGCTACAACATTGAAATGGAGAATAAATGCCTTTTCTTGTCAAGCTGTTTCCATGTTAATAGGGTTCACCATAGGCTAGATCTATGGAGCATAAGCAACAAGAGGAAACTATGTCTAGGCTCAATTTGTTTGTTTTGATGAACAACAGTCAAATGTAAATAAAAGACAATTCGCTGAGGGAGGAGTTTCTTTTGTTCTTATCAGAACAATACAAGCAAGAGGGTTGGTGGAAAGATGGTCTAAACCGTTGGACCACTACAACCCGGGATCGGATCCCGCATTGGACACTTTTTTTCTGATTTGAAAAAAAAAAAAGCTCCAATGGCCCCCAATTCTTGCAAAACTCCAACCCCACCAGCAAGTGCAAGTAACCAAATGGGGCTCTGGCACATTTGTAAGTGCAAATTTGAACTGCTTTTCACATGTGCAGACATGTGGTGCACTTATAATAAAAGCAGTCGCCAACTTCTACTCACCATGATTATCATGGCCTGTACCACGTGTACTTGAGATAAGCAAAAAAAAAATGACAATACAAGCTTTCAGGTGTAACTGCTCTTCTATGGGTATATACAGGTCGAAGGGCACCTCTTGTATTGTCATAATAAGAACAAAAGAAACTCTTCCCTCACCGAATTGTCTTTTATTTATAATTTTACTGAAAGGATTACAGAAAATTGACATGGACCCAGAACAGCAGCTTTACACACCCAAGATAGTGGACATTGCTGCTGCTGTGATAGAGATATCCGAGGCTCTTCATTGGACATAACAACAACAACAGAAAATTGACATGGACCCAGAACAGCAGCTTTACACACCCAAGATAGTGGACATTGTGACTGCTGTGATAGAGATATCCGAGGCTCTTCATTGGACATAACAACAACAACAGAAAATTGACATGGACCCAGAACAGCAGCTTTACACACCCAAGATAGTGGACATTGCTGCTGCTGTGATATAGATGCATAGAGATATCTGAGGCTCTTCATTGGACACAACAACAGAAAATTGACATGGACCCAGAGCAGCAGCTTTACACACCCAAGATAGTGGACATTGCTGCTGCTGTGATATAGATGCATAGAGATATCTGAGGCTCTTCATTGGACACAACAACAGAAAATTGACATGGACCCAGAACAGCAGCTTTACACACCCAAGATAGTGGACATTGCTGCTGCTGTGATATAGATGCATAGAGATATCTGAGGCTCTTCATTGGACACAACAACAGAAAATTGACATGGACCCAGAGCAGCAGCTTTACACACCCAAGATAGTGGACATTGCTGCTGCTGTGATATAGATGCATAGAGATATCTGAGGCTCTTCATTGGACACAACAACAGAAAATTGACATGGACCCAGAACAGCAGCTTTACACACCCAAGATAGTGGACATTGCTGCTGCTGTGATATAGATGCATAGAGATATCTGAGGCTCTTCATTGGACACAACAACAGAAAATTGACATGGACCCAGAGCAGCAGCTTTACACACCCAAGATAATGGACATTGCTGCTGCTGTGATAGAGATGCATAGAGATATCTGAGGCTCTTCATTGGACACAACAACAACAACAGAAAATTGACATGGACCCAGAGCAGCAGCTTTACACACCCAAGATAGTGGACATTGTGACTGCTGTGATAGAGATGCATGGAGACATCTGAGGCTCTTCATTGGACACGACAACAACAATAACAGAAAATTGACATGGACCCAGAGCAGCAGTTTTACACACTCAAGATAGTAGACATTGCTGCTACTGTGATAAAGATGTATGGAGACATCTGTGGCTTTTCATTGAACACGACGACAACAACAACTGAAAGGATTATAATATTAACAGTCAGAACAGTAGAACCATCCTGTAAAGGACAACACCTAATTACAGAGTCAAAGTGTCCTTTAGGTAAGAGGTGTCCTCTTACCGGAAAGTTGCTAAATAGTAAAAATGGTAATTTTTCAAATGAAAAATTTTCTTTGTAGAGAGGTGTCCACTAGCAGGGTGTCCGCTAAAGAGAGGTTCTACTGTAATAACAAACTAGAACCTTTCACAATAAACTGTGATGCTGGAGGAGAGGGGGGAATCAAAGAGTCGGGTAGAAAAGAAATCAACCATAGAAATTCTTAGGTCTCATTGTAAAAGAAGAAATTGACATCTCAACCAGAAAAAAAAAGAGTCTTATTTCCATCAAGGTTTTGGTGAGTATCATTCAACTTCATATTTCAGGATTCTTAGAAATCAATTCTCTACTTATCAGCTATCTTGTTTACACACTTGACAATTGAAATAATTTTATTGACATCTTTTTTTTCTCTGCTTATCCCTAGTACACGTGGTACAGGCCATGATAATCATGGTGGGTAGTTAGCGACTGATTTTACTGTAAGCGCACCACATGTCTACACATGTAAAAAGCAGTTCGACTTTGCACTTACAAATGAGCCAGAGCCCTGTTTTGTTACTTGCACTCGCTGGTGGGGTTGGACTTTTGCAAGAATCGGGGGCCATTGGAGCATTTTTTTTTATTTTAAACAGAAAAAAGTGTCCAATGCGGGAATCGAACCCAGGTCGTAGTGGTCGAAAACCAAACGGTTTAACCAGCCTTCCACTGACCCCCCATTTATTGACATCTTGTCAATACATGCAAATGTCACAGTTTTACATTCTTGTTTTACACACTTGATAACAGTACTAACTATTTAAGAACAGGCTGTGATATTTTTCTTATTCAGTACTTTTGTCTGATGATGAGGTAACAATGCTGTTACTGACAAGTAAACACACTGTTTATTTATTTGGATTTTTGGTTTGTTTTTGAAGGGAGAATCTTTATTTAGCTCCTGGATAGTTCTGTGTCCAATTGAGCTCATTCCATGGGATTTACAATAGTCTGGTCTCACAAGTTATAATCCATGGAAAGATATCTTAATCAAGTTGGTTTCAGGTAGGAGGTAATGGAAGCAAATGGCCTAGAAGCTTGTATACCACTAACCCCACCATTGTAAGACTTAAGGAGAGTGGACTTCTTGAACTGGCTTAGCAACCAAGGAGATCACCATGGCAGAAAAACCACTAAGAATGAAAATACACTCATGGACAAAACTTAAGGAAGTGGAAAGTCTTTAATGTCGCTGGTTGTCTATTTTTTTTTTTTTAAGGAGACATATACAATTTTGTTCACACTTGGTTATCTTGTGTGTCTTCAATAAAAGTCACTGTAATATCTTTCAGAGTTATTGTCTGAATCCTGATATACATGTTGAAAAGTACAACTTCCTTAAGTTTTGTCCATGAGTGTATATATACCCCACCAATCACCAATGCCAGATATGAGGAGAGTTTTTTTTTTTACATATCCTTTTAGTCTAAATTAGACAAGATCTTGGAGGTCGTGCTCGTAAAGAAGCTCAAGAACTCTTCTTGGTTCTCTGTACAGGGATCTTTTGTCCTTTCCAATGCAATTTAGTAAATGTTGGGGAGTGGCCTCTTCGGTTTTGCACCTAGTGCACATGGGGAAGCTTTTGGCTCCCTCTTTATAGACTAGAGGGCGCAGGTGACCAGATTTCCATCTGGCCAACTGTGTTGATTCCCTTCTGTTTAGTTGGAGGGTCTGTTTTTTGGGGTTTTCTACCTGGTACCAAGAATGATGGAAACTATATGATGAGGAGAGTGAACTTGAGTAACCTAGAAGATGGTAGAAACACCACTAAGAACAGAAATACATAATCCCAGATCATGGCACACATGGAGAGAGAGACTCACAAGATCCAGGTGCTGTGTGAGACGGTAGAGACAGTCAGCAGTCTCTGTGATCCTGCGGGACAAAGCACAGTCCACGGCATCCGCTTGGTTGCGCAAGGATGCAGACATTCCATTCAGGAATTGCTCCAAGCAGCAGCGCAGGTTGGAGGAGGCGCAGATCTCCTGTCTGGCAGCATTCAGATTGTCCTTGCAGAAATCCTCCCAGGACTTGAGAGTGGACCACCTGTGGACAGACCAATCAATGTACTCACAGATAGAGCATTCTACCATTTGACACAAGAACCTGGGTTACATCTTACATTGAAGGTAGCCTCTTTTAATAAATGAGTAGGGGGGTCGGTGGAAGGCTGGTTAAACCGTTTGGTTTTCGACCACTACGACCCGGGTTCGATTCCCGCATTGGACACTTTTTTTCTGTTTAAAAAAAAAAATGCACCAATGGTCCCCGATTCTTGCAAAAGTCCAACTCCACCAGCGAGTGCAAGTAACCAAATGGGGCTCTGGCACATCTGTAAGTGCAAAGTCGAACTGCTTTTCACATGTGTAGACATGTGGTGCACTTACAGTAAAAAGCAGTCGCTAACTACCCACCATGATTATCATGACCTGTACCACGTGTACTAGGGATAAGAAAAAAAAAATAATAATAATAAATGAGTCACCACATCATTGACTGTATTGACTCATCCATTAATGAGATCTACTCATCCCTAGCAGACCCCATCAACAACTCTACAAAGCTTGGAACTAACTCTCCTATAGTGTGTCTATTGCCACATGGTTAGTGGATCTCCCTATTCATATGTAAGCATCTTCCTACTAGAGAAAATAAAAAGATAGTGAAAAGTGTGTTTGAACCAGGAACATCAGGTTCTAAAGTCTAAAGCTTTCTCAGCTAGGCTATTTTGCCTTATTATATAATAATTTAAAGAAGAATTAATATTTACAAATTTAAATTTTCAGCCGGGGAGTCTTCCCCACCGTACAAGTGTCCACTTCCAGGCGATGAGGGGGTCCTCAATTCCAACACCTACTAGATAGCTTGTAAATCTATTTTATTTAGATTTCCTCAGTCCACACTTCTATTCAGTTGTATGCTAATCTCCAGTCAAAGGGGCTCTGCAATAGTTTTCTTGTAAAATATAGTATATATTGTAACTTAGTTTGTTATTATGGTATTTTACATCATTTTAAGTTTCAGATTTTAAACACAAGGCAATAAGACCAAATAAATAAATAGTGTGTGATGTTTTGGTAACAGCATTGTTACCATCTTCAGACAAAAGTACTGAATGAGAAATTTTACCACAGCATGTTTTAAATAGTTAGTTATCAAGTGTGTAAACAAGATAGCAGATAAGAAGATCTACACACTTGATAACACAGTAACTATTTAAAACATGCTGTGGTAAAATTTCTCATTCAGTACTTTTGTCTGAAGATGGTAACAATACTGTTACCGAAACGTCACACACTATTATTTATTTGGATTAGGTCTTATTACCTTGTGTTTATAATCTATAATCCAAATTGTGCCTTATCAGATTTTGTTAGATTTATTTGCCTAGATTGGTTTATATTGTCATTGCTATATAAATTTGTGTATCTTCAATTTTAAGGTAGTGGTGCAGAAGAAAAAATTTTTTTTTTTTACTTCCCTCTTCCGGTAACTATTTTTCTGATATGACAATATATAGTGTGTGGGGCTGAAACAAGGTGGTAGCTTGTTGTTGTTTCTTATCCCCTTGTGTAAAGATTACATGAATTCCATGAGTTCATTCTCCTCGAGCTGTTACTTGAGGTGGTAGCTTTGATCCAACTTGTAGAGTTTATATTAAAGTAGGATTGAGTAAACAAAAAATAATCCTAGTATCAATTTAAAGATTCAGCATGTTCACTAGCATTATTATAGATGTTATTATAAACCTCTGCTATAGAGAGGCCAAAAAGAGTCAAAGGTTTGAGCGAATATATTTCAATATCAAAAATAGAAATGACATATCCTGACCAGGAGCACATGTGCTTTACACATGCACAAAAGCACATGTGCTTTTTATCTTTTCTTTTTTACTTTCATTTTTCATATATTTCAATATTTAAGACATTTCTAACCCCTAGGGATGATCCATCACAGCTATGACTTAATCAATGGTCAGGACAAAGTCGCACATGGTGGTGCTACAATACCTATCTACTACCAGCTGTCAATCCTACTTCACCCCACATATATAGTAGATGAATAGAAAATTCTACAGAGAGGTTTTTTATTATTATTATTATCCCTAGTACATGTGGTAGATCCCATGATAATCATGGTGCGTAGAAGTTTGTGATGCATTTACTGTAAGTGCATCACATGTTTACACGTGTGAAAAGCAGTTCAACTTTTGCACTTACGAATGTGCCAGAAACCCATTTGGTTACTTGCACTCGCTGGTGGGGTTGGACTTTTGCAAGGATTGTGGGCCGTTGGAAAATTTTTTTTTTTTTATTAGAAAAAAAATGTTTATGTTGAATCTTGGGTCGTAGTGGTCAAAAACCAACGGTTTATACCACCCTTCCACCGACTCCCACTATGGAGATGTAGCAGCAAGGTATGGGTGAATAAATAGAAAATTGCACAGAGATTTAGCAGCAAAGAGTGGGTGAATAAATAGAAAATTGCACAGAGATTTAGCAGCAAAGAGTGGGTGAATAAATAGAAAATTGCACAGAGATTTAGCAGCAAAGAGTGGGTGAATAAATAGAAAATTGCACAGAGATTTAGCAGCAAAGAGTGGGTGAATAAATACAAAATTGTAGAGAAGTGAAGACCAACCTCTCCGGCAGACTCTCCTGCCCAGGGTAGAAGGCAATTCCCCCAGTGGAGCAGTCAGTGAGATGGCCAGCCTTGGTGTCTATCTCATAGGCCTCCGTCTTGTCACTCCAGTCAAACTCCAGGCACTTCTTGATTTGCATGTTCTTCCTGGACACACTCCAGCTTACTCAGTACACTAAACCCATCACAATTTATTCACTAAATGTGTGTTGTTGTTTTTTTTTGTTTTTTTCTGGAGCCAAAGAGAGAGAAAACAACCAAAAAATATATTCCATTATTTAAATAAAGAAGAAAGAGTTTCACTCTCAACCTACATAAGTCATCCTCATCATCAAATTACACAACAATCTTTGGGCTGCAGATTTTATAGAGTGTTGTCTTAAGTCTGAATGAAACCATCTCAAAGGGGAGACCTTGCACACCTTGCAGATTTACCGTGGAAATTGAAACATACCATGGTTACACACAACCTTCCTCTACTCAGGTACCTTCAAGCAATATTCCATTGTAGTGTACCACATTCATGTATTGTATATATATTTTTTAACAAATAGAAATTATCCACGGAATCAGTTGGGGAAGATATGACACAGACCTGATCTGTCCCTCCACTTCTGCCAGGTTCTTCTGGACCTGACACTGGAAATCCTTGATCATCTGTTCTTCCTGGGACACACCATTTTGGAGGAACAGGCCATCTCAAGCCATTGAAGATAGAAAATAACAACAAAATCTACCCCACTTTCCCAAAATTGGAACCTGCAGCTCCAGAACATATTTTGGCTTGCATTGTGAGAGGCCGCTGCTTATGATCAAACAGCTCGAGGAATATGAACTCATGGAATTTGTGTAATATTTACACATGGGGATAAGAAACAACATATTGGAGGAAGAGACTACTGTGGGGTACTTCGCTAGACATGAGGTGGTCAACTCCTCTTTTAATGGGTACAAATATCCACCAACATGTGGGTTCATCCAAGTCTCAAAGAAGCAGCCAAAAAATATATATACATAAACATAACTTTTAGTGTTGAGGAATACAGTAAAACCTCTCTGTAAAGGACACCTTGTTGGAGAGTCAAAGTGTCCTATAAGTAGAGGTGTCCTCTAGTGGGAATGTCATCTCAAGAAGGTTCTACTGTACATGGAAATGCTGTGGAAAATGTGATATACACTCATGGACAAAACTTAAGGAAGTTTCATATTTTGATGTCGCCGGTCATTTATTTATTTTTTTTAAGAAAACGGACAATTTTGTGTGTCTTCAACAAAGGTAACTGTGTATCAAATATCTTTCAGAGTTATTGTCTGAATCCTGATATACATGGTAAAATGTACAACTTCCTTAAGTTTTGTCCATGAGTGTACTGTTATAGCTGAACCCTAATTTTCCCTGTTAAATCTGGAGTGTCTAACTGTATATCAATAACTACTAGAGACCAGATATTATAAAATACATTAGAAAGCTCTGAAACTGACAAGAAATACTTTTTAAAAAGCTTTTTCGTTTTACATTTATAGCTTCAATAATTATTTAAAACACAATATTCTACAAAATTTGTCTTTTAGTGGTAAGGTACAATTTGTATTATAGATTAGAAACATAAGAGGTAACAAGACCAAATAAATAGTGTGTGACGTTTCAGTAACAACATTTTTACAATAGTGCTGTATATACTTTTGTCTGATGGTGGTAACAATGGTGTTACCGGAACATCACACACTATTTATTTTTTGGACTTGATCTTGCTACCTTATGTTTTTTCATGTTGTCCTCTTTATGTTGTCATCTTTTTACATAATATTCCATCATGAGGAAGCCAATGGTTACACATCACCTATCCCTTACAACTGGCTGCTCTACAGTACAGATCTATCTCACCCTACATAACACTTCAGAGCTGTTTAATTACCTTGAGGAGATTACACTGGACCTCATCCTCCACCACATCAGAGCCAATACGCTGCCTGCGCAAGTTGAGACATTCCTGCGTCACATTCAGGGCATTCTGGAGGTTCTCCAGAGCCACTTCCAGCCGCCGTTTCTGGGCTGTGAGCTTGTGGATCTCAGAAGTGATGCAGTCCAGGTGTTTAGAAATCTCTGAGCGGGCATCTGCAAGGGTTTTTGCGCGATTGGCCAGCTCATTGGTGGTCTCATCCTGCAGACATTTGGTCAGAGCGGAGCACTGCTTGGCCTCACAGGTGGCATTCTCCCTCAACCTGGAGAACCAACCCCACACACAACAACTGCAGTGAGAGCAATGGGCAGATTCCAAATTGAAACCAGAGTCCAAATATTTCTTTTTTTCTTACAGAGTCTCAAACACTACAGCTCCATTTACCTACAGAGTATAGAATTTCCATTATAATTAAAGATTCTAAAACGTAAAAAAAATATGGCTAACATCAAAGAAGTGAAAAAGATACATCAATATAAAATATTTATGATTCAGAGGCAGGGATGTAAGGTTCAGTGGGTTTATTTGGGGAAGTGCTCTATCCTGGTGGACCATGGTCACTAGGCCCAGTAAAATGCTGGGTTCGTGGTCCAGTCCTGGAAGATCGCTGAGTTCTGAGTCTTATTGAGCTGGTTGTAGCTGAGACAGGACATCTTAAATAATCTTCTGTCACTGTGTATCCTGATCGAAGGGCTAAAGATAACAGGTGCATTATCTCTAACTCTTTGCCGTGAAAACAGTGGTCAACTGTCAAATATAATAATACCTGTCAATCTCTGTAGTGCCATTCTGATTAAACTAAAATAAATAATAATAATAAAGAATTTAAAAAATAGAAGTTTTTCTGGTCACGTGTTTGTGGTCTCGGTTACTTGTTGACACACACAACAATATACAGTAAAACCTCTTCACTTTAACCAACTTTTTTCCATTGTTAAATTAACTTGAAATACTTTAAAAGTATTTTTTTTTTTTGCAGCTTCAATAATAATTTAAAACCTAATATTCCGCAAAATTTGTTTTTTTACATAATATTCCATTATTTGACAAAGAACTACTGAACTACAAACTACTGAACCAATTGGTACCAAATTTTGCATGTCGCTTTTTATAAACCTGAGGAAAATTTTCGGCTACATTTTGATTAGTATTTTTGGCTATTCCTTTTTTTCATATTTGAAGAACTTTTTTTTTACGCGGAGTAATCCGGAATGGAATGAATACCCAAATATGGCCATTTTTTATAACCATCGGTGGTTCAGTGGTAGAATGCTCGCCTGCCACGAGGGCGGCCCGGGTTCGATTCCCGGCCGAGCATTTTTTTTTTACAATTTTTAAAACTCATTTATATTATATATAATATAAATATATATTATTATATCAACTATATTAATTAAATCAAATACCTAATATAACACTAATATAATACAATTTTTGCCATCACCCACACTTTTTTCCTGTAGTTTATGTGTTACTTCTGTATTGCTATTCTATGGCACTTCTAATATTTATTATTGATGTACTTTCAGTATGAAGGAAATTGCAATGGGGGAATTCACGGGCGAAGCCGGGCCATACGTCTAGTAGATTATAAACACAAGGTAATAAGACCAAATCTAAATAAATAAATAGTGTGTGATTCATTCAGTTATTTTGTGTGAAAATGGTAACAACGCTGTTACCGAAACGTCACACACTATTTATTTATTTGGATTTGGTAAACAAATGATCTTTGAAACAAAGATAGTTGTAGCTAGACAAATCTAATGGTTCCCAAGCTTCGTGACATGTTCCTTGTGAAACACACCGGAGTACAAGTAGTGTGGAACTCACTTGTGCCAGTCACACCGGGCAGTGTTGGAGTGGCAGTACCACTTGTAGTTGTTGCGGTGCCACTCCTCCTGGCTGTAGATCTGGGGACAAGAGGTATCCTCCATCTGACGGTCTACACCCACATTCTTCCTAAACCTCATTACAACATCACTACAGTCATAACTGGTACAATGAGGTAACAACACTAATATTAATAAAAATTGTGATGTTTCAATAACAATTTCAGGAATACAACAGTAACCTCCACTTTAAACAGGGAAATAGTGAGAGACAAAATAATAGAGAGACCACTTGAATGTCTTCATTCACCTCATTCAACTGTTACATGGTGGTTGGTAGAGAAATGGTATATACTCATGGACAAAACTTAAGGAAGTTGTATCTTTTAGCATGTATATTGGGATTCATACAATAACTCTGAAAGATATTACAGTGACCTTTATTGAAGACACAATAGATAAACAAGTGTGAACAAAATTTCCTCTGTCTCATTCAAAAAGAAAAAAATAGACAACCGGCAGCATCAAAGACTCCGTTTCCTTAAGTTTTGTCCATGAGTGTATGTCAGGTGCACTAAGATATATATTTCCTCAGATCATGTCACAGGTGCACCAAGAATTTCTCATATCATGTCATAGGTGCACTAGATATTTTCTCAGATCATGTCACAGGTGCACCAAGAATTTCTCATATCATGTCATAGGTGCACCAAGATATATTTCCTCAGATCATGTCACAGGTGCACCAAGAATTTCTCATATCATGTCATAGGTGCACCAAGATATATTTCCTCAGATCATGTCACAGGTGCACCAAGAGGTCAGAAGTACACCGACCTATTCTCAAATCATACACACTGTGCATACTGGTCGGACAAAGATTATCTCTGGGGTTAGATACCAAGTTCTCCAACCTTTTCTTAAAACTGCTTCACCCACCTTTGATCAGAGCTGAAGCCTGATGCACCAGCATGTTCTCAGACACAGAATCCCTCCACATTATTCAAGATTGAGAGAGAGAGTAAAGGTGCTTGAGGAATGAGGGCAAGTCAATGCTTTGTTGGAATTCTGTGGAGTTGCCATGGTGATCTCAAGGAATATGGGTCAACAACTCCATGACATTCTCCCCCTACCTTCCCCATCTCTCCATTTTTTAACACATCTTTATTTTTTAATATCAGAATCATTTCAAACTCCGCCTTTGCCGGTTTCAAGCCCGGATGAAAAAGGAGGAGGGGGAGCAGTAACAAGCTTACTAAAAAACCTGGGCTCGGCTGATAGTACCCTGTAAGGGCTCCTAATCCAGGGATACAGGATGAGCAGTGTTTGTACTCCATGTTAGGAGCGGCTGCACATGGCATCTGTTCCTCATGTCAGAGGCGGCCATTTCTTTTGGAGCTAAGTCAGCCTGCCACTGAGTAGTGCTCCCAGTCTTAATGACAAAGGCAGACCCATTCTACTTCACCCAGTCATGATGGTTGTCAGGCTTTACAAGCTTGATACCCTAATATGATTGAGTGGAGATAAGAAAGAAGAAGAAGAGAATCATTTCATCATATAATTTGATATGGTCTATGTACTAAGTGTCAACCTGAAACCCCAAAACACATTATTGACTGTATTGACTCATCCATTGATGAGCTCTACTCATCCCCAGCAGACACCATCAAAAGTCTCAAGCTTTACAAGCTTGATACCTTAATATGATTGAGTGGAGATAAAGAAGAAGAAGATTTGATATGGTACAATTTGGTTTATAGATTATAAATAAAAGGTAATAAGACCATGTGACATGATGGTAATAGCATTGTTACCATCATCAGACAAAAGTACTGAATGACCATTTACTGAATGACATTATTTATTTATTTATTTGGATTTGGTCTTATTAACCTTTTACATCTTAAAATATGAATAGAGTAAGGCTCCATTTTATAGAAACTTGTATGCATTATTCAAAAAAAGACTTTCATATACAGGAAAATTAATTTAAAGTAGGTATTCACAAACCTTGAAAAATGCTGGAATTAGGCATTAGTCAAACCATGCAGTAACAATAGCACTTGGATCCTAGATTTCCATAACCAAGTTGTTAAAGCACAATTTGGATTATAGATTATAATTTTTTTTTTAAATAGTACTAATCCAAATAATTTATTAGTGTGTGACGTTACGGCAACAACATTGTTACCATCATCAGACAAATGTACTGAATGCACATTACGTATATGAACGCTGTAACCGAAACATCACACACTATTTATTTATTTGGATTAGGTCTTATTTTCTTTTAATAACCAAGTTGTTGTTATAACCACAGTTTAAACAATTTATTAAAAGGTGTGACTTTAGAATTATGATGTTATAAACATATTGGTGTTATAAAGGAGGCTGTTATAAGGAGAGTCCACAATAGGAGGAATTGTCGGATGACATTGCTAAGATGAGAACAAAGGTAAAAACGACAAGTTTCTTTATAGAAGAGATATAAGCTTGGTGAGATTTCAGACAATAAGGTTCTTCAACAGACTAATATATATATACTAGCCGAATGACCCGGGCAACGCCCGTGTTTTACCCGATTGAATGTTTTTATTCAAATACTATTTGTTACAATTATAAATTGCCGCCTTAAATATATGCATATATTAGTTAATAACTATAGCCTATGTGCTTTATCTGTCTATGTACTGTTGGCTTTTGTAGGCGTCTCTTACTGGGAAAAAGAAAGAGAGGATTCCATTTAGTTATTAACTAATATATGCATTTATTTAAGGAGCGACCCGCTCCAACACAATAGTTACAAAAACGAAGAAGCTAGTGGGGGGGGGCAAAGGTGGTGTGATCGTAGCCAACCAATAGGAGAGCGCCATTCCAAAAAAAAAGCAAACTGTGACAGAGATGAAAACTGAAGAATTAAGAGATGAAGAACGCATGACGCTCGTAACTGTATATTGGATATTTTTTGCTTATTTCTAGTACATGTGGTATGTGGTTTTTTGAAAGTACATTCTCTGTAGATTGCAATATATATGTGTTTAGAAAATATGTAAATAAATTAAGCGCCTATGTAAAAATAAGATAATCTAGGTAGTTTTTTTTTCTTATCCCTAGTACACGTGGAACAGGCCATGATAATCATGGTGGGTAGAAGAAGGTGACTGCTTTTACTGTAAGTGCACCACATGTCTACACATATGAAAAGCAGTTCGACTTTACACTTACAAATGTGCCAGAGCCCCATTTGGTTACTTACACTAGCTGGTGGGGTTGGACTTTTGCAAGAATCGGGGGCCATCGGAGCATTTTTTTGTTAATTCAGAAAAAAGTGCCCAATGCGGGAATCGAACCCAGGTCGTAGCGGTCCAAACCAACGGTTTAGACCATCCTTCCACAGACCCCCAGAGTAATATGAATACAAGAAACTAGAGGAGAAAGAAATATATATTTTCTCTCTCCTCTAGTTTCTTGTATTCACATTACAGTCCGTTGAAGGATGTTAATGTCTGAAAAAGCTTGCCAAGTTCACATCTCTTCAATAAATAAACTTGTTGCTTTTTACCTTTGGTCTTCTCTTAGTGTCCACTATATTTGCAAAAATTAATATGCTAAAACGTTTTGTACTTTAATAAACTTTTTTCTTGAATCAACAGAAACAACTATGTTGGTGGTTGTCATTGAGATTACACCCCGTGCTAATGAAGGTAAACAGTCTGAATGTGGTTGGTTTTTCTTGTTAATCCACAAAGAGAGAGGTAGTAGGTATATTTCCAGTACTTGAAAAATTCAATGTTTAGCTGATGTCTGCAGTAAGTTCTGTGATTAGCAATAGTTAGATGCATGATAAGATCATGCTCTTTATTCATGCTTTATCATTAGGATGTATACATGGTGTTTTTTCCCACCTTATGGAACTTACCTTTGTTGCCATTGTCACATACTTGTTGACTCCATCTTCCTTTCCTCCAGTTACTGTAGCTTGCAAGTGTAAAAGAGATTTTACATATTTCTTACACAGTCAACTCAAGTCTTTCATTGTTCCATTCTTCTTCCACTTGTGGTAAAAGTGTAACTTGTCACCATCTTGTCATTTTGTATCCACAGCCAGATGGCTGACACTGTCTCCCAACTTGTTGAAAAGAACTTACTTCCTTCTGTCCATTGGTAGAGATCTTAAATGACTCCCTTGCATCA
Source organism: Cordylochernes scorpioides (assembly GCA_030710605.1). Classification (NCBI taxonomy): domain Eukaryota; kingdom Metazoa; phylum Arthropoda; class Arachnida; order Pseudoscorpiones; family Chernetidae; genus Cordylochernes; species Cordylochernes scorpioides. Next base: position 53,912,561 of record CP092879.1, read on the forward strand.
TATCTGAGACTGACAGCTTTCAGGAATTCTTAGTAACTCCGCCTTTGCCGGTCCCAAGCCCAGATGAAAAAGGAGGAGGGGGAGCAGTAACAAACGCGTTAAAAAAACTGGCAAGGCTAATAGTACCCTTAAGGGCTCCTAATCCAGGGATACAGGATAAGCAGCGTTTGTACTCCATGTCAGGAGCGGCTGCACATGGCGTCTGTTCCTCATGTCAGAGGCGGCCATTTCTTTTGGAGCTAAGTTGGCCTGCTACTGAGTAGTGCTCCCAGTCTTAATGACAAAGGCAGATACATTCTACTTCACCCAGTCATGATGGTTGTCAAGTCTCAAGCACTACAAGCTTGATACCCTAATATGATTGAGTGGAGATAAGAAAGAAGGAGATTTAGTGGATGTTGTGACTTTACCAAAGCTGGTGTTGTTACATCAACCTGAGTCTGCTAGAGTGCAGAGACGGTCAATAGATGGCACTTAGATTTGCATATATTTTGACAGGTGTCCATTTATTTTATAGTTCAATATTTCCTCTTCAGCCAAATTTACACATCTCTGTGCAGGCATATAGTTTATTTATAGTATGTACAATCAATTATTCTTCTTATGATAAACAGTGATAGCATTACCTTATACTACAGTCTACTGATTTGATTGTCTTCTTCTTTCTTATCTCCACTCAATCATATTAGGGTATCAAGTTGTGACCCTTGATGGTGTCTGTTTGACAACCATCATGACTGGGTAAAGTAGAATGCCTTTGCCATTAAGACTGGGAGCACTACTCAGTAGCAGGCTGACTTAGCTCTAAAAGAAATGGCTGCCTTAGCCAGTTTGATAGTAATTAGCAACAATGTAATGCATGCATATGGTATGTAGTTATACTATACTAAAAAGATGCTTAAATCTTATTTGGATGCTCAAACATAAAGTGGTGAGTTTAAACTATATTTCTTAAAGCCACTTTCCCCCCCCCCCCCCCCCCCCCCCCCCATTGTGAGATAAATGGTTTTGTAATACAAAAATGGGATTAAATTTAATATTGCTAAAAAAAACTTGTTTTACTTGGAGCTGTTTCAAAATAGTCTTTACACATGGGTAAATATACTAACTATAAACCCTCATAATTCTCATCATTTTATTTCTATAAAAAAAAGTATGTTGGGCAGTTTTGGAATTCATATCGAGGCGAGTTATTTTAAATACTTAAAGTTTTCATCCAACAATGGGTACACGAATAGAAATAATTGTTTCTCAATTATTCAACAAATAAATTATATCACTTTTTTTGTTGTTGTTGTTGTTATTATGTTAGTTTTCGATTTCAATTTTTAAATATTTAGTGTGTATTATATGTTTGATAATATTCGTTTCTCTAAACTTGTATTTTGGTTTAAATTTTTTGCTTTGCATAGCTATAGGTTTGTAAAATTATGTGTGAAAAGAATTAGTACTCTTCAAAGGTACAAAAGTGTCAAAGATTGAATGTTGTTAGTCTTTATATTAATGCTCTCTCTATAAACTTACATTAATTTAAATTTGTAAACAACAATTTAAAATCAATATATAAAGTTGCTTTTCGAACCAAAACTAAAATTGACGGCTGTTAATCGGTGGCTAAATTAAAAAAAAAAAAAATTAAATCATTTTTAAAAGACAAGCACTGTTCAATAAAATATTTTATTACAAAATTACGGAAAACATATAATATTTTGCTTTTTTACTCGTCATAAAATTAATTTATTATCCTTTGTTCATGAAACTTTAAACAAAGGCATCTTTTATTCATGATGAAATATTGTGAAAAAAATTTAAAATTACAAAATATTTTCATATATTAACGTTGAAGAGCGATTATCGCTTGAAAGCTAGCAATTTAAAATAATTAAAAAAACTTATTGTGAGAAAATATTTTGTAATTTTTAAAGGCATCTTTAGAAATGTTGTTAAATTATTTTATATTAGATAAATTATTAAATATTATATAATAAACTTACAATAGAAAAGTAATAATGATTTTATTTTCATTTCAACATGCAACCTTTAAAACAGCGACCAGATAAATGCATCTTCTGATTTGCCAGATCATTTCCTTGGGCCTTCTCAAACTATATGGAAAAATATTATATATTGCTTCAATGCCCCCATCACTACCCCATTCTTGCAGAAGTCTAACCCCCTAGTGATTGCAAGTAACTAAACGAGACCTTGCCATACTTATAAGCGCAAAAGTTGAATTGCTTTCCGCATGTGTAGACATGTGGAGCACTTCTTAGGTAACTACCCATCATGATTATCATGGTATTGTACCACGTGTGCTCGGAATAAGTAAAAAAAAAAAATCTCCAACTTGATCTATTAGTGACCATCATTCTCAGATCATCTAATGACTTTCAAGTTGTTCTTAACCCCTTCTAGCCAGCTCGTTGTATGTCTTCAACTCTTATTTTAATACCTGTGCTGATAATTATATTGTAATAAATTTTGTGTTTGATAAATCATACTTAACAGGGATTCAATCTTTCCTAATATATTTCCACGTTTTAACGATCTGAAAAAGATTCCTTTTATTTTTATATTTTTATCCCTTATTGTTGTTTAGTAATTCAATTAACTTTCAAAATCTTTATTTTCATAGTTATATAATATCCTGCCCCTATCAGACGTATTATATATAATTTTAAACTTAAATCCTAATTATTTCAAAAATGATTATTTCAATCAATAGATTATCACATGTATGTGTCACAGCACTAAATAATTTCAGATCTCTTGTTTAGCATAGAACAACATCACTTTTGGGAAACATATACCATCTTTCTCTCGCATTTTATGGTGGCTAAGTTAGGACCTTCGTACACTTTATAATGTTATGATGCATTAGCGCTCCATCTGTTACGAAAATTCGAAACTATTATAGACGCGTATGATTCTTTTAAAAATTAAACATTTTTTACTACCCTTACTGCAATGTAAAAATTAATGGGAGGGCCTGGCTCGTCAGTTGTGAACCCTTCCAGCGGTTCACCGTTTAATTTTTAAAAGAATCATACGCGTCTATAATAGTTTCGAACTTTATAATGTATATAATAAGTATGCCAGATTCACCCAAAACCCAATCTAACCTAATCAAAAACGTCCCACCCTTCCTCCCTCAAAGCGAAGTGACTTCAGCCTTGACAGCACCAAACCAGAGTCTGAGATGGACTCAAACGCCCCTTCCATATGGTCGAGCAACAAGGACTTATGGCTTTCTTAACCCCATCAGCACCAAGTCAGAATCCAGCATAGACTCCAACTATATGCCCCTCCCCTAAGGGCGAGCTACAGACCAATGGTCGCATGGTGGCTGTTAATGGTGGCTCATCTTCAAGCAGAACACCAGCTCTACTACGAGCCTTGACCTTCCTCAAGCAGATCCCAAAATTCCCAGCTTCCACAATATTCATTTTTTTTTATAAATCGAAACTTTTATTTAAATCCATATTTATTTTTATTGAAATATATGCATTTTTTAAAATATATTTTTTTATCTTAGTTCTGCGCTCCAGGAGTCTATGTTATAAATATATCTCTATATTTTTATCACACAGAGTAGAGAGGGGTGGGATAGCTTTGGTATCAGTTCTTCAACACTGGGACAAGTAGCAGTATATTTTATTTTTAAGATTGGAGAAGAGAATAGAAAGTAAAATAGAGTTTAGGCATGAGGAGCTGCCAAACAGGCGTTGTAGTCTTTGGCTGCGGCTATGGCCGCGCTTGACTCCCTTTCTAAATCCTGGACGTTGCCCAGTGATGGGTTGCTGAATGATGGTAGGTGGGGCGAGACGGGCTTCGTTGGCACAAATAGTTATCTTTTGTTTATTTATCTTATTAGAACTTGAGGGGCAACATTGTATGGGTGTAAATAAATAGTATGTATTATTTCCCCTTATTTCTAAGCTATAATAAACGTGTAATATAGAGTTTTAAAACTTTTCTAAAATTTAGTGATTTGCATATATACTCATGGACGAAAATTAAGGCATTTGTACCTCTTTTAGCATGTATATGTTGGAAAAAAAAAGAAAGAAAATGTTTTAAAAATAGTAAATCACTGATCTTGAAATACTTTTGGACTGACAACACTGTAATATAAAAACGAGAACAAAGAGTGTTGGTTTTGTTTATATAATTAGTAAGTGTAATTGTTAATTGTTTTTTTTTCTCACTCTCTTTGAAAATAATAAATTTAAAATACTTTCATAAAAGGTAAAATCGCCTAATTCTTTAAAACCACTTCAGCTGTAAGTAAACTTGTTATTTGTTGTTTCATTGTCTGAACCATAAAAGATTCCCAACAGTATATCAGTATTCAGACAATAACTCTGAAAGATATTATAGAGAGCTTTATTGAAAAAACACGAGATAACCAGATGTGAACAAAATTACCTCTGTCTCCTTAAAAAAAAAGAGCAATCGGCGACATAAAATACTTTCCACTTCCTTAAATTTTGTCTCCATGAGTATATGTTTCTTTAAAGGAAGTTTTTTTTAGTGCCCTTACAGCAATGATAAAAATAATAGGAGGGCCTGCTCTTTAGTGGTGGGTGAGACTGGTCCTCCCACTATTTTTATCATTGCAGTAAAGACAGTAGAAAAGAGGAGAGAGAGAGTGTTTTATTTGAAGAATTGAAACATACGTGTGCTGTAAAATACTTTACATTTACAATAACAGATGGCAGGCTAATGTAAATCTCCTGTGCTTAATTTATATTTAAAATATACATTCGCTATGTTGATAGTTTTTATTTACAAATATCAATATTTATACTCATGGAGACAAAACTTAAGGAAGTTGTACCTTTTAGAATGTATATTCGGGATTTAGACAATAACTCTTGTTGAGACACCTCGTGACCATAATATGCCAAAATAACCCAGAACCCCACCTAACCTAACCATATCCCACCTTTGTCCATCTAAGCCATAAACTTCTGGTGATTGCGAGGTGTCGAGATGGAGCCTGAAGCCACCTTAGCCTTGGCAGCACTGAGCCAGAGACTGAGATCCCCTTCCTGTGGTCAAGCCACCTGACCTGTGGTGGATGACCTGGTCCTACCAAGCTAGTCTGAGATGGACTCAGACACCCCTTCCTGATGGTCGAGCCACTTGTCCGATGGTGGCCGACTTGACCACAAGCCAGAGTCCAAGATGGACTCAGACGCCCCTTCCCTGTAGTCAAGCCACCGACCTATGGTACTTGACCTGACTCCACCAGTATCAAGCCAGACTCCAGCATGCCTATGGGCAAGCCACAAGCCCATGGTGGGTGTTATAATCACCACCTTCATGCAGAACACCAGCTCCACCACGAGCCCTGAACCTTTCCCAAGCTGACCCCAAGATGCCCAGATCCGACAATATTAATTATATTTTTAAAATTATTTTTTAATTCAATATTTTTGTATTTTTTTGTGAATATTTATTTAATAATTTTTATATTTAATTTATTTTTATCATTTTTTTTAAAGATGCCTTTTTATTTTTTATTTTCATAGAGAGAAGAGTGATGATAGCCTTGGGGGGTGAGTCCAGCAACACTGGGGCAAGGAAGCGGGATATTTAATTTTTTTTAGTGAGAGTTTTCTTTTTCTTGAGAAGTTGAGATTTTTCTTCCTGGGAGTTGCTGAGGGCTCGGGCCGCTGGCTGCGGCCTTAGCCGCCCTTTTTTGAATCCTGGACTTTGGTGGCTGGATGTCGAGGTAGGTGGGGATAACATGGAATTTTGGCATAATAGGCCTTTTTTATAAAGTTTATATATACTTTTAAACTCCTCCCTTTTAATCTTATATAGTTTTTTTAATCCTCTTTTTTTAAACCTTATATATGCGATATCATATTTAGGTATCTTTATTTTTATCTAATATCTGTTGTACATTGAAAGATTATTTTATTGGTCTAAATAAAAATTTGTTTAACCAAAAATGATTGGTTAATTTCCCCATTAACATCTATTGCTAGCCGGCACAGCTTTAGGTCTCTACATGTGCCATAGATGAATAAATTTGTGGTCTGGTTTCCTGCAGCCACTGGCGCCCCAATATTTGGACATGTAGAGATCTGGAAAGAGTTATTTTAAAAACAACAACAAAGTAAAAGTATAAAATTTCATGATTTTAACACTCTGAAAGATATTTAATACACAATAACCTTTATTGAATTACACACGAGATAACCAAGTGTGAACAAAATTATCTCTATAATATAATGCGGCTTGTGATTGTAAAACGAAATTTGAAAATTATCCCGCATGAGTTTCTTTTCAACGAAAAATCAAAATTTATCTTAAGGAGAAATAACGACTATTTCCAACCTTATGGATGAGGTATGAAAGGATGAATTGTGAAAAGTAATGATAAACGGAAAAATGAAAGTGTCCAGGGATGGGAATTCCGTTTATCATTACTCTTCACAATTCATCCTTTCATACCTCATCCATAAGGTTGGAAATAATCGTTATTTCTCCTTGAGATAAATTTTGATTTTTTTGTTGAAAAGAAACTCATGCGGGATAATTTTCAAATTTCGTTGTACAAAATTATCTCTGTTTCCTTAAAAAAAAAAAAAAAATAGACGACCGGTGACATAAAAGACTTTCTACTTCCTTAAATTTCGTCTATGTTTCGAAAATCATTTGTTGGTTGGAAGTAGATTCAGAGAAAAAAACAGCTACATCAACCTATTTTTTATTTCAACTCCCGACGTTTCAGTGACTTACGGTCACTCTTCTCAGGGGAATGTCTATGAGTGTAATTTAAATTTTATAATACTACGCTCTTATTTATTAAAAACTAGCGGACGTACCCGGCTTCGCCCGGGTTTTACCCGAGTAAAGGTTTGTCTAACGAATCTCTCGATAAAATGAACATTTTTTCCCGGTCCCTTGAAAAGTACTCGATAAGTTGAATAAAATCAATATTAATTGGTTCCCTCGGTAATTGGAAGTTAAAGGAATAGTATCTTGCCTTGGAATTGTATCATTATTCTTGTCTCAAATAAATTGCCGTGTCATCCTGAATTTTGTCTTTCCTAATTTTCTACATTACAAAATCATCGTATCATCATGATAATATTTAGAGCAGATTGGTGAATTATAACAGATAAATTAGAATATTTATCTTGATTATTTTTAGGCGAAAAGTTATTTCAAAAATTTTATTTGCTAGAAACCTTCCCAGTACTATACTAAATAACTTCCCAAAGTTTCATGGCGTTCCAATGAGTGGTTTGGTCAGGCATAAAGGACAGACACACACATTCATTTCTATATATATAGATAGATAACTATCACCAAAAATAACAAACATATAAATTCGAAAGACAATATTTAGTAAACAGATCACATCAACATTTGACAACTGAGCTAAACTATCTCAGAAATACGTGCTAGCAATAAGAAAAGTGCGGGACATATACTACCATCTAGAAAATTTAGGAAGAATGTGGAAGACGTTTTAAAATAGAGAATAAAGCGGGTCATATTTGAAATTTAAATGGGGTAGTCCTTAATTGAATCAGACGACCATATTGATCTGGCTTCGTCACCTCAATAATTCCAATAAAATGGGATGGAATGTGGTCTTCGAATTAACACATATCCATTCCAGCAATACCTCCTCCCATTTCCTATTGATATACAATACTATATAGCTTTTTTATGTTTGGGGGTCGGTGGAAGTATGGTCTAAATCGTTGGTTTTCGATCGCTACGACCCGGGTTCGATTCCCACATTGGACACTTTTTTTCTGATTAAAAAGAAACGCGTACATAGTTAGATTTTTTTAATTTGTTTATCAAGAAAATGAGTTGATCAAATATTTTGGAATGACAACAACAACAACAACCTTTATTAAGACACTATTGTCTTACAAGGGGATTCCCCTAAAAGGTTATATATGTACATGAGTGAGGAGGAAAAGCAATTTAGAGGGGAGGGGGAACAATCAACCGTTGTCTGTGGAGTTGAGTACTTCTTCCCTCATTTTATCAATCGCCTTGAAAAAATTTAAATATTTATAAACAAACATTTTATCCAGCAGGAGAGTAGTAAAAATTTTATATACATGTTGTTCATTATAGTTAGTTAGCCCTGAAATTTCGCGAATTTCCAGTCTCTTTTCCTGTAGGAATGGGCAATGGAGTAGATATTTCGAATGAACCTAAATCAATGGTTAGTCAATATTTATTCCGCTAGATAGTGTTTTCCATCAAATAATTCTCATTTAGGCGTTCAGGATATTCTTGTTTTTCACATATATGAATCTATCATTGATAATATGATGCACTAGCGCGCCATCTGTTATCAAAATTCGAAACTATTTTAAACGCGTAAGATTCTTTTTGAAATTAAACAATTTCTACTGCCCTTACTGCAATGGAAAAATTAATGGGAGGGCCTAGCTCATCAGTGGTGAACCCTCCCAGCGGTTTCGCCAGTTTAACTATTTAACTATTAACAGTATCACTATAAAAGGAAGTTCCAAAAATGCAATATAACAGCGGTATGGTAGATTAAACTGGCGAAACCGCTAGGAGGGTTCACCACTGATGAGCCAGGCACTCCCATTAATTTTTCCATTGCAGTAAGGGCAGTAAAAATTGTTTCATTTCAAAAAGAATCTTACGCGTTTGATATAGTTTCGAATCTATCATTGATTGTGTTACATTGGTTCCTGGCGTTTGTGATTGGTTGTTTGAAAGCTTTGATAAGGAATTATCACTAGATAAAAATAGATTTGACAAAAATAAACAGTATAAAAATAGTAAAAAGTAAAAATGTACTGGGATCAGGTGGATAAAAGAAAAAGGCATCTCCTGTTGTGCCACTAAAATTTGCTGATGATGTTTTAGTTTTGTGTGCACGATCAGGGGATGTCTTTTTCTTAAAAATGAACAATTTTTTTGAATTTTGTAGCAATCGCGGGATATATACACTCATGGAAAAACCTTAAGGAAATGAAAGTCTTTGATGTCGCAGGTCGTCTATTTCTTTTAAAGGAGACAGAGGCAATTTTGTTCACACTTGGTTATCTCGTGTGTCTTCAATAAAAACACTGTAATATCTTTCAGAGTTATTATCTGAATCCAGATATACATGCTGAATGGTACAACTTCCTTAAGTTTTGTCCATGAGTGTATCTTTCAGAGTTATGTCTGAATCCAGATATACATGCTGAATGGTACAACTTCCTTAAGTTTTGTCCATGAGTGCATCTTTCAGAGTTATTGTCTGAATCCCAATATACATGCTGAATGGTAAACTTCCTTAAGTTTTGTCCATGAGTGTATCTTTCAGAGTTATGTCTGAATCCAGATATACATGCTGAATGGTACAACTTCCTTAAGTTTTGTCCATGAGTGTATCTTTCAGAGTTATGTCTGAATCCAGATATACATGCTGAATGGTACAACTTCCTTAAGTTTTGTCCATGAGTGTATCTTTCAGAGTTATGTCTGAATCCAGATATACATGCTGAATGGTACAACTTCCTTAAGTTTTGTCCATGAGTGCATCTTTCAGAGTTATTGTCTGAATCCCAATATACATGCTAAATGGTACAACTTCCTTAAGTTTTGTCCATGAGTGTATCTTTCAGAGTTATGTCTGAATCCAGATATACATGCTGAATGGTACAACTTCCTTAAGTTTTGTCCATGAGTGCATCTTTCAGAGTTATTGTCTGAATCCCAATATACATGCTGAATGGTACAACTTCCTTAAGTTTTGTCCATGAGTGTATCTTTCAGAGTTATTGTCTGAATCCAGATATACGTGGGTTGTCCGTTAAATAAGTTCCACGGGGCACTACTGTCATGAGGATCCCCTTTAGGCTCGAGCCGACTACACGGGCTCGTAGCTTGTTCTCCCCACTCCAATTTCCCACCAAGGACACGTCGCTGGTAAGCTTAGTTTTGGCTGAGCAGCCGTTAGTGATGAAGCTTCCCCTCGTGTCTCCCGCCAGCTGTGAATTACGGTCAGTAATTCGCTTTTTGGCCGCAAAGAATAATTCGGCGAAGGACATTCATACTGAACTCTGTCAAGTGTATGGAGAAGGGTGTATGAGTTCCGGGATGGTGCGCAGATGGGTCAGAGAATTTAAAAACGGCCGAACAGACGACCACGATGAACCGCGTGCTGGACGGCCATCGGTTTCGGACGAAACCATTGCCAAAGTCGAAGCGGCAATGCTTGAAGATCGAAGTGTTACTGTGCGGAAGCTCTGAGATTTGGCTCCTGATGTCAGTAAAACCACCATCGACAAGATTTTGCGTGAACATTTAGGGTATTCAAAGGTCTGCGCAATATGGGTTCCGAAAATGCTGACTGAAGACCATAAACGGCAGCAAGTTGATGCGACCCAGAAATTTCTCGATTGCCACAAAACTGACGGAGAGGAATTCTTGGATTCAATCGTTACTGGTGATGTGACCTGGGTACACTGCACCACACCGGAGACAAAGGAGTAATTCAAGCAGTGGAAGCACACTTCTTCGCCGAAACCTCTAACGTTTAAACAAACACTTTCTGCCGGGAAACTTATCGCTACCGTCTTTTGGGACCGAAATGGTCCATTGTTGTGCGACTTTATGCGTCGGGGTACAACAATCAATTCCGACCGGTAATGTGAGACCTTGAAACAACTTCAACGCGCGATTCAGAACAAGAGGAGAGAGACGTTAACCAAAGGGGTGCGTTTTCACCACGACAACGCTCGGCCGCACACCGCCCATCAAACCACTGTCCTCATCGAAGAATTTGAATGGGAATTGGTGTCACACCCACCCCACGTAGCTCCTAGTGACTTTCATCTCTTCCCCGAGTTGAAGAAAAACCTGGGTGGAACCCAATTCCAGGACGATGACGAGTTGAAAGAAGCGGTTTTAGGCTTTCTACGCGGCCAGGCGGCAGAGTTCTTTGACTCTGGGTTCCATAAGTGGGTGTCCCGAATGCAAAAATGCGTCGAACGAAACGGGGGAATATGTAGAAAAATGAAAAAAGTCTGATATTTTCGAAAATGTATAGTTCAGGGCAAATAAACCTGTTTTTCTTTGTGAAAAACCTCCGTGGAACTTATTTAACGGACAACCCTCGTACATGCGGAAAGGTACAACTTCCTTAAGTCTTGTCCATGAGTGTATCTTTCAGAGTTATGTCTGAATCCAGATATACATGCTGAATGGTACAACTTCCTTAAGTTTTGTCCATGAGTGTATCTTTCAGAGTTATTGTCTGAATCCAGATATACATGCTGAATGATACAACTTCCTTAAGTTTTGTCCATGAGTGTATCTTTCAGAGTTATTGTCTGAATCCATATATACATGCTGAATGGTACAACTTCCTTAAGTTTTGTCCATGAGTGTATCTTTCAGAGTTATTGTCTGAATCCAGATATACATGGTGAATGGTACAACTTCCTTAAGTTTTGTCCATGAGTGTATCTTTCAGAGTTATTGTCTGAATCCAGATATACATGCTGAATGATACAACTTCCTTAAGTTTTGTCCATGAGTGTATCTTTCAGAGTTATTATCTGAATCCAGATATACATGGTGAATGGTACAACTTCCTTAAGTTTTGTCCATGAGGGTATGTTGATAAGAATTAATAAATGACTGGAGCTCGGTGGACGATTGGTTAAAATTGGTCAATTTTAGACAGCCACTTCCCGGGATCGAATCCCGCATTGGGCATTTTTTTAAAAGTAAAATATTGCTTCATTGGCCCCCGATTCTTGAAAAATTTCAATCTCACCAATGAGTGTAAGTACTCAAACAGTGCTATGGCACATTTGTAAATGCAAAAGCGAAGACTAGAACGCGGCTGATTCTACACTCGCCTGTTCAGTGATTCGCTAACCATGACGTATGCACGAAGGAACGTGTGGCCATTGGACATGTGTCGGACCAAGAGGCTGTTGTTGGGTGCTGCGCTGCCTGGAGTATAGGAGCTCCATCTATTATTGCTTCCTGTGGTGTATCTGTATAAGGCCGGTTGTCTTAATAAAGCTTTGTGTGTGTGTGTGTGTGTAAATTCAAAAGTCGAACTGCTATCTACATGCGTAGAAAGGTAGGTCACTTACAGTAAAGGCAGTTTGCCAACTACCACATGTACTAGGAATGATATATAAATATGTAGTAATATAAATCAATGTCAATACACATTATATTTTCATTTACAATCATTACTAAAAGTGTTGATAGCTCCAAAATATATATAAAATTCTGCACGACAACTTGACGATGATGTACACTCATGAACAAAACTTAAAGAAGTTGTACCTTTTAGCATGTATATCGGGATTCATAAAATAACTCTGAAATATATTACAGTGAGAGAGACCTTTATTGAAGACACACGAGATAACCAAGTGTGAACAAAATTGTCTCTGTCTCCAAAAAAAAAAAAAGACGACTCTGGCGTCATCAAAGACTTTCCACTTCCTTAAGTTTTGTGTGTGTGTCCATGAGTGTAATATCAAATAAAACAATAAAATTTCCCTAAAGAGTGCCATCCTGCGACAAAGCGAGGTGGAAAACTAATGAAGGTTGAGATTGCACAACGCAAGCACACCATCATTGCCATATAAGGCGACGGAACTTGCTTGATTGTCACGTGGCATCCTCTCGGGGAATCCCGGGAAGGGAGTACAGGTTTTTTTTCAATTAGTCTTTGGATGGCCGCTCGGAACACATCTCATTGCTCATTGTTGGGATAAACTCAACGGTTAGGGAACAAGGCCTACACTAAATCACACCAGGAAAACTTTACAGTTAGGGAACAACAAGGCCTCAACCCTGTTGGGATACTCAACGGTTAGGGAACAACAAGGCCTCAACCCTGTTGGGATACTCAACGGTTAGGGAACAACAAGGCCTCACACCTGCTGGAATAAACCCAACGGTTAGGGAACAACAAGGCCTAACACCTGCTGGAATAAACCCAACGGTTAGGGAACAACAAGGTCTCACACCTGCTGGAATAAACCCAACGGTTAGGGAACAACAAGGTCTCACACCTGCTGGAATAAACCCAACGGTTAGGGAACAACAAGGTCTCACACCTGCTGGAATAAACCCAACGGTTAGAGAACAACAAGGCCTCAAACCTGTTGGGATAAACTCAACGGTTAGGGAACAACAAGGCCTCACACCTGCTGGAATAAACTCAACGGTTAGAGAACAACAAGGCCTCAAACCTGTTGGGATAAACTCAACGGTTAGGGAACAACAAGGCCTCACACCTGCTGGGATAAACTCAACGGTTAGAGAACAACAAGGCCTCAAACCTGTTGGGATAAACTCAACGGTTAGGGAACAACAAGGCTTCACCCCAGCTGGGATAAACTCAACGGTTAGGGAACAACAAGACCTCACACCAGCTGGGATAAACTCAACGGTTAGGGAACAACAAGGCTTCACCCCAGCTGGGATAAACTCAATGGTTAGGGAACAACAAGGCCTCACACCTGCTGGGATAAACTCAACGGTTAGGGAACAACAAGGCCTCACACCTGCTGGGATAAACTCAACGGCTAGGGAACAACAAGGCCTCAAACCTGCTGGGATAAACTCAACGGTTAGGGAACAACAAAACAACAACATATAAGGTAAGAGCATCCACGTACGTGGTGATGGAGACGAAGATAAATAAAACGGATAAAAACGAAGGAACTTCGACGAAAATTTGGATCACTTAGTAATCTCGTAAATTCCGTGTCAGCCATTTTCAATGAGATGGGTAAAAGTGGATTTTGGGCTGTAAACTTACAGTGACACGTGATGTCGTAAAACTGACTTGGCTCTATCTAAAGGTCATAATTTCTATAATTCCCTTAATGGAATCATGGCTGGGGGATTTAGAAACCTGAGTAACATATAATATATGTAAACAACATAAAATTATCTCGTACTTTGTTAGTTTTGTATTATATAGGTATACTACTCTAAGCGATCTCTAGTTTTATAGGACCTAACAATAAAACGACGGACAATATTGCATTAAAATATCTATCTATCTATCTATATATAAAAATGAATGTATGTGTGTCTGTCCTTCATGCCTGACCAAACCACTCATTGGAACGCCATGAAACTTTGGGAAGTTATTTAGTATAGTACTGGGAAGGTTTCTAGCAAATACAATTTTTGAAATAACTTTTCGCCTAAAAATAGTCAAGATAAATATTCTAATTTATCTGTTATAATTCAACAATCTGCTCTAAATATTATCATGATGATACGATGATTTTGTAATGTAGAAAATTAGGAAAGACAAAATTCAGGATGACACGGCAATTTATTTGAGACAAGAATAATGATACAATTTCAAGGCAAGTTACTATTCCTTTAACTTCCAATTACCAAGGGAACCAATTATTATTGATTTTATTCAACTTATCGAGTATTTTTCAAGGGACCGGGAAACAATGTTCACTTTATCGAGAGATTCGTTAGACTAACCTTTACTCGGGTAAAACCCGGGCGAAGCCGGGTACGTCCGCTAGTAGATTATAAAAGATTATTCAATTTTGATGGTTTAAATATAAGACAATAACGTGCCATTTATACATAAGATATGAAAGATTTATAAAACACGAATATTTCTTTTTTCAAATACAAAACAAACTCTTCTACTGTCCTTACTGCGATGAAAAATATATATTGAGAGGGCTTGGCTCATCAGTGGTGAACCCTCCCAGCGGTTTCACAAATTTAATATACCAGACCGCTTCTCTTAAAGCTCCAATACTGTATTGAACGATTCTGCTGCAGGCTGCAATTATCGTGATACTCCTGTGGAAGGACTGACAGGTCCGAAAGCTAGAGAATAAAATTTGAACAAGAAACTTAGCCCTGGAGACTTTATTTTCTTTATAATATTATAAATCAGGGAAGTACGTTTATATATAATCAGAATCGTCCAATACAATATTAGAGCTCTAAGAGAAGCGGTCTGGTAGATTAAATTGGCGAAACCGCTGGGAGGATTCACCACTGATGAGCCAAGCTCTCCTAATATATTTTTTAATCGCAATAAGGACAGTAGAAGAGTTTGTTTTGTGTTCGAAAAAAGGAACATTCGTGTTTTATAATGCTTCCATTTGATGTTTATAATTTTCTACACCCCCCATATGAACTATTCCTTCATTGATTCTATAGTATTTAATATAGGTTTAAATTTGATTTGCATATAATAAATTGCAGTGGTATTCTGAGGTTTGTCTTTTCTAATTTTCTATATGTAACATATATATATATATATATATGTCATAATTTGTATATACCTGTATGCACCTCCGACCTACTATGTATGTACAATGTATGTTTTAAAAGATTTAATAAAAGAACAAAGGTAACTGGAGGATAGAACGCCTTAGAGAAAAACCTAGGAAGTAGGCTTAGAAGAGAAGACAACTATTAATAAAGTCACAGTCAACCTTATGACCCCGGAAATCGTAAAAGCTAAGTTTAATGACCAGTATTTCCTGGGCAAGGCCGGACATATATTCCGCCAAAGAAATAAGCAAAGGCCCACTTAGGAAACAATACCTAAGTAGGTCAACCAATAGAAAACGGCCATGTGACATCTTCCTACCAATTAGGGAACAACACCTAAGTAGGTCAACCAATAGAAAAAAGCCCACGTGACAGCTTCCCGCCAATGGAAAGGAAGAAAACTCTTGGTGTTAAATCGAGAACCTAGGATAGTTAGTAGTCGCTTCGCTCCCACCGAGTTCGGATCGAGTCTTCGACTTGCTCTCACCAAGGTAACCTCTGCTCTAGAGATCTCTCTCTCAACTCATCCCATAGTCAAGTCGATCAGCACCATGTGATCCGATAATTAATAGTCAAAATCGCTCCGCTTTCTCAAGCTTCCTTTCCTCCAAACCAGTTGCCTTTTATTTCAACCCATCAAGTGTTCTGGCTTATTTCCCTTGTGTGAAAACCTTTACCATTCAGACACCACGACTGCGCCATCACTTCAACAATCTTCAACCCCAAGAGTAAGGTTTCCCAGCATAGCATAATACCACAGCTATATTAAAAGTCGACAGGTAATATCACAGCTATATATTGAAAGTCTACAGGATATATTACCACATATATTTAAAGTCGACAGGATCATGGTGGAAAGTAACCAGGACGCAAGCAAAACAAACGGCAATGACAAACCGAGAAGGAAGAAACTGGCAACGAGCGGAAAGAAGCTGGCAACGAACGAAGCGACAAAACACACCCTGGCGACAATAATTTTGCAGTTGACCGCCGCACTTCAAGGAGCAAGGTCCCCCCAATTGGAGACGGAGTTCCGTAGCGCCACCCCCGGAGCAGCCCACACCCCCCGCCGACCGAAAGGCGAGATGGACGCGACAGCCGACGCACGTGCCACCACCCCAGGCAAGTGTCAACGTGGCCGGACACCGACCACCGAGGAATCATCCACCGCCATGCCGTACCCGTACACCGCACCCGAAAGTGATCCGCGCGAACCGGGACAGTGCAAACGGTCCCAAAACGACATTCCAGTACCGGACTTCACTCCAATTCCGCGGACGGTGCAACCACCCCAAGCCCAAGACGTCCCAGCCGAGCCGAACTTTCGAGACTAAGGTAGGCACCCCCCCTATGGCGTCAAGAATTGACTTTGGACTTCTATCTAACCCTACCTACCCCTTTAACCATGTATCTAAACATGTACCAAATGAATGCAAGCACGGGCTAGACCAAAACCTGTCCCAAAGGGCTCGTACAGCACACAAAGCTTTCACACATGGAAACCCTTGCCTGCATTCATTACCCAAACCCCAAATATTTACATGCCACCATTCTAATCTCACACCACGCAACTTTTCACTCAACCCAATTGCCAGTACTATATGCCCACAACACATAAAGCCACCACGGCTTCAACCTACAATTCCAATAATGCCCAAAAAAAGTGTCCGTACACCAACACAGCTCACCCACTTACCACACAAAATCCATACATGACCATACGTCGTCACGCCACAATCACGCAAATGTACCTCACAACAAACACGACATTCACAATAACAATACCCAGACAGCACCCATCCAACAGGACGGTTTTCACGCTAACAAACACGCACCCATACGTCATCACGCAACAAACACGCACAACCCGCCCAACAAGCGCGACACTCGCGCCAAAAGACGACAACAACCAGTAAGCGCATACACAACCGTTAAGAATAATACAATCACCCCGTCTACACAAAACATAGAAAAAATTCACGCCACCAAACAACCACACAATCGAAAAACATTGCGATCTTTCCTAAAAGCTGTGAACGCCTATAAAGAGTTCATTCCAGACCACGCCCGCTTGCGGACGCCACTTGTCAACCTTCTAAAAAGAGATGTCATGTGGGTCTGGGGTGACGAATGCCAGAAAGCGTTCACTAATCTGAAAGAAAGCCTTACCACACACCCCACATTACACCTTTACCAAGAAGGTCTGCCATGCCAGGTGTACTGTAACACCTCAACATTCGGCATTGCAGGCATTCTTAAACAAGTCTACCCTGATGGGAAGACATACCCAGTTCAACATTTCAGCCGCTCTCTGCGTGGTCACGAGCGAAATTATTCAGACTTGGAACTACAATGCCTAGCCATTGTGGAAAGTGTGGATAACTTCCGCGCCTGTCTAATGGGCAGAAAGTTTACAATACTTTCTGACCATCCTGCATTGCAGTGGTTGAAAGAGATCAAAGCCCCATCAGGCAGATTGTTTCGATGGAGGTTAAGACTGTCAAGATACGAATATGAGGTCCGTAGCATAAATGGAGTACAACAATATGAAACGGGCGTTGTAACTCGTATCCCATTTTGTGGCTTTCTAGATGCGCCACTCATAAAGAGCCAACAGTCTTCTCCACCGGGAAAATCTCGCGTGACTATGGATCACAATGAACTGCGCACCGTCTCCCGAAAAGGTGTACTTAAAACTATAGTCCCAAGTTCACTTACAGCCAGACTTCTTAAGTCCGTACACACACAACACCACCATCCAAACATCTCCAAGATGACGAGACTCATCTCGTCACAATATTATTGGCAGAACATGACACAAGACATCGCCAAACAGGTAAAAACCTGTCCCACCTGCCGATTCGCTAGAAGAATCGATGAATCCAACCAACCTCCACGTAAAAATACCGACACAGCCCCCAAGGCAAAACAAGATTCGTACATAAAACACAGCGTACACACAACACAAACAATGCCGAAATTACATCACCCACGTCAGAGAAACGATCACACATCTCCACTTAAACCAATTACCGCCGACATATCTCTAATAAAACCATTGACGATCAAACAGGAGAACTGCGAACCTATCAATCATTTAAATTCTACAATTAATAAGGTTCAAGCAAATATTTCAGAATCAACATTTATAATAATATGGAAGAACATGGGTCAATACCCTATCTTTCATCTGATTTTTATCCTTTGTTTGCTAGCTTTACCATACAAATATATCCCAGTTTTATTTCTTAGTTATTTGTTTATCTATACCATGCCCTCTCATAGAATTTTCGAACTACAAGAGGCAGTTTTTAATTTTGGACAAGCATTTATAAAACTTCTCATAATTTTAGGAAACATTTTTGCAGAAAATCTAAATAAATTCCGAGGAGATAGAAGTAACTGAAAGTAACAAGATCCGAGTCACACCCACAAAGTCAAATAGGAAACAGGACGTAGTTCCGCGAGGTCATAAAATTCGAGTAAGACAGCTAATGCAAATAAAGGGAGCGTAGTCCCCCACTTCCGGATCCAATTACTTGCAAATAGTGGGTGGGTAATTTTAGATCGGATCCTGCTTCCCCGACACACCCCACTTCCGTATCTCTAATTACAATGAGAAAGTCACATATTGAGGTCAACTGGGAACCTCTCTATGCCACCGATTTTGGATTCCAGTTCGAACCTGCGTATCGACTTTTACAAAATGTAATCAAATCGACTGTCACTCGAAAATCAAACAAGGTACACGCACACACATTTAAATGAGTTCATGTTCCTATTATAACTAATCATAATTACTTTACTGACTTCCAAAAAAAAAAAAACATTACATATTCCACCTACACGTAGATATCACAGACCTTAGGATCTCGACAACACATAGAATTCGCTCACACATTTCTTACACAAAAGACTTCTAACATTTTTCACAATATACACAGAGACAAAAATACACATAAAGGTTATATAGATTTCCATGTCTCCTGTATACATAGCATAAACGCGCACTTGAGGGCTAGGATCACGTTTCCACCTAAGTGTCGCTACAGATGAGACAAAAATTTATAGGGCATAATTGAGCAATTAAAACATTTAGATCAGGGCATGTAGATACAAAAGGGTTCAAACCAATACACCTTATTGTTCATATTAACTATTTTCATTATTTTCTTCCAATTAAAATTTAAAATATTTAACCAATTTAGCAATTTATTCAATTTATTATCACTTTTAATCATTAATTATCATTTTATTTACCACTTAGTTTATATTATCATAGTTTCAAAACAATGAAAACTCACTGGTTTTCTTTTAAAATTAGATATTATATTTTATTTTGATTTACAAAAAGCCTTTTCCTTTTTTCTCACCATGCATCAAGCATTCACTTTGATTTCTTCCAACTTTTATATTATTTTTGATTTCTCAAAAGCCCTAATAGAATTCCTTCGATTTCATTCTCAATCTCGAATAGAATATGGTTAGGCATTTTTCCTTTTTCTCACCATGCATCAAGCATTCACTTTGATTTCTTCCAACTTTTATATTATTTTTGATTTCTCAAAAGCCCTAAGCCTCGATTTCCATTCCCAATTTCGAGTAGAATATGGTTAGGCATTTTCCTTTTTTTTCTCACCATGCATCAAGCATTCACTTTGATTTCTTCCAACTTTTATATTGTTTTTGATTTCTCAAAAGCCCTAATAAAAATCCCTCGATTTCCATTCCCAATTTCGAGTAGAATATAGTTAGGCATTTCTTTTTACCATGCAACAAGCACTTTTCTTTTTTTTTTCTCACCATGCAACAAAGCATTTTTTTTCTCACCATGCAACCAAGCATACCCAGAAATATCAGAATATTTACAGCCACGCCAAGAATTTCAATCTCCATGCTTCCAAGAATTTAACTTGATTGCATATTAACAACCATCCTAAATGACCATAGCCACGCAAAAGCATACTACGCGAAATTTTGAAAGCGAATCATTTAATCCAACTGCTAGAATGAAGATTGAACAGTGGGTCATCTGTTCGGTTTTCTGATAACAAAGAATTCAAACCGCCACTCTCCTATGAATTATAAATCTCAAACCTGGCCTAAACGAAAAATCTCCCTAGAAATAAATCTGATTGGCATTACTTAATATCTTGGACTTCCACAGCGATTTTAAGTAAAACCAAAAAGACTGACTGATAACACAAGTGGTTAGAGAAATATTTTGAAGGCCTAAGGAACTTGGATTAATTACATATTCATATTACATTTTATATAAAAATATATATATACTAATTTGGTCGCAGCGATACAGCCTGCTCCACGCTGAAGAGCGCCAACAGCGCGAAACACGTTTGTGGATGCCTTTTCTTGATTTATTAAGAAATTGGGTTGGCCAAATATCAGGGAACAGGTTAAATCAATATTTAGTTGATTTCTGTTCTACTAGATGGCGCTCTGGCATCTAAAAAGCACATGTGCTCCTGGTCAGGATATTCTTTCATTATTATTATATTCTAATGTGTGAATGGTTTATACTGTATTTAATATTGATGTGCATATTTTAATATTTTGGTGAGATATTTCGAATTTATATTTTCTCTTGATTCTAGGTTTTGTAAATTCATGGCTAAAACCTAATTGATAAATAAAAATACATTTTAAATACAGCTTTTATTTAAATTCTCTAAAAAGGAAAAATAAATAATTTATCTTATGCCATTGAGCAATAAGATTTATGTGAAAGAAAATGAAAGCTGCGGGGGACGATCATATTGAGAGAAGAGGTGTATATTTAGTGAACACTTATAAAAAACGCTAATCAGTTGCTACCAATTAAATCACATTAGGTTCGAAATTCATGATAAACGTTTCCCACCGCTTTTTTTCACTCAGATACATCTAATTGCTCAATGACAGAAAATACAATATTTGATTTTTCCTTTTTAGTGAATTTAAATAAAAGCTTTTTTGAAAATGTATTTCTTTATAGTTTAATGCACAGGCCACAAAATTATATCAAAAACATCACATCAGATTATGGATATAATAAGCACAATTTATATAAATTTCCCATCTTCTTTTAATATTTTTTCCATTAATGTTTTATGAATGAATGTATTTGACAAATTGATTTATTTTTATATCGAGAAATATATTTAGTTATAAAATATAAATTAGGTTTCCTGGGTCACGCCGCCCCAACAATGGACACTTTAGATAAAAAAAATATTTTTACTCTAGGTAGGATGTCTAGGAGCCTGGCAGGGCTGATTTAATCGGACTCGGCCGAGTAATGCCCAAAAAAGGGCGGAGGCTGATTCGAGTGACCCGATGTTGGAGCTCTGTTAGAAGAGTGGTAATAGGCCTACTGGGGAACCCGCCACTATAAACAAAGGGTAACGCGCCAACGGCAGTACCTCCGGGGTGGTGTGGAAATTATGCCAAAAAATAATAAAAGGAATAATAAGTGAATATACACACAAAAGAATAAACTTCAATAAAATAAAGCATATACAATGTTTTTTGTTTTCAAATATTTTTATTGTAAATAGACAAAAGAATTGCTATAAAGTATGAAATGAAAATAAACGATAGCAATGTGTTTCTTTAAACGTTGAAATGAAAATAAATTTATCATATCTATAAAATATATATTTAACATTTAAGATCACATCATTGGGGAATCAAACTTTCAGTAATTGATCACCATTTATTGTATTTCTCTTGATATAAAAAACTGCTCTACATTCCATTTTCCAAGTTGGAAGTTGTCCAAGCATAGACAATTTAAACAATTTATTGATTCTTTTAATCAAATTTTACAAAGGTGAAAAGATGAAAGAGTAAAAGGGCATATAAAGTGTAGGGGGATATATATATATATACTTGTGTACAAATGTCTTCAGCAAGGAAGGCTTCCCCACCTTGAGAGAGTCCTCCTCCAGACAAAGAGGGGGTCTTCTTGTACACTCATTAGTTCCGCGCCGAGGAAGTACCTATAGATGCGCGTCTTGGCAGACGCCAGGATAGCCAGGGGGTCATTGTCTAGGCCATGCCCGAAGACCCAGCCCTGCAGGTCAGGGTGCCGCCCGATTATGGTAAATGCCTCCCGGATGAGAGGCCTGATGTAGCGGCAGGACCAGTACCGATTAACCAGCGACAGATCGCCGGACCCACAGGCGATGCAAGACTGTTGTGCCGATGCTGGATGGGCTCGATGGGGCAGGGCGTGCAGAGCTAGCCTCACTGCCAGGTCCGCGTTGTGCCCGGAGAAGGCACAGCGCCGGAGCGACGACCAACCCATGTTGATGGGTAGGTTTATATTCCTCCCACCTTCTAGCGAACTGGACGATGGGCAGGGCAGTCAGGCGTGGGCGCTCTAAGATGCGACGGGCAGTTCAAGCAAAGAGATATGATCAACTCTCTACATATTTCACCAGTCTATTGGGAGCGTGTCATAGAACTGTATTGTGATTTTATAGAAAACTTTTGCTAAATCCAACAGTTAGGTTTTCAGTCTGGAAGAGAACATTATTGGCTTGCAAATAAAACAATATGTTTTCAATAAGAACGGAGCATCTTGTAATGTAATCAATTTTATTTCAATATTTATGGGGTTAGCACGCTTGCCTTTCTCAACACAAAAATAATATATTATGGCATGGTTGTTTAAGAAAAGTTGTATATAATAAGTTGTATGTAATTAACTCTAACAACCTTGTACTAGAGAATTGATTGCCTTGAAAAAGGCCGAGTGTTTCTCGTTGAAATATTGAAATAAATATAATTTTATAGAGTTCCAAGATACATATTTTTATTGAAAGTTTCCTTTTTATGGATTGAAATATTTTGAAAAAATAAGCAATGTATATCCAGTTGTGTTGTCAAATTATATTGACAAATATTTGCATTTTTTAAAATCTTATCTCAGGCTTTAGTGGGAAGGATTTTGTTTTCGTTTGATAGTGAACCAATCTCTACCGCCTTCTCATTGGACGAATGTGGCCATGTCTGTATGTTAGTTACTATTACTCTAGGCCCTAATTTAATGCATTTTGTGTTAACCCGTACAGAGTAACTTTTGTCATTTGGCGATCCCTGCCAGGATTACTGGTCTTGGCACTTGTAAATTCCTGTAATATTTTACGTTACTTTTTTTTTCTTTGTTTGATTGTTTTTTCTTCCTTTTTGTACTCCATCATGTTCACGAATTCTATGCTCAACTTGTCAATGTTTAATGGGGTTGATCTCGAATCTTTAATTCGGGAAGTCGAGCTTAAAGCTAGAGTAGGCAAATGGGATCCTGAGGTAAAGCATTGGTCATGTTCGAGGCTTTATCCCCTGAAGTTAGGTTGAGCTTAGAGGAAATGGGTATCCGTAACCATAGCAGTTTTGAAAGTATGTTAGTAAACTGAACATATTGTAGCCTAAAAAATAGCGTGGTATTAGGGAATGCCTTAAATTAATGGAAGGTCTTAAGCAGAGAGTTGGGGATAGTCCTATGGTGTTTAAAGAAAGATTCCTGGCCATTAGAGATAGAGTACAGATTTGACGATAGCCTAGTGTTCGAAAGTTTCCTCGAAAATGTGCTCGATAAGTATAGAGAGGCTATTGTTCGCAGTGAGGCTAAATCAATAGACAAAGCAGTCAGTGTCATGGCCACGGTGGATAGTGTAGAACACTGTTGCAGCTTTATGAAAGGGTTATGCTCAGTAGAAGGGGTTAAAGAAATAAATAGCATTAAGTGTGAGATGAAGATGCTTAGTGCCAGTGTAAACAGGATGAAGCACGAAAATGAGCAGTGTATTAAAGACCTTAGAGGTAAGGTAGAAAAACTGACTAAATTTTTGGGCGAAATCAAGCTGAGTCCACCTGAGTGTAGATTAGGACATATAGCTAGTGATTGCTCAAGACAGTCTTCTATGTTTGTCAACCGCAATACTCTTGACAATTCTGAGATTGTGAACATACGTTCTTATGGCAGAGATCAGTTTGGAAATCTGCCAATAGTTAAGGTGAATATTAACGGCAATATGTGGCACCTGTTATATCATACAAGAAGCCAAGTCAGTATTATTGATTCTGAAAAGTGCAAGGTCTTCAAAGAGAATTGGGACGATGCAATTAAAACTTTGCGTATAGTTTCAGTGACAGGCCACGAGCAGACACTTACACGTGTTAAAACCTGTAGAGTTGGTAACGAAAACGGCAGCGAGCTGGGAGAGATAAGGTTTTGGTTAATGTGACTTGGAGATAAGGGCTACGACGGGATTCTGGGAATCAATGATATAAGGAGATTCAATATCCCGTTGCCTGCCATACGGGAGCGTTGCAACATGATTTCCTTGAAACCAGAAGACCGTGATTATGTATACCTTACCTACGTTGCCAGTGCACATAGACCAATGGTTTCAAGCTCCTTTATTTATTTCAACACACAAAACGCGATATCCCGGCTAGGGATAATTGCGTCGATTTACATTAAAAAAAAAACAGTTATAAATATTTTATACAAGAAAAGTATTTAAAAATAAAAAAGAGAAACAATAATATATATGGAACCTGAACCTTTCAGGTTAGAAAGATAATCATAAATATATCTACAAAGATAGTTAAACCTATGAAAATTCTCGCTGCTATTTACAAATTGATATAGATCTACAACATTGTTTATTGTCTGTTGTCTAGCGCTAGAAAAGAGTGGGCATTCCAGCAGTAGGTGTCTCGAATCCTGGAATTCGTTGCCACAATGACAGCTAGAGTCTTCAACCGCTCCAATTTTTGATAAAAATCCCTTAAAATTTCCATGGTTCGTTATAAACTGGGCATTATAAAAATTCGAAAGGAAAAATGTTGGAATTCCAAACGGGAAAAAGCTTTAGAATGTTTCATTTGTTTTCGAAATAATTCATCCATTTTTGCACTTTAAAATGAACCAATTATATTCGGAGAATGCGAACTAAAAGCATTTTGATCCTCCATCGAAAGATGAGCCAAATCATATTTAATAATTTTAGATTCAATATAATCTGTGAGAATGGGGATGTTCGCAAGACTATGGACACAGTTGGAAGATGTAGTTTTGTAGGCTCTGCTCACCCACAGAAGAATTTGATATTGAGTAGAATTTAGTTTTTCTTTGCATCGCTTATTTATAAATTTGTACCATATTTCTGAACCATACGTAAGAACTGGCCTGATAATTGTTTTATACAAAATTATTCTTTTTTTAGTATTTATTCCCCACATCTTTCCACAAAGTGAAAACAGATTTTTTTTCATTCTTACGATCCTACACAGAATGTCGTTGATATGTGGGGTAAAATTAATCTTTTTTTAATTCTATTTTTGAAATTTTATCCCTAATATCTTAACTTGATCTACTGGGTTTAAAATAATATTCAGTATTTGAATTGGAACTTTAGGTTTATTATG
Organism: Cordylochernes scorpioides; assembly: GCA_030710605.1. NCBI lineage: Eukaryota > Metazoa > Arthropoda > Arachnida > Pseudoscorpiones > Chernetidae > Cordylochernes > Cordylochernes scorpioides. Next base: position 53,938,316 of record CP092879.1, read on the forward strand.
TAAGTAAATTCGTTTTCTCTGGGCTTATTGATAATTTATTCCTATTACACCATTGAATCACATAGCATAGAATATATGCTGGTCAGGATATGCTTTCATTATTTTTTATATTCTAATGTGTGAATGTGTATATTTATAGATTATAATACTGGATTTAATATTGATGTGCATATTTTAATATTTTGGTGAGATATTTCGAATTTATATTACCTCTCGATTCTAAGTTTTGTAAATTCATGGCTAAAACTAATTGATAAATAAAAATACATTTTATAAAAGCTTTTATTTAATCACTAAAAAGTAAAAATAAATAATTTATCTTCTGCCATTGAGCTATAAGATTTATGTGAGTGAAAATGAAAGCTGCGGGGGACGATCATATTGAGAGAAGAGGTGTATATTTAGTGAACACTTATAAAAATCGCTAATCAGTTGCTACATATTGAATCACATTAGGTTCGAAATTCATGATAATTGTCCCCTGCCGCTTTTATTTTCACTCAGATACATCTAATTGCTCAATGACAGAAGATACAATATTTTGTTTTTTTCCTTTTTAGTGCATTTAAATAAAAGCTTTTTGTAAATGTATTTCTTTATAGTTTAATCCACAGGTCAGAAAATTATATCAAAAATATCGCATCAAATTATGAATTAAAAAACACAATTCATATAAATTTCCCATCTTCTATTAATATTTCTCAAGTTCGTTTTCTGAATGAGTGTATTTCACAAATTGATTTTATTTTTATACCGAGAAATATATTTAGTTATAAAATATAAATTAAGTTTCCTGGGTCACGCCGCTCCAACAATGAACACTTTAGATAATAATTTTTTTACTCTAGGTAGGATGTCTAGGAGCCTGGCAGGGCTGATTTAATCGGACTCGGCCGAGTAATGCCTGAAATATGGCGGAGGCTGATTCGAGCGACCCGATGTTGGAGATCTGTTAGAAGAGTGGTAATAGGCCTACTGGGGAACCCGCCACTATAAACAAAGGGTAACGCGCCAACGGCAGTACCTCCGGGGTGGTGTGGAAATTATGCCAAAAATAATAAAAGAAATAATAAATGAATACATACACAAATGAATGAACTTCAATAAAATTAAAACGTCTACAAGATTTATGGTCAAATATTTATGTCATATCTATAAAATATGTTCTTAGACATTGAAGATCACCATTGTGTATTCAAACCTTTCAGTAATTGACCACCACTTCTTGTATTTCTCTTGATATAAAAAAACTGCTCTACAACTTGTGTGTGGACAGAGAGTGAAAATTCGAAATATTCAGACATTTATGTTTTTTCTTTTAAAATAAACAATTTATATTGCAGTCTACTGATATGATAAAAAAAAATAATGAGAGGGCCTGGCTCATTAGTGGTGAACCTTTCCAGTGATTTCGACAGTTTAATCTATAAATACGACTAATATTGTATTGGGCTGTTTTGTCCTCATACCAGTACTTTTTATTTAAAAAAAAACATAGGAGTTATAAAACTTCAAATTCAAGTAAATTTTAAAATTAGCCTTGATACATATCAAGTAATTATATACTAATTTAATCAAATGAGGCATTGTCTAAAATAATCCAAAATATTCAAAATAATTACATTGTCATCATGAAAGAAAATTTAAGATGAAATTGTTAGAAAAATAATAAGGATTCTCCGCCAGGTGGCCAAAGGGAAAGGTTGCGTGAAACGACAGCTCCTGCTAGGTAATTTATTTTTAAAGCTTTTTCGCCGTACTTTATAGGGGAGAGCTATTTTTTTTATTGAGGTGATATTGGTAAATTTATATCTTCATAATATGAGGCCAATTGTAATTCTTATCATAATTTATTTAAATTTACAGCGAAACAAGCTTCGCTCAACTTTTATCTATGCAAATTTTGATTCGTGTGAAAATTGTGCAAATTATAGTTTGGCAGTGGATCTGGGTTATGTTGAGAATCTGAAATTCAAGATTCAGATTCAGTACAGAAGGCCAAAGCTTAGATGTATAATTTTGATGTTATTACTGATATCCGGCATAGAGCAAAACCCGGGACCTAGGCCCACTAGGCAAACTACGCTCGAGTCATGTATGGAAGGTGATATTCGACAATTGATTGGTGCAATCTCAAATAAAATGGATAACTGGGGGGATAAACTGATATCTGGCATAGAGCAAAACCCGGGACCTAGGCCCACTAGGCAAACTACGCTCGAGTCATGTATGGAAGGTGATATTCGACAATTGATTGGTGCAATCTCAAATAAAATGGATAACTGGGGAGATAAATTAGAGACAAGATTACTTTCTATAGAGCAAGGAGTTGATAAATTAAATCGACGTATACAACAACTGGAGAATACTATGGAAAACACGGTAAAATCTGTCTCGAAGAATTCTGAAAGGATCCAAGAAATTGAGAAAAGAATAGATTTCACGGAGATGAAAATGAGAGAAAGTAATTTAATTTTTACGGAGTCGAAAAGAAAGAAAATGAAACAAGCGATGAATCTCTCGCAAAAATAAAACAGATAATTACGGATAATATGCAAATCTCCGAGAATATTAACATCCTTAAATGTCATCGATTATCTAAAAGGCCGAGCGCACCCCTACTGGTTGAAATACCCAAATATGAAGACAGAATAAAATTATTTAAGAATGCATTCAAGCTTAAGCAATTAAGGATTTACATAAATAAGGATTACACCTTAAAAGTTAGAGAACAGCGTCGATTGTTGATTAATAAGAGAAAAGAACTTTTGGCTAAAGGAATCTCATCTAGACTTCGAGATAGCAAGTTGATTGTGGGAAGTACTGTTTACCAAGTTATAAATGATAAGATCATGAGTTCAGAAGGAACTGAGATATAGCAAACACTCAGAAAGGAACTGGAAGGATCACATCATATCTCTTTTTACAGGCAAGAAAATATCACCATCAATCACATATAGCTAATAGGAATGGAAAACTAAACTACTCGATTTAACAACTATTAAACCTTGGTCACAATTATGTAAATATTATGTATTGGAATTTTTCCAATTTATACGTTTTCCCTTTCATTAATTATTTAAAACAATTTGAAATATTTGCTATAACGGAAACTTAGTGCCAATTTGATCTAAAACTCGAGATCGAGAATTTCCAGGTTTACCAATCACTTGCCAGAAAAATCTCGGGTCAGGGAAGAAGCTCTGAAGACATCATTGTGGGAATTTATATCAAAATTAAACACATACTGGACAATGTTGAAGAGAAAACTAATTGGATTTCGGTTACTTAAAATGAACCCAAGCATAGATTCATTGCTGACTTGTATAACTTTTACGTATCTACCTCCTAACGAACATCAACTAGAGAATATATATATCACGATCAAGATACACAATGGACTGGAGATAATTTATATGGTGAACTAAACATTCGCATCAACCACCTTGGAGACTTTCTTAACCTGCTGGATATCTCAACTTTATTGTCGCGAGATCTTTCCTCAAGAGATATAATAACATCTACCCATGATAATATCCTAGTTCCCCAGCAAGCCCTTTTTTGCTTCTCTCTTCCTTGACACGTTGTAAATAGCATTATTGTAACTATTGTATATACCCTCTTCTACTTGGAGAAGTTGTATAAGACCAAAGGGTCATAACAGGTACTTTTGTTGTTGTTAATACGGCTATTCTTGTATGTACCCTACATTTCTGTGCTTGGAGAATCCGTGTAAGACTGAATTGTCTTAATGAAGCTTTTTGTTGTTGTTGTTGTTGAAAAATAATATACAATATTTCAATCAGTATAATTACAGCGATTTTATTTTATAAATTAAAATGGCAAACTTTCTAGCGTTAGCACATCATCAGGCCAATTGTTATGCAAATATCTACAGTATATAGAGAGGGGTGTAGAAGGAAAATTCACATAATTAAAAAGTTTAGCTAAAAAATCTAAAATACTTTAAAATATTTATCCTAAACTTTTTTCAACTTTTACAATTGTATGTGTGTGTTTTAAGTGAATCTTTAGAAAAATATATTATAAAACATACTTTTTAATGGAGAAATGTGTATTTTATGACGCTAAAAAAAGGAGAGGGTTTGTATGGCAGCTTTCAATAGATATTAAGTAATAGGTGTAAATATCAAAATATATTTTGATAATCAATTTCTACACGTAAATTCAGGTCAAGTAGATTTTAAAATAAGAGAGCCATTGATTCCACAAATGTTTTATCATTTAGTTTTAGGACTGAATTTAGTTCAGGAGGGACCCATTTAGTATGAAGGGACTATCACTTTCTTACTTATAATATAATATTAACCCAACTAATCAATTTTGTTTGAAATCGAAATCACATTATATTGGTTCCCTATTTATGATCAAAATCGGAAAATTTGTGTCCACTACCTTTTGGATTATTTGAATATATTTTAATAGATAAAAAGTTAAAGGCTTGTATAATGTTAAAATCTAGCAGATGTGACGCTATTTAGTTATAAATATAATTTTTATATTTTAAGATAAATAGAATGTTTATTTGTTTGTTGGTAAGCAATATTTTATCTAGTATCCAATTTTAACTTGATAATTTTTTTGGAATGATGGTTTAGTGCTTCAAAGGACGAACAACTGATATTTTAAAGGTTCCTGTTTAGGAATTTGAAGAAAAAATCAAAATTAATCCAAAATGTTCAAAATATGACCATATATTTTTTCTTATATCTTTCTTTTACAGTAAATATTTACATATAATTAATATATGAAAAGTTCTGAAATTAAACATTTATTGTTGTAAAATAATCTCTGATCCCCTAATCAAGTGATTATATGTATATTTAATCAAATTGAGCCGCGGTTCTTTAAAAAAGAGTTTCAAATAATTGCACTCTCATCGCGAGTGAGCAAGTGGAAATAAAAGCTGAAATGGTCAAAATCATATTAAAATGTTATTACAAATTTCAAATCAAAATAGGAATATGTAGGGTGTGATGGATATCATTATCTATATTGTTAGAAAATATATTTTTAGAAATTAGTGAAACTTATAATACCTGATAATATATGTTTTTACGCCCATTAATTTATATTAGGTAGAGTTCAAAATCTATTAGCAAGACATATCGTTATTAACCATACTTTAGTACATTGAAGATAGAGGTTTACCTAGCCGGCATTCATATTTCTTAAATTTGAGGCACTTTATTATATACATGGAAATTTTTCCGGAAGGATACTATAAAAATAAAATTTTCATCTATATTTTAGCCATAAATATGACCTAACCACTTTTCCAGCAAAGCCTAAAGGTGACCTGGAATCATACGCGATTGCGCCCCAAACCATGATTCCACGTTGTCGCACGGTGGGGCGTTCCACAATTGCTGCCGGATTGGACCTTTCTCCACGTCGACGCCACACGCGTACACGGCGACTATCACTGGACAAGCAGAAACGCGACTCATCTGAGAACACGACCCTGTGCCATTCCGTCATCCACGTCGATCTAGCCCGGCACCACTCCAAACGTTGGCGCCTATTCGGTGGGGTCAATGGCAGTCTTCTTAGCGGACGGCATGAGTGCAAGCCATTAGCAACCAATCGACGGGAAATGGTTCTGGTCGAGATGGAATGATCTAGGGTGTCTTGCACATGTTGCAGGATGGCGGTACAAGTGGATTGTGGGGCCGCCACTGCTTGTCGAAGGATACGCCGATCCACACGTGCTGACGTCACTCTGGTTGCACCGACATTCCTATAAATTGCCACATTTCCTTGTTCCAACCATCTTCTCCACAGTCGGTGCACCGTGGACGCACCAAGGTGTGTATCAGCTGCGATTTGACGTATGGACCAACCTGCCCTTTTCAGTCCGATCACCATTCCCCTCGTAAAAGCGTCTGTCTGCTTGAACTGCCTCCGTTTACGATGACCTGGCATTCTCTGTTATTACACGTGTCTTTTGACACAAGAACAAAATTTCTACAATGATTTTCCATGAAGAAATAACGACACGAATACTGTCCTTTCTGCAAGTTCCTTCCCATATATCTTACTCCATGTGCGCACGAGAGCTGCGCATTTTAAATCATTTGCATAACTCGGTTAGGCGCGTCTACCCTGAAATTTGCATAATTTTCTGGCCGCTATTTCTTGGTGTTCCATTTTCAATGTCACGCAGTGTATATATATTAAAAAATAAAAAGGCATATCCTGACTTAGCTCACATGAGAATTTTATATCTTGATTGTTTTTTCACACACACACACCGAGGCGAGCGGCCACGCTTTTTCGAGCTCCGCCGTTTTCCGCCTCTGGCGATGTAAAAGCGATGCCAAGTGTGTAGAAAAATACATTAGCTGAAACCCCTTTAGAAGCTGCATGTGTGCCTGAAAGGCCCAGTTTCGAGCCTCAAGCTTGTGCAAAGATTTCTGAAAAAAATTATTTTCAAGATCAATTCTCTCATGAAATGAAGGAAACTGATAAGTATTCAAATTCGCCTGCTGGCGAGAGATATGTAAATTTTGCCGTGTCGGACGGCATTGTGACAAAGACGCCTTCAATTGGCGCAGTAAATTCCCGAAAGATCTGGGCGGACATATTGGGGGACGAGGATGCGGAAGACGAGGACGGCTACACCGTAGTGCAAAGGAAGAAGAGGCGCCGTGACTCGGGAGAACCAATCATCACTAGGGCGCAGTCCAACACCGCCGGAACCATCGGAGCTACTCGTCGAGGGCTATCGTCTGGAAAGTGGACACCGCGGGTGAAGGAGGTAAAGGCCACGAGAGCACACATCGCGGAAGCCAGGCCGGGGCAGGTGTCCTCCACCCAGGAGCAGTGCGTCTATATAGAGCACTGCCCTGACTTTGCGCCTTACCACTACCTGCAGGAGGTAGGTAAAGTGGTCGGAGGGGCCAGAAACATCATCCAGCTCACCAGGAAGAATGGCCACGTCCTGGTGAGTCTGACAAGCAAGACCCTTGCGGAACGTCTCATTGACGAGGGCCTTGAAATCGAGGGCGTGATCTTCTGGACCTTCCCCTTCCGTAAAAGGTCGGAGAAACTCACCATCGGAAATCTCCCTTTCTACGTGAAGGATGCCGTCATCATCGACGCCCTGCGGCCTTATAGGCGCGTTACCTCCATCGCCCTCAAACAACTCAAAGCTGGGGAATATGGCTACACAGACGGCCGTCGTGAGACCTATATCCTCCTCCACGACGGCATAAAAATCGAGAGACTGCCCACCCGCCTCAACATTAAAACTAAAGGCGACACCTTGCCAGCATTCCTGACCTTCGGAATAAGGTGCTTCAAATACAACAATCAAGGTCACCGCAGAGCCAACTGCCCAATGTTTGCTAGGCCCCAAGCAAGCACCATCGCCCTCCCCCCTCCCACGGAAATCTCATCACCGACCGCGCCTCAGCTGCCCAGCCAACTAGCACCCGCGCCTTCTGCACCAGCACCCCTACTCTATCTGTGGGGGTACCAAGTAATGGTCCCGCGGCTCACACTTCGCCCCATCGCCTTACCGTGCCTCAGCCTGCTGAACCAGCGCCCGCTTCTCCCCATGAGGAAGAATCAGCTCCAGCTGTTGTAGCCCCTCCGCTTCCACTACCTCCCCGACGACCCATGAGCTCCAGACCGCTCCTGCACCCATTGAAACTTCTACCCCTATGGACGAGGATAAGGTTGTCGAGAATCAACTAATCGAGATTTTCGACCAACTGAGCGATATAGCTTTCCTGGGCCTCTATCTAAGCCACCGGAACGATCATGTTCGCGTGCCTTTACAGCGATTATAGAAAGGATCTTGTCATGGTTCTCTCGCCTGAACTCAAGATAATTCTCTCCAAATTCCTCAACATTGTCATTGAGCATGTTGGGCACAAGAACTCCAGAATTGGCAAGGGCCTGTCCAAACTCAACTTACTCAACTTAAGCTCCTGATAGGATCCAGACGTCCCTTCGGAGGAGGCTTCGTCTGGTGTAAATATTTTCTTCTCTTTTTGCTGTTGATTAGTTGTCCATAAACTTGGTTTTTATCTGTAATTGTTAAATACATATGTGGTAATTACCACATCAAAATCTAGAGAGGTAAAAACGAGCATTTTTGTATTCTACTTCTGTTTTAATTTGCGGCTGAGGGTTTGGTATTCTGTACTGAGATCCGTGTCAACTGGAATATAGGATTGATATATACTTGTGTTTAGAAAACGTCTATATAATACGATGTGTGTTATGCTGTGTGTGCGTGCTTATTGTGTGTGTTGGGGGTGGTGAATACCCTGGGTGCGTGTGCGTGCGTGCGTTTGTGTGTGGGTATTGAGGAAGGGGGGATGATGCATGATTTCAACTTGGGAAGAGTTGAGATTTAATTGTTTTTACACAATTGTGTTTCTGACCTCAAAGGAGGAAGAAATCCAAAAATGCAAGTTCCTCTTTCCAATCTTCTTGGAATTAACATTAATAAAATCGGTCAACCTTCAAAATAAAATTTATTTTATCTGTTATATTTTATTATTCTGTCTATGTATTTATATTATTAAAAGCTTCTATTTAACTTGCTTTCATGTCTGTAGATCTGTCTGTCTACAAATCTTGTAGTCAATTTTTAATATACTTTCAGAGCACGTAGAAATCTGAAATTTTGTAAACTTTTAGAACCCGATGACAATGCAAATTGACATATTTTCAGACATATGGGTTGTCAGGGGGACCGTAACAAGACAAATTTCCAAATTGGTTTTCAAATTTCGTAATTTAATATACTTTCAGATAGAAGTATGAAATTTTGAAAGCTCGCTCAATTCAATTAACAATGCAAGTGTACTAATTTTCAGACTTCTGGGTGGTCGGAGTGACCGTTATTGAGCAAATTTCAATATTTCATATTAAATCTTATGTGTCGCACGAAGTTAAGAGAATCGGAAACTGTTTTGAGTTGCGAATTGATTTTTTCAGCGATTGTTCAAGATCTCAAGCGAGTTAAAAATCAGAATATTCAGGTTTCATTTTAAAACATCCTTGGAATTGCAAGCAAAAAGTTGCCAAAAGTCAATAAATATATTAATTTATATGTTATAATTCAGTAATCTGAATTCAATATGCACCGTTCGGAGGAGATTAATAGAATCGCCGAATGATACAACACTAGCCTGTTCAGTGATACGCTAACCTTTACGTATGCACAAAGGAAGTGTGGCTGTGTGGTTGTTGGGTGTCACGCTGCCTGGAATACAGGAGCTCCATCTATGCTTCCTTTCTTCCCGTGTTGAATCTGTATAAGATCAGTGGTCTTAATAAAGCTGTGTGTAAATTCAATATCATCAGGCATATTTTTATATTCCATATATATATGATAATATAAGACCACACACATTTCACGAAACCGTTATAAATAGAGTTCCCCTTTCTCAATTAATCTTCTGTTACTTTTAACTAAAATCACACACACAAAGCTTTATTAAGACCACCCGTCTTATACAGATTAACCACAAGAAGAAAGGAAGCATAGATGGAGCTCCTGTACTCCAGGCAGCGAAGAACCCAACAACAGCCTCCAGGTCCGATGCATGTCCAGTGACCACATGTTCCTTCGTGCATACGTCAAGGTTAGCGTATCACTGAAAGTTATCGAATATAATCATAATTCAAATTGAATATGTACCAATTATTCCCCTCAGCAATAAACCATTGTGTCAGTAACTTTTCAATATAATTCATAATATATTTAGGGTTTACCCAAACCAAAAGAAAGAACAAATTTCAGTTAGTTTCTGCCTAAGTCACTTACTGACTTGTTCGAGGAATTAACCAATCCGCTGCAAGCAGATTGCGTCTATTTAAAGCCTAAGCCCAAGTGATAACAGTTTAAAAAACTTTTATTCAACTTTTAACAATTCATGATGATCATCCCCCGCCGCTTTTACTTTCACTCATATAAATCTTATTGCTAAATGTCAGAAGATATAATATTTTGACATAACCAATAAAGAATGTAGCGTTTGTTTTTTTTTTCACATTTTTTATTATGTCAAAATGTAAAATCAGGTAGGAATCTTTATTAAGATAAAAGATTGCACTTTATTATCCCTTTTTAGTGCATTTAAATGAAAGCTTTTTAAAATAATTTCTTATTTTTTAATCCACATGTCAATCATCTATCAAAAACATCCCATCAGATTATGGATATAATAAGCACAATTCATATAAATTTCCCATCTTCTATTAATATTTATCAAGTTAGTTTTTTTGAATGAATGTATTTCACAAATTGATTTATTTTTATATCGATAGATATATTTAGTTAGAAAATATAAATTAAGTTTCCTGGGTCACGCCGCTCCAACAATGGCCACTTTAGATAAAATAATTTTACTCTAGGTAGGATGTCCAGGAGCCTGGCAGGGCTGATTTAATTGGACTCGGCCGAGTAATGCCCAAAAAAGGGCGGAGGCTGATTCGAGCGACCCGATGTTGGAGCTCTGTTAGAAGAGTGGTAATAGGCCTACTGGGGAACCCGCCACTATAAACAAAGGGTAACGCGCCAAAGGCAGTACCTCCCGGGTGGTGTGGAAATTATGCCAAAAATAATAAAAGAAATAATAAATGAATATACACACAAATAAATGAACTTCAATAAAATTAAAGCGTATACACGTTTTTATTTTTTCAAATATTTATACCGAATCTATAAAATAGATATTAGACATTGAAGATCACCATTGGGGACTCAAACTTTTCAGTAATTGACCACCACTTCTTGTATTTCTCTTGATATAAAAAAAACTGCTCTACATCCCATTTTTCAAGTTGGGAGATGTCCGAGCATTGAGATATGATCAACGCTCTACATGTTTCACTAGTCTATTGGGAGCGTCTCAAGAACTGTATTGTCATTTTTTTTTCAGAAAACTTTACTAATTACATTAGTTAGGTTCTCAATCTGGAACAAAAAATTATTGGCTCGCAAATAGAATAATGTGTTTTTAATAAGAGAAGAGAATATTGTAATGGAATCAATATTATTTCAATATTTCTGGGGTCAGCACTCTTGCCTTTCTCAACAAAAAGCTAATATATTATGGCAGGGTTGTTTAAGAAGCGTTGTATATAATAAGTTGTGTGTAATAACAAAACAACCTTGTCACTAGAGAATTGATTGCCTTGAGAAAGGCCGAGTGTTTCTCGTTGAAATATTGAAATAAATATAATTTTATAGAGTTCCAAGATACATATTTTTATTGAAAGTTTGCTTTTTATGGATTGATATATTTAGAAAAAATAAGCAATCTATATCCAGTTGTGTTGTCAAATTATATTGACAAATATTTGCATTTTTAAAAATCTTATCTCAGGCTTTAGTGGGAAGGATTTTGTTTTCGTTTGATAGTGAACCAATATCTACCGCCTTCTCATTGGACGAATGTGGTCATGTCTGTATGTTAGTTTCTATTACTCTAGGCCCTAATTTATTGCATTTTGTGTTAACCCGTACAAAGTAACTTTTGTCATTTTGCGAGCCCTGCCAGGATTACTGGTGTTTGCACATGTAAATTCCTGTAATTTTTACGTGCGTTTTTTTCTTTGTTTGAGTGATTTTTTTTCTTCCTTTTTGTACTCCATCATGTTCACGAATTCTATGCTCAACTTGTCAATGTTTAATGGGGTTGATCTCGAGTCTTTCATTCAGGAAGTCGAGCTTAAAGCTCGAGTAGCAAATGGGATCCTGAGGTCAAAGCATTGCTCATGTTCGAGGCTTTATCCCTTGAAGTTAGGTTGAGCTTAGAGGAGATGGGTATCCGTAACGATAGCAGTTTTGAAAGTATTGTTAGTATAGTGAACATATTGTACCCTAAAAAAGCGCGTGGTATTAGGGAATGCTTTAAATTAATAAGAGGTCTTAAGCAGAAAGTTGGGAAAAGTCCTATGGTGTTTAAAGAAAGATTCCTGGCCATTAGAGATAAAGTAGAGTACAGATTTGCGATAGCCTAGTGTTAGAAATTTTCCTCGAAAATGTGCTCGATAAGCATAGAGAGGCTATTGTTCGCAGTGAGACTAAATCAATAGACAAAGCAGTCAGTGTCATGGCCATGGAGGATAAGACCGTTGCAGCTTTATGAAAGGGGTATGTTCAGTATAAGGGGTTAAAGAAATAAATAGCATTAAGTGTGAGATGAAGATGCTTGGTGCCAGTGTAAACAGGATGAAGCACGAAAATGAGCAGTGTATTAGGGGCCTTAGAGGTGAGGTAGAAAAACTGACTAAATTGTTGGGTGAAATCAAGCTGAGTCCACCTGAGTGTAGATTAGGTTAGCTAGTGATTTCTCAAGACAGTCTTCTATGTTTGCCAACCGCAATACCCTTGACAATGCTAAGATTGTGAACATACGTTTTTATGGCAGAGATCAGTTTGGAAATCACCCAATAGTTAGGGTGAATATTAACGGCAATATGTGGCACCAGTTACATGATACAGGAAGCCAAGTCAGTACTATTGATTCTGAAAAGTGAAAGCTCTTGAAAGAGAATTGGGATGATGCACTTAAAACTTTACGTATAGTTTCAGTGACAGGCCACGAGTAGACACTTTCACGTGTTGAAACCTGTAGAGTTGGTAACGAAAACGGCAGTGAGCTGGGAGAGATAAGGTTCTAGTTAATTTCACTTGGAGATAAGGGCTACGACGGGATTCTAGGAATCAATGATATGAGGAGATTCAATATCCCGTTGCCTGCCATACGGGAGCGTTGCAACATGATTTCCTTGAAACCTGAAGACCGTGATTGTGTAGACCTTAGCTACGTTGCCAGTGCACATAGACCAATGGTTTCAAGCTCCATAGATGAGAAATCAGTGAGGCGCATTGAAAACGAGGCTGTAAAGTTGCCACCTACTGAGTTTAACATAAACTGTGGGTGTAGCGCTGGGTCTGTTAATAGTTTTAGAAAGCCTACTTGGGCAGAGAGGTTAAGGGTGATGCAGAAAGCAAAAGAAACTGTCAGACAGTTTATGTCAGGTAATTCTGTTATGAATCCTAGGCCACCTTATTCCAGAAATTTCGACAAAGGAGACCTGGTAATGCTAGCTGTTCCTAAGAATGAAGGTTATTCCAACTTCTATGGTCCTTTCTGTGTGGAAGTTAGGGTCTTCGATTGTAACTTCAGAGTAAGAGGGGTCACCATTAACGATGTGAAAGTTGTACATGTCGATAGGATGAAAGCGTTTATAAACAGGCGTTAAGAAGAGCTTTTAGATCTTGGACTTGTGAGAACTGAATGGAATTGGATCGTCCGGTTTCTCAATAAGTGAGCGTCTATCAGTATCCAGAGTCTCTACCTAACATATCCAGTCAGTCCCAGTTGAGAGCTCACTGGTCCGCCCCTCCCCCCATAAAACTCTGTCTACTAAAGCATATTATATATCGTTTTGAAAATAGAGCAATCCATACTTAATTCATTAGATAATAAAAGGCATATATTGGATTTAGTAAAATATTTATTTTGCCAATATTTCGGCTGGCCGAACGCCAACCTTTATCGAGGCATTACATTTTTGTATACACAAACTCAGCGCCGCATAGCGTCATAATATCACAGTTGAAATCAATTAATTTCAACTGTGATATTATGACGCTATGCGGCGCTGAGTTTGTGTATACAAAAATGTAATGCCTCGATAAAGGTTGGCGTTCGGCCAGCCGAAATATTGGCAAAATAAATATTTTACTAAATCCAATATATGCCTTTTATTATCTAATATTATATATGTGTGTTTGGTAATCACTCATGGTAACTCACGTAGTTTGCGCAGATTTCTTTTTTTTTTTTTGTAAGTTTCTTTTGGGAGGAACAAGATGGAAGGCAACTTTATGGAAGGACCCAGATGTCTTCTTCTCCTCTCTTTAGTTTTTTTTTTGTATCTTTGTAACATGGCTCCCGTGAGCTTTTTCCTTCCCGACAGCGGGAGGTTTTCCTTAAGGGATAATAGGAATGTTTGGGAGATTGGTTAGTCTCTTTCTTTTTTTTTTTTAAGAAGGAAACCTTTTGTCAAATTATATTGACAAATATTTGCATTTTTAAAATCTTATCTCAGGCCTTAGTGTGAAGGATTTTGTTTTCGTTTGATAGTGAACCAATCTCTCCCGCCTACTCATTGGACGAATGTGGCTATGTCTGTGGGGGATATGGTATTGCGAGAGAGGAGTGTGGTGGATTATCGTGTGGAGACACATAACATTTTTTCTGCGTGCTTTATCCGTGTCTGGTGATCTCCTCGCATACCTGTGTGACCCCGGTCCGATCCCTAACAACGCTGCAATAAAGATAAGTACTGTTTTTAATTTTATTTAACAAATAGGGAGTTATTATTTACCTCCTTTTTTGTGTTGTACTTTTTAGTGTACGATTTTTGTGTGTTCAGTTATTATTACTCTAGGCCCTAGTTTATTGCATTTTGTGTTAACCCGAACAAAGTAACTTTTGTCAGTGTACCTCGGACTCACGTGCTCACTCAATTGCATCAGATGTGGGAAAGCGATAAACTCTCTCTTTTAAAATTTGAGGTATTTATTTGGTGCAAACTGGGTAAAATAATGGGTTATCTGACCAAACTGATGAAGAATAAACTAAAAGTGAATAATGGATAAAGATAGAGAAATTGATTAATTATATTTGATAAAGAACAAAATCTTGTCAAAGGGTCGTGACAAGTGTAGCATATCAAGAAATAATAAATATCCAGCGCCAACAGGTCAGGATGCACATAGACATCGCGACCCTGGAGTTGGAGACGAATGCCCTGAGAACCACTGGAATGGGATGAATTTCAGAAAAGTTTATAGGAAGGACCTTGACCAATTGATTGGAATTTAGCATTCAACACTGTAAATATTCGAGTCAAGGACGTCGCCAATGCAGCCAAAGCAGCCGTTCAGCATCGAGAGAGGACCCAATAATTAAAGATATTAATATAAAATATCGCTGGAAGATGACTACCCTAGCCATTAGTGCGTTACTGGTGAGTTTATATCTGCTGTGCAGTGACAATCTCTTATGCAAGAAACTGGAAATCTCCACCTCTCTGGAACAGAGAAGTCTGCATCTCCATCATTGATACAGAAACGGCCATTTCAAACTCAAAATACAGCTAGATGAGAATTAAGTCTAAGGGATGTTATAGGTGGTAGCGAGACTTAGCGCCATCCTTTGAAATCCAACGCACCATCACAGATCAGCTAGTGATCCTGGGGCGACTCAATGACACCGATAGAGGATGGGGCCTTGTAAAGCTGGTCATCCCAGGGAGTTTGCCAAAATTAAAGATCATGTACGCTTAGATTTGATTGCTCACGAGAAACACCTGTTTTCCTGTCTCTGAACCAACTTCCTGCTGGAGACTTCATGTATCTGCCAATTCTTGGAGACAAAAAGGCTGAAAAGATCACTTTATAGTATCTATAAAAAAGGATTCCAATAGGAAATACATGTGATCCAGGCCCTCAAATACAAGGCGGCCTGCTAGAGGCAAATGGTTTTCATGAAGACACCTTCAGAGGCTGGAGAACTTATGCAGTGGTGGATAGATTTAGGGAAAGGCAGGAAACAACTTTGCATTGTTGTTATTATATCTTAGTAGGAAAGAGACTATAATGAGCACACCGCATCTAAAATGCAAGTTTGTTAGCTCAAAGTGATTTGATTTGCAGAATAAAAAGTATTTTTAAAAACCTATAGCCTAGTTCTTGGTGTAGAATAATTAAACTCTTTTATTGCAAAAACAATAATTTGAAGAAAGATTCGCGTTAGAATTATAAAATAACCAGTTTTCAATAATAATATTACACATCATGGATTGCATAACCAAAAATATCAGAATATTTACAGCCACGCCAAGAATTTTGATCTCCATGCTTCAAAGAATTTTACATGAGTGCATATCAACAACCATCCTAAATTGCCATGGCCACGCACAAGCATTCTACGCGAAATTTTGAAAGATAATCATTTAATCCAACTGCTAGAATGAAGATCGAAAAGTGGGTCATCTCTTCATCTGTTCAGCTTTCCAATAACAAAGAATTCAAAAGGCCACTCTCCTATGAGTTATAAATCTCAAACCTGGCCTCAACGAAAAATATCCCTAGAAATAAATCTGAGATTGGCATTACTAAATATCTTGGGTTTCCACAGCGATTTTAAGTAAAACCAAAAAGACTGACTGATAACACAGGTTGTTAGAGAAATCTTTTGAAGGCATAAGGAACTTGGATTAATTACATATTATATTTTCATATAAAAATATATATACTAATTTGGTCGCAGCCGTACAGCCTGCTCCACGCTGATGAGCGTCAACAGCGTTCGTGGATGGCATTTTTGATTTATCAAGATATTGGGTTGGCCAAATATCAGGGAACAGGTTAAATCAATGTTTAGTTGTTTTCTGTTCTACTAGATGGCGCTCTGCCGTCTAAAAAGCACAAGTGCTCCTGGTCAGGATATGCTTTCATTATTTTTAATATTCTAATGTGTGAATGGTTTATATTTATAGATTATAATACTGTATTTAATATTAATGTGCATTTTTAATATTTTGGTGAGATATTTCGAATTTATATTATCACTTGATTCTAGGTTTTGTAAATTCATGGCTAATAACTAAATAATTAATTAATAACAAATACATTTTTATAAAAGCTTTTATTTAAATTCGCTAAAAAGTAAAAATAAATAATTTATCTTCTACCATTGAGAAATAAGATTTATGTGAGTGAAAATGAAAGCTGCGGGGGACGATCATATTGAGAGAAGAGGTGTATATTTAGTGAACACTTATAAAAATCACTAATCAGTTGCTACATATTGAATCACATTAGGTTCGAAATTCATGATAATTGTCCCCTGCCGCTTTTATTTTCACTCAGATACATCTAATTGCTCAATGACAGAAAATACAATATTTTGTTTTTTTCCTTTTTAGTGAATTTAAATAAAAACTTTTTGAAAATGTTTTTATATTTTAATCCACAGGTCACAAAATTATATCAAAAAACATCACATCAAATTATGAATATAATAAGCACAATTCATATAAATTTCCCATCTTCTTTTAATATTTCTCAAGTTCGTTTTCTGAATGAATGTATTTCACAAATTGATTTTATTTTTATACCGAGAAATATATTTAGTTATAAAATATAAATTAAGTTTCCTGGGTCACGCCGCTCCAACAATGAACACTTTAGATAATAATTTTTTTACTCTAGGTAGGATGTCTAGGAGCCTGGCAGGGCTGATTTAATCGGACTCGGCCGAGTAATGCCTGAAATATGGCGGAGGCTGATTCGAGCGACCCGATGTTGGAGCTCTGTTAGAAGAGTGGTAATAGGCCTACTGGGGAACCCGCCACTATAAACAAAGGGTAACGCGCCAACGGCAGTACCTCCTGGGTGGTGTGGAAATTATGCCAAAAATAATAAAATAAATAATAAATGAATATACACACAAAGAATGAACTTTAATAAAATTAAATTATCTACAAGTGTTTTATGATTAAATATTTATGCCATATCTATAATATATGTTCCTAGACATTGAAGATTACCATTGTGGGATCAAACCATTCAGTCATTTTACCAATATTTCTTGTAATTCTCTTGATATAAAAAAAATGCTCTACATCCCATTTTCCGTGTTTGGAGATGACCGAGCATAGTAAGATAATAAACTCTCTTCATATTTCACCAGTCTATTGGGAGCGTGTTCTATAACTGGAATGTGATTTTATAAAAAACATTTTCTAAATCCAACAGTTTGGTTTTCAGTTTGGAAGAGCACATTATTGGCTCGCAAATAGAACAACGTGTTTTCAATAAGAAATGAGAATCTTGTAATGGAATCAATTTTATTTCAATATTTCTGGGATCAGAACGCTTGCCTTTCTCAAAACAAAACTAATATATTATGGCAAGGTTGTTGAAGATAAGTTGTTTATAATAATTATGTATTAACTCTAATAATCTTTTCACTAGTGAATTGTTTGCCTTGAGAAAGGCCGGGTGTTTCTCATTGAAATATTGAAATAAAGATAATTTTATAGAGTTCCAAGAAACATATCTTCTATTAAAAGTTTGCTTTTTATGGATTGAAATATGTTTTTAAAATAAGCAAGGCATATCCAGCTGTGTACCCTCGGATTCACGTGCTCACTCAATAACATCAGACGTGGGAAAGCGATGAACTATCTCTTTTATAAATTGAAGTATTCATTCGGTGCAAACTGAGTAAACTAATGGGTTATCTGACCGGATTGGTGGATAATAATCAAAGGTGAATATTGGATAAATATATTGATTAAGAATATTTAATAAAGAACAAAATCTCAAAGGGTCGTGACAAGTGCAGCATATCAAGAAATAAGAAATATTCAGCGCCAACATGTCAGGATGCACATAGACATGTCCTGGGTACTGCTGGAAAGGAAGTAAACGCGACCCTGAAGTTGGAGACGAATGCCCTGAAAACCATTGGATTGGGATAAATTTCAGAAAAAGTTTATGGGAAGGACATTGACCAATTGGTTGGAATTTAGCATTCAACACTGTAAATTTTCGAGTCAAGGACGTCGCACACAACCAGCTAAAGCAGCCGTTTAGTACCAAGAGAGGACCCAATGATTGAACAAAATCAATATAAAATATCGCTGGAAGATGACTACCCTGGTCATTAGTGCGTTACTGGCGAGTGTGTATCTGCTGTGTAGTGACAATCTCTTAGGGAAGAAACTGGAAATCTCCACCTCTCTGGAACAGAGCAGTCTGCATCCCCAACATTGATAAAGAAACGGCCATTTCTAACTCAAAATACAGCTAGATGAGAATTAAGTCTAAGGGATGTTATAGGTGGTAGCGAGACTTAGCGCCATCCTTTGAAATCCAACGCACCATCACAGATCAGCTAGTGATCCTGGGGCGACTCAATGACACTGATAGAGGATGGGGTCTACAAAGCTGGTCATCCCAGGGAGTTTGCCAAAAATAAAGATTATGTACGCCTAGATTTGGTTGCTCACGAGAAACACCTGTTTTCCTGTCTCTGAACCAACTTCCTGCTGGAGACAACATGTATCTCCCACTTCTCGGAGTTAAAAAAGGCAGAAGGGTTACTGTATACTCTCTATAAAAATGATTCCACTAGGAAGTACATGTTATCCATGCCCTCAAATACAAGGCAGCCTGTTAGAGGCAAACGGTTTTCGTGAAGACAGAAACCTTCAGAGGCTGGAGAGCCTATGCAGTGGTGGATAGATCTAGGGAAAGGCAGGAAAGAACTTTGTATTAATGTTATTATATCTTAGTAGGGAAGAGACTCTAATGTGAGCGCGCAGCATCTAAAGTGCAGCAGTTTGTTAGCTCAAAGTATTTTGATTTTCAGAGAAAAGGTCTTTTAAAACACCAAAGCCGAGTTCCTGGCATAGAATAATTAAACATTTTTATTGCAAAAACAATAATTTGAAGAAGTATTTGCGTTAGAATTGTAAAATTACCAATTTTCAATAATATAATATTACACATCATGGATTGCATACCCAGAAATATCAGAATATTTACAGCCACGCCAAGAATTTCAATCTCCATGCTTCCAAGAATTTAACTTGATTGCATATTAACAACCATCCTAAATGACCATAGCCACGCAAAAGCATACTACGCGAAATTTTGAAAGCGAATCATTTAATCCAACTGCTAGAATGAAGATTGAACAGTGGGTCATCTGTTCGGTTTTCTGATAACAAAGAATTCAAACGGCCACTCTCCTATGAATTATAAATCTCAAACCTGGCCTAAACGAAAAATCTCCCTAGAAATAAATCTGATTGGCATTACTTAATATCTTGGACTTCCACAGCGATTTTAAGTAAAACCAAAAAGACTGACTGATAACACAAGTGGTTAGAGAAATATTTTGAAGGCCTAAGGAACTTGGATTAATTACATATTCATATTACATTTTATATAAAAATATATATATACTAATTTGGTCGCAGCGATACAGCCTGCTCCACGCTGAAGAGCGCCAACAGCGCGAAACACGTTTGTGGATGCCTTTTCTTGATTTATTAAGAAATTGGGTTGGCCAAATATCAGGGAACAGGTTAAATCAATATTTAGTTGATTTCTGTTCTACTAGATGGCGCTCTGGCATCTAAAAAGCACATGTGCTCCTGGTCAGGATATTCTTTCATTATTATTATATTCTAATGTGTGAATGGTTTATACTGTATTTAATATTGATGTGCATATTTTAATATTTTGGTGAGATATTTCGAATTTATATTTTCTCTTGATTCTAGGTTTTGTAAATTCATGGCTAAAACCTAATTGATAAATAAAAATACATTTTAAATACAGCTTTTATTTAAATTCTCTAAAAAGGAAAAATAAATAATTTATCTTATGCCATTGAGCAATAAGATTTATGTGAAAGAAAATGAAAGCTGCGGGGGACGATCATATTGAGAGAAGAGGTGTATATTTAGTGAACACTTATAAAAAACGCTAATCAGTTGCTACCAATTAAATCACATTAGGTTCGAAATTCATGATAAACGTTTCCCACCGCTTTTTTTTCACTCAGATACATCTAATTGCTCAATGACAGAAAATACAATATTTGATTTTTCCTTTTTAGTGAATTTAAATAAAAGCTTTTTTGAAAATGTATTTCTTTATAGTTTAATGCACAGGCCACAAAATTATATCAAAAACATCACATCAGATTATGGATATAATAAGCACAATTTATATAAATTTCCCATCTTCTTTTAATATTTTTTCCATTAATGTTTTATGAATGAATGTATTTGACAAATTGATTTATTTTTATATCGAGAAATATATTTAGTTATAAAATATAAATTAGGTTTCCTGGGTCACGCCGCCCCAACAATGGACACTTTAGATAAAAAAAATATTTTTACTCTAGGTAGGATGTCTAGGAGCCTGGCAGGGCTGATTTAATCGGACTCGGCCGAGTAATGCCCAAAAAAGGGCGGAGGCTGATTCGAGTGACCCGATGTTGGAGATCTGTTAGAAGAGTGGTAATAGGCCTACTGGGGAACCCGCCACTATAAACAAAGGGTAACGCGCCAACGGCAGTACCTCCGGGGTGGTGTGGAAATTATGCCAAAAAATAATAAAAGGAATAATAAGTGAATATACACACAAAAGAATAAACTTCAATAAAATAAAGCATATACAATGTTTTTTGTTTTCAAATATTTTTATTGTAAATAGACAAAAGAATTGCTATAAAGTATGAAATGAAAATAAACGATAGCAATGTGTTTCTTTAAACGTTGAAATGAAAATAAATTTATCATATCTATAAAATATATATTTAACATTGAAGATCACATCATTGGGGAATCAAACTTTTCAGTAATTGATCACCATTTATTGTATTTCTCTTGATATAAAAAACTGCTCTACATTCCATTTTCCAAGTTGGAAGTTGTCCAAGCATAGACAATTTAAACAATTTATTGATTCTTTTAATCAAATTTTACAAAGGTGAAAAGATGAAAGAGTAAAAGGGCATATAAAGTGTAGGGGGATATATATATATACTTGTATATATATATATACTATAGATGGCGTCAGATTCTGACGTTTATTTTGACGGGAGAGGCGACCATTGCTTCCATGGATTAATTTCCTCCCGGCAAATTTTCCATCTATGTTTTGCCAATAGATTTGGCCCAGCCACATTGCCAGCAAAACACCTCTTTGGTAGATTGTGAGGATTCCATTAGATCCCGTGCGGATCTCATGGAATAAAGTCCGCCCTAGACTGACGAGGGCCATTAGCCCGAAACCATGGTCTCTAGGTGGACGCTTATCAGTTTGCCAAAGTTGGTGTTGTGGCTTTGTCACGGACCCGATGCCGCTAGTTGCGGCGACGGTCAATAGATGGCGTCAGATTCTGACGTTTATTTTGACGGGAGAGGCGACCATTGCTTCCATATATACTTGTGTACAAATGTCTTCAGCAAGGAAGGCTTCCCCACCTTGAGAGAGTCCTCCTCCAGACAAAGAGGGGGTCTTCTTGTACACTCATTAGTTCCGCGCCGAGGAAGTACCTATAGATGCGCGTCTTGGCAGACGCCAGGATAGCCAGGGGGTCATTGTCTAGGCCATGCCCGAAGACCCAGCCCTGCAGGTCAGGGTGCCGCCCGATTATGGTAAATGCCTCCCGGATGA
Organism: Cordylochernes scorpioides; assembly: GCA_030710605.1. Classification (NCBI taxonomy): domain Eukaryota; kingdom Metazoa; phylum Arthropoda; class Arachnida; order Pseudoscorpiones; family Chernetidae; genus Cordylochernes; species Cordylochernes scorpioides. The sequence goes on from CP092879.1 coordinate 53,960,592, forward strand.
GAGGCCTGATGTAGCGGCAGGACCAGTACCGATTAACCAGCGACAGATCGCCGGACCCACAGGCGATGCAAGACTGTTGTGCCGATGCTGGATGGGCTCGATGGGGCAGGGCGTGCAGAGCTAGCCTCACTGCCAGGTCCGCGTTGTGCCCGGAGAAGGCACAGCGCCGGAGCGACGACCAACCGATGTTGATGGGTAGGTTTATATTTCCCTCCCACCTTCTAGCGAACTGGACGATGGGCAGGGCAGTCAGGCGTGGGCGCTCTAAGATGCGACGGGCAGTTCAAGCAAAGAGATATGATCAACTCTCTACATATTTCACCAGTCTATTGGGAGCGTGTCATAGAACTGTATTGTGATTTTATAGAAAACTTTTGCTAAATCCAACAGTTAGGTTTTCAGTCTGGAAGAGAACATTATTGGCTTGCAAATAAAACAATATGTTTTCAATAAGAACGGAGCATCTTGTAATGTAATCAATTTTATTTCAATATTTATGGGGTTAGCACGCTTGCCTTTCTCAACACAAAAATAATATATTATGGCATGGTTGTTTAAGAAAAGTTGTATATAATAAGTTGTATGTAATTAACTCTAACAACCTTGTACTAGAGAATTGATTGCATTGAAAAAGGCCGAGTGTTTCTCGTTGAAATATTGAAATAAATATAATTTTATAGAGTTCCAAGATACATATTTTTATTGAAAGTTTGCTTTTTATGGATTGAAATATTTTGAAAAAATAAGCAATGTATATCCAGTTGTGTTGTCAAATTATATTGACAAATATTTGCATTTTTTAAAATCTTATCTCAGGCTTTAGTGGGAAGGATTTTGTTTTCGTTTGATAGTGAACCAATCTCTACCGCCTTCTCATTGGACGAATGTGGCCATGTCTGTATGTTAGTTACTATTACTCTAGGCCCTAATTTAATGCATTTTGTGTTAACCCGTACAGAGTAACTTTTGTCATTTGGCGATCCCTGCCAGGATTACTGGTCTTGGCACTTGTAAATTCCTGTAATATTTTACGTTACTTTTTTTTTCTTTGTTTGATTGTTTTTTCTTCCTTTTTGTACTCCATCATGTTCACGAATTCTATGCTCAACTTGTCAATGTTTAATGGGGTTGATCTCGAATCTTTAATTCGGGAAGTCGAGCTTAAAGCTAGAGTAGGCAAATGGGATCCTGAGGTAAAGCATTGGTCATGTTCGAGGCTTTATCCCCTGAAGTTAGGTTGAGCTTAGAGGAAATGGGTATCCGTAACCATAGCAGTTTTGAAAGTATGTTAGTAAACTGAACATATTGTAGCCTAAAAAATAGCGTGGTATTAGGGAATGCCTTAAATTAATGGAAGGTCTTAAGCAGAGAGTTGAGGATAGTCCTATGGTGTTTAAAGAAAGATTCCTGGCCATTAGAGATAGAGTACAGATTTGACGATAGCCTAGTGTTCGAAAGTTTCCTCGAAAATGTGCTCGATAAGTATAGAGAGGCTATTGTTCGCAGTGAGGCTAAATCAATAGACAAAGCAGTCAGTGTCATGGCCACGGTGGATAGTGTAGAACACTGTTGCAGCTTTATGAAAGGGTTATGCTCAGTAGAAGGGGTTAAAGAAATAAATAGCATTAAGTGTGAGATGAAGATGCTTAGTGCCAGTGTAAACAGGATGAAGCACGAAAATGAGCAGTGTATTAAAGACCTTAGAGGTAAGGTAGAAAAACTGACTAAATTTTTGGGCGAAATCAAGCTGAGTCCACCTGAGTGTAGATTAGGACATATAGCTAGTGATTGCTCAAGACAGTCTTCTATGTTTGTCAACCGCAATACTCTTGACAATTCTGAGATTGTGAACATACGTTCTTATGGCAGAGATCAGTTTGGAAATCTGCCAATAGTTAAGGTGAATATTAACGGCAATATGTGGCACCTGTTATATCATACAAGAAGCCAAGTCAGTATTATTGATTCTGAAAAGTGCAAGGTCTTCAAAGAGAATTGGGACGATGCAATTAAAACTTTGCGTATAGTTTCAGTGACAGGCCACGAGCAGACACTTACACGTGTTAAAACCTGTAGAGTTGGTAACGAAAACGGCAGCGAGCTGGGAGAGATAAGGTTTTGGTTAATGTGACTTGGAGATAAGGGCTACGACGGGATTCTGGGAATCAATGATATAAGGAGATTCAATATCCCGTTGCCTGCCATACGGGAGCGTTGCAACATGATTTCCTTGAAACCAGAAGACCGTGATTATGTATACCTTACCTACGTTGCCAGTGCACATAGACCAATGGTTTCAAGCTCCTTTATTTATTTCAACACACAAAACGCGATATCCCGGCTAGGGATAATTGCGTCGATTTACATTTAAAAAAAAAACAGTTATAAAAATTTATACAAGAAAAGTAATTAAAAATAAAAAAGAGAAACAATAATATATATGGAACCTGAACCTTTCAGGTTAGAAAGATAATCATAAATATATCTACAAAGATAGTTAAACCTATGAAAATTCTCGCTGCTATTTACAAATTGATATAGATCTACAACATTGTTTATTGTCTGTTGTCTAGCGCTAGAAAAGAGTGGGCATTCCAGCAGTAGGTGTCTCGAATCCTGGAATTCGTTGCCACAATGACAGCTAGAGTCTTCAACCGCTCCAATTTTTGATAAAAATCCCTTAAAATTTCCATGGTTCGTTATAAACTGGGCATTATAAAAATTCGAAAGGAAAAATGTTGGAATTCCAAACGGGAAAAAGCTTTAGAATGTTTCATTTGTTTTCGAAATAATTCATCCATTTTTGCACTTTAAAATGAACCAATTATACTCGGAGAATGCGAACTAAAAGCATTTTGATCCTCCATCGAAAGATGAGCCAAATCATATTTAATAATTTTAGATTCAATATAATCTGTGAGAAGGGGGATGTTCGCAAGACTATGGACACAGTTGGAAGATGTAGTTTTGTAGGCTCTGCTCACCCATAGAAGAATTTGATATTGAGTAGAATTTAGTTTTTCTTTGCATCGCTTATTTATAAATTTGTACCATATTTCTGAACCATACGTAAGAACTGGCCTGATAATTGTTTTATACAAAATTATTCTTTTTTTAGTATTTATTCCCCACATCTTTCCACAAAGTGAAAACAGATTTTTTTTCATTCTTACGATCCTACACAGAATGTCGTTGATATGTGGGGTAAAATTAATCTTTTTTTAATTCTATTTTTGAAATTTTATCCCTAATATCTTAACTTGATCTACTGGGTTTAAAATAATATTCAGTATTTGAATTGGAACTTTAGGTTTATTATGTAAGTAAATTCGTTTTCTCTGGGCTTATTGATAATTTATTCCTATTACACCATTGAATCACATAGCATAGAATATATGCTGGTCAGGATATGCTTTCATTATTTTTTATATTCTAATGTGTGAATGTGTATATTTATAGATTATAATACTGGATTTAATATTGATGTGCATATTTTAATATTTTGGTGAGATATTTCGAATTTATATTACCTCTCGATTCTAAGTTTTGTAAATTCATGGCTAAAACTAATTGATAAATAAAAATACATTTTATAAAAGCTTTTATTTAATCACTAAAAAGTAAAAATAAATAATTTATCTTCTACCATTGAGAAATAAGATTTATGTGAGTGAAAATGAAAGCTGCGGGGGACGATCATATTGAGAGAAGAGGTGTATATTTAGTGAACACTTATAAAAATCGCTAATCAGTTGCTACATATTAAATCACATTAGGTTCGAAATTCATGATAATTGTCCCCTGCCGCTTTTATTTTCACTCAGATACATCTAATTGCTCAATGACAGAAGATACAATATTTTGTTTTTTCCTTTTTAGTGCATTTAAATAAAAGCTTTTTGTAAATGTATTTCTTTATAGTTTAATCCACAGGTCAGAAAATTATATCAAAAATATCGCATCAAATTATGAATTAAAAAACACAATTCATATAAATTTCCCATCTTCTATTAATATTTCTCAAGTTCGTTTTCTGAATGAGTGTATTTCACAAATTGACTTTATTTTTATACCGAGAAATATATTTAGTTATAAAATATAAATTAAGTTTCCTGGGTCACGCCGCTCCAACAATAAAAACTTTAGATAATAATTTTTTTACTCTAGGTAGGATGTCTAGGAGCCTGGCAGGGCTGATTTAATCGGACTCGGCCGAGTAATGCCTGAAATATGGCGGAGGCTGATTCGAGCGACCCGATGTTGGAGATCTGTTAGAAGAGTGGTAATAGGCCTACTGGGGAACCCGCCACTATAAACAAAGTGTAACGCGCCAACGGCAGTACCTCCGGGGTGGTGTGGAAATTATGCCAAAAATAATAAAAGAAATAATAAATGAATACATACACAAATGAATGAACTTCAATAAAATTAAAACGTCTACAAGATTTATGGTCAAATATTTATGTCATATCTATAAAATATGTTCTTAGACATTGAAGATCACCATTGTGTATTCAAACCTTTCAGTAATTGACCACCACTTCTTGTATTTCTCTTGATATAAAAAAACTGCTCTACAACTTGTGTGTGGACAGAGAGTGAAAATTCGAAATATTCAGACATTTATGTTTTTTCTTTTAAAATAAACAATTTATATTGCAGTCTACTGATATGATAAAAAAAATAATGAGAGGGCCTGGCTCATTAGTGGTGAACCTTTCCAGTGATTTCGACAGTTTAATCTATAAATACGACTAATATTGTATTGGGCTGTTTTGTCCTCATACCAGTACTTTTTATTTAAAAAAAACATAGGAGTTATAAAACTTCAAATTCAAGTAAATTTTAAAATTAGCCTTGATACATATCAAGTAATTATATACTAATTTAATCAAATGAGGCATTGTCTAAAATAATCCAAAATATTCAAAATAATTACATTGTCATCATGAAAGAAAATTTAAGATGAAATTGTTAGAAAAATAATATACAATATTTCAATCAGTATAATTACAGCGATTTTATTTTATAAATTAAAATGGCAAACTTTCTAGCGTTAGCACATCATCAGGCCAATTGTTATGCAAATATCTACAGTATATAGAGAGGGGTGTAGAAGGAAAATTCACATAATTAAAAAGTTTAGCTAAAAAATCTAAAATACTTTAAAATATTTATCCTAAACTTTTTTCAACTTTTACAATTGTATGTGTGTGTTTTAAGTGAATCTTTAGAAAAATATATTATAAAACATACTTTTTAATGGAGAAATGTGTATTTTATGACGCTAAAAAAAGGAGAGGGTTTGTATGGCAGCTTTCAATAGATATTAAGTAATAGGTGTAAATATCAAAATATATTTTGATAATCAATTTCTACACGTAAATTCAGGTCAAGTAGATTTTAAAATAAGAGAGCCATTGATTCCACAAATGTTTTATCATTTAGTTTTAGGACTGAATTTAGTTCAGGAGGGACCCATTTAGTATGAAGGGACTATCACTTTCTTACTTATAATATAATATTAACCCAACTAATCAATTTTGTTTGAAATCGAAATCACATTATATTGGTTCCCTATTTATGATCAAAATCGGAAAATTTGTGTCCACTACCTTTTGGATTATTTGAATATATTTTAATAGATAAAAAGTTAAAGGCTTGTATAATGTTAAAATCTAGCAGATGTGACGCTATTTAGTTATAAATATAATTTTTATATTTTAAGATAAATAGAATGTTTATTTGTTTGTTGGTAAGCATTATTTTATCTAGTATCCAATTTTAACTTGATAATTTTTTGGAATGATGGTTTAGTGCTTCAAAGGACGAACAACTGATATTTTAAAGGTTCCTGTTTAGGAATTTGAAGAAAAAAATCAAAATTAATCTAAAATGTTCAAAATATGACCATATATTTTTTCTTATATCTTTCTTTTACAGTAAATATTTACATATAATTAATATATGAAAAGTTCTGAAATTAAACATTTATTGTTGTAAAATAATCTCTGATCCCCTAATCAAGTGATTATATGTATATTTAATCAAATTGAGCCGCGGTTCTTTAAAAAAGAGTTTCAAATAATTGCACTCTCATCGCGAGTGAGCAAGTGGAAATAAAAGCTGAAATGGTCAAAATCATATTAAAATGTTATTACAAATTTCAAATCAAAATAGGAATATGTAGGGTGTGATGGATATCATTATCTATATTGTTAGAAAATATATTTTTAGAAATTAGTGAAACTTATAATACCTGATAATATATGTTTTTACGCCCATTAATTTATATTAGGTAGAGTTCAAAATCTATTAGCAAGACATATCGTTATTAACCATACTTTAGTACATTGAAGATAGAGGTTTACCTAGCCGGCATTCATATTTCTTAAATTTGAGGCACTTTATTATATACATGGAAATTTTTCCGGAAGGATACTATAAAAATAAAATTTTCATCTATATTTTAGCCATAAATATGACCTAACCACTTTTCCAGCAAAGCCTTCTTTAGGAAATTGTGATGATGTCATTTGTTCCCTTTTGAATCTCATGGAATTAAAATGCCCATGATTAACAAACCGCAAAACCCTGGTCTCCTGGTGGGCGCTTCTCAGTTTGCCAAAGCTGGTGTTGTGCTTTTTTGATGTTTTTTTATTTAATAGCGCGTCAAGATGGCCTTGTTGTCACTCAGCATATTTCTCCCATTGCCTCTGTTTTTTCATGTAAATAAGTTGTCCCCAACCTCCCAGACTAGGCTTCAGCAACTGGTTCAGCTCAACAATCTACTCGAGATGCAATTAAAAGCTTAGCTTAGCACTAGTCCATACTAGTGAGCTGGTCAGATCTGGTAGTTGGCGCTCTGCGCTCCAGTATCCTAGCGGGCATTTGTAGTATTTTAAATAATTACAACTCTCTTTAAAGCAACAAAAGAATTATTTATTGCATTTAGCAAGAAAAGAAAAGTAGTAGGAATACCAAACAAAACCTTTTAAGGTTAATCAACCTGCAACCACCTACCGGTTAGTTCCTATTCAAAATCTAGCTTTCACACAGAGTATTGAAAAATAAAATACGACAATCCCTCCGACAATCCCTGTGTGGCTTCTATCAAACAAGTCCGAGAGAGTTTATACAGTTTTTAAGTTTCTCCTTGGGAAGACTCTTTGTTAATAGGTCCGCTTCCATTTCGTCACTCCTAACAAATTCAAGGTCGATTGTTCCTTCTTCCACAGCATCCTTTATAAAATACAATTTTCGGTTTATATGTTTCGTCCGGGAAGTTATTATTTCAGATTTAATCCACTTGATAGCAGATTGACTATCTGTTTTAAGCGTTGTAGGAAAGTTCGAATCCTTACATAGTTCTTCTAAAAGTCTGTGGCGACTACACTTTGACAAAGCTCCACTACACACGGGGGGCAGTGGACGGCATCGGCAACCGCGAGCGTCAACCTGACTACGCATGCGCGCGGGACGTCATCAGAGACTCTGGCCACTCAGCGGTAAACATCTAGGCTTGCTCCAACGGCCGTTACTTCAACCGTTGTTTCTTTTCTCTTTATGTATTTCTGGCTTTAAATAAATTAATTTTAATTATAATTTTATCAGCAGCCTTTCCACAAGCCACACCAACACATCACGCAACAATCCTACAAGTCCTTTAATCCATTTTTCTTCGCAGTTTCCTTCGCATATCGAAATCAGTTCGGCTTCGCATGTAGACAGAGCCACCAAACTTTGTTTCTTGCTTCTCCAACTGATCAGGTTATTTCCCAGTTTAACTGTGTATCCGGAATAGGACTTTGCATCACTTGTTGAACACCAGCTTGCATCTGTGCTGACAAGAATGCTATTTTCTGGTGGCTTGTATCTTAACATTTTATCTCTGGTGCCCTTCAGGTATCTATATATTCTCTTAACTCCTGTTAAATGTACTTCTCTTGCATCATTGCAAAATCGGGATAAATTGCTCACATTAAAAGAAATATCTGGACGAGTTCCGGTTGCCAAATACATCAGGGATCCGATCATCTCTTGATACAATGTCCGGTCTACTGGTTTGGAGTCTTGACATTCATCAAAACTTTGGTCTCGATCTCCCGGAGTTTGTACAATGTTACATTCTTCGAGTGCAAATTTCTTCAAGATTTTATCGATATAATGGGCTTGTGATAGATCAAAACCGTATTCTGTTTTCTTTATCTCTATACCAATGAAAGGTTCATTCTCCCCTTTTTCTTTTAAAGCAACAAATCTTCCTATCTCTGATGCTAGTTTTCCATTAAAGGTTTATCCGTTCCGGCTATTATTAGATCATCCACGTATAAACCCAATATTCCATATTCCTTTCCTTTTCTAAAAGTGTGCACACATGGATCATATTGCGATCTTTCCATTCCCAGTTGTATCAGTATCTCGTTGTGATCTTTTTATTCCAACAATGTCCCGATTGTGGAAATCCATATATACTTTTTAACAATTTGCAAACTTTGTCTTCTTCACCTTTTTCAACAAATCCTTCCGGCTGTTTCATAAAAATAGTTTCCTTCAATTCTCCGCAAAGGTAAGTGGTGGAGAGTTGGTGGTGTATTCCATTTTTAATTAAGAAATTCTTGAATCTGTGATTAGTGAACTCTGTGCCATTATCAGTTCGTACATCCTTTATTTTCAGGTTTAGCTCATTTTCCACTCTTGCCTTAAATTCTTCAAACTTCCCCAAAGTTTCATCTTTGTTTTTCAGAAAGTAGATAAAGGTTCTTCGGCTGAAGTCATCAACCAGAACAAAAAGTATTTTGATCCACCTAGAGATTGGTATGGCATTGGACCACATAAATCCATATGCACCAATTCAAGGGGTTTGGTTGTACAGTTGGTGGTAACGGGATGTTAAGGTTGTCGAGTCAATTTCCCCATTATACAAGCTTCACATTCTGGCAAGTTCTTAATTTTAACATTAAACCCCAATACCACATTCCGTTGAATTATCTCTTTCATGTACGCTTCGTTCAAATGATTCAGTCTTCTATGCCACAAGCTGATATTGTCATTTGAGAAATCATCTTTTGTGGTCATGACATTCTCCGTCTTTTCCGAGTATTCATCTCTGGACCTTGTTTCCATTACATACATTCTATCCTGGATTTGAGCCTCTGCAATTAAATCATCCTGTTCATTGTAAATCTTAGCTCCATCTCTATTGAAAATTACAGTATTTCCTTTGTTAGTTAATTCGTATATTGATAAAAGATTAGACCTTAAGTTAGGTACATGCAGAACTCCTTTAATTTGAACATTCTCAATTCCGTTTTCGGTACAAGTATCACCTGATATCACCTTTAGCTGTAGCATGTGTAACTTTACCTTCTTCTGCCAAATTTATCTCACTTTCATAAGGCATTACATTTTCCATCCAGTCTAAGTGTGGAGATAAGTGCGTAGTACACCCTGAGTCAAGACACCAGGTTTGTATCTGACTATAATTATTTGAGGAGTTTTCAAAAACTCGATCTGTGCTGGTATTGAAAATTTGTTCCGCAGGCTTGCTTGAGACAGTATTCGCATTATTTCTGAAATTTTGTCTGTTATAGTTCGTATTTGAATTTGCATTTCTTATCCCATGTTGTTCTTGAGTCCGATTATTTTTGAAACAGCAATCTTTAGCTAAATGTCCTTTTTTATGGCAAACAAAACACTCCTTTTGTCGATTCTGTTGATAGTGATTTCTTCTGTCTTTACTTCTGTAAGCCTGTTCATTTTCATCAGAATGACTCCCATTCATCTTAGAATTCATTCGATTTTCTTCCTCTCTAAGTGACTGCCGAATTTCATCAAGAGTTAATTCTCTTCTAGTTCTCAGTACAACAGCGATCTTTTCCAATCTTGGATGGATACCTCGCACAATATGAAACGCTAGTTCTCTTTGGGATATTTGGTGTCCGAGTGAAGAACTTTGAGAGGCAATATTTTTGGCTCTAGCCATATATTCATTTATGGATTCATTATTTTTCATCTTGATATTCTTAAGTTCAAGTCCCATATCAATGATCTTATCTTCTAGGTTGCCCGTGTAGATTTTCTTTAATTCATCCCATACTTTCTTTGCTTTAGTTTCATCTATAAACATGCCTGCTTGTTCATCTGATAGAGTTGTAACTATAATTCCAAAGGCTTCGTCATTCTTTTCACTCCATATTTGCCAAGCGACTTCATCTTTTATATCAGGCTCGGGATCCGAAATTACGCATTTAAATAATTTCTTTCCACGTAAAAGTGCTCCGACTTTTAAAGCCCAAATCGGACAATTTGTTCCTGTTAATGGTTCAATTTTTGTCGTTGGCGAAAAATTGCAATCCATTTTAGCCTTGTTTTTCAACTTTTAAAAATTAAACAATTAAGTTTAAAGGCAGTTTATAATTCAAAAATGTTTTTTTTTTCCAATCCTTCTATTTAAAACTTTCTTTTATCAATATAATTCAAATTCTATTGAAATATATTTCAAAATTTAAATACGTTGATGCAGAAGAGATCTTTGTTTTACGATTAGAATAAACGTATCAAACTTCTGATAAAATATTTTCGCTTTTTCTCAAGTTTTAAATTGAACCACGCTCTGCTACCATAAATTGTAATTATTTAAAATACTACAGCATTAAATATAGCTCTCTAAATAATTTGGGAATTGTTTGGTTCTAAATAAATGGATTTATCATCTTCATGTTTGTATTCCCTTATTTTTCAAGTGGAATTTCTATTCTATTTGTTAATAGTATCCTATGAGAGACTACCTAAAAACATGGCTAAACTCTCGAGGTGGTCTCTTATCAGAACTCTATCATGTCAGGCAACGGGGAGTCTTTCAACCAAAATAAAACTCTGATGAGAGACAACCTCCAGTAGAGACTGGGTCTCTCATGGAGAACTCTACTATAGTTGTTCTTTAAACTTAATTCAATTTTTTTAAAATTTTACACTTATATTTTATAAAATTGGGATTTAAAATCAAACCATGATAAACAACCAGTCTCAAACTTATCTTAAAAGAACTCTGTTGTGGTATGAAACTTCTCACAGGTCCAGGAAGTGAGGTACTGGTCGAATCTGTAATCCAAGAAGTTGGGAATATATTCAGAAACAAATAATTGACAACGACAGAAAGATCATCCAACATCACAATACCCATAAGTTGACGGCAGCATCGGTCAAGTTAGGTGACCAATGTACACTCATGGACAAAACTTAAGTAGAGAGATATGACTTTTAAAGAGACAGAGGCAATTTTATCCCTCTTGGTTATCTTGTGTCTTCACAATAAAGGTCACTGTGTAACAAATATATATCAGAGTTATTGTCTGAATCCCGATATACGTATATTCAGAAAAAGGCATCTCCTTATCGTGCAACTGAAAGTTGCTGATGGCTTGCGCCATCTATCGGAATAAATATCAACTATTCTCGTTGATTTTTAATTATTCCAGAATTGGCCAAATACCCATTCTTGATTAATCAAGAAAAGCTAACCACGGACGCGTTTCGGGCTGCTGGCCCTCATCAGCGTGGTGCAAGCTGTACCTCAACGACCAAAAAATTGGTCATTCAAGGCATCCTGAAAAATCATGAAACGGGTAGTTAAGGCCAGAATTGCGTGAGACCGCGACACAATGTGAAAAAATAGTACAAATGTGATATTGTACTGGGATAAGGTGCATAATTATGAAAAAAGGCATCTCCTTATCGTGCAACTGAAAGTTGCTGATGGCTTGCGCCATCTATTCTGGCCTTAACTACCCGTTTCATGATTTTTCAGGATGCCTTGAATGACCAATATTTTGGTCGTTGAGGTACAGCTTACACCACGCTGATGAGGGCCAACAGCCCGAAACGCGTCCGTGGTTAGCTTTTCTTGATTAATCAAGAATGGGTATTTGGCCAATTCTGGAATAATTAAAAATCAACGAGAATAGTTGATATTTATTCCGATAGATGGCGCAAGCCATCAGCAACTTTCAGTTGCACGATAAGGAGATGCCTTTTTTATATAATTATGTACCTTATCCCAGTACATTATCACAATTGTACTATTTTTTCATAATATATATATGTAGTAATATATGTCAATATACACTATATTTTCATATATAACATAATTATAAAAGTGTAACAGCCCCAAAATGTAGATTCAATTCAATCGCCAGATTGACCATCATGTAATACAAAGCAATAAAGTTTTATTGAGAGTCCGCCACAGCTAAGACCGGACAAGGGTCTCTGTTTACAGAAGTCGTTAGTTTTTGGTTTACTTCCGCCATAAGAGGTGTTCCAGAAACCTATAAAGTTAGCATAAAAATCCCTACATTTTGGGATGATAAGTTATAAATTTGGTTTTACCAAGTTGTGAGACACAATTTTTTATATAAATAATATTTTCGCAAAGTATTTATTATTTTTTTAACAGAGTGTCATTTTTTATGTTTATATTTTGCTACTCTGTAAACTTCCCTCTTTGCTTATCTTTTGTTTATCATTCATAGTTTGTTCTTGCCTTAAATAAATTGCTGTCTCATCCTGAATTTTGACTTCCCTAATTTTCCACGTGGCAATACGTATATACAACGAAAAAACAAAATTTAATTACTTTATTTCCTAACTGGAACTAAAAATAAGTCGAAAATTTGTGGGACATTATCACTTTTTCAGAAGTAAATAAATAGTTTCTAGTCAAAGAAAAGATTATAAATCTTTTTCAAGTTTTACTTCTTTTTAAAGAAAGTAAATCAAATTGTGGATATGGAAATTGATAACCGATATCAAATTAGGAGGTATGAAACACAACCAACTTCTTCAAAAAATGAAATCTTTAGAAAATGAGGATGTCTCAGATAAAAAACAATAAAAATGATATGGTTGGAAAAGCTTCCTCAAGCAATAAACACATAATAGCGTGGAAGATCTAGATAAGCTTGCCATTATGGCTGATAAAATTTCTGGATTGAGTCCTAAAACTGATCTCTATGGTGTGGAAAGGCCTAAATATAATGGGATGACCTCCTAAAAAGATTGAGTCACTTTATTTACAAGTTTCCTAACTTTTTACCATGGAAAATCGGAGCATATTTCAAAAGAGAAGTAACCATCTTCCGATTATTTTATTTATAAAATTATCATTTTTTGAATATTAGTTTTTAGTTTTACTGTTGAATATATTTATTCAAAAGTATGATAAGTATATAGAATAAGTCGATACAATTCAAAAGAGAAGTAGCCTTTATAGTCGTGACAATTCCTGTAACTGATCTAGGGGCAGATACAATCCTAAAGGGAAATTCTGCTTCTATCACTATAAATTTATGGTAAAATGCCTTCCTTCAAAATACATCCTACCATGTGAATGGAGATCGGAAAATTCCATTCAGCGGAAGAATTAGCGGAAAGTTCTGCTGCTAAACAAGACATCCATTACCGCAAATCTCGCCTATTTGTCCAGGACAAACAAATGGGATTGTTCTTCTTAATGGGCAGTGGTTGTGACGTTATCTTGTCATTCTCTTAAAGTAAGAATAAAAAGTGGGCTGAACTCAAGCTCAATGCAGCAAACTGTACCAAAATTGATACTTTATGGTATAAAATTGATCAAAATTGATTTGGTACTGCGTAGAGACTTTATATTTCATTTTATAATCGCAAATATTGAAACGGGAATTTTGGACGCTGACACACCTTCTCAATAAATAACCTCTTAATTAATATACGTGGAGGGAAATTGTGTGGATTGCTGAGCTGAACCAGGAAGTACCATGCTGAGATCGAGTCTGGCCATAGATGTAGGATTGAGATGGGTCAGTCCAAGCAGGATAGCTGTTTGTATTCTATATCTCAGGAATGATGGACAGCTGAAGATGAGATGATCAACTGTCTGTGGCTCTTCTGAACAGTGAGAGCTTGTTGGGTCTGTTCCGGGATGCACATATGCAATGTCTGCCAGGACATGACAATGGACTGTAAGGATTGTAGTGATGGCCTCTTCATAGTGGAATTTTGGTATAAAATTGTTTTACTTAAAAAGATACGTTATCCTATAGTTCATATTTCTTAATACAGATGGCACGCAAATACATCTTAATTTATTATCCAGTTTAATTTTCACACAATTTATTCAACTATAAATACAAAGCGCGATGTCCCGCCAAGGACACTGGCGCCCAAAGGAAAGCAATATAAGAGAGAGAGAGAGAGAGAGGGAGAATCTATTTATCTATCCAAAAATATATGCACAAAGGCATTTACCATATTATTTAAATTGGTTTCAAACAAGCATACTATATACATAGGTAATTTAATTTAAACACACCTCAAAATAAAGAAAAAAGGAAAAAAATCATATATACAGCACATACAGTTACAATTATACCTAACACTTGAGATTATTTAAAAACTTTGATATAAATTTACAAAATCTATTGATACAAAGTCTTTATTAAGACACCAGTCAGATTCTCCTCTCTCATTGCCGGCTTACAACGATAACCTCACTATGACCAATCACCATCATGTAGTGGAGGAGATAAATCCAAGTTCCTACTTACTGCTTTGTAAAAGTTATACAGGGACAGAGCAACCATTCTACTTGATATGGCGCTGGTTAAAATACTTTGTACTGAGTTAAGTTAGCTGTCGTTTACTTTTCAGAAAAAACGTCTCTCTTTCTTCGCTAATATACTGGTACTCAAAGATGTAATTAGATATTTCTATTTCTTCTTTGCAAAGATGGCATATCGTAAGTCTGATTTTCTTGCATGTGAAATGTACTCTCCAGCAATCTGGGTTAATTTAATCAATTTGCATACGAATTTTTTTAAATTTTATTTTATTTCAATTCAAAGCGCTGTCATACTTGTATGCCTTTACAATTGTCTATACATATATATACAATACTTTTAGGCCGTGAATAGAATAGTCATATGATGTTAACAATGAGAAAGAGAGGGGAAAAAAACGAGAAAAAGAACTGTGTACAAAATAAAGAAATGTTTGGCAATATGTACAATAAGCATAATATAAATTATCAGTTTCTTAAAAGATATTTGTTGCTATATAATTTAAAATATATCTGAAAAAGGTATTGAATTTAATATACATTTCTTTACTGGAAATAAAAATACTTGGATCTGTTACTATTAAATTATTTTCGATTCTGTAGTCTTGAAAAACCGGACAATCTAGTAAAAGATTTATAGAATAGAAACAATTTTTTTAAAATGGGAATCTATGAGTTATTATTGCAAACGAATAAAAACAAACCTATACATTTAAAACAACCCGGAAATAGAATATATTTTGATGCATTAGCGCGCCATCTGTTATTAAAATTCGAAACTATTATAGACGGGTACGATTCTTTTAAAAATTAAACAATTTCACTGCGCTTACTGCAATGGAAAAATTAATGGAATAGAATATATTATTTATGAGAGTAGATTTATAGTTATTTTAAAACGATATATACATAAATATGTTTATATTAACATACGATATTTTATATTTAAAATATTTAACTAATATATATACTTTATTTTCTGCGCCAAATTTATTTTCAAAAAATACGTTTTAAACATATATTTTCCTTTATATTTCTAAAGAAGAAAGATCAAACAAGATTTCCGTCTGTTATTAAATCTAAAAAAGTACATAAGTGTCCAAATGTACTTGTAGGAAAAGTGAAGTTAAAAGGGACATTATTTGAAAAGGGAATTGGGGTTATATATTTTTTTATTGCTATTATAAAATTGGTAAAAATGGAAAGTTTTCGGAAAGACGCTCAGTTTGACAAAGATAAAGCTTCGTAACTTAATGGAATTTTTGGAAAGAAATGGCTTCACAATGATTAAATATTCATAGAAGAATTTATTGCCGAAAATAGCGGAAAAAAAAAGATTAGGATGTTGTAGATTGAGTTTTAAATGTTTTCAAGTATTTTTTTTTTATTTTATTTACTTTTCAATCTACTTGGAGGCTATATTGAGATATCTCGAATTTACTTAAGCCTTTTATATTTAATGGTTTATTTTGTTTTTGACTACATTAATTAGGTGGTGTTTGTACTATGTAATATAAATTTTTTCTATATATATTAATTTAATATTTAAAGATGATGAATATGAATACATTTTGTTAAGTAGCTGATGCAAGTAGCTTTAATTTAATAGATATTTAAATAATATAAAATTTAACCTTTTCTTATATATAAATTAATTCCCAAATATTTACTTAATTTTAAAGTAATATTCCTCTTTATTTTATATAAATTAGTTATATATATAAATAGTTTAATATAAATTAAGCAAAAATATTACACACATTTATGAGTCTTCTGTTACATTTAAACAAATGGCTACAACGCGCCATTTATATGGCACTAAATGTAACTATTTTTACCACAATTTTTGTTCTTTTTGAAATAAAGTAAACTTTTTCTATTGTTATTACTGCAATGAAATGATATTGGGAGCATGATCATTCATTTTAGATACACTCATGGACAAAACTTAAGGAAGTTGTACCTTTTAGCATGTATATCAGGATTCAGACAATAACTTTGAAAGATAGATTCATGGACAAAACTTAAGGAAGTTGTACCTTTTGGCATATATATCGGGATTCAGACAACTCGGAAAGATATTTGATACACAATGACCTTTATTGAAGACACATGAGATAATAAAGTGTGAACAAAACTGCCTCTGTCTCTTAAAAAAAAAAAAATTAACGACTCGACGACAACAAAGACTTTCCACTTTCTTAAGTTTTGTCCACATGAATGTACATACTAAGTTTAAAGGAATGAAACATGGTCTTGGTCTATGTCTTAATGGATTTCTTGTTGAACTGTTGCCTACTTAGCCTATATTTTTTCATTCCATACATATGGACTATCCTCCTAGGAATCACAAAACTAAGCTCAGAATCCCTAGAAAATCTTTCAAGAAAAAAATCCCTGTTTGGTGCCATTTCATGAATTGGACATCCTCTTGTATTGTAAATAATACTAAACAGCATAGGGGCTGTATATATGTATGTGTATGTATATATCATACATAATCTTTCTTTTTCTTCTTCTGTATATTCCCCACTTTCACAGGCCTATCTCTCTTATAATCTCGGGGAGAATCCTCTATAAGACCAGTGTGTCTTAATAAAGGCTTTTGTGTATGTGTGTGTGTAAACAGCATAGGTATAAAGGACAACCCGGTATTACATGTAGCGAAAAAGAGGCATCTTTCCCAAATTCGACCGATTTCATAACTCCCTCCTGTAGCATGTTATGAAATCGAAGTTGCTCCTGTACTGATGAGGGCCATAACCCGAAACCATGGGATACAGAATAAAACAAACCTTATTGACATCTAGTCAACAATGATACAAAAAAGTTCCAATAAAATTATAGCTATAAACAATAAATTTTAAACAAATATATATACATGTCATAATATATGCTCTTACAGGAATAATAAAGTAAATCTGCAGTCGACCAGAGAGAGAGAGAGAGACGTAATCGATAGAAGACAACTAACTCAAGACCATTTTGACCACATTCCTGAGGGGGGGGGGCCGTCACCACCTGGCGACTATCCTGGTTAGCCCCCCGGTTGTGTACACAGGGAAAACAGTCGTTCAGCGGACAGCGCTCTCGCTATCTCTTTCTCTCTCGGATGACTTCCAGATTCCTTTTCCAACTCGTCGTGTGAATATTTCTCTCCTCACCACATTTACCACTATATTGTCACATATATTTACATTAAACTCGAAGCCTTCTCCGAAGGTACGTCAAGTCAAGGGTTACAAGCCATCTGAATTTGGATAGGCCTTTGGTTATAAAGGAGTTTTTGTCCCCAACATGTTCAATTGCCATGTCGAGGAAATCCGCACAGAATGATCTTGTTTCCTGTCGAGAGTGTCTTGGAGAGTACCTCCCTCACATGGCGGTATAGGACCACTACTTCAAACCTACAAATCTCCTTATAGAAGGGGGGTAGGAAAGATTAAGTGTTCAATTGTGTATACAGAGGGTGTCTGAATTTAATAATTGTTACATATAAATATATAGAAGCATAGGGCGCCTCTCCCGTCAAAATAAACGTCAAAACCTGACGCCATCTATTGACCGTCGCCGCAACTAGCGGCCTCTTTGGTAGATTGTGAAGATTCCATTAGATCCCGAGTCCGCCCTAGACTGACGAGGG
Source organism: Cordylochernes scorpioides (assembly GCA_030710605.1). Taxonomy (NCBI): domain Eukaryota; kingdom Metazoa; phylum Arthropoda; class Arachnida; order Pseudoscorpiones; family Chernetidae; genus Cordylochernes; species Cordylochernes scorpioides. Next base: position 53,978,831 of record CP092879.1, read on the forward strand.
CCATTAGCCCGAAACCATGGTCTCTAGGTGGACGCTTCTCAGTTTGCCAAAGCTGGTGTTGTGGCTTTGTCACCGACCCAAGGCCGCTAGTGGCGGTGACAGTCAATAGATGGCATCAGGTTTTGACGTTTATTTTGACGGGAGAGGCGCCCTATGCTTTTATGGATCAATTTCCTCCCGGCAAATTTTCCATCTATATAAATACTAGCCGAATGACCCGGGCAACGCCCGGGTTTTACCCGATTAAATGATTTTATTCAAATACTATTCGTTATAATTATAAATTGGCGCCGTGGATGTCATTCTTGAATTATATATAAATGAGTTTTAATAATTGTTAAAAAAAAATGCATCGGCCGGGAATCGAACCCGGGCCGCCCGCGTGGCAGGCGAGCATTCTACAACTGAACCACCGATGGTTATGAGAAATGGCCTTATTTGGGTATTTATTCCATTCACAAAAGCAAACGGTGACAGAATTGATTATTAAGAATTGTTGCTTGATGACTCTGTGATAACTGTATATATTAATATGTTAAGTATATAATGTAACATTTAATTTATTTATCACTGAATTATTTATTTTAAATAATCTGTTGTCCTTGATTATGATTCAGAAACATATATAATCTTTCTTTGCATTTGTAAATTATTGTGATTATATTTTGTTCAAATTTTGATCTTTAGACTCATTAACAACTTTACGATAGGTTTTATTTGTCTAATTAATTACATTACAATATAACAACGCCTTTCTTTATCAGACGAAGAAAACAATAGTGTGGAAATACGTAATCGTCCTGTGGTAAGAAAAAAGTTCTCAACGGTACAGCTATCATTGTCAATATTGATATTTAATAGGATTTACATAAGTTCCATTTACTTCCCCCAAATAACTATGTTTTGGGGGTAAAATTCCATCTGTCTGTTAGTTTTTTTTATTTATTTAATGAGAAGCATTGGTACAAATAGACGAAAGAATCCAAAATACAATAGGATAGTAAATTTACACACACTTATAATAAAATCCTTTTTGAATATTTGCATATGCATAAATTTGCATATATATGCGTGAAAATAATTTGTAAAAATCAGAAAAAATGTTCATGTCAACGGTCAGGATATGCCTTTATTTTAAATAAATACCAATTAAAATTTTCTAAAATGCTCTTATAATTAACTTTAGAAATCTACTAGATAAAAAGAGCGACGATTTTTAAAATGCTAAAGGAAGTATAGAAATAAGAGAAGCAAAATAAAAACGACCGTGATTTTTCAAAAGGGAGCCTAAAATTGAGATTGGCACAATGCCAACAACGTCTTAAATGACTCAGGCATGTCACAAGGAATCCCCATTCCACCAATGGACTTCCCCTCCCACATGCTTGTTAACCCACACGCAACTATCCCTCGATCTAAAGCCAAGAAAAAACATTCCTTAATTCCTTAACCAAGAAATCCTTTCAAGGATCGGATGGTATAAAAACAGATTATCCCAATATATTTACAATATCATAGTCACTCAATTTGTCACATCACACGGAAAATTCCAGAAATACTTACATAAAAGTGGTCTATCAGAAACATCAAATTGTTCCTGCGGAGAAACCGAACAAACTGCTCTCTTCACCTTATCTATGACTGTTCGAACTTTGCAGAAATGAGACATCGATTGTTCTCCCAAATATATATCACTAGCCGAATGACCCGGGCAACGCCCGTGTTTTACCCGATTGAATGTTTTGATTCAAATACTATTTGTTGCAATTCTAAATTGGCGTCTTAATTAATTGCATATGTTAGTTGATAACTATAGCCTACCGCCCGCCATGCGCGCGCGCAGGGAAGTCACGTGCTCGCCGGCAGCCAACGGGCGCGCGCCGCCGGCAGGGGGGGGCAATGGTGGCGTGACCGTAGCCAACCAATAAAAGCAAACGGTGACAGATTCGGTCGGTTGATTGATTAGGAAAGACGCTCGTAACTGTATATTATATTTATTTCTCTTACATCCCAAACACACACAACTCTTTGTCTATATAAATTTTATGAACTCTGTCGATTAATATATCTAAATTTGTAAATATTTAATTCTAAGCTTTTTTTGTTGCTTTGTTTCCTTTGTGATAAGCGCAAATACTTCAACATCGCGCCTTGTTGATTGATAATTAAATAAAAAATATCAAGGCAGTCTGGTAAGTTAAATTGGCTAAACCACTGATAGGGTTCACCAATGATGAGCCAAGTCCTCGCAATATATTTTCATCGCAGTAAGGACAGTAGGAATATGTTTTATTAAAAAATAAATAAAAATCCCGCAAAAAATAGTTTCATTTCTTAAGAAAAAAAATGCAGAGTCTTACAACAATGGATATGTTGATAAACAACCAACGTGAAAGATGTTTTGAACAGCGAGGCCCAAAATGTATGAGACTTTTTAAAATATCAAATGAGTGTAAGAAAATATAGAGAAATTTCTTTGTGAAAAAATACATATTCTCTGCATCTCTAGAATCAAGAGATGAGAAGATGAAGAAGAAAACATCTAAGAGAAGAAAACCCTAAATATAGATTTCTCCCTAAAAAAATATATAGAAACTCTAAAAAAAGAAATTGAATGAAAGGAACAGAAAGAGAATAAAGAAGGGATCCCATAAGAAAACAGTAGATATATGTTTTAGTTTATACAACAACAACAACAAAAAGCCTTTATTTAGGGTCACTGACCCTATACAGGATTCACCAGAGGTATGCATAAGAACAAAGCAGTGATACAAAGGAAACAACGATATAGACAGAAGAAAAAGAAAAAAAAAGAGAAAGAGGGAAGCAAGAAAAACAACACAAAAAGAGTAGCAGTAAGAAAGTGAGGAGTGAGTGTCACTTGGCCTTCTTCTGAGACTTGTGGAAACCATAAAACGCCGTAGCAATATACGTTTTCTGGGTCATATTGTCAATTATTGATGGGAGTGAAGCACAGAGTTGCCCAGTTTTGAGCATAAGGGTTCTTCTTTCTTCTTTCAGAGCATAGCAATCAAAAATATAGTGAGTGATTTCATTTTTTAGTTTTGAATTACAGTAGGTACAAATCGGGTCCTCACCGCAGAGCATCTTGGTGTGGTTTTCTCTAAAAAAACTTGAAAGTATTCAAACTTGTGCGAGTAGTCTTACAACCGGGGAAGTTTTAGTTTATACAAAGATAGTAGAGAGATAAGGAGACAACGTCTAAGATATTTTCATCTACGAAGAAATAGATTATCTATTCTACTTAGTACTGTGTAGAGATCATATGTGTGAAGAAGAATGGAAAAGCATTTAAACAGGCTACATATATCCCCTCCTCTACATAGATCTAGAGAATCTAGAGAAAAGAAATCAGGCATGAAGAGGACATCTAGAAAAATAAAATCTAAATAGCTTTCTTCAAATATTTCTAAAACCAAGAGAAGGTATATAAGAAAGGAGATAGAATGGGATATCATCTAGGAAGAGTAAATATAGGCTTCCCCTCTACAAAGATCTAGAGAATCAAAAGAAGATATGAGATAGAGGAAGAAGGAGACTATGTAAAATGAATAAATCTAGATAACTTTCTACAATTTTTTATCTAAAGAAGTTATCAGAGTGGATGACATCTAAGAAGAGTACATATATGTTATCCTCCACAAAGATACCAAGAATCTATAGAAGAGATCAGATGGGGGAAGTAAAGGATGACATCTAAGAAGAGTACATATATGTTATCCTCCACAGAGATATCAAGAATCTATAGAAGAGATCAGAAGGGGGAAGTAACGGATGACATCTAAGAAGAGTACATATATGTTATCCCTCACAAAGATACCAAGAATCTATAGAAGAGATCAGATGGGGGAAGTAAAGGATGACATCTAAGAAGCGTACATATATGTTATCCTCCACAGAGATATCAAGAATCTATAGAAGAGATCAGATGGAGGAAGTAAAGGATGACATCTAAGAAGAGTACATATATGTTATCCTCCACAGAGATATCAAGAATCTATAGAAGAGATCAGATGGGGGAAGTAAAGGATGACATCTAAGAAGAGTACATATATGTTATCCCTCACAAAGATACCAAGAATCTATAGAATAGATCAGAAGGGGGAAGTAAAGGATGACATCAAAGAAGAGTACATATATGTTATCCTCCAGAAAGATATCAAGAATCTATAGAAGAGATCAGATGGGGGAAGTAAAGGATGACATCTAAGAAGCGTACATATATGTTATCCCTCACAAAGATATCAAGAATCTATAGAAGAGATCAGATGGGGGAAGTAAAGGATGACATCTAAGAAGAGTACATATATGTTATCCTCCAGAAAGATACCAAGAATCTATAGAAGAGATCAGAAGGGGGAAGTAACGGATGACATCTAAGAAGAGTACATATATGTTATCCCTCACAAAGATACCAAGAATCTATAGAAGAGATCAGATGGGGGAAGTAAAGGATGACATCTAAGAAGAGTACATATATGTTATCCCTCACAAAGATACCAAGTATCTATAGAAGAGATCAGAAGGGGGAAGTAACGGATGACATCTAAGAAGAGTACATATATGTTATCCTCCACAGAGATATCAAGAATCTATAGAAGAGATCAGATGGAGGAAGTAAAGGATGACATCTAAGAAGAGTACATATATGTTATCCTCCACAGAGATATCAAGAATCTATAGAAGAGATCAGATGGGGGAAGTAAAGGATGACATCTAAGAAGAGTACATATATGTTATCCCTCACAAAGATACCAAGAATCTATAGAATAGATCAGAAGGGGGAAGTAAAGGATGACATCAAAGAAGAGTACATATATGTTATCCTCCAGAAAGATATCAAGAATCTATAGAAGAGATCAGATGGGGGAAGTAAAGGATGACATCTAAGAAGCGTACATATATGTTATCCCTCACAAAGATACCAAGTATCTATAGAAGAGATCAGAAGGGGGAAGTAACGGATGACATCTAAGAAGAGTACATATATGTTATCCTCCACAGAGATATCAAGAATCTATAGAAGAGATCAGATGGGGGAAGTAAAGGATGACATCTAAGAAGCGTACATATATGTTATCCTCCACAGAGATATCAAGAATCTATAGAAGAGATCAGATGGAGGAAGTAAAGGATGACATCTAAGAAGAGTACATATATGTTATCCTCCACAGAGATATCAAGAATCTATAGAAGAGATCAGAAGGGGGAAGTAAAGGATGACATCTAAGAAGCGTACATATATGTTATCCCTCACAAAGATATCAAGAATCTATAGAAGAGATCAGATGGGGGAAGTAAAGGATGACATCTAAGAAGAGTACATATATGTTATCCTCCACAGAGATATCAAGAATCTATAGAAGAGATCAGAAGGGGGAAGTAACGGATGACATCTAAGAAGAGTACATATATGTTATCCCTCACAAAGATACCAAGAATCTATAGAAGAGATCAGATGGGGGAAGTAAAGGATGACATCTAAGAAGCGTACATATATGTTATCCTCCACAGAGATATCAAGAATCTATAGAAGAGATCAGATGGAGGAAGTAAAGGATGACATCTAAGAAGAGTACATATATGTTATCCTCCACAGAGATATCAAGAATCTATAGAAGAGATCAGATGGGGGAAGTAAAGGATGACATCTAAGAAGAGTACATATATGTTATCCCTCACAAAGATACCAAGAATCTATAGAATAGATCAGAAGGGGGAAGTAAAGGATGACATCAAAGAAGAGTACATATATGTTATCCTCCAGAAAGATATCAAGAATCTATAGAAGAGATCAGATGGGGGAAGTAAAGGATGACATCTAAGAAGCGTACATATATGTTATCCCTCACAAAGATATCAAGAATCTATAGAAGAGATCAGATGGGGGAAGTAAAGGATGACATCTAAGAAGAGTACATATATGTTATCCTCCAGAAAGATACCAAGAATCTATAGAAGAGATCAGAAGGGGGAAGTAACGGATGACATCTAAGAAGAGTACATATATGTTATCCCTCACAAAGATACCAAGAATCTATAGAAGAGATCAGATGGGGGAAGTAAAGGATGACATCTAAGAAGAGTACATATATGTTATCCCTCACAAAGATACCAAGTATCTATAGAAGAGATCAGAAGGGGGAAGTAACGGATGACATCTAAGAAGAGTACATATATGTTATCCTCCACAGAGATATCAAGAATCTATAGAAGAGATCAGATGGAGGAAGTAAAGGATGACATCTAAGAAGAGTACATATATGTTATCCTCCACAGAGATATCAAGAATCTATAGAAGAGATCAGATGGGGGAAGTAAAGGATGACATCTAAGAAGAGTACATATATGTTATCCCTCACAAAGATACCAAGAATCTATAGAATAGATCAGAAGGGGGAAGTAAAGGATGACATCAAAGAAGAGTACATATATGTTATCCTCCAGAAAGATATCAAGAATCTATAGAAGAGATCAGATGGGGGAAGTAAAGGATGACATCTAAGAAGCGTACATATATGTTATCCCTCACAAAGATATCAAGAATCTATAGAAGAGATCAGATGGGGGAAGTAAAGGATGACATCTAAGAAGAGTACATATATGTTATCCTCCAGAAAGATATCAAGAATCTATAGAAGAGATCAGAAGGGGGAAGTAAAGGATGACATCTAAGAAGAGTACATATATGTTATCCCTCACAAAGATACCAAGAATCTATAGAAGAGATCAGAAGGGGGAAGTAAAGGATGACATCTAAGAAGAGTACATATATGTTATCCCTCACAAAGATACCAAGAATCTATAGAAGATATCAGAAGGGGGAAGTAACGGATGACATCTAAGAAGAGTACATATATGTTATCCCTCACAAAGATACCAAGAATCTATAGAAGAGATCAGAAGGGGGAAGTAACGGATGACATCTAAGAAGAGTACATATATGTTATCCTCCACAAAGATACCAAGAATCTATAGAAGAGATCAGAAGGGGGAAGTAACGGATGACATCTAAGAAGAGTACATATATGTTATCCCTCACAAAGATACCAAGAATCTATAGAAGAGATCAGATGGGGGAAGTAAAGGATGACATCTAAGAAGAGTACATATATGTTATCCTCCACAAAGATACCAAGAATCTATAGAAGAGATCAGAAGGGGGAAGTAACGGATGACATCTAAGAAGAGTACATATATGTTATCCCTCACAAAGATACCAAGAATCTATAGAAGAGATCAGAAGGGGGAAGTAACGGATGACATCTAAGAAGAGTACATATATGTTATCCTCCAGAAAGATACCAAGAATCTATAGAAGAGATCAGAAGGGGGAAGTAACGGATGACATCTAAGAAGAGTACATATATGTTATCCCTCACAAAGATACCAAGAATCTATAGAAGAGATCAGAAGGGGGAAGTAACGGATGACATCTAAGAAGAGTACATATATGTTATCCCTCACAAAGATACCAAGAATCTATAGAAGATATCAGAAGGGGGAAGTAAAGGATGACATCTAAGAAGAGTACATATATGTTATCCTCCACAAAGATACCAAGAATCTATAGAAGAGATCAGATGGAGGAAGTAAAGGATGACATCTAAGAAGAGTACATATATGTTATCCCTCACAAAGATACCAATAATCTATAGAAGATATCAGAAGGGGGAAGTAACGGATGACATCTAAGAAGAGTACATATATGTTATCCCTCACAAAGATATCAAGAATCTATAGAAGAGATCAGATGGAGGAAGTAAAGGATGACATCTAAGAAGAGTACATATATGTTATCCCTCACAAAGATACCAAGAATCTATAGAAGAGATCAGAAGGGGGAAGTAACGGATGACATCTAAGAAGAGTACATATATGTTATCCCTCACAAAGATACCAAGAATCTATAGAAGAGATCAGAAGGGGGAAGTAAAGGATGACATCTAAGAAGAGTACATATATGTTATCCTCCACAGAGATATCAAGAATCTATAGAAGAGATCAGAAGGGGGAAGTAACGGATGACATCTAAGAAGAGTACATATATGTTATCCCTCACAAAGATATCAAGAATCTATAGAAGAGATCAGATGGGGGAAGGATGACATCTAAGAAGAGTACATATATGTTATCCTCCACAAAGACATCAAGAATCTATAGAAGAGATCAGATGGGGGGAAGAAGGCGGTGGATAAATCCCCACTTGGCGGGTGCGGCGAGAAAAGAGAGAATATGCAGGAAGGAGTGCTCCTGTTGCTAGGCAACCATCGACCCTGTCAGGTGACTGCACATATCCCCTGGAGCTGGGTCCAGACGCAACAGGTGGGAGCTGCATGAGGTCCAGATAAGGTAGGTGGATTTTGTTGCCTGCACTTGTTGATGATTTCTTCACGTCACCTTAGCTTATAGCATCTTGATAACCCATATACCTATAACCTACATTTTTTTCCCCATCCTGAACGAAATATGTGATAAGATCTATGTTGATATACCCGCATCCTTTCATTTATCTATCAAATAAATCTTTTTAATTAACGATTTAAATAAATCTTCCAAGCAATTATCTGATATTGAACGAGTATAAACTGTATTCATATATAATGCGTGTAATTTCTACTTAATACATATCAACATTGTCTATCTAAAAAAAAAAAAAGAATTGTTAATGGCAAAATATATTGCGTATTTATTTTTTAAAATATATTTCAATTTCACAATATATTTTAAGTTAAGTAAATGTTCTATTTTTATCAATAAATAAGCATTTTAGTTTTTGTTTAATCATTTATATTATAAAACATATAGTTGTATTTAAAATATTTTCATTGCGTATTATTTGTATTAATCAACGAGTAATAATATATCAAAAGGGCCTGGCATGATGGTAATTTTAACCCCATATTACGAAATATGTCATTATCCATATGGGACATATTGGATCCAATCTATCAATTACTTATAATCTTGATGGGTATATATATATTGCAGACGAATATATCAATTCTTCCTCACCTTTGATGTTAATATATGAATTAATTTTCTTAAAATGGCAATATTAATGGAGTCTATACATTTTTAAAATTATTTTTAAATTAAATGCCTAATTATTTATAAAATATTTATTATTAAAAGAAAAAGAATGTATTTCCATTTAAGAATAAAAATGAAGAAATATATTTTTAAAATGGTATTCAGCCAATCATATGCTGCAAACTTTTCAAAAGATGTCAAAAGAAAACTAATTAAATTATTTTTAAAATGTTGTGTTGATCTTTTTTAAAAAATAAACAAAGCGCCCCATCTTCGTTTGTCATCTTAAAATTAATTAAATAATGAATAATAGCCCTGAATTTTAATTTATTTTGAAATGTCTGATTTAAAGATGTGATTTATTATATTTAAATAGATTTATTCAAGGATTTTTCTTCAAAGTTTTTAATAAGAAATATAACATAGTGGTGTGTGCTCTCATATTTTAAATAATAAATAAAATTTTAAAATATAAAAAAAAATTCTCTCTCTCGATGAAATATTTTATCAATATTTTAAAATAATTTATAATCAACACGTTAACAAAATATTATTTTGATTTAACAATTAACTAGAACACACTAGCAGACGGGTATGCGACAGAGTAATTTGAGGATTCCCAAGCTGAAATAAATCTTTGAAACCAGATATTTTTTATAAATATGCATCTCCCGATAAAGAAACTGATGATGGCTTCTCTCATCTGTCATGAAAAAAATTCAACCACTCCTTGAATTTTTTATTTTTATTTTTTTGTTTCAAAAATATTGGACAAATACCCTTTCTCTATAAATCAATAAAAACCAACCACGTATGCGTTTAAGGTTGTTGGCTCTAATTAGCATTGTGAAGGATCTTTGCTTTTAAATTATAGTGAAGATTCCCATGAGAGAGACCGTTTGAACCTCGGTCTCTATAAGAGGTGGTATTTTATCAGTGACAGTCATGTTAGGCAAAGATATGAAGTCTTTTAACCAGAACAGTCTCTGATGAGAGAATATCTCCAGGAGAGGCCATATTTAGCCATGTTTTAGAGGCTTCTCATGGGAGATTCTACTATTTTATTTAAATTTTATGACAAAAAATGCTTTTGCATCACCTTCAAGGCCAATCCATGGATCTTCACTAACAAGATTCATCTAGAAATGATGCACTTTGATTGAAGTTTATCTGAGAAAATCCAGGCTAACACACACACACACACCCATATATTAAAAACTACACCTAAAAGACAAATAAAAACTCAGTATGATTGTGTATTTCTATAGAACACTTATATTTCGTTAAATCATCTACAAAAGGAATGATCGTTTAAGAATAATATTTGTATTTAATTAGATTATTTAAAATTCGAAAAGGAAATGCACTCCATAATTCAAATGTAAGTTAGACAAAATAACTCTCCAAATCATTTTAAATTGCTTAGACCACCCTTCCACCGACGCCCGTAAAATAATACATACATACACATACAGCTTTATTAAGACCATCGGTCTTATACAGATTAACCACTGGAAAGAAGCATAGATGGAACTCCTATACTCCAGGCAGCACAGAACCCAACAACAGTCTCCAGGTTCGACGTTATAACAGAATACACACACAGCTTTATTACGACCACCGGTCTTATACAGATTCACCACAGGAAGGAAGCATAGATAGAGCTCCTATACTCTAGGCAGTCCAGAGCCCAACAGCCTTCAGGTCCGACGTTATAACAGAATACACACATACAGCTTTATTAAGACCACCGGTCTTATACAGATTCACAACAGGAAGGAAGCATAGATAGAGCTCCTATACTCCAGGCAGCGCAGAGCCCAACAACAACCTCCAGGTCCGACACATGTCCAGTGGCCATAGAATCCACCGTACATAGGTTAGCGTATTCTTCCTTTTTCATATGGATAATCGACGTATATTTATTCCTTGTTTTAACATATTCAAACGGTCTAAATCCTTGTTCGATTTAGTATATTTTGCCAGAGTTTCTTTCATGGTCTTTTTCGCTATGTAGCAATCATGATCTAACCAAAGGTTCGACATTGGGTTATCTGTTTTTGTCTCAATTTGCATACCAGTTTATAACATTGCATTTTTTTATCTACTTGACCACGTTATTAATTATATTCTCAATCGAGTTATTCCATAAGCTCTCCCTAAAATCTCTGCAAATAGCGTTGCTCTTTCAGGTAAAATAATATAAAAATATCATTGTGAAAAATATATGAGCATCAACAATGGTGCAACAAATAATGTAAACACGCGTGGAAAATTTTAAAAAACTAGACTTCACAATAATAAAGCAATTTATTTTGTTACCTACCAATTCCACTTTGTAAAAAAATAGTACAAATGTGATATTGTACTGGGATAAGGTGCATAAATTATGAAAAAAAGGCATCTCCTTATCGTTCAACTGAAAGTTTTTGATGGCTTGCGCCATCTATCGGAATAAATATCAACTATTCTCGTTGATTGGCCAATTCTGGAATAATTAGAAATCAACGAGAATAGTTGATATTTATTCCAATAGATGGCGCAAGCCATCAGCAACTTTCAATCGCACGATAAGGAGATGCCTTTTTCACAATTCAACTTTGTTTGCACAAAACAGAAAAGCAATAAAAGACAGCTTTATGAGTAATATAATTTCTTATATAAGGTTAACGCCGCTCGTGTGTGGAAATTAAGAAAAAACAAATGTACAATTTACATAACTGAGGGGGGTTAGGCTTAGAGTGAAAAATAACAAATAAAGAGATACAAGAAAACAAGATAGAGGCTGCCTGGCCGGCATTCATAGTTCTTCAAATTGAAGATACTTCGGCCAGTATAAATCTTTTTATTACCTCGACGTTTCGACAAAAAGCTTTTGTCCTCGTCAGGAGCAAACAAAAATTAAAACATTTAGCAAGGCGTTAAAAATTATTCTAAGGATCTAAGGGCGTTCTCACGCGATATTCGAAATTTTGTACAACATCTAAAACACGAGTCAAAAATAAATATTTAACTCACAAAAGACTATGATCTTTGAAATCTTCGTAAGTTAAATATTTATTTTTGACTCGCGTGCTTTAGATGTTGTACAAAATTTCGAATATCGCGTGAGAACGCCCTTAGATCCTTAGAATAATTTTTAACGCCTTGCTAAATGTTTTAATTTTTTTGCTCCTGATGAGGACAAAATCTTTTTGTCGAAATGTCGAGGTAATAAAAAGATTTATACTGGCCGAAGTATCTTTTTTTCAAGAAAAAAAAAAAGAAAATAAGAGATATAAGACAACAATTTTCTCCCTATTCTATATACAGTTACGAGCGTCATGCGTCATCTCTGTCACCGTTTGCTTTTTTTTTGGAATGGCGCCCTCCTATTGGTTGGCTACGATCACGCCACCTTTGCCCCCCCCCCCCACTCGCTTTTTCGTTTTTGTAACTATTGTGTTGGAGCGGGTCGCTCCTTAAATAAATGCATATATTAGTTAATAACTAAATGGAATCCTCTCTTTCTTTTTCCCAGTAAGAGACGCCTACGGAAGCCAACAGTACATAGACAGATAAAGCACATAGGCTATAGTTATTAACTAACATATGCATTTATTTAAGGCGCCAATTTATAATTGTAACAAATGGTATTTGAATCAAAACATTCAATCGGGTAAAACACGGGCGTTGCCCGGGTCATTCGGCTAGTTTGCTATAAAAGAAGGAACACAATTCGTGGAGAATAGCGTCTTTAGATAAAACAATGATGTTACAAGCTTTCGTGTAAGACATCTTTCTAATATTTATCCGTAGAAAGGTATCTTACCCGAAAAACTTATACGATCATTCTCCTGTATAAAGAACTCTTCTCCCTGACTAATGTTTCTTTGTTGACTTTGCTTAGAATTTTTAATGAAACTGATTCCAATAATCATTAATTAAACATTATATTTATTGATTTACAAAATAGAGAACAAAATATAAAAGGGAAACTAATATTAAAACAAAGGAACTTTTTTTTCTTTTCGATTAGCGCCTATTTACCTGTGAACTTACACACACTCTGTGGAACAATTAATTAATATATATACAACTTTTATTCCAATTTTTTAATATTATAATCTCTTTCCAAAAGTAAAGATATATATTTACATATTAGAAAAACCTATTATATTGCTAAAATATTTTTATATTTATTTTTTTATAAGAAAATATTTCCTTGATGATGTTTTTCTCTCAAATGACATGTGATATAAGAGATTATAATTTTTCGAATAAACATTTTGTTGCGATATACACTCATGGGCAAAACTTTAGAAAGTGGAAAGTCTTTGATATCGTCGGTCGTCTATTTTTTTTTTAAGTAAACAGAGGTAATTTTGTTTACAATTGGTTAACTCGTGTGTCTTCAATAAAGGTCACTGTAATATATTTCAGAGTCATTGTTTGAATCCAGATATACATGGTAAAAGGTACAATTTCCTTAAGTTTTGTTCTATGAGTGTATCTTTCAGTTATTGTCTGAATCCCGATATACATGCTAAAAGGTACAACTTCCTTAAGTTTTGTCTCTGAATGTATATTTCAGAGTTATTGTTTGAATCCCGATATACATGGTAAAAGGTACAATTTCCTTAAGTTTTGTCCATGAGTGTATATTTCAGAGTTATTATCTGAATCCCGATATACATGGTAAAAGGTACAACTTCCTTAAGTTTTGTTCTATGAGTGTATATTTCATAGTTATTGTCTGAATCCCGATATACATGGTAAAAGGTACAACCTTAAGTTTTGTTCTATGAGTGTATCTTTCAGAGTTATTGTCTGAATCCCGATATACATGGTAAAAGGTACAACTTCCTTAAGTTTTGTTCTATGAGTGTATATTTCAGAGTTATTGTCTGAATCCCGATATACATGCTAAAAGGTACAACTTCCTTAAGTTTTGTCCCTGAATGTATATTTCAGAGTTTTTGTCTGAATCCCGATATACATGGTAAAAGGTACAACTTCCTTAAGTTTGTTCTGAGTGTATCTTTCAGAGTTATTGTCTGAATCCCGATATACATGGTAAAAGGTACAACTTCCTTAAGTTTTGTCTCTGAGTGTATATTTCAGAGTTATTATCTGAATCCCGATATACATGCTAAAAGGTACAACTTCCTTAAGTTTGGCCATGAGTGTATATTTCAGAGTTATTGTCTGAATCCCGATATACATGGTAAAAGGTATAACTTCCTTAAGTTTTGTCCATGAGTGTATCTTTCAGAGTTATTGTTTGAATCCCGATATACATGGTAAAAGGTACAACTTCCTTAAGTTTTGTTCTATAAGTGTATATAGATAGATGTCAGAGGAAGTTGTTAACAAGATCATATATATAAACGATGTCCAATTTGTGGGCGTGACACCTCTTCATTACGTCATTCACCAATGGACGCCATTTGTAGATACGCCAATTACCAAAATGGTATCCGGGAAGTTTCCACAAGTTCTCTACGCTGTCGATATATACGCCTTCTACTCGATAGCTTCAATTTAATTAAATATATATACAGTAGAACCTCTCCCTTTAGCGGACACCCCGCTAGCGGATACCTCTCTACAAAGGACAGTTTTCATTTGCAAAATTACCATTTTTACTATTTAGCAACTTTCCGGTAAGAGGATACATCTCTACAAAGGACAGTTTTCATTTACAAAATGGCCATTTTTACAATTTAGCAACTCTCCGGTAAGAGGACACCTCTCTACAAAAGACAGTTTTCATTTACAAAATTACCATTTTTACAATTTAGCAATTCTCCGGTAAGAGGATACATCTCTACAAAGGACAGTTTTCAGTTGCAAAATTACCATTTTTACAATTTAGCAATTCTCCGGTAAGAGGATATATCTCTACAAAGGACAGTTTTCATTTGCAAAATTACCATTTTTACTATTTAGCAACTCTCCGGTAAGAGGACACCTCTCTACAAAAGACAGTTTTCATTTACAAAATTACCATTTTTACAATTTAGCAATTCTCCGGTAAGAGGATACATCTCTACAAAGGACAGTTTTCATTTACAAAATTACCATTTTTACAATTTAGCAATTCTCCGGTAAGAGGATACATCTCTACAAAGGACAGTTTTCATTTGCAAAATTACCATTTTCACAATTTAGCAATTCTCCGGTAAGAGAATACCTCTCTACAAAGGACAGTTTTCATTTACAAAATTACCATTTTTACAATTTAGCAAATCTCCGGTAATCGGACACCTCTCTACAAAGGACAGTTTTCATTTGCAAAATTACCATTTTTACAATTTAGCAATTCTCCGGTAAGAGGATACATCTCTACAAAGGACAGTTTTCATTTGCAAAATTACCATTTTTACAATTTAGCAACTCTCCGGTAATCGGACACCTCTCTACAAAGGACAGTTTTCATTTGCAAAATTACCATTTTTACAATTTAGCAATTCTCCGGTAAGAGGATACATCTCTACAAAGGACAGTTTTCATTTGCAAAATTACCATTTTTACAATTTAGCAACTCTCCGGTAATCGGACACCTCTCTACAAAGGACAGTTTTCATTTGCAAAATTACCATTTTTACAATTTAGCAATTCTCCGGTAAGAGGATACATCTCTACAAAGGACAGTTTTCATTTGCAAAATTACCATTTTTACAATTTAGCAACTCTCCGGTAATCGGACACCTCTCTACAAAGGACAGTTTTCATTTGCAAAATTACCATTTTTACAATTTAGCAATTCTCCGGTAAGAGGATACATCTCTACAAAGGACAGTTTTCATTTGCAAAATTACCATTTTTACAATTTAGCAACTCTCCGGTAAGAGGACACCTCTCTACAAAGGACATTTTCATTTGCAAAATTACCATTTTTACAATTTAGCAATTCTCCGGTAAGAGAATACATCTCTACAAAGGAGAGTTTTTATTTGAAAAATTACCATTTTTACAATTTAGCAACTCTCCGGTAAGAGGACACCTCTCTACAAAGGACAGTTTTCAGTTGCAAAATGACCATTTTTACTATTTAGCAACTCTCCGGTAAGAGAATACATCTCTACAAAGGAGAGTTTTTATTTGAAAAATTACTATTTTTACAATTTAGCAACTCTCCGGTAAGAGGATACATCTCTACAAAGGACAGTTTTCATTTACAAAATTACCATTTTTACAATTTAGCAATTCTCCGGTAAGAGGATACATCTCTACAAAGGAGAGTTTTTATTTGAAAAATTAATATTTTTACAATTTAGCAACTCTCCGGTAAGAGGATACATCTCTACAAAGGACAGTTTTCATTTGCAAAATGACCATTTTTACTATTTAGCAACTCTCCGGTAAGAGAATACATCTCTACAAAGGAGAGTTTTCATTTGAAAAATTACTATTTTTACAATTTAGCAACTCTCCGGTAAGAGGACACCTCTCTACAAAGAACAGTTTTCATTTGCAAAATTACCAATTTTACTATTTAGCAACTCTCCGGTAAGAAGACACCTCTCACTAAAGAACACTTTGGCTCTGCAATTAGGTGTCCTTTACAGGGAGGTTCTACTGTATTCGATTTCAAAAATTAAATTTAATGAAATAATGTGATTTATCAACGATATAGATTGCCCTATATAGGATAGAAACATAAAACAGAGATATTTTTGTGAAAAATATTACAAAAATGAAATTGTGTGTAATGGGATCAGGTGTATAAATTAAGAAGAAAAAAAGGCATTTCCTGACCGTGCAACTAAATATTTCTGATGGCTTGCGTCTTCTATCGACTAAATATGCCGCAACGATTCGATTAGCGTTGAATTTCAATTATTCCTGAATTGTCCAAATACCCTTTCTTGATTAATCAAGAAAAGCTAATCACGTACGCGTTTCGGGCTGTTGGTCCTCATCAGCGTGGTGTAAGATGATAAAAAAAAAGCTGGTCTTTTTGGGACATCCTGAAAACCATAAAACAACTATTTAGACGCGAAGGTCGTGAGAATATCAAACTATGTGAAAAATAGAATAGAATCGAAATTTTCTGCAAGGCTGAGGCCATTGCTGGGCATGAGTATATGTGAGTAGGTGTTAGTTCCACATCAGGACAGTTGTTACATGTCATATAGGTTCCTGTACCATCTGGATGTATTGTCATTCCTTTATAGTGTTTTGTTCTAATATTGTCTATACCATATTTATATCTATATAAGCATTAATATCATTTCCCTGAGGAAGGGAAGATATTTTAAGGAAACTAGAGCGTACGTGATTAGAAAACGAATAAACTTTAAAATACCTCAAAGAATTCCATCAATTCTTTAACCAATCTCCACAATATCTTCTGCTATCAGTATGCATAGCTTACTTTTCTCAAATTACATTAGCATAAAAGATTATGAAAATTTACAATAGATTATAAACTAATTTAACGCCACCGAGATAATAATAGTGTGATAATAAATTAATTATATCTTTCTAACTCACACACCAAAATTCGATATCTATTTGCTTTAGAAGTTTTTTATTGTTTATTTTTTGTTATAGTAGATGATTCAACACAATATCTACTTCCTCAATTGTATTGATTCAACATTTCAACAGAAATAAAGCTAATTAGAAATATCGATAAAGCGCCCAGCTACAATTTAATTACAGCAGAATATTTTTAAATTTTTATTCACAGATTATTATTATTTAAATATTAATTAAAATTTATTAATAGGTAACTGAATGTGAGACAAACTTTATTTTGTTGTAAATGTCTCCTCTTCCCTCTCCTCTTGTTGATGCGTAAATACGGCGAATCCTATATGGGGCGGAATGCCCTAAATAAAGGCTTTTGTTGTTGTTGTTGTTAAATTAAAATCTATTCACAGAGAGAGCCTTTTTATTTTGTTGTTTCTTTGTTCTTTTCTGTAAATTATATTGTTTTGACGAATATAAACATTGTATTTATAAATCAAAAGATCATAAGAGATTCTAATTGTGATATTTCTATTGTAAGATAGTAAGTTTATGATATCAAAAGATTTTCAACTGGCTTTTACAATAAAAAAAAACGAATCGCCATTATAATATACTAACCGAATGACCCGGGCAACGCCCGGGGTTTACCCGATTAAATGCTTTTATTAAAATACTATTCGTTACAATCATAAATTGGCGCCGTGGATGTCATTCTTGTATAATATATAAATGAGTTTTAAAAATTGTAAAAAAAAAATGCATCGGCCGGGAATCGAACCCGGGGCGCCCGCCACTATAATATATAATTGAGTTTTAAAAATTGTAAAAAAAAAAATGCATCGGCCGGGAATCGAACCCGGGGCGCCCGCGTAGCAGGCGAGCATTCTACCACTGAACCACATTGGCGGCGCCATCGTAGCGAACCAATAGGAGAGCGCCATTCCAAAAAAAGCGAGTGGGGGGGGGGGGCATGATGGGGAGGGGGGGGGGCAAAGGTGGCGTGATCGTAGCCAACCAATAGGAGGGCGCCATTCCAAAAAAAAAAAAAAAGGAAACCGTGACAGAGATGAGGAATGACGCTCGTAACTGTATATAGAATATTGGAATTATTAAATTCCTATTTAATGATACATTAGCGCATCATCTGTTATGAAAATTCGAAACTATTATAAACGCGTATGATTCTTTTACAAATTAAACAATTCCTACTGCCCTTACTGCAATGGAAAAATTAATGGGAAGGCCTGGTTCATCAGTGGTGAACCCTCCCAGCGGTTTCGGCAGTTTAATCTACCATTTTATATAGAAATTTAAGATATTACTGATATTTAGTATAAATATATTATTTTTTGAAAAATGAACAATAAAATTCAGATAGTTTTTCTTTTAATATGCTTTATATAAATTTTATTGTTTCTTTTTTCAAATAATTTCTAGATAACTAATGCTCACATAAAAATATATTGTCTTGATGACCTGACGTTTGTCTTTTTATCATTTTTCTACATGACAATATGAAACTCAAAACGAATTTCTATACTTACTAAACGCCATGAACAGCAATTTTTCCAGTTTAGTCAACTAGAGATTTCTATGATTATAATCATAGAAAAACCACAAAATCGCCTCTTTCTCCTTAAAAAAAAAAAATAATAATAAAAGACGACCGACGACATCAAAGGCATTCCACTTCCTTAAATTTTGTCCATGAGTGTAAGTCAGCCTGCTACTGAGGAGTGCTCCCAGTCTAGAAACTGTAGAAGATAAATTTTACTTCTTGCCAATAATGAAAGTTAAATACATACGAATTGGCACTTTTATATGATTGAAGATATAGAAGAAAGAAGATTATTAAAGACCTCATCAAAAAGATCAAAACTTAATAAAGATTTTAACTACATAATCACTATAATTATTAGTGATTATGTAGTTTAAATCTTTATTAAGTTTTGATCTTTTTGATGAGGTCTTTAATAATCTTCTTTCTTCTATATCTTCAATCATATAAAAGTGCCAATTCGTATGTCTTTAACTTTCATTATTGGCAAGAAGTTAAATTCATCTTCTACATTCGCTAGACTGGGAGCACTCCTCAGTAGCAGGCTGACTTACACTTATGGACAAAATTTAAGGAAGGGGAAAGTCTTTTATGTCGCCAGTCGTCTAATTTTTTTTAAGGAGACAGAGGCGAATTTGTTTACACTTGGTTATTTCGTATGTCTTTAATAAAGGTCACTGTGTATCAAATTTCTTTCTAGTTATTGTCTTAATCCCGATATACATGCTATAAGGTACAGCTTCCTTAAGTTTTGTCCATGAGTGTATCTTTCAGAGTTATTGTCTGAATCCCGATATACATGCTATAAGGTACAGCTTCCTTAAGTTTTGTCCATGAGCATACTTCTAATATGTAATTTTCGCATCTGACATTAAGAACAGATGCCATGTGCTGCTTATCCTGTGTCCTTAGATCAGGAGCCTTTACAGGGCACTATCAGCCGGGATAAGTCGACGTAGATTATTAGTGAGCTTATTACTGCTCCCTCTCTTCCTTTTTTCATCCAAGCTGGGAACTGGATTTAACGGATTTATGGTGTCTGTTTTGTAAAATTATGAAGTTTTTTCTGTACAAGAATCTAGAAAAATCATGTTTCACTTATTTCAATTATACGTAGTATAGACCATGATAATCATGGTGGATAGTTAGTGACTGATTTTACGGCAAGTGCACCACATGGCTACACATGCAGAAAGCAGTTGGATTTTTGCATTTACAAGTATGTCAGAGCCCTGCTTTGGTTACTTGCACTCACTGGTGGGGTTTGGCATTTGAAAGAATTGAGTATCTATTAAGATTTTTTTCTCTATAAAAAATGTGCCCAATGTGGGATTCAATCCCAGTTTGTGGCCGTCTAAAATCAAGAGTTTATACCAGTACTCCATAGACCTTTAATTCTTTTGCTTATCCCTAGTACACATGGTACAGGCCATGATAATCATGGTGGATAGAAGTAGGCGACTGCTTTTACTGTAAGTGCACCACATGTCTACACATGTGAAAAGCAGTTCGACTTTGCACTTACAAATGTGCCAGAGCTCCGTTTGGTTACCCGCATTCGCTGGTGGGGTTGGACTCTATACACATTTAATAAAATATTTAAATTCTAAAATCACAGAAGAGCCTAGGTTTCCCTCAATAGTTCCATTACACACTATGGTCAAGTCGTTGTGGTGTCCATTCATTGGAAAATTGGGTGCCGTTGTTTCATTAGTCACCTTGGAGACGGACCATAATTTGGTTGAATACCCCAGGGTCCAGGGGGTCCGCAGGGAGGTATGGTCGGACTTCCCCCATCCCCCTATGATCAAGTCTAACCCATCAAATATTAGCTATACGAGAATGAACAGATTGGCAAATGTAATAGCAATTTGAATGCGTCACTTACAAAACTGCTGGGAGAACTCACTGCTAGTGTATCAGGCCCTGTTAGTACTTTACGTACGTTAGTCTGTAGGCCTTGTATTTGACGTACACCTATGGATTGTAAGCCACTTTGTCTGTAAGTCATGGATTTGACATACACCTATGAATTGTAAGCCACTTTGTCTGTAAGTCATGGATTTGACATACACCTATGAATTGTAAGCCACTTTGTCTGTAAGTCATGGATTTGACATACACCGATGAATTGTAAGCCACTTTGTCTGTAAGTCATGGATTTGACATACACCTATGAATTGTAAGCCACTTTGTCTGTAAGTCATGGATTTAACGTACACCTATGGATTGTAAGCCACTTTGTCTGTAAGTCATGGATTTGACGTACACCTATGGATTATAAGCCACTTTGTCTGTAAGTCATGGATTTGACATACACCTATGGATTGTAAGCCACTTTGTCTGTAAGTCATGGATTTGACGTACACCTATGGATTGTAAGCCACTTTGTCTGTAAGTCATGGATTTGACGTACACCTATGGATTATAAGCCACTTTGTCTGTAAGTCATGGATTTGACATACACCTATGGATTGTAAGCCACTTTGTCTGTAAGTCATGGATTTGACATACACCTATGGATTGTAAGCCACTTTGTCTGTAA
Source organism: Cordylochernes scorpioides (assembly GCA_030710605.1). Taxonomy (NCBI): domain Eukaryota; kingdom Metazoa; phylum Arthropoda; class Arachnida; order Pseudoscorpiones; family Chernetidae; genus Cordylochernes; species Cordylochernes scorpioides. The sequence continues at coordinate 54,000,451 of CP092879.1, forward strand.
GTCATGGATTTGACATACACCTATGGATTGTAAGCCACTTTGTCTGTAAGTCATGGATTTGACATACCCCTATGGATTGTAAGCCACTTTGTCTGTAAGTCATGGATTTGACGTACGCCTATGGATGGTAGGCCACTTAGTATGTAGGCCATGGATTTGACATACACCTAAGGATGGTAGGCCATTTAGTCTGTATGCCATGGATTTGATGTACACCTATGGATTGTAAGCCACTTTTTCTGTAGGTCATGGATTTGACGTACACCTATGGATTGTAAGCCACTTTGTCTGTAGGTCATGGATTTGACGTACACCTATGGATTGTAAGCCACTTTTTCTGTAGGTCATGGATTTGACTACACCTATGGATTGTAAGCCACTTTGTCTGTAGGACCCATGTATTTGACGTACGCCTATGGATGGTAGGCCACTTTTTCTGTAGGTCATGGATTTGACGTACACCTATGGATTGTAAGCCACTTTGTCTGTTGGTCATGGATTTGACGTACACCTATGGATTGTAAGCCACTTTGTCTGTAGGTCATGGATTTGACGTACACCTATGGATTGTAAGCCACTTTGTCTGTAGGTCATGGATTTGACGTAGATCTTTGGATGGAAGGCTACTGGACCTCTCATTTATTTGACGTACACGAAGAAGGAGAAATCAAGGACACAGGGCTATGACACGAACGTATCCATTGACACCCCCACCGATAATACGACCCCACCACCATTAAAATTCATGTTTCCATCTACCCGTGAAATTTCCTTCTGAATAATTAAAGTTGTCTCCAGTCGATAAGTCTATGTCAAACTCTTCGGGCTTCCCACAGAATGGCTGATACATGACATCTAGTGAACCCTCTAAAATTTTTTAATATTTTCTGGTAATAAATCTGCGGTATACATAAATTAGAGATCTTATTTAAACAATCCTATATTGATTATATACATTTTTGATATTATACCAATCATTTTTAGGAGTAGGGGAGGGGCTCATAAATTCATTGCGCGTTTACCAAGAAAAATATTCATCAGATGGAGGCTAAAAAATCATTATTCCTGTTTTGAGAAAATTATTCACTGAAAGCTCACCAAATCATTACGCGTGTATTGAGAAAATTATTCACTGAAAGCTCACAAAATCATTACGCGTGTATTGAGAAAATTATTCACTGAAAGCTCACCAAACCATTTTGCACCTTTATTGAGAAAAGTATTGATTGAAAGCTCACAAAATTATTACGCTTGTATTGAGAAAGGTATTCACTGAAAGCTCAAAAAATTATTACGCTTATTTTGAGAGAAGTATTCACTGAAATCTCACCAAATCATTAAGCGTATATTGAGAAAAGTATTCACTGAAATCTCACAAAATCATTACGCATATTGAGAAAAGTATTCACTGAAAGCTAAAAAAATCATTACGCTTATTTTAAGAAAAGTATTCACTGAAAGCTCACAAAAAAATTATCAAGCGCGCGTATATAATCCAAATTTGTATACAGGTGTTTGAAAGGCATTGTCCTCAAACATATTTGCAATGATTCAGTACAAATGAGCTCATTTTTTGAAACAACAGTGTATCTAATAAGTCGACAAACTGTCATATTTATATACACGCACATATGTATTACAACAAATATAAGCGTTAATATTTGAATTTAGATAAATTAAATAATGTTTACATCGACACATAAGATTTTATATATAACAAACTATTATAAGTTTTTTATATAATGTAAATATAATCCTTAAAACATATACACATTTTCTATTTTATTTTAGAAATATTAATAAGAATTTCAAGATAATACCCACCATTATTTAACGGTGTTTGCATTTTAATATAATTCTATTGTATATAACTTACAATTACTTTCATAATTAAATATAATCTACATAGTAATTATGGTGTGATTAATTATATTGTGAAGATTATAAATTATAATTAGATATCCTGATTATTATCTAGATGGTTTATTTCCGTTTGAATTATATTCCCTACACAATTTATAGAATTTAATTTATTTTTAAATTGTCCAGTTATGTGTGTAACGGCAGCTGGCAAGCACGCCTACAATCTATCATTAATTCTTGTTGTATATTGTTAAATTATTATTTATCAGTGAACACATATTATTATCACTGATGCTACTCTGCGGAGTTGCAGTTTGTTTATGTTGTATTCATGTAAACATACACAAAACAATGTGTAATATGTCGGCTGCATAAATAAATATTTTTCTTTTAAACTTCCCAAAAAATACGTCTTGCTGTTTAACGTAAAAAAACACAAGGATGTTACAGTGTATTCCATTTTAAGTTGCAAGTATTTTAGAATTTATTTATATATATTTTTTTCTTATGAAATGAATTTTAGATACTTCTAATGTTATCGTGTACATATTCTTTTTTTTTTATGTAATAGCGAATTAATTATAGATTTATAAACTTGCGCGCGCTTTTATATTTAAATAAAAAGAATATCAAAAATATTTTTCATATAAAAAACATATTATAATTATATATTATAACCTGCAAATGTTTATCTATTAGAGCATCCGCGTTTAAACAAATATTTGTAAAATGCCCAACAGGTAGAATAATGATTACAAAATAAAATTTGACAGAAAAAAAAAACACAAGATGGCGTATGTTATCAAAATTCAATTAAGGCAACCAACCGATCCAATACGTGAGATTGCTTTAGCAAGGGATGATCTTCTACATGTTTACACGCCATGTTGACAGTGCAAGATCAATATTTCCGCAGACGAATAACTCTTAATGGGTTGCAGTTGGGATCTGCCTGGCTAATTGTCGTCTAAAACTTTGGTGTTTCGTTTGGCATTAAAATTCTCGTTTGAAACTTTGGTGTCGTCGTTTTAAAGAATAAAATACTTAAGCAAATATCTCTACTCTGCACATTTTAAGATAAAATCTAAAACTATGCTTAAATATTGTTTGTTTTAGAATTTCTCATCTGTGAAACTCTTTGCTTAAGTGTCTTTTGGTTTTAAAATTCAATTTATTGTTCCCTATTGCATTATCTTAAAAATAGATTATAACAACGAATTTTGTAAGCAATATAAATTAGATATTTAAAATGGTAACTTTGTATTTCCCTATATATATTTTACTTAGGTTTAAAAAATAATAGATATAAATATTTATTTACTCTAAAATTTTTCATCACAACTATGAAACTTATAGACACACATTATACATATATAAATTAAGAATAAATGCCTTTTTTCTTAATAAATCTACCTGATCCAAATACAAATTCACTTTTGTACTATTTTTCACACATATATAAATCTTTAATTAAAAAGGCATATACAGTGGTACCTCGACATACGAGTTTAATTCGTTCCGCAACCTTGCTCGTATCTTGAATTACTCGTATCTCGAAGCATGGACGTACTACGGCCATACTGCCTCGACAAGTCAACAACTCGAACACCTTGCTCATGTTTTTCTATAATTTCACGTTTTAATTCAATACTCATAATCTTTTTCTTAGCACTTGACTTTTTACAAACTTTCTTCCTATCCATGGTTATAAAAATAAATGAACTAAAACTGTAAATGTAAGCGCAACACAAAACGCGAACACGAAACACAACTTATCACAGCGGAAGCACGCTGCTAACTGATCGTGATGGCGCGACTGCGTGTTACTACCTGTTGTGTTTTAACTTTAAAAGCACACAAAAATATAATAAATTTGAATTTGTTTATTCAAGTCTCAAAAAACAAAGCTTTGCATATAGAACAAATAATAATGAAGAAGAAGAAAGAAACATTTTAGGAAAAGCAAAAACAAAACAAAAGTACTGGCCAAAAATAAACATTTAAAATCACAGATTAATATCTTCAACACTACCGAACCGAACTCGTATCTCGAATTTTGCTCGTAACTAAAAGCAAAAAATCACTTGCTCGTCAGCTCGTATCTCGAAAAACTCGTATGTTGGGGCGCTCGTATGTCGAGGTACCACTGTATTGGATCAAAATATCATTTATTTTACCAATAATTCAGTTGGCTGAACGCCAACCTTTATCCTTTAAGATGTTATAACACCTTGATAAAGGTTGGCGTTCAGCCAACTGAAATATTGGTAAAATAAATAATATTTTGATCTAATATATGCCTTTTTAATTAAAGATTTATCTATGGATTGCTCTATTTTCAAAACATATATAAATTATAAATGCAATTTTAAGAATAAGATTTGTTCGATTTTTCTGGAGGTAAAAAATATGTATAAAGATTTTGCCTTTAAAAATAATATTCTCATTTTTCGTTAAATACAATTTATTTATTAAAATTACAAAATATTTCCTCACAATGAGTTTATTTTTATTTTAAATTGCTAACTTTCAAGTGATAATCGCTCTTCAGCGGGCTTTAAAGAAACATATTGTGAAGAAAAATTTTGTAATTTTAAAAGTTTTTCACAATTTAATCATGAATGCAATTTATTTAATTATTAAAAGGCATCTCCTTATTGTGCCACTGAAAGTTGCTGATGGCTTGTGCCATCTATCGGAATAAATATCAGCAATTCTCATTGATTTTTAATTATTCCAGAATTGGCCAAATACCCATTCTTGATTAATCAAGATTTTTTTTTCTTGATTAATCAACAACAACAACAAAAACCTTTATTAGGACACTATTGTCTTACAAGTGGATTCCCCTAAAAGGTTATTCTATATACAGTTACGAGCGTCATCAATTCTTCATCTCTTAATCAGTTTTCATCTCTGTCACCGTTTGCTTTTTCTTTGGAATGGCACTCTCCTATTGGTTGGCTACGATCACGCCACCTTTGCCCCCCCCCCACTCGCTTTTTCGTTTTTGTAACTATGGTGTTGGAGCGGGTCGCTCCTTAAATAAATGCATATATTAGTTAATAACTAAATGGAATCCTCTCTTTCTTTTTCCCAGTAAGAGACGCCTACGGAAGCCAACAGTACATAGACAGATAAAGCACATAGGCTATAGTTATTAACTAACATATGCATTTATTTAAGGCGCCAATTTATAATTGTAACAAATAGTATTTGAATCAAAACATTCAATCGGGTAAAACACGGGCGTTGCCCGGGTCATTCGGCTAGTATATGTACATGAGTGAGGAGGAAAAGCAATTTAGAAGGGAGGGGGAGCAATCAGCCGTTGTCTGTGGAGTTGAGAACTTCTTCTCTCACATTTTATCAATCGCCTTAAAATATTTAAAATATTTATATTTCTTGATTAATCAAGAATGGGTATTTGGCCAATTCTGGAATAATTAAAAATCAACGAGAATAGTTGATATTTATTCCGATAGATGGCGCAAGCCATCAGCAACTTTCAGTTGGATGATAAGGAGATGCCTTTTTAATAATGTATGCACCTTATCCCAGTACAATATCACATTTGTACTATTTTTTCACAATTTATTTAATTAAAAAGGTATATATTGGATCAAAATAACATTTATTTTACCAATATTTATATAATTTATTGTTCATTTATCATCACGACTTTTAAGAAATTTTCCAACACTTCCAATTGTTCCAAAGTAGGTATGAAGCAGCCATATTTACTGAATGGATTATTCGCCAATCTCAACTTTACCGTTGACATTTCCTAATCTTCACTAATTATTTCCCCCTTTTCGAATTTAATTTATAAAATTAGCATTCATTTCACTTAACCCCCGTCTCTATTTGTAATTAATATTCGAAACACTCTTCGAATTAAATGAAGGCGTTAATTTTTAAGGAAAAAAAACGTATAAATAATTGAGAAATTAATTTCGCATATATATATCCCACGCGGAATTTATCTTAATTCTCTATATGTGTGGGCGTATGCGTGTGTGTGTTGTGTACGTAAAAAGTAACAAAAATTAGAAAATGTCGGGTGATGATATTAAAAATATTAAATTATGATTCATTAGCGCGCCATCTGTTATGAAAATTCGAAACTATTATAGACGCGTATGGTTATTTTTTTAAAAATTAACAATTTCTACTGCCCTTACTGCAATTTAAAAATTAATGGGAGGGCCTGGCTCATCAGTGGTAAACCCTCCCAGCGGTTTCGCCAGTTTAATCTACCGCTGTTATATTGCATTTTTTCGATCTTCCTTTTATAGTGATACTTGATGCTAGACTCTTGGAATGGGTATTTTAGATGAACTATGGAAAAATAATAAATATATATAAATACTCATAGAAGAAAGAAAAAAAAGGCATCTCCTTATCGTGCAACTGAAAGTTGCTGATGGCTTGCGCCTTCTATCGGAATAAATATCAACTATTCTCGTTGAATTTTAATATTTTTTAAATATTAAATTAAAAATCAATGAATAGTTGATATTTATTCCGATAGATGGCGTAAGCCATCAGCAACTTTCTTTTGCACGATAAGGAGATCCGCTTTTTTTTTTTTCTTAATTTATGTACCTTATCCCAGTATAATATCTCACATTTGTACTATTTTTTCATATATATATATATATATATAATCAAGAATGGGTATTTGGCCAATTCTGGAATAATTAAAAATCAACGAGAATAGTTGATATTTATTCCGATAGATGGCGCAAGCCATCAGCAATTTTCAGTTGCACGATAAGGAGATGCCTTTTTCTTAATATATATATATATATATATATATATATATATATATATATATATATATATATATATATTTTAAATAGAGCAATTTATAAATATATATTTTTTGAAAAATAGAGCAATCTAGAAATATATATTTAATTAAAAAGGCATATATTGGATCAAAATATCATTTATATTTGGAAATATTGGTGAAATAAATGATATTTTGATCCAATATATGCCTTTTCAATTGAATATATATATAGTATATATATTCCTCCATACATAGAGGTTGATGGCTGGCAGTATCCTCTCAAAGCTTCCTTCCTTCCTGTGGTAGTGTCTTTAGATGGTATCGTAAGATCTTCTCCTGTGTGTAAGTATCCATTAACTCCACTCTCGGCCGTTCTATTTTCCGGTTCTACTTCCCTTCAGTAATACCTCTTTCCCTCCATTTCCTAATGTTGGAGAATGTTGTCCAAACAAGATGGTTCTCCACCTGTATATATGTGGGATCGGTGGAAGGATGGTCTAAACCGTTGGTTTTCAACCGTTACGACCCGGGTTCGATTCCCGCATTGAGCACTTTTTTTCTGATAAAAAAAAAATGCTCCAATGCCCCCCCGATTCTTGCAAAAGTCCAACCCCATCAGCGAGTACAAGTAACCAAACGGGGCTCTGGCACATTTGTAACATGTTCACATGAGTAGACATGTGGTGCACTTACAGTAAAAGCAGTCGCCTACTTTTACCCACCATGATTATCATGGTCTGTACCACGTGTACTAGGGATAAGCAAAAAAAATAGTATATATGTTATAATAAATTTTAAGATGAGAAATTATCTGAACAACATGAAAACTTTCTCCATAGATTATATAAATAGCAATAAAAAGTAAGGAGAAAAGATTTTTTATTCGGATAAACGAGTGACGAGCTTTCGGGCAGTCACGCCCTTCAACAGGTAGCAAACTAAGGTAACAATTGACTTTATATAGGAATCCATTTGAGGTATATTTGCATATGTGATGTATAAAGTGCGGCGAAAATACAATTCGGGTTAAAATTTTGCATATCTAACTTACTGATATATAACAACTACGTGAGTATGCTAATCGTAAAATGTTAAAGAAATAACAAATAATACAACTGCAGATTGGCTATGATAAAACATGAATTCGGGAAAGTAACATGAATCTACGCTAAAAAACCAAGATCTACGATAGAGTTCTTCAAACGCGTATTCATGACCATATGCTACTATTAAATGAGAACAAGGTACCAGTTTTCAAATTATCTGTGAGATAGAATTATTGATTTCGGAATACATGAGTATTATGGTATTTCTAACGCCTTGCTAAATGCTTTATTTTTAATTTATTTCTCCTGATGAAAAAAAAAAGGTTTTTGTTGAAACGTTGAGAAAATATAAAACTCTAACTGGCCGAAGTATTTATTTATTTAACCCTTAAGTACTCGCGCGGGGTCTGATAGACCCCAGACAGACTTATTTCAATAAATATCTAGAATTCTATGAAACATTTGGAGATCAAAACTTTAGTAGTTTAATTTTATATGACAATGAATATGTAGACATATATTAACTTAATTTTGTTGCCCTTTCATAGACAATAAAATGGAGTTGGGGTCCATTGGACCCCGCGCGAGTAATAACCTAAATTTAATTTTCAAGTCTGGTGGAATAGTTAAGCTGCCTTATAGCTCGGCAACACTTTATATCCTTTGTCTATGATTTTGACTTAGGTTTGTAGGAACAATGAATAAAAATAAAACTGAAATTACCCCAATTTTGTTTGTTACAAAAGCTACGTTCTCAACTCACTATTCCATCTTTGGATTCAAGAAAAGAGAGAGATTTCATATGTACCAAAAAATCTAAAGCAGTTATTTTAATTCAAATCTGGAGAAAATCTACATCAGAGATTATAACTTTTTGAAAGAAACAAAATCAGGTGTTGATGTAGTTGTTGTGTGTGTTTGTGTGTGTTGTGTTGTGTGTGTGTGTTGTTGTGTGTTTTGTGTTGTGTTTGTGTTGTGTGTTGTTGTTGTTGTTTGTGTTGTTGTTTTGTGAGATCAATTGTGAAAAATTACACAGTAAGTAGAAGGACAAGGTGATGGCCATTGTGCCTCTTTTCTGATCTCATCAATGTTTCAACAAAAGTTATATATAAAAAGGACAAACATTTGAAAAAAATTAAAAAGAAAATCGTTTATTGAAGAGATTGAATTTGGGCTAATTGATCCGAACTGAGTCACTCATTGAGTCACAACAAGCAAAGTCCTAAAATTCTATAATTAATTGACGGATATAAAGTTCTTGTGTTTCTTCAGGAATAAAATCAGCCAGGGTCATCATCAGGGAAACGGAAGCGTTGCCGATTTTGTGATCGTTCCAAAGTCCGAAAGTCCAAAATAATATGTACTGAATGCGCTAAACACATTTATACTGAACACTCAACAATACTTTGCAAGAAGTGTGTACTAGAATAATTTAGATATCCATTTATATTTTTAAGGAAATTGTTCGTATATATATTGATAGTTTAGATTTTTTGCCTTATTACCAATTTTATCAAATAAAAATAATTAATAATGTAAGTTTTTATAATAAATTGATATATTTGTAAACTAGAGAGTGAATTAATCTGGCTGCAAGCAAAAATTATATTTTATTTTTCAAAGATTTTATTCATTGTAGAATATTGGGGTCTACGAGACCCCGCGCGAGTACTAACGTCAGTAAAATAGGCGCGAGTAACTAAAGGTTAAGAAATATGAATGCCGGCCAGACAACCTTTATCTTCAATATATTATGGTATTGTTATAATATATTTGTGTTGAGATTATATGCTTGTTGAATATATGAACATTTTTGCTAATGGTATTATAGTCACACACTTTAAAATGTGATAACACCTTGATAAAGGTTGGCGTTCAGCCAGCTGAAATATTGGTAAAATAAAATGATATTTTGATCCAATATATAACTCTGATCAAAAGGTTTCGATACTTTGCTCATAAAATCCTGAAAACTCAATATATTTTCCCCCGGTTTGTGGCAAACGCAAGCGTCGCCCTTGGCTTGGAGACCTGCCAATTTTCAAATATCACGCGCCACAACAACGCGAGCAGCGGCTGTTCGAAGTGAAGCCATTTTGCCTGTGCTTCGATTTCGATTTGCATCAAGTTCTGTGGGAAAAACGGATTCAAGGGTGCTGAAATTTTTTTGGATGTTGCAAACAGCCTACGGGGGTGCCGTCATGAACCGAAGACGAGTTTTCGAGTGGTACAAGCGCTTCAAGGAGGGTCGGGAAGAGACCGCCGACAAAAGCTTTCCGGGAGACCGTCCACATCAACCACGCCTGAAAAAGTGAACAAGGTGTTGGAACTGGTGCGTAAAGACCGACGAATAACTGTCAGGGAGGTCGCCGAAGAAGCAGGGATATCGTTCGGGTCGCCTCAATCGATAATGAAGGACATTTTGGGAGTGAGAAGACTCAACGCCGTTCTCGTTCCCAAAGATTTGACTTTTGATCAAAAGAACGCCCGGAAAGAAACGGCCAGTCTCAATCTCGAAGCGACAACCGACGACCCCGAATTGCTGAAGAGGGTTATTACTGGAGACGAAACATGGATTTACGGCTTTGATTGGGAAACTACCCAACAGGCATCGGAGTGGCGCTTCAAAAATGAGCCGAGACCAAAGAAAGCGAGGAAGGCTCCCAGCAAAGTCAAGGTCATGTTGACGGTGTTCTTCGACTACCAGGGCATCGTTCATCATGAATTTCAACAACAAGGCTCTACAATAACTGCTGACTCCTACCTGGGGTTTTTGAGGCGATTGAAGGAAGCGATCCGGTAGAAAAGGCCAGAGCTGTGGAGGAGCAGGTCGTGGATCTTCCACCACGATAACGCGCCGGCGCACACAGCCCTCAAAATCTCGAAGTTCCTGCAGGACCACTCAACCTCTGTGTTCCTCCAACCCCCCTACAGTCCCGATTTGGCCCCCTGCGACTTCTTCCTTTTTGGAGAGCTCAAAAAAAGTTAAAGTGTCGGAAATTTCAGAGCATAGAAGAGATCAAAGTGGAATCGAAGAAGGCCATGAAGGCGATCCCGAAAACAGACTACCAGAGGTGTTTTGCCGACTGGAAAAAAGGGTAGCTGAAGTGCATCGCGGCCAACGGGGACTACTTTGAAGGGGACAATTTGAATTTGGTAGAATAATAAAGTTTTTTTTAACTCTTATGAGCAAAGTGTCGAAATCTTTTGATCAGAGTAATGTGCCTTTTTATTTAAAGGTATTATAGTCGTGAAAAAAAATAGCGAGAACAATTTTAATCATAATTTACTTTAATTGTGCGGATAAAAATATAAATGATATAATTTGTTAAAATTAATACCTGACATATATAAGGCGTGAAGAATAAAGAAAATAAGAGATTACATATTTACATATCTACAAAAAAATTAGAGCCGGCCAAAGTAAAACAACAACAAAGGGTTTATATAGAAAAAGCCGTAACTTCTGGCGGTCGTCTTTACAGAGTAGTTTGTTCGATAAAATGTAATTCAAAATGAAATAAATTATTTCCTATATAAATACATACAGTGGTACCTCGACATACGAGTTTAATTCGTTCCGCAACCTTGCTCGTATCTTGAATTACTCGTATCTCGAAGCAAATTTCCCCATACAAAATTCCCATTTAAAATCACAGATTAATATCTTCAACACTACCGAACCGAACTCGTATCTCGAATTTCGCTCGTAACTCAAAGCAAAAAATCACTTGCTCGTCGGCTCGTATCTCGAAAAACTCGTATGTTGGGGCGCTCGTATGTCGAGGTACCACTGTATTCTTATATTGTCGCCATTTCAGAATAGAGGTACACAGTTCTATATCAGCAGGTTTTATTAATCAATTCAAAAACTTAGTGAGAGATGTTTTTTCACGAGAATCTAGAAATACATACATTTCTTCTATAACATTATATAAGCTAATAAAAGTATTTACATATTTACTTATAGACAGTTGCATATATTTACTCTGAAGTAAACAAATTTCGCGATAATATATTACTTGGGGCCATACCATCTATGTACCAGAAATGTAGCAATTTTTAACGCGATTTTATTTATTTTTCAAATAAAAACAGCTTCCTGCTGCCCTTACTGAGATAATAAAATATTGGAATCACTTAACTCATCAATGGTAAACTCAGTGGTTACGCTAATCCACCAGAATAAATACTATTGTGTCAGTAGTGATACTCACTGGTGAATTATTCAGTGAGGTGGGAAGAATTAGTGGAGTCGGTCAACCCCTATTGGTCATCTAGCTGGACCGGTGATGATGACATTCAGTCATCTATTTCATTAACCGCTAGAACAGATCGCCAGCTGTTGCGATCCCAATTTTCACCAGTGTCTCGCTCTAGTCAGCCATTTTATCATGGTTCTCTGTAAGCCTTCACAGATACCGTAGCATTCCTGGGTTAACTAAGTGTTTCTACGTCTATATTCCACCCTATATATATATATATATATATTTTTTTTATAACTCTTTTATTTCACAATGAATTTAATAAATATATAAAAAAAAATTTACACAATTTGAGTCTCATCATCAATCTATATCTTCAGATTACTTTCAACAAACAAAACTATATATACATAAAGTATGCAATTCTTAAATTTTATTATTTACATATAATGCTTTAAAGAAAGATTAAGATGATATATAACATATAATATATAATAATATATATATATAATATATCATATATATATATATATATAAACGCAAAAAACGGTCTTTATTCAGTTGAAAAAAAGGAGGCAATTACAATCGGCAGTTTTTACAATGAGAAAGCATCAAGATGTCGTCAATCTGTTTGTCGTAGTCTCTCCGTCCATCTCCTTGTCCTTCCACAGCGGAGGGGTTGTCTTCGCTCCCGGGGGGGTTGACACCGTTTTTCTATCTTGTTTTTTGTTTTCTCGTTGTTTGACGTTGTCTTCCCGATACCACCCGATCGGTCTCTTAAACATCGCAGGTACTTCATTTTCGCTTGCAGAGTCTTCTCTAAGTATAGCTAGTATTAATCTCATTCTTCCCACTTTGTCATTTATGGCTTTTCTCTGGTCAAAGTCAAGGTCATCAAATGTTTTGAACTTGATGTCTTCCCATTTCTTGAGGTGGCGGCAGATCTTGGTTTCCAGGTCGGGATATATTTCGAGCTGTTGTAGGACTTTGGTCTGTCTGGAGAGATTAGCTCTCCTGTAAATTGTTGCTATGATCTTATCTACTTCGGGATTGTCACCTTTTTCACATTCTTTCAACTCATTCTGGAGCTGGGAGGAGTCCATCGACCATTCTTCGCACCTGAGAGATGTTTCTTCTCTAAGAGAAAATGTCCCTGTGGAGATATCCGACTCAGAACACGAGTGGGTGGCTTTTCCTCCGCCTGGGGGGGTTGGTCTTGATTTTCTGTCAGGGCTTGTCGCGGGATGTGTCTTTTTCGAGGAAGTCCAGATTTCTCTCGCAGTGGGGACATCTCTCTCCGTTGGAGGCCGTTTCGGGGTCTGTGGCTGTGAAGTCGGATATAGGGCGTCAGCGAAGGATCTTGTTACTTTTTCCCTGATCTCGGGGTCGAATGGGCATCGCGTTCTTATGTGACCGTGCCGTCTGCAACCGGAACAGGTCACGTCTTCTCCTATAAATATTTTAAATGTTTGGTCCATATAATTAATGGAGATGACGGCGGGCATCGATGCATTTTCCTTGGTTTTAAAGACAACCTCCCTCCTTAGTGAGGAAAGATGCTTGAGGAGTGGATTTTCAGTGGGGAAGGGAATAGGCCTGATGCTAATCATGTGTCCGTATGGTTCGAGGGCCTTTTCAATGTCCTTATCCTGTATGAAGGACAGGACGCCGGAGAGAATGTACTTCTTGGAGGTTCTGAAAAGTGGCGAGGGATAGATTACCTCGTTTCCGACCTTGAACCCTTTTGTTAGGAGCGATTCAGCCAGCTCTGTATTCGCGACGGAAACAATGGCTTGCCCATTTATTCTACCGATGGAGTGTATATTTTCGAAGCCTATTAGATCGGCAATTCCGATCAGGTGTTCTTCCGCCGTGGCGTCTTGAATCGCCTTAAATTGGATTGTAGCTTTAATAGAGTTGCTTCTTACTTCATAGGTTTTCCTTCTATTTTCATCGAACTTTTTGAGTTCTTCAGAGGTGAATCGTTTTCTCTGATTTTGCACGTTTATGATTTTTTCGTCATTTGTTGATTGGTGAGGTAATGATTCGGTAATGATGTGCGATTTTGATGGAAAATTTGCATTCCGAGTGATAGATGCAGATGAATATGAGGCAACGACCGGCTTGGCCGTTGCCATGGCGATGATGCAAAGTTACAATTTGTAACTTTGCTAAGTTATGAAAAATAGGGAAAATATAAAGATCGATGAAATTTTACAAGAGATGGCTTAAAATGATGCTTGAGTAAAGGCGAATAAGATGATATAATTTAAATTTAAGTAAAGTTGATTTAAAGGGATGAAAGAAGCGAAAGATGCGGAGCTCGCGCGACGCGTGGCCGCACGGCTATATATATATATATATATATATATATATATATATATATATATATATATATATATATATATATATATATATATATATATATATATATATATGTCGTGGCAATTTGGCAATTTGTGAAACAATTCAGGCAAAAATAAAAGATTAAACAAAAACTAGTACATTAAAAACAATTGTGTGTTCAATATGGAATTGAATCATGGTTTACTATATACAAAATATATCATATATGTCATAATTTGTATATAATTAAATGCAACCCCGACCCACTATGTATGTACCATGTATGATTTTCAAAGATTTAATAAAAGAATAAGGTAACTGGAGGAAAGAAAGTAACAAAAGACATAGGAAGTAAATCTAGAGGAGAACATATTTATTAATAACGTCGCAGTTAACCTTCTGACCCCGGGTCCCTGCGAGCTAAGTTTAAACCGACACTTCCTGGAAAAACAGGACGTATCTAGTGACCAGAAGTTATAAATGTTAAAGCTAGCACTCAATACTTCCTGACAAAACAGGACGTATTTTGATAACGCGGAAGTAAATAAAGTGAAAATAACACTCGACACTTCCTGTCAGGCAGGCCATATCATTCATCAAGGAGAGCCGCGGGCCAATCAGAAGACAGCACCTTAAGTAGGTCAACCAATAGGAAAAGATCATGTGACATCTCTCGACCAATCAGAGAGAAACTGAGTCTTGGTGTTAAATCGAAAAGCAAGAATGGTCAGTTACGTTTTCGCTCTCATAGGAACAACACCTACAGTTGTTCACGGGCTCTCGCCGAGTTCGGACAGTTGCTCCTTCGCTTCCAACAAGGTAACATCTACTCTAGAGATCTCTCTCTCTCCGCTCATTTCATCTAAATCCCATCATCGCCATGTGATCAACTAATTAATAAGTCAAATCGCTCAACTCTTCTCAAGCTTTCTTCCCTCCAACCCAGTTGCCTTTTAT
This sequence comes from Cordylochernes scorpioides, assembly GCA_030710605.1. Lineage (NCBI taxonomy): Eukaryota > Metazoa > Arthropoda > Arachnida > Pseudoscorpiones > Chernetidae > Cordylochernes > Cordylochernes scorpioides. The sequence continues at coordinate 54,015,666 of CP092879.1, forward strand.
TTTCAAACCCAATCACGTGTCCTGATTATTCCTAACTGTATGCTGCAACTTCCACTCAAACGGCTGCGCTTCAACCAAATCTCACCATTCGCATCCAACAACAAGAAACCCCGCAACGATATTGCCACAGATCGGTTAAGTCGACAGGATTCTACAACAGTGTAATACATCAAATATTATAGTGTAATAACAATTGCATCATATTACATATATATATATATATATTTATTTTTTAAATGCTGGAATGGCCCCCGATTCTTGCAAAAGTCAAAACCCCACCAGCGAGTGCAAGTAACCAAACTTTGGCACATTTGTAAGTGCAAAGTCGAACTGTTTTTCACATGTGTAGACATGTGGTGCACTTACAGTAAAAGCACTCGTCTACTTCTACCCACCATGATTATTATGGCCTGTACCACGTGTACTAGGGATAAGCAAAAAAAAAAACTCTTATCTCCCACTCAGTTTATTACGATGACTATGCTGTATTTTCTCTACAAAATATAAAAGGCCACCTGGATATGATGGCTATATCAACTACGTGTTCTTCGTAGATGGCGAAATGCGTGGTGTCACTGGAGAACCGCTGGCGATCTTCCATCAAATTGTGCAGCGGTGGCAGAGGCGTCATGTAAACATTCACTGTATATAGCATATATCTAACTATTTTAATATAATCTTCATCTTTATTTTATAAATTATTTATTATCATTACTTAAATAGTGCAAACTGTGCAATATTACCTGTATTGACAAGGTATTAGTGGTCATTGTCTCGACCGCTATCCTCTAGGGAGCCTCCATAAAGATAGGAATCGAACGCACGCTTACAGGTGCATCATTAATTCTCATCATCATTCGAATTTCCAAAGCGGGAGTTGGGAGGTGAGTGTGTTTCAGAAGATGTAATAGCTCCCGAAAATTTTCCATTCTTAGAAAACGGCAAGCATTCAGGGAAAACCTTCCCCTTTCTTAAAAGCCAAAAATAGAGACAATCTCGTTTTACCCGCGGTCTCGATTTTTAATCTAAAGAAAGGGGTTCTTAAAATCTCGTCGAGTTCTAATGAAAGAAAATTACTGGGAAAGATCCATCTATTGCATCACTGGAGTTATTTATCATCATAGAGAGAGATTTTATATCTAGAGGTTTGGGCGTGCTACTCAATTAAGTAATTTTTTACTTGATAAAACTTCTAAAAGTTCTTTCTCTTTTACACTAATGGATGGAATTCAAGAAAGTTGTACTATTTAGCATGTACATCGGGTATAGAAGTAGTATTTCTGGGTCTCCGTGCTGAAGGGGATGTTAGCACGAATACTCGAGAAATAAAAGAATTGTAAACAGAAACCAAAACCTAGATTATTTATTGATTTTGTCAAAGAAAAATGGTACAGTTAAACCTGTCTATAGCGCCCCCTCGAAATAGCGCCCGATTTTAAATACGTAGTACGATGCGATTTACATTAAAAGTGACCTGTCTATAGCATCTCCTCTCTATAGGACCCTATTTTGGTGAGTCCCAAGAGGGGGCGCTATAGACAGGTTTAACTGTATTATTATTATTATTTTATTATTACCCCTAGTACACGTGGTACAGGCCATGATAATGATGGTGGGTAGAAGTTGGCAACTGTTTTTACTGTAAGTGCACCACATGTCTACACATATGAAAAGCAGTTCGACTTTGCATTACAAATGTGCCAGAGTTTGGTTACTTGCACTCGCTGGTGGGGTTGAACTTTTGTAAGAATCGGGGGCCATTGGAACATTATTTTTAAATCAGAAAAAAAAAGTGCCCAATGCGGGATTCGAACCCAGGTCGTAGCGGTCGAAAACCAACAGATTAGACCATCCTTCTACCGACCCCCCCTTTACCCAAAGTAAAACATTTAATATATAAAGTACATATTAAATAGATGTCTAAATAAATGTTAATAATACAGTAAACAAAAATATAACTTGCTTCCATTATATAAAGTTAATTACATTTTTATATTTAAAAAACTGTTCTTGAATAAATTTAAATAGATTTTAAAAAATTGTTTAAAAATCCTTACTCACTCTTTTAAAACACACAAAATAAAATACGTTAACATTAATATTTTCTTTTGATATAAAATTACGTTTAAATTTTATTTTATAATCTCTCTCTCTCGTTTCATTCCTAATATTAAAACATTTTCAAGATATAAATGTTGGTATTAAAGTGTAGTTTTAATATTTATTTTATTTTTTTACTCTTCTCTATATATTTTCCTTGAAAAAAACTATTAAATTAACATAAAAAATAATTCAAAGATATATTAATGTCACAAATATTCATTTCTCACTCTATGTGTGAAGAAAATAAATTATTTCTTTTAGAATATATTTAATTTATAAATATTATTTGCTTGTAGCATTCTTTAAATATTTTCACTTAGACTTTTTCAAAATTTCTTTATTGAAAATTGTCAAATTACAAAACTATTTTAGACGCGTAATATTCTTTTTAAAATAAAACAATTTCTACTGCCCTTACTGCAATGGAAAAATTAAAGGGAGGGCCTGGCTCATCAGTGGTCCATTGCAGTAAGGGCAGTAGAAATTGTTTTATTTTAAAAAGAATATTACGCGTCTAAAATAGTTTTGTAATTTGATAACAGATGGCGCGCTAGTGCATCGTATTAAAAATTGTCTTCGACAAAAGTTTATAAACATAACTGTTGTAAGATTTAAGTACTTACAGCTCGTATGAAGGCATGAGGACGTTGATGATTATATGATAATAATCTTTATTATCCATTTAGTAAGAAAAACAAAGTTATGGTAGCGAACACAATTTATAATATAGAGAAGAAGGTAAACAAACAGTTGTGATGATGATAGGTCCAGTGTGGCGCTAGCTGTCGTAGCATTCAGTTATCCAACAAATCCCCGGCATGAATGTGGAGACATCACGAGGTTGTAGCGTAACTTCTCAAATGTCGGCCTTGGTAGCGGCTTGGTCAGGATATCCGCCTTCATGTCGCCTGTCGGGCAGTAGATCATTTTTATCACTGTCTTCTTCTGAAGATCCTTCAGGTGATGGATCTTGGTTGCGATGTGCTTGGTCCTAGAAGACACTTTTTCGGATGAACATATCTTGAGACATGATTGATTGTCTTGGTGGAAGTAGATTGGAGCTTTCTGTTCCAGTTCGAGATCCTTTAGCAAGTCGAGAAGCCATAACAGTTCTTGTGAGGCTTCAGCTGCGGAGATAAGTTCCGCTTCGGTGGATGAGAGAGATACGCAACCTTGTTTCCCAGTCATCCATGAGATGGGGTTTGAACCCAGTAGGAACAAGTTTCCGCTTAGTGATTTTCTGTCGGTGTTGTCGCTTGCCCATGTGGCATCGCTGTATGCTTCCAGCGTGGGAGGTTTTTGGTTAGATATGCGTAGCTCGAGTTCTTTAGTAGTTTTTAGATATCTTACGATTCTTTTTGCTGCATTCCAGTCACAATTTCTAGGATTCTGGTTTCTGCTGCTGAGTATGCAGACTGGAGCTGCGATATCTGGTCTGGATACTACGCTTAGGTACAATAGTGAGCCTATCAGTTGTTGGTATTGGACGTTGTTTGGTAGAAGTTTTTCATCAGATATACCGGGGTATCCGCTTTCCATGGGAGTGAAAGTAGGTTTCGCTTCTTGGAGATTGTACCTTTCAACTAATTCTTGGATTTTATTCTTTTGGCTCAGAAGGAGTTCACCTTCTCTGTTCCTTGAGATTTCTATACCAATGAATTGAGTGGGGTCTCCAAGGTTCTTTATTTCGAATTCTTTTTCGAGAGTTTTTACAGTGTTTTGGATGATTATCTCGGAATCGCTTGCAAGGAGCATGTCATCCACATATAGAATCAAGTAGATGGAATGGTTTTCTTCATTCTTGGTGAATAGGCATGGGTCTACAATGCTCTGTTTGAAGTTATTTTTAATTAGAGTGCTTGCAATTTTTGTGTTCCAAGATCTTCCAGCTTGTTTTAGACCGTAAATTGCCTTCTTTAGTTTGCAGACTTTGTTTGTTTGTTTTGTATGGAGTCCTTCTGGGAGTTCCATGTAGAGTTCTTTATCAGGGTCGCCGTGTAGGAACGCTGTCTTGACGTCGAGGTGGTTCACTTGCATCCCTTTGTAGACTGATGCGGCTAGGAAGGCTCTAATTGTAGAATGCTTCACAATGGGTGTCTGAATGTCTTGAGCTTCAGTTTTGTACAGCATGTAGTCATTTCTTATGGGAGGTATTCCCTTTGTTGGTCTCGTGGATCTTCTTTGTGTGACCACTTGTGTTCCTGTGCTTGTACCGGGTTGAAGGTAATCCTCGGTTTCTGAGTCCTCAAGGTTTTCGGGTTGTGTTCCTGGTTCCTGACTTTCCTCTGCATTACCAATATGATTGGAGGAAGTTAGATCTGTACTTAGTACTTGTGGTGAAGTTGTTTTTGTGGAAGCGAGGTGAAACCCATTTTCTTTTTCTATAAATTTTACGGATCTGCTGATTGTGATGTTGTCTGTATCGTGCAGGATTCTGTATCCTTTGCTTCGATCATCGTATCCAAGAAAGATCCCTTCGATAACTTTGCTATCCAACTTGTTTCTTTTTATCTTGGGAATATAGGCGAAGGCTTTACATCCGAATCTTTTTAGATGCTTCAGACTGGGCTTCCTGTTGGTCCATAGTTCAAAAGGAGTCTTGTCTGTAGCTTTCGAGGGTATACGGTTGTGTAGGTAATTAGCTGTGGTAACCGCTTCCGCCCATAGAGACTGTGGGAGTCCTGAGTCAAACAGCATGCATCTTGTCATCTCCATTAGTGATCGATTTTTCCTTTCTGCTACTCCGTTCTGGGCTGGTGAGTAGGGGACTGTTAGCTGATGTTTGATTCCGCTTTGGTTCAGGAAATCTTCGACTTGTCGGTTTACGTACTCACGACCGTTGTCTGTCCGTATGGTTTGGATATGTTTTCCAAATTCAGTGTGTGCTGAGATGACGTAGTCTTTTATTTTTTCATAGGCTTCGTCTTTTCCTTTCAGGAGGTAGATCTTCGTGTATCTGCTGTAGTCATCAGTGAAGGTGATGAAGTATCGCTTACCGCTGAGAGAGTTAGTTGGTAATGGACCGCAGATATCACTGTGGACAAGTTGAAGCGTTTCAGTTGCTCTGTACTCTGTCTTCTTTGGAAATGGGGTTTCGGTGAGTTTTCCTTGAATGCACTGAACGCAGTCTGTGCTGTGCGAACAGTTATTTAGACTTAGTCCTCTTGCTAGGTTCTCATTTCGAATCTTCTTAATTGATTCTATATTTCTGTGTCCTAGTCTGTCGTGCCAGAGCATGAGTCAATTTTTGTTCTTGCAGTGGTTTTGTTTTGCAACATTTGCTTTGAATGTGCGAGTTTGGGGGTTGTCATCCAGGTGGAGTCGGTACATTCCATTGTCAAGTATACCGTTCGCGAGGGCTGTGTTGTCTCTTTCGATGGTACACCAATCTCTTTTGAACGTTACTTTACATCCGTTGGAGGTGGCCGCACTCACTGACAGAAGGTTGTCTGTTAGTTCCGGGATGTAGAGAACTTTTGTGAGAAGTAAGGTGTCAGTCTTTCCTTGGGGTGTGATGACTTTGATTTCTCCTTGTCCTATCCCTTTGACCTGCAGCTTATTGCCATTAGCAACCACAACATTTTGTGTTTGTTCTCTGTTAAGTTCAGTGAAGAAGCTTTCGTCGTACGCCATATGAGATGTGGCTCCAGAGTCGATGAACCAGTTGTGTACACTTGCTTCTCGTTGAGTGCAATTGAGAGCTTTTGGGTTAGGTCCTTTTGTTGTTCTCTGATTTGTTGATTGTTCTTGGGTGACACTCGACTGATTTGTGTACTTTGGTACGTTTCCTCCTCTGAAGTTTTCATATTTGTACTCTTTGTTGCTGTTGTTTCGCTTTTGATAGTGCCAACATTCTTCTTTGGAGTGGTTTGGTTTGTGGCAGAAAGAACAGAATTTCTTCTCTTTTTCTCTTCTTTGGCTTGAAGCTCCGTGGAGGCTTTTTAAGGCTTTTGATTCGGTGCTTTCGTCTTTCGAGCTTTCTACTCTGCGTGTGTGTTCATCAAGGAGTTTGTTCTTGGTAAATTCAAGCGTTAGCTCGTCATCAGGCCTTGATTCCAACATCGTGATGAGATTGGAGTAGCTCTTTGGAAGCGAGCAAAGCAGTATAGCCGTGATGTGAGAGTCCTTTAGTGTTTCGCCAATGGTTCGCAGTTTGTCAACAAGTTCCATCATGGTAGTGATGTGCTGCTGCATGTCTTTGTCTTCTTCGAGTTTTAAGCTGTATAGTTTCCTTAGCAAATAAATTTTTCCTGAGAGTGTTTTTCTTTCATAGATGTTTTTAAGAGTGTCCCAGGTAGCTTTGGCTGTTAGTAGGTTTTTGACATGCACTATTTGTGAGTCGGCGATGCTTAGATTAATGATAGCTCTAGCTTTTGAGTCTTTCTTTTTCCATTCGATTTTAGGTTCATCTGGAATATTTTCGGTGACAACTTCCCAAAGATCTTCCTTTTGCAAGAGCATTTCAATTTTGAAAGACCATAGTGAGTAGTTATAGCCGTCGAGCTTATTTAGGGTTACATCGTGGCTCGGGAGTGACGCCATTTTTGCTAAGCCTTTTTTCTTTGTCTTAACTCGTTAGTTGAATTTCATGCAATATTCAGTCTCATAATCTAATTGTTGTAAGATTTAAGTACTTACAGCTCGTATGAAGGCATGAGGACGTTGATGATTATATGATAATAATCTTTATTATCCATTTAGTAAGAAAAACAAAGTTATGGTAGCGAACACAATTTATAATATAGAGAAGAAGGTAAACAAACAGTTGTGATGATGATAGGTCCAGTGTGGCGCTAGCTGTCGTAGCATTCAGTTATCCAACAATAACTCCTATGTAAGAATATTATATTGCCACGTGTGTGGAAAATTAGGGAAAACCAACTTCGAGATGAGACAGCAATTTATTCCAGGCTGTAGTATTCTGTGTTTTAAAATATAATATATCATCATCATAAACAATAACATACGATGTATAATGTAAACAACGTGTTAATGTAAAAATATAAATATAAAGTGTAATAAATAATTAGTAATAATAATTTCATCTGGTGAGTAATGTTTAATTAAATAATAACTATACAACATAAATTGGCGACGAGAATTTGAAAATATAGTTGTAGCCCTAAAAAAATAAAAAATAAATAAAAAACAAGTATGGCAGCCAACCTGACGCCACCGTTACCCATGAATATGAATGCATGCAATTTATTTGCGGAATATAAGCAATGGATGGAATCCTATGCCATTTTTGAAATAGCATCTGGAATTTCAAAAAAATCGGATGAAATTAAGAGAGCAACTCTATTGCATTGTTTAGGGCCAAATGTACAGCGTATATTTTTCAACTTGCCAGATGAAAAGGAAAATTATGAACAAACTAAAATGGCTTTAGATAAATATTTCACACCTCATAAAAATGTGGTCACTGAGAGATTTAAATTTAGACAAAGAGTCCAGAAAGATGATGAATCGATCGACAACTACCTAATTTCTTTAAGAGAGCTTTCTAAATCTTGTGAATTTGGGAATTTAGAAGCTGATATGATAAGAGACCAAATAATTGAAAAATGTAACAGCAAAAAACTTAAAGAAAAATTGTTGCAACAAGAAAATTTGACACTGTCAAAAACCATTGATATTGCTAGAATGTTAGAAATTTCTAGAAAAGAAATTAGACTTCTTGAACCTCAAAATGATCAAACACTAAATAGAGTTCAAAATAAACCTAAAAAGCACTATAATGCTAATAATTTCAACAAAGGTAGATTCACTAATCAAGGTACCCCATCATTTTCAGGTGCCTCAAAGCCTAAATGTTATCGCTGTGGATTAGATACACATTCAGCACAAGAGTGTGGTGCTAAAAAAATGACTTGTTCATATTGCAATAAATTAGGACATCTTTTTAGAGCTTGCAGGAACCGCCCAAATCAAAATAATAATAGAAACCACAAAAATTTCAAACTAAAGTTAAGACCATACAAGAAGAAAATAAGACTGAAGTAGGTGAAAGTTCAGATGAATATACTTACTATACAGGTGCTGAAAATAAAGAAAAAGTGCAAATAGATGGTAGTGAAATAAATATGATAATTGATACAGGGAGTGATAGAACTTTCATAAGCTATAATAAGATGCTTGAATTATATGGCCATAAAATTATGCCAAAATTACATGACACCACCCGAACCTTTTTTGCCTATGGTCAAGATAGACCTCTTCCATGTTATGGTTATTTCAATGCTGTGATTTCTTGGAAAGAAAATTCAGTTTCAGAAGAAATTTATGTGATTGATAAAAAAGTTGAATCTTTGTTGGGAGGCAAGGCTAGTTTTAAACTAGGTATAATTAAAAGGGTAAATCATGTAAATGAATCAATGTCTACTAATATAGAAACTCTTGTTCAAGAACATGAACATCTCTTCCATGGACTTGGAACTATAAAAGGCTATAGTCATAAAGTGACATTGAAAGACAACTATAGGCCCATTGCCCAGAGATGCCGTCGTATACCTTATGCAATGGTAGAAGCAGTAAATCAAGAGCTTGATAAGATGCTAGAGAATGGAATCATTGAAGAAGTGCATCAAGGTTCTGAATGGGTTTCTAACATAATAGTTGTTCCAAAAAGGGATAGTGAGGAAATTAGACTATGCATAGACCTTCGGGAAGTGAATAAAGCAATATTGAGAGAAAGACATCCAATTCCTACAATTGACAATATGTTACATGCCCTTAAAGGTGCTAAAGTATTTGCAAAGCTGGATGCAAAAAAAAGGGTTTTGGCAGGTTGACTTAGACCCTCAATCAAGACCCCTTACAACTTTCATCACGCACCGTGGTTGTTACAGATTTTGTAAAGTTCATTTTGGTCTATCGAGTGCTCCAGAGGCATATCAGAAAGGAATGGATTCAATTTTGCTTGATTTGAAAGGTGTAATTTGTTACTTGGACGATGTCGTAGTTTACGCCGAAGATAGACAAGAACTAGAAGAAAGGCTTAGAAAAGTCTTACAAAGATTTGATAAAGTAGGCATTGGGCTCAACAGGAATAAGTGCAAATTTGCAATGGAAGAATTGGATATTTTAGGTCACATTGTTAGTAGTGAAGGTATTAAACCTGATAATAGGAAAATAGAAGCAGTCTTAAATTTTCCAATACCAAAAAATATTGAGATGTTAAGGTCATTCTTAGGAACTTGTGGGTTTTTAAGAAAATTCATACCTAAATTTTCTAAATTGGCAGAACCTCTAAATAATTTGACTAGAAAAAATGTTAGGTGGAATTGGGATTTGAAAACAAATAAAGCATTTCAGGATCTTAAAGAGTCACTAACAAAAGAGCCATGCTTGGCATATTACAACTTGAACTCACCAACTGAATTAATCACAGATGCAAGCCCTATTGGTCTTGGAGCAGTATTAATACAAACACAACAAAATGGCATTAAAAGACCCATTGCATATGCCAGCAGATCCTTAACTAATACTGAAAAAAAATATTCACAAATAGAAAAAGAGACATTGGGATGTGTATGGGCAATTGAACATTTTAACACCTATATTTGGGGAAGGAAATTTGTGTTAAAAACAGATCACAAACCTCTAATCTATATGCTGAATCCTAAAAATGGAGCTGTTTTGCCTCCAAGAATTCAAAGATTGAGTTGGAGATTACAACCATATGACTTTGAAATTGAATTCATTCAAGGAAAGCAAAATATTGCAGATATATTTTCAAGACAACCTCTTTCTAACACAAGTGATGAAAAATGGCTGGAGGACTATGTTCATAAAGTCTTATCCATCACTTCTGAAGAGCTTCAAGCACTGTCTTTGAAAGAGATAAAAGTTTGTACAGAGCAAGATCCTTTGTTTCAAAAACTGAAAGATATGGTTCAAAAGGGAGTTTGGCCATATCCTTTGAATGAAGAATTCAAATGTTTTTATAAGTTTAAAGATGAACTCTCAATTTTTGATAATCTTATCTTAAAAGGAAGTAGAATTTTGCTACCTTCAAAACTAATAAAGAGAGTCTTGAGAATTGCACATGAAACACATCAAGGAATGACAAGAACCAAACAACTGTTAAGAGAAAAATATTTTTGGATAAACATGGACTTTGACATTGAAAATTTGATTAGAATCTGTCCAATTTGTGTAAGGAATCAACCATTGATAAATGATCAACCATTGCAAATAGTTCCGTTACCATCAAAACCTTGGATGAAACTTGGAATTGACATAGTTGGTCCAATTGGCCATCATTATGTTTTAACAGTGATCGACTACTATTCTTTATATCCTGAAGCAATGATAATAGAAGACATTTCCAGCAAGACAATTATTGAAAAATTAATGGAGATTTTTGCAAGACATGGTTATCCACATGAAGTTGTAACAGATAATGGCTTACAGTTTGTAAGTACATCAATGGAAAGATTTTTAAAAGAATGTGGAATCAGGCACATCAAAGCCTCACCCTATTATATAAAAAGTAATGGGAAGATAGAAAGATTCCATAGATTTCTAAAGAAACAATTTAATTCAAGTTCTGAAGAAGGGAAAGATTGGAAAGAAGATTTATCCAGAATTTTAATGTCTTACCGAACTACTCCAAACAGATCTACAGGAAAGACTCCAGCATTCCTATTATTTTCAAGAGAAATCAAAACTAAATTAAGCTCACTTGTTAATGATGCAGAAGAAGATGAATCCAACATCAACGAATTCAATATGGTCTACAAAGAAAAAATGAAAACATATAATGATATAATTCGGAAAGCTAGTCCTCATAATTTTGAAATTGGAAATTTAGTTTATGTGGCAAATCCAAATAATGGAAAACTTGATTCAAATTTCAGATCAGAACATCATGTCATTCTTGAAAACACTTCAATAAATTCTTTTAAATTAGTCAACACTAAAAATGGGAAAATAATTCATAGAAATGCTAAACATTTGAAACATGTTCCTACTCAAGAGACCAATCAAGACATTTCTGACTTGATTCCAGAAGAGAGCCAGGAAAATCTTAGTTCAGATTCAACAAGAATTGAACACCTCAACTCTTCTGATGTACAAATAACAGATGATAATTCCTCAAACCAAAACAAGGACACTTCTTTAAACCGACCAAGTTCAAGTAGAACAGGGTCTACATTTAACCCAGTTGTTTCAGATAGACTTGATGCCGAGGCTCTTCACCAGTTGCCACCAGAGGTTTCTCCACCCTTGCCGACTACCAAGGAACCCGTGATCACCAGGAGTGGAAGAGTCGTCAAGCCATCATCAAGATATAAAGACATGATTCCTTTCATCTAAAGGAAGGAGGGAATGTAGTATTCTGTGTTTTAAAATATAATATATCATCATCATAAACAATAACATACGATGTATAATGTAAACAACGTGTTAATGTAAAAATATAAATATAAAGTGTAATAAATAATTAGTAATAATAATTTCATCTGGTGAGTAATGTTTAATTAAATAATAACTATACAACACAGGCAATGTACTTCAATTCCGGTCTAATTGGCCTTTGTGGTAAGGGGTTCTAGCCCCAACTGCAGAACGCGAACTGGTGGCAAGGGATCCTAAGATCTGGCTGTGGAGGTGTCATCGCAGGGGTGGAGGAAGCTTGGAGAAGTCAGGAAAACAGCGCCTTATTGCAGTGAGAAGCAGAGATGGAGTCCAGTTGAGGAGGCAGGAGGTCCTGGAAGCCTAGAACTTGAGGGCCCTAGACTTCAAGATGGGGCAGCTTGTTATTTAAGACAAGAACAAACTATGAATGATAAACAAAAGATAAGCAAAGAGGGAAGTTTACAGAGTAGTAAAATATAAACATAAAAAATGATACTCAGTTAATACTAGTGTAAAATAATAAATACTTCTCTCGCTACAATATAATACAAGATATTATTTCTTTCACTTGTTCTCTTTTAAAATTTTCTAAGAATTTTTAATGTGGTCTTCACATTCTTGTATATGAAAAAAAAAAAGTAAGAGATTTAATATTTACATATATACTTGTTGAAGATATTAATCTGCGATTTAAATGTTCCTTTTGACCAGTACTTTTGTTTTGTTTTTTTGCTTTTCCTAAAATGTTTTTTTTTTCTTCTTCTTCATTATTATTTGTTCTATATGCAAAGCTTTGTTTTTTTGAGACTTGAATAAACAAATTCAAGTTTATTATATTTTTGTGTGCTTTTAAAGTTAAAACACAACAATACTAAATTAAATTTTCAATGTTGCGTAATGAAGATGGAAATATTTTGGAAAATGTTTCTAAATGTTTTAAGAATTGTGATAATTTTTAATTAACGTATTCTTCTTTAAGTGAATCACATGCAAAAAATATATTTTAACGTTTTGTTTCTCAGAAATACTGTTGGGAAACTTTTATGGTTCAGACAAGGAAACAACAAATAACAAATTTACTTACAGCTGAAATGGTTTTAAAGAATTAGGTAATTTTACCTTTTATGAAAGTATTTTAAATTTATTATTTTCAAAGAGAGAGAGAAAAAAAAACAATTAACAATTACACTTACTAATTACATAAACAAATAAAATACTCTTTTGTTCTCGTTTTTATCTTACAGTGCTGTCAGTCTAAAAGTATTTTAAGATCATTGATTTATTATTTTAAAACATTTTCCTTCTTTTTTTTTTCAACAAATACAACATTCCATGAAGAAATGAAAGACATTGAATTCCAACATAGCATAAAGTTTGCCTTCAAAATCGTTTTTTTTTTTTATTGTTTTTTCTATACTTCCATGCTTTCTCTCTCTCTCTCTCTCTCTCTCTCTCTCTCTCTCTCTCTCTCTCTCTCTCTCTCGTCAGGAGCAAACAAAAATTAAACATTCAGCAAGGCGTTAAAAATCTTTCTAAAGTTCCAAGTGCGTTCTCACGCGATATTCAAAATTTTTGTACAACATCTAAAGCACGAGTCAAAAATAAATATTTAACTCACATTTAACTCTCTCTCTCTCTCTCATATGCCAACAATCTACATTAAAACTCTTACCAATTACCCTACATAGGGTGTGTATTGTGTGTGTGTGTGTTCCATTTTTAAAAGAACGATTTTTCAACGCCGTAGTTCGCGAAAAAAGCGCGTGATTCGAGTTTGATATTTTATTTATTCGAAAGAACAAGCATATTGATTTATATTTCATGAAAAAAGACGATTTTTAAATATTCAAATTGCCTAAAATTATAAGTGTGATTTTGTAAAAAAATACTACATTTTCAGACTTTCCGAGTAGAAAAATATACTCATAGACCAAACTTAAGAAAGTTGTACCGTTTAACATGTATATCGGAATTCAGAGAATAACTCTTAAAGATATTTGATACACAGTGGTCTTTATTGAAGACGCACGAGATAACCAAGTATGAACAAAATTTCTTCTGTCTCCTTCAGAAAATATATATATATACGACCGACGATATCAAAGACTTTCCACTTCCTTTTATCCATGAGTGTAATAGTAAAGCGGACTGGTATAGATTAAACAGGAGAAGCCACTGTGAGAGGATTCACCACTGATGAAACAGAATTTCCTAATATATTTTCATTTTACATTAGAGACACTGTATTGATTTGAATTTATAAAAAGAACGAGAGTGTTAAATCTTTTTAAATTTTAATTTGTCGCGAGAGAAGGTTTCTGCTGTCTACGGTTTGAAGCATCGTTCTTAATTTAGAAAAGTGGAAACAAATAAGTGGACATCCATCTTTTACAGGAATCCATTAGATTCTTGGAGTAAAATCCATTACTTTTATGTTTTTGGGGGGGCTCATAAATATTGGAGAACATATTAGCAACCTTTTGTCTTTTTTAGAAATTACAAATGGAAATGGTTAGTAGAAGGTGTATTGATACTGTCTTACTGTAATTTTACCTTCCTTATTAACATTGAGAGGGTGATCCATTTGCAAAAGAATGATTTTTCAACGCTGTTGCTCGCGAAAAGAAGCGCGTGATTCGAGTGATGTTTTATTTATTCTAAATAACACACACACACACACAAAGCTTTATTAAGACCAGCGGTTATATACAGATTCACCACAGGAAGAAATCATAGATAGAGCTCCTATACTCCAGGTAGCGCAGCACCCAACAATAGCTTCCAGGTCCGACGCAAGTCCAATGGCCACACGTTCTTTTGTGTATACGTCATGGTTAGCGAATCACTGAACAGGCGAGTGTTAGGATTTATTCGAAATAACACACACAAAGCTTTATTAAGACCAGCGGTCTTATACAGATTCACCACAGGAAGAAATAATAGATAGAGCTCCTATACTCCAGGCAGTGCAGAGCCCAACAGCCTCCAGGTCCGACGTTATAACAGAATACACACACACAAAGCTTTATTAAGACCAGCTGTTATATATATATATTCACCATAGGAAGAAATAATAGATAGAGCACCTATACTCCAGGTAGCGCAGCACCCAAAAACATTCTCCTGGTCCGACACATGTCCAATGGCTACACGTTCCTTTGTGTATACGTCATGGTTAGCGAATCACCGAAAGAAGCGAGTGTTAGCATTTATTCGAAAGAACAATCGCATTGATTTCAATAGTATAATCCCTTTTATAAATATTAGGTTGAAACACTATCAGGAGTCCAGAGATAAGTTTATTTTTGAAAATTTTAATTTATAAATCTCTATATAGCTTTCGGGCATGGAAAACCTTCTACAGGAGAAAACGTAATGCAAATATTATATATATAATTTTATTACTATTATCATTATATTGTTATATTAAAATATTATTTTATTTAAAAAATTATATTTCATAGATTCAAATACTATGTTAAATCGTCCGCCAGAGGTCACGCTTCCCCTATAAAAACTCATTGTTGTTGTTTCCCGTTGGCCGGCTCAAATCTTTGTACATTATGTAAATAATCTTTTGTTTTCCTTGTTCTACTCGCCTTAAGCCAGGCACTACTTTTACCAAATTATGTTTTTTATATATTCCTTTAGCGCAATTAAAGCTATTTTTGATAACTATTTTTTTTATAATCTTTTCCACGACTGTATACCAAAATCAAGCAACAGCTAATAATTCTATATGAATAACAATCAGAATAAAACAGAAGATATTTTTATTACACAGAAATCTATTTTTTATAATATATATTTAGATGGAAATTTTTGACGGTAGGATATTGATCTATAAATATAAATATCGCCTCTTCCGTCAAAATAGACGTTAAAACTAGACGCCATCTATTGACCATCGCCGCAAACTAGCGTTCTCGGATCGGTGATAAAGCCAAAACATCAGTTTTGACAAACTAAGAAGCGTCCACCTAGAGACCATGGTTTCGGGATAATGGCAGATTGTGAAGATTACATTGGATCTCATGGAATAAAGTCCGCTCTAGATTGAGGAGGGCAATTTGCCTGAAACCATGGTCTCTATGTGGACGCTTTTCAGTTTACCAAAGCTGGTGTTGTGGCTTTGTCACCGACCTAAGTCTGCTAGTTTGGGGCGACGGTCAATAGATGGTGTCTAGCTTTAACGGGAGACTTGACCTTTATTTTTATAGATTCTGTTTTTTAGATTTTCTAGAGTAAAGTCTCTCTGATGTGGCCACACAGGGGGCCAAGATGAAGTGATTTGAGAACACATAACCTCATTCAATACAGATTCAAGTAAGGAAGTTACAATAACCGGAACCAAATGATGTTCATTTAAAAGTCGCTCAGGATGCCTGAATGACCTGTTTTTTTTTTTTTTTTTTGTCGTTGAGGTACAGCTTGCACCACGCTGATGTGGACCAACAGCCCGAAACGCGTCCGTGGTTAGCTTTTCTTGATTAATAAAGAATGGGTATTTGAACAATTCTGGAATAATTAAAAATATCAACGAGAATAGTTGGTATTTATTCCAATAGATGGCGCAAGCCATCAGCAACTTTCAGTTGTACGATAAAGAGATGACTTTTTCTTAAAATAGTATTTGTGTTTAAAATTGTTTACAAAAATCTATTTGAACCTTTTTATACATCAAAGCATTACAAAGATAGTGTGAGGTTCTCTCGGGTTGAATCACTCTCTTAAGAAAGAACTAGAACTTCGAACATTGGACAAATAAATTCTTGATATAGTTTCGGGTTAAGCATCTCTCTATCCCACCGATAGAGTTATCTCGGGATGAAAGAAGAGAGCGTCAACAGAGCTTGCACGTGTTTACCGCGGCTTGACAACAGAGAGATAATCAATGGTTGCTAGGCAACCCACCTGTAGATATATCCATTGCATCCCCACTTATTGGAAATCTTCGATAAATATTTCCTCTTTAATTACATCCCCAGGTTGAGGGGAACTTCCTAAAGGGACGATAGTTCCGGAGGACTGGAGTATTGTAGCAATGCTTCCTTTCTCTTTAATTACACTCCAGGTTAGGCTTCCTAGAGAGACGATTGTTCCGACGGACTCTCTTTATGAAGTCAACGTATTGTAGCTTAATGCATCTCCCGCTTCCTTTCTCTTCAATTAAACTCCAGCTCGGTCTCTCCAGATGGCCTGTAGTTCTGTTGGCTTAATGTCCTTGTGTTCTATTAATTGATCCCTAGCCCTTCTTTCATATGCATTCTACAGATTGGACTTCCTAGAAGATCGATAGATCTGGTGGCTGGTGGCTTGTAGTCCCCGTGTTCTATCAATACATCCCCTGCTTTCTTTCTATTCAATTGTATCCCATGATGGACTTCCTAGAAGATCTATAATTCTGGTGGCTTGTAGTCCCCGTATTCTATCAATACATCCCCTGCTTTCTTTCTATTCAATTGGAGCATTTTTTATCAGAAAAAAAGTGTCCAATGCGGGAGTCGAACCCGGGTCGTAGTGGTCGAAAACCAACGGTTTAAACCCTCCTTCAACCGTCCCTTTATCTAGGTAGTTAGCTGTAGTTGGTTTACACGAACACTCTCTCTACTGAATTCTCAATATCTCCTCAACCACGTTGTTTAGTACATTTTCTAAAAATCAGGGCAGCTTATAAATTGGAAGTATATATTCAGCCAATTAATTAAAGCTATCCGTTAATTAGAGGTTTTACCCCACGTTAATGAGGAGGCTCTAGAAGATTAAGATGTTCTCCCCAATTAGTTTTCTCTCTTCTCTCTCTTGATTTATCTTTCTGCCTTTAATATTTATTTCCCACAGATTACTCCTTCTGTGAGCGAATAAATCATGTTATAGAGATTCTTTACAATTCGTCGAGATTGAATTGGAAAAAAAAAATAGTACAAAAGTGTGAAATTGTACTTGAGATCAAGTAAATAAATCAAGAAAAAAGAAAAGGTATCTCTTTCCTGATCGTGCAACTAAAATTTGCTGATGGATTGCGCCATCTGTCGGAATAAATATCAACTATTCCTCTTTTTTTATTATTATTATTATTCCAGAATTGGCCAAATACCCATTCTTGATTTATCAAGAAAATCTAATAACGTACGCGTGGACCAATATATAGAGAATTTTTTAAAGGGAGAGGTACCAATTTTTGGTATATGAATATTGTAACAAAGTATTTATTAACGAGTTTACAAAGTGGGAAGAGGAGCTTCTTTTATTAGCATGCACACAAGCTTTCGGACATATCGTCCTTCATCAGGTAAGAGTAATAAACGCGCTGAGGATCCATATATACACAAAGCTGAAAAGAAAATTTACATAACTGCAAAAGATAAAAGTATTTAAAGATAAAAATAAGAACCAAATATGCTAAAAAGATTATAGGGATTAAATGCTAATAAATCTGGACTAAGTACATATGCACTATGAATGGTGTTAATCAAGGGCAGGTAAATGCAACCTATGGCTATTCACATAACATATGGTATTGTTCTGGTATATCTATATGCCTGTTGATGCTGTTTGTTTTTATTGACACAAATGCCTCTAGTAAAAGTCTTTGGTACTTATTATTGATATTGTTGTATAGAATGGATGGCTTTGTTAGATTGAATGTATGACCGGTTTGCATAGAATGACTGTAAATAGGGGAATTTAGGTTTTTATTAGAGATGTTTCTGGAATGCTCAACCATTCTGATGGCGACGGATCTAATCGTCTCCCCGACATAAGTGGCATTGCATTGGTCGCAAGAGACGGAATAGACAGCACCACCAGAACGGAGAGAACTCGCATGAAGGGAAGATCTGGTAATGGGGTGTCGGATTAGTGTGGCGATGTTAGGTGGGTTCTGGAAGTATGTTGTAATGCCGTGTTGCCTTAAAAACCTGGCTATGGTGATGGCCACTTATGTCGGGGAGACGGGTAGATCCGTCGCTATCAGAATGGTTGAGCATTCCAGAAACATCTCTAATAAAAACCTAAATTCCCCTATTTACAGTCATTCTATGCAAACCGGTCATACATTCAATCTAACAAAGCCATCCATTCTATACAACAATATCAATAATAAGTACCAAAGACTTTTACTAGAGGCATTTGTGTCAATAAAAACAAACAGCATCAACAGGCATATAGATATACCAGAACAATACCATATGTTATGTGAATAGCCATAGGTTGCATTTACCTGCCCTTGATTAACACCATTCATAGTGCATATGTACTTAGTCCAGATTTATTAGCATTTAATCCCTATAATCTTTTTAGCATATTTGGTTCTTATTTTTATCTTTAAATACTTTTATCTTTTGCAGTTATGTAAATTTTCTTTTCAGCTTTGTGTATATATGGATCCTCAGCGCGTTTATTACTCTTACCTGATGAAGGACGATATGTCCGAAAGCTTGTGTGCATGCTAATAAAAGAAGCTCCTCTTCCCACTTTGTAAACTCGTTATTAACCTTCAGTGAAGAGCAGTTCTACTTAATTCGCTCATTTTTACGCTTTTTATCCTGGAATTCATCATGAATCCTTCCGCTGAAGACCTACCTCGTTATACCTATCAGCTGCGAAAGAAATCGTTACAGTTGTCAAGATGGCGCCTCCATTTGAACTTTAACAAACTGTGTGAAACGGCTGATTTTATACCTCCATCCCTTCGAATCAGGGATCCTGTTCGCAATCCATTTTCATCCGTCGTCATACGCCGCGCCCAATTCCATCTGTTATCCTCTAGAATTAAAGGTTGCCACTCCAATATCCGATTTATTTCTAAGTCCGTCAAGGGATTGATCTTTCTGGTCTCTCAGCTACTAACCAATCCAGAAATGGCCGATCTGTTGCAATCCATCACAAGGGACATTCGGCACCAGAAGAACGATATAACGCAACGTCACAACTCCAAGCTTCATCACTGGATCAAGAAGTACAACTTCCCTGCCTATCTACTAGAAGCCTATCTTCCCCAGTCACCCCAAGGAGTGGTCAACCTCTCGGACTATGTCTTGCCATCTGCTGATGCTGAGATTCTGTCATTGGGCCTAAAATACAGACTGCCTGGGCCTTCTGATATTCCTCGCATCATAGCTGGTGTGGAACCCGCTCTCAGAGGCCTTAACCACCAAGACACCCATAGGATCAGGCATTTTGTCACCTCCACCCTTCAACGACCCTACAATATCCCTAAACCGTCCCTAGCCATGAATAGGGTTATCTCCCGTCTTAAACGCAATAGAGACATAGTCATAACAAAATCCGACAAAGGCTCACAGACCGTAATTCTCAACACTACCGTTTACAAGCAAAAAATGCAAAACGTTCTCGACCAACACTCCATTTTTTCTGCCATCACTGAACAGGAACATAAAACATCCGTTAAGAATTTCCGTTTACTATTGTTAAGATTAAAAAGGTCCCAGCAGATCACTAAAGAGCAATATAACGACTTCACAGCTAACCTCGCCCAAATAGCCTACATTTACGGCCTTCCAAAAATCCACAAGCCCGATGTTCCCCTCCGACCAATCATATCTTACCATCTCTCTCCGGCATATACCCTGTCAAAATTTTTGTCCAACTTCTTGACCCCCCTTCTACAGTCTCCCCCATGGGAATATACCATTGCAAACTCCCCCTCGTTTGTGTCCTATATCACCAGCCTCACACCTCCCCCCAGGTCCATAATGGTTTCTTTCGATGTAACGTCTCTATATCTCTCACTTGCCCACCCCTTGATCATTAATAGTTTACGCACTTTCCTCGAAAATGCCCCCCTGTTAGACACCCTCACCGCGGAGACGGTTGTCGAGCTCACTTCCATATGCCTAGGCATGTCCACCTTCACATTTGATACCCAGTTTTTCAAGCAGACCAAGGGCTCCCCCATGGGTAGCCCCCTCTCAACCGTGGTGGCTGAGGTTGTCATGAGGTCACTGGACGAATGGATCACTTCACGCCATTCTTCAGACATCTTTCTCTGGAGGCGGTACATCGATGATACCTTTTGCTTGGTAAGTGAGGTATCTGCCTCTCACATCCTATCTGACCTCAACTCCTTCCACCCAGACATAGCCTTCACCCATGAAACAGAAAATCACTCAGTCCTACCTTTCCTAGATACACTAGTCATACGCACCCCCAGCAGTTTCCATACCACAGTATACTATAAAAACAACACACCCCCACACCACACAGACTTCCGGTCACATTGCCCAACACCACACAAAATCAATACAGTTAGAGCTCTCACTAAACGTATCTTTACTCATTGTTCCCTCCCGTTATTCCAAACAATAGAAAAGGCTAAAATATTTTCATATTTATCCAAATCCGGCTACCCGACCCCCTTCATTCTTAAACACATGCATGACCCTCACCACAACAGTGCTCCAGCTATACACAGAAATATTTGCTCCCTTCCTTTTTGCCCCCAGTCCATCACCATAGCCAGGTTTTTAAGGCAACACGGCATTACAACATACTTCCAGAACCCACCTAACATCGCCACACTAATCCGACACCCCATTACCAGATCTTCCCTTCATGCGAGTTCTCTCCGTTCTGGTGGTGCTGTCTATTCCGTCTCTTGCGACCAATGCAATGCCACTTATGTCGGGGAGACGGGTAGATCCGTCGCCATCAGAATGGTTGAGCATTCCAGAAACATCTCTAATAAAAACCTAAATTCCCCTATTTACAGTCATTCTATGCAAACCGGTCATACATTCAATCTAACAAAGCCATCCATTCTATACAACAATATCAATAATAAGTACCAAAGACTTTTACTAGAGGCATTTGTGTCAATAAAAACAAACAGCATCAACAGGCATATAGATATACCAGAACAATACCATATGTTATGTGAATAGCCATAGGTTGCATTTACCTGCCCTTGATTAACACCATTCATAGTGCATATGTACTTAGTCCAGATTTATTAGCATTTAATCCCTATAATCTTTTTAGAATATTTGGTTCTTATTTTTATCTTTAAATACTTTTATCTTTTGCAGTTATGTAAATTTTCTTTTCAGCTTTGTGTATATATGGATCCTCAGCGCGTTTATTACTCTTACCTGATGAAGGACGATATGTCCGAAAGCTTGTGTGCATGCTAATAAAAGAAGCTCCTCTTCCCACTTTGTAAACTCGTTATTAACCTTCAGTGAAGAGCAGTTCTACTTAAAGTATTTATTATTTTTTTAGCAGAATATTATTTTTATATTTATATTTTGCTATACTCCGTACACTTCCCTCTTTTGTTTATCACTCATAGTTTGTTCTTGCCGGAAAAAATGTTTGTCTTCTCCTGAAGTTTTGTCTTCCCTAATTTTCCACGTGGCAATATCATCCTTCCTAAATTCTTATGTTATTATATATAGAGAAGGTATTGTTTATAATTACTACAATACAAATCACGTTCTAATGCTTCTTATTTCTTATTATAGAAGCTTTCGATAAACCCTCTTTATCAAATAAAAGTCATTTTACCTTCATTTAAAAGAAACATGCGTGTTTTGTTTTGATCGATAATGGGAATTTCCACGATAGAATTTTAAGTTAGCATTGAAAGAGAATTAACGTCAGGTTCTTTATTATATATGATGCACTAGCGCGCCATCTGTTATCAAAATTCGAGACTATTTTAAAGGCGTAAGTTTCTTTTAGAAATTAAAAAAATTCTACTGCCCTTACTGCAATGGAAAAATTAAAGGGAGGGCCTGGCTCATCAGTGGTGAACCCTCCCAGCGGTTTCGCCAGTTTAATCTACCATACCGCTGTTATATTGCATTTTTGGTAACAATTTATTCCGCCTTCTACATGCTAACAGGTAAGCATTTTAAGGCTCTATATTGCATTTTTGGAACTTCCTTTTATAGTGATACTGTTGCTAGACTCTTGGAATAGGTATTTTAGATGAACTATGGACATAAGCTTTGAGGACAGTAGAAATACATACAATTATAAATATATAATATGCTTCGAGCAATCGCTCTTCCGCAAATATCAAATTGTGTCTTTTATTAGAACATTTATAATATGATGCACCAGCGCGCCATCTGTTATCAAAATTCGAAACTATTTTAAACGCGTAAGATTCTTTTAGAAATTAAACAATTTCTACTGCCCTTACTGCAATGGAAAAATTATATATTATTATATAAAGTTGTGGAAGGATGATATTCATGTACCAAAAGAGACACCTCTCCCTTTAAATATTACATCAGAACAATGGCACTCTACATCACCCTAGTAAAAAACATTACTAATGATGATAAAGAATAAGCTACAACACCAGTTTTGGCAGATTCAGTCAAAAAGCCAACAACCTGTATACCATGGTTTCGGGCTATGGACCTCATCAGTACAGGGGTGGGGCTTCGATTTCATAACCCCTCCTGTAGGATGTTATGAAATCGGTCAAATTTACCAACAGGTGAAGTGGCAAGGGCCGATTTTCAGATTAGAATTCTATATACAGTTACGAGCGTCATTCCTCATCTCCTAATCAACAATCAGTCATCAGTTTTCATCTCTGTCACCGTTTGCTTTTTTTTTTTTTTTGGAATGGCGCCCTCCTATTGGTTGGCTACGGTCACGCCACCTTTGCCCCCCCCCCCCCCCCCCCACTCGCCTTTTCGTTTATGTAATTATTGTGTTGGAGCGGGTCGCTCCTTAAATAAATGCATATATTAGTTAATAACCAAATGGAATCCTCCCTTTCTTTTTCCCTGTAAGAAACGCCTACGGAAGCCAACAGTACATAGACAGATAAAGCACATAGGCTATAGTTATTAACTAACATATGCATTTATTTAAGGCGCCAATTTATAATTGTAACAAATAGTATTTGAATAAAAACATTCAATCGGGTAAAACACGGGCGTTGCCCGGGTCATTCGGCTAGTATAACATAAAGTTACGGGAGGATGGTATTCATGTAGTTAAAGAGGCATCTCTCCCTTTAATTATACGTCAAAGCTATGCATCATGTTTATTATATATATATTAAAATCATATGTTTTTCTTATTTTTTCACACGCTATGTTTATTCTGACCACACACATGACCAATTTAGATGGCAGAGAGCCTTTTATATGATAGAGTGACCTTTATATAAATTAAAAGAGAATATAGTTATAGTTTTGGTTTTTCTTTAATTATTCTAATGATGTTCATGTGGCATATATTGAATGTTAAATCTATAAAAGTAACTTCAGTATTGTTTATATTGTGTGGCGAAGAAATAATTTATTATTTAATTTAATTATTCAATGAAAATATTTCGAAACAGATTTAATTTAATTATTCCATATAAAATAATGATAGAAAATATTTATTTGCGTGCTTGCTCAATATTCTCTATCTGTAGATAGTTTTGTTGATAATTGTCGACTTGTCATTCTGACGTCATCGATAAATACGCTTACATCTTAAGATATACAAAGACTTAATTTTCTACGCTACAATATCAATAATAGAGAAGTTTTTTTTTGCCTTCATCTTTTTTTTCTTGCGATTGAAGAAACTTGGCACAAACTGTCGAAAACAGACTTGGTGTCCCACGCTAATCCAAATACTTGGATCAAATCGAACTTTCACCACTCCTGAAGGATTAAAGTTTTTTAAAGTCGCGGTTTACTTTCACCTGTTGACCAAATAGTTTCCTCTAATTCTCTTCCAAGTTGTTCTTTTGAGAGAATTAACAAATTCTGTAAATCTCGATGTCTGTGTTGTTTTACATTTGGATTCTTACCATCGTTTTTAGATTTCTTTATATAGATTGTGTGTGTTTTCGAGGGGGGAAGATACACTCATGGACAAAAGGAAGTTGTACCTATTAACGTGTATATCGAGATTGAGACAATAACTTTGAAAGATATTTGATACAGAGTAACCTTTATTGAAGACACACGAAATAACCTAGTGTGAACAAAATTGACTCTGTCTCCTTTAAAAAAAACCAGACCACCGGCAAAATGAAAGAATTTTCACTTCCTTAAGTTTTCTCCATCAGTATAAATTTGTTTACACTTGTTTATCTCGAGTGTCTTCAATAGAGGTCACTGTGTATCAAATATATTTCAGAGTTATGGTCTGAATCCCGATATACATGCTGAAAGGTACAACTTCCTTAAGTTTTCTCCATCAGTATAAATTTGTTTACACTTGGTTATCTCGAGTGTCTTCAATAAAAGTCACTGTGTATCAAATATATTTCAGAGTAATGGTCGGAATTCCGATATACATGCTGAAAGGTACAACTTCCTTAAGTTTTCTCCATCAGTATAAATTTGTTTACACTTGGTTATCTCGAGTGTTTTCAATAAAAGTCACTGTGTATCAAATATATTTCAGAGTAATGGTCTGAATTCCGATATACATGCTGAAAGGTACAACTTCCTTAAGTTTTGTCCATGAGTGTAAATTTGTTCACACTTGGTTATCTCGTGTGTCTTCAATAAAGGTCACTGTATATCAAATATATTTCAGAGTTATTGTCTGAATGCCGATATACATGCTAAAAGGTACAACTTCCTTAAGTTTTGTCCATGAGTGTAAATTTGTTCACACTTGGTTATCTCGTGTGTCTTCAATAAAGATCACTGTATATCAAATACATTTCAGAGTTATTGTCTGAATCCCGATAAACATGCTGAAAGGTACAACTTCCTTAAGTTTTGTTGATGAGTGTAAATTTGTTCACACTTGGTTATCTCGTGTGTCTTCAATAAAGATCACTGTATATCAAATACATTTCAGAGTTATTGTCTGAATCCCGATAAACATGCTGAAAGGTACAACTTCCTTAAGTTTTGTTGATGAGTGTAAATTTGTTCACACTTGGTTGTCTCGTGTGTCTTCAATAAAAGTCACTGTGTATCAAATATATTTCAGAGTTATTGTCTGAATCCAGATATACATGCTGAAAGGTACAACTTCCTCAAGTTTTGTCCATGAGTGTATTTCACAAACAGGGTGATGCAAATTAGTGATATCGGTATTGATGATGCATATCTCAATATCAATTATGTAAATAGAGACGTGGTTCAATATTAACCTTACAATCCCATATCTTTCTCTATGTACAAGACATCAAAAAAGGGGGTATCTCCTTATCGTACAACTGAAAGTTTCTGATGGCTTGCACCATCTATCGGAATAAATATCAACTATACGTTGATTTTTTTAATTATTCCAGAGAATTGGCCAAATATTAATTATTCAAGAATGGGTATTTGGCCAATTCTGGAATAATTAAAAATCAACGAATAGTTGATATTTATTCCGATAGATGAAGTAAGTCATCAGCAAATTTCAATTGCACGATAAAGAGATGTCCTTTTTTTCTCAATTTATGCACCTTATCCCAGTACAATGTCACATTTGTACTATTTTTCTACATAAAAACATTATCCTGAAATCTAGGACTTCGTGTGATTCAGAGGAGAAAAAAAAAAGGAACGCCAAAAAAAAAAAAAAAGGATTTGCTCCTGCCAAGCCAACTGATTACATTTCCATATGTATTGACGTAGCTTATCTGTAAATTGGAAGCCAATCCCCAGGGAACTATAAATAAATTTGAATCTTTCGTTCTAACCCCCTATAAAACTGGAGGCTGTAGAACCACTTTTTTTCTTGTTCAGGGAGCTCTTCTTTATGGGAATCTGTAGCCTTGGATTTGTCGTGATTGTGATTATCTCTTTAGACATACAGAGTAATTTGTCGTGTTTCCTGTTGAACTTGTGAGGTACACAAAAGTAGGACTTTGTCTGTTAACATTTAGCTGGGTTTAGTAGGACAGCTTTCATGGTGGCCCTATCAGCAGTGCAAGACTCCAGACATACTTCGTCTGTTCTACCCATATCCTATATATATATATATATACTAGCGGACCCGGCCACGCCCTGCTGTGGCTAAATTGTAATATGTTAAATTAAAATTATACTAAACTATTCAGTACAGTAAAGTCAATATTCACTTATAAAGATAAAAATGTTTCAGCAGATCTAAAGCCCTACGGGATTGAGAATGGAACGTTACGCTAAAATTTGAAAGTGAATTTTATATATATAGATAATATAGCCCTTCATTATAATCATTGATTATAATCACTGCATTAATAAATGTCAGTGAACTCGTTTATATGTATTGTTTTTTGTTTTCGAGATATTCTAATAGAACGTTCTCACATTTTCTGTAAAATATCTATATATGCACAAACACAGAATATAATCACTACGTCTTAAATTCGCTATATTTATTGCTATAAATATTATTCTAAAATAATTCGCCAGAAATCGTCCTGATAGTATACTACACAGCGAACCCGGCCACGCGTTGCAGTGGCTAAATTGTAATATGTTGAATTAAAATTATACTAAACTATTCAGTACAGTAAAGTTAATATTCACTAATAAAGATAAAAATGTTTTAGCCGATCTAAAGCCCAACGGGATTGAGAATGGAACGTTACGTTAAAATTTGAAGGTGATTTTTATATATATAGACAATATAGCCCTTCATTGTAAGCATTGATTATAATCACTGCATTAATAAATGTCAGTCTTCCCAGTATTCTTTTACCTATGTATGGAAATTTTGGTTTGAATTAGTGAACTACTGCGAATTTGTAGACGAATGACCCGGGCAACGCCCGGGTTTACACGATTAAATGTATATTACATATGGAAGATGGACGTAGTTCCCGGAGGGCACCCGCGAGGTCACTCTGTCCCCGCGCAACTGTCCAACCGGGAGCGCCCCGCGCCGTCAAAATCGTCACGCGTTCTAGAGGGCGCTGCTCGGCCGTCAGCCGGGAGATCTCATTTACTCGGTGGGGGGGGGGGGGGGGGGGGGGTCGGGGGGGGGGGGGGGGGGGGCAGGGAGGTCACGTGCTGCGCCGGCAGCCAATCGTCGCGCGCCGCCATCCCCCGTCTGCCGCGAGAGGGGCGCAGATTGCGAGTGAATTTACGTTTTATTGTAAATAGAAATGCAACGAAAGGTTATTTCTAAAGAGTAATTAGCCATAAACCATCCCTGTAGTATACTAAACATCTTCCCAAAGTTTCATCACGATTGGTTGAGCGATGTAGAAGATTATCACTCACGGACGGACTCACGGACGGACCAACGGACCAACCAACAAACATCCATTTATATATATATATAGATGGAAAATTTGCCGGGAGGAAATAAATCCATGGAAGCAATGGTCGCCTCTCCCGTCAAAATAAACGTCAGAATCTGACGCCATCTATTGACCGTCGCCGCAACTGGTGTTGTGGCTTTGTCACCGACCCGATGCCGCTAGTTGCGGCGACGGTCAATAGATGGCGTCAGATTCTGACGTTTATTTTGACGGGAGAGGCGACCATTGCTACCATATATATATATATATATATATATGTCATAATTTGCATTATATCCAAAAGGTATAATTTCTTTTCGCAAAAATAAGTATGTTAAACTGTAAATATGCTAATCTTGTGTTAAAATGTAAATATGCAAATTCATCCATATATAAAAACTGTACAAAAATAAACGTGGCAGACCTCGCAGGCGAATGCTACGGCACGTCGCGGGTGCACTGCTCACTTGACTGGAACTAATTCTTGGGGGTTGTAAGTATAACGGTTGCAACCTTCCATTCGATCACGACATATATATATATATAGTGTAGAAACTATATAACAAAATTATAACAGTGATTCTACTTTTAAAACTTAAGGAGCAAACTGATAATAATGATAACTTATATCAATTAGATTTGATTAGATAGCAAGCGAAATCTAAATTAATTATAATAATAAATAGTTATTTAATTTTATAGTCCAGTTTTGTATTAAGATTATCTTCACTATTATGATCATTTAAATTCAAATTATAAAATTTGTAAAATGTTATTAATTTGTAGATAGAGAGAGAAAAAAAAATTCCTTTACTTCTAATACATCATCAAGTTAATTATATATTTATAATTAATAACAATAAAAATTAACAACGTAACGTCTTTTGCATCGGCTTTTACACGTCATTTAGACATACTCTAATCCTATATATAGAATAATCGAAGTGAGAATATATATAATAGTTAGAAAAAAGAGAGAAAGACAGAACCATGCACTTTTAATCAAACTAATAATAAGGAAAAAAAAAATTTTGTAAAGAAGGTAGATAAGATTGTTAGTATATATATATATTTTTTTATAATTTTATATTTTATCCTTTTTTTTTTTAAAGATTTTTAAGGTTTTTTTTATTTTATAATATGATTATAAATAGTTGTATTTAGTAATATATCTATAGTATGAATTAACATTTGTTATAAGTTTGGATATTATGTTTTGAAACCCTAATGGTAGACCAGACATACACAAAAAACTTTAAATTGAAATAAATTGGAAAAAGATCTGCTGGACCGGGGATCTTCAGATAAAAGCCCAGCGACATTTCACCCCTTCTTTATTATGTCATAGATCTCTTTTAAACCGGATTTTATGTGTTAATATTAAGTTGTTTCAGTGAAATATTTAAATGAACATATATAACAGATACAAGTGTTAACAAATTCAAACTGTAAACCTACCTCGACCGCGGCGTCCTCCATTGTGAATATCTATTTCTGGCTGACACATGTTGCGGGGGGGGACATTTCAAATTTAGACCATTTATTCAGAATTTTTTGAACAACAAGAAAATTAAAGAAGAAAGGAAAAATAGTTAATGGAAGAAAGCTGAATTTCATAATCTTTACAGCTAGTTATATCAAAATAACTGATTCAACACTTATTCATCTTTTAATATTCCTTTAAAAAGGCAAATTATAAGAGTTTAATAAAGCTATTAATTGTGCAAATTCACCTTTATTTAACTTCCATTTTCCTCCCCAGAAATTGGAGATTAAACAAAATGAACTATATACTATAACACTTTAAAAATCTTGTGAAAAAATCTTTTAATAAATCTTTATAATAATAAATCTTTATTAAATCTTTTATTAAACTTTGATTAAATAACTGATTAAAAGATTTTTTCACAAGATTTTTAAAGTGTTATAGTATATAGTTCATTTTGTTTAATCTCCAATTTCTGGGGAGGAAAATGGAAGTTAAATAAAGGTGAATTTGCACAATTAATAGCTTTATTAAACTCTTATAATTTGCCTTTTTAAAGGAATATTAAAAGATGAATAAGTGTTGAATCAGTTATTTTGATATAACTAGCTGTAAAGATTATGAAATTCAGCTTTCTTCCATTAACTATTTTTCCTTTCTTCTTTAATTTTCTTGTTGTTCAAAAAATTCTGAATAAATGGTCTAAATTTGAAATGTCCCCCCCGCAACATGTGTCAGCCAGAAATAGATATTCACAATGGAGGACGCCGCGGTCGAGGTAGGTTTACAGTTTGAATTTGTTAACACTTGTATCTGTTATATATGTTCATTTAAATATTTCACTGAAACAACTTAATATTAACACATAAAATCCGGTTTAAAAGAGATCTATGACATAATAAAGAAGGGGTGAAATGTCGCTGGGCTTTTATCTGAAGATCCCCGGTCCAGCAGATCTCTTTTTCCAATTTATTTCAATTTAAAGTTTTTTGTGTATGTCTGGTCTACCATTAGGGTTTCAAAACATAATATCCAAACTTATAACAAATGTTAATTCATACTATAGATATATTACTAAATACAACTATTTATAATCATATTATAAAATAAAAAAAACCTTTAAAATCTTTTTAAAAAAAAAGGATAAAATATAAAATTATAAAAATATATATATATATACTAACAATCTTATCTACCTTCTTTACAAATTTTTTTTTTTCCTTATTATTAGTTTGATTAAAAGTGCATGGTTCTGTCTTTCTCTCTTTTTTCTAACTATTATATATATTCTCACTTCGATTATTCTATATATAGGATTAGAGTATGTCTAAATGACGTGTAAAAGCCGATGCAAAAGACGTTACGTTGTTAATTTTTATTGTTATTAATTATAAATATATAATTAACTTGATGATGTATTAGAAGTAAAGGAATTTTTTTTTCTCTCTCTATCTACAAATTAATAACATTTTACAAATTTTATAATTTGAATTTAAATGATCATAATACTGAAGATAATCTTAATACAAAACTGGACTATAAAATTAAATAACTATTTATTATATATATATATATATATTAGATAATAAATGGCATATATTGGATTTAATAAAATATTTATTTTGCCAATATTTCGGCTGGCTGAACGCCAACCTTTATCGAGGCATTACATTTTTGTATACACAAACTCAGCGCCGCATAGTGTTATAATATCACAGTTGAAATCAATTAAAATACAGAGTAGGTGGAAGAAAATTTGTGTATGAAAAAATTATTATAAAAAATGCAATCAAAAATGTAAAATATCTTAAAATATAAAAGGAAAAAAAGTTCTATCTTATATTTAAAAAATTGTAATATAAGTAAATAAAATAATTCATTAATAACTCATAAAGAGATAAATGTAAAAATGTGTGTATCTATTAAAACATTTGAAAATAAATTTTAAATGATTTAAACAATAAACTGTAAGAACCTTATAAAAAGTTTTAAAAATGTGGGTATTTAAAAAATTCATTTCAAAATTTAGGAGATCGATTTATAAATAAGTAAGAAATATTTTATAAAAATGCATTAAAATGGAAGTTAAAACAATTTAGGATGAATAAATGAGAAAATAAGTTTAAAAATGGAAACTAAAAAGTTTAAATTATTGCATGTAAAATGTTATATATTTAATGTATCAAAACTTTTGCGTTTTGAAGCGATAAATGTAAAAATAATTAAACAAGTGGCATGTATTAATTATAGGTAATTACTAATGTGTGAAATATAATTTAAGAAATCGCGGGTATTACAACAAAATATAAAGTAAAATAAAGTAAAAAAATAAAAGAGCAAAGTTAAGAAATTTTTAAAAAACGGCACCTCTCCCTTTAAAATAGTACATAATAAGTCAATTAAAAAATAAAAATTAACTAATTGAAATTAAAATAAATAGACAAAAAAATTAAGAAGATCTAAATGGTGTGTAGATGTCTGGTAAATCAATTTTCCTATTTATGCTTTCTTTGTCTTCTACAGAGGCCCAGCTTTCTAAGAACAAACGGCAGTGTTTTTCTTTAATGTTCTGGTATAAAATAGCTGTATTTTCGAAATCCGGAGTGTGGTTGTTTTTTAGTGCATGATCAACAAGGAGAGATAGTGGGTTGTAATTCCTTAGTCCTGATTTGTGTTGATTTATACGATCTTTGAGTGGTTTGCTGGTTTCCCCTATATAATTAGCTTGGCAATTGTTACAAGGTATTTTGTAAATTACGTTGATTTTGTTTTCCATTTTGTTAATTTGCTTAGTGTCTGGGTGGCGTAGGGCCTTTTTTAAATTTAAAGATGATTGATAGGTGGTTGTGATGTTGTATCTCTTTAGGACTCTGGCGATGCGTTCAGAGCCGTAGCTGTCGGGGAGGGAGCAGAAAAGCTTTTTGATTGAACAGGGGTGTTATTTAAAAGTGGAGATTTTGGTTTATAAAAATGTTTTTCGATAAATTTGCTTGGGTAATTGTTGTTTTTTAATTCACTGAATATTCTATTTCTCTCCACTATATCATTAATCTTTGACGAGCAATGTGTATCTAATCTTTTGGAGAGAGATTTGACCACAGCGATTTTATGGTGAACTGGGCCAAAAGAATTGAAATTTAAATAATTACCTGTGTGGGTTGATTTTCTAAAAATACTAGTTTCTATTTGGTTAAATTTTCTTTTGAGCTGTAAATCTAAATATATCTAAATATATCTAAATATATCTAAATATATCTAAATATATATATATATATATATATATATATATATATATAAATAAATAGTTGTATAGTTTTATAGTTAAGTATTCTATTAAAATTATCTTCATTATTATATAATGAAGATAATTTTAATAGAATACTTAACTATAAAACTATACAACTATTTATTTTTATAATTAATTTAGATTTAGCTTGCTAATCTAACCAAATCTACTTGATATGATTTATCATTCTTATCAGTTTGCTCCTTAAGTTTTAAATGTAGAATCACTGTTATATTTTATTATATAGTTTTTACACTATATATATATATATATATATATATATATATATATATATATATATATATATATATATATATATATATATATATATATATATATATATGACGAGTTATTGCTTTATAAAAATAGATGATGAATTCTACATATTTTTGGTGATGGAGAGACAAAACAACTACTGCGTGTCTTCTGAACATCTATCTTTTAAATTTTAACGATATTCTTAACTTTCTGTCAAACTTTAAAACTGGTAATACAATGCAATCATCGCCAATAAATCAGAGAGAAGTATATGTAAATATATTTCCCTTGTTATGTTGATAGTTATATGAAACTAGACGAATGGCCCGGGCAACGCCCGGGTTTTACCCGAGTGCGTATATATTTTTAAAATGTTTTAATTAAAATACTATTCGTTACAATTATAAATTGGCGCCGTGGATGTCTCTCTTGTGAAACGTCCCGCCCCAAACTGTGTGTGTCTTGAAAATATAAAAATAAAAATGTGAACAGAAAAATATGTCCAGGGTAGCCTAGTGGTCATGGCATCTGCCCGGTAAGCGGAAGGTCGTGGGTGCGATTCCCATCCCTTGACACTTTTTTTATTTTATCCATTCTGACCAAAATCTATCCGTGAACTTCACACAGTGAACTTCACACAGACAGAATACGGCAATTATATAAGTAGATTATAAAGATAGAAGCTTCTATAGAAATAACTAAAATAAGCTGAAATAGCTCAGTTGGGAGAGCGTTAGACTGAAGATCTAAAGGTCCCTGGTTCGATCCCGGGTTTCGGCAACTTTTTTTAATTTTTACTTACCATAACTTGACACGTGACCAAAATCTATCCGTGAACTTCACACAGTGAACTTCACACAGACAGAATGAGGCAATTATATAAGTAGATAATAAATAAATAATTATCATTAGATAATGATAATGATCATAATGATGATGCGCGCGTTGATGACCAAAATCTATCCGTGAACTTCACACAGTGAACTTCACACAGACAGAATAAGGCAATTATATAAGTAGATAATAATATAATAATTATTATTATTATTATTATCATTAGATAATGATAATGATCATAATGATGATGCGCGCGCATCCGTGACAGCGATGAGGAATTGAGGAAAGACGGTCGTGACTATATATGTTGATAGCTAACTTGTGTCTAAATTCTTGTTGCCGGGGACCTTGAAGAATATATTATGGGTATTCTCCCCCTCTCTCTTTCACTCATGGACAAAACTTAAGGAAGTGGAAAGTCTTTGATGTCAATAGTTATCTTTTTGCTTGTTTGTTTGTTTTTGAAGGAGACAGAGGCAATTTTGTTCACACTTGGTTATCTCGTGTGTCTTCAATAAAGATCACTGTAATATCTTTCAGAGTTATTGTCTGAATCCCGATATACATGCTGAAAAGTATTACTTCCTTAAGTTTTGTCCATAAGTGTATATTTCAGAGTTATTGTCTGAATCCTGATATACATGTTAAAAGTTAAAACTTCCTTAAGTTTTGTCCATGAATGTATTTATATAGAATTTAATCTCATCACTATTTACATTTTAAATAACAGTCCCCCTTCCAATATTCTGAGAGGCTTTCTGTTATGTATTTAGTTTTTCTCTGTAAATTTAAATCCAATATAATTTTACCACTCTTAAAATATACATATATGTTAAAATCAAGAAAAAATATAAAAATGGTTAGATGTTGATATTAAAATACTCATGTGAGCGGTCAGGAAATGCCAATTTTGTTTTTAAATATATATATATATGAAAAAACAATAGAAAAAAATAAAAGATAAGTGGGTCAGGTGTTGATATTAAAAATAAAAAAGGCATCTCCTGACCACGAGCACATGTGCTTTTTAGATGGCAGAGCGTCATCTAGTGGAGCAAAAATAAACTAAACGTTTATTTAGCTTGCTCCGTGATATTTGGCCAACCCAATTTCTTGATTTATCAAGAAAAGCCATCCACGAACGCGTTTCGCGCTGTTGGCGCTCGTCAGCGTGGAGAAGGCTGTAACCACTGCGACCAAAAAAGATTATGTGCTCGTGTTCAGGAGATGCCTTTTTTATTTTTAATATCAACACCTGACCCACTTATCTTTTATTTTTTTCTATTGTTTTTTCATGTGTTAAGCGTCTTTACGCAAATTTGGCCTTAAATACCCATTTTCTGATTTCTCGGGAAGCCATTGGGACCAAAAATCTTTTTTGGTCGCAGTGGCTACAGCCTTCTCCACGCTGACGAGCGCCAACAGCGCGAAACGCGTTCGTGGATGGCTTTTCTTGATAAATCAAGAAATTGGGTTGGCCAAATATCACAGAGCAAGCTAAATAAACGTTTAGTTTATTTTTGCTCCACTAGATGGCGCTCTGCCATCTAAAAAGCACATGTGCTCGTGGTCAGGAGATGCCTTTTTTATTTTTAATATACACTGCGTGACATTGAAAATGGAACACCAAGAAATAGTGGCCAGAAAATTATGCAAATTTCAGGGTAGACGCGCCTAACCGAGTTATGCAAATGATGTAAAATGCGCAGCTCTCGTGCGCACATGGAGTAAGATATAAGGGAAGGAACTTGCAGAAAGGACAGTATTCGTGTCGTTATTTCTTCAAGGAAAATCATTGTAGAAATTTTGTTCTTGTGTCAAAAGACACGTGTAATAACAGAGAATGCCAGGTCATCGTAAACGGAGGCAGTTCAAGCAGACAGACGCTTTTACGAGGGGCATGGTGATCGGACTGAAAAGGGCAGGTTGGTCCATACGTCAAATCGCAGCTGATACACACCTTGGTGCGTCCACGGTGCACCGACTGTGGAGAAGATGGTTGGAACAAGGAAATGTGGCAATTTATAGGAATGTCGGTGCAACCAGAGTGACGTCAGCACGTGTGGATCGGCGTATCCTTCGACAAGCAGTGGCGGCCCCACAAGCCACTTTTACCGCCATCCTGCAACATGTGCAAGACACCCTAGATCATTCCATCTCGACCAGAACCATTTCCCGTCGATTGGTTGCTAATGGCTTGCACTCATGCCGTCCGCTAAGAAGACTGCCATTGACCCCACCGAATAGGCGCCAACGTTTGGAATGGTGCCGGGCTAGATCGACGTGGATGACGGAATGGCACAGGGTCGTGTTCTCAGATGAGTCGCGTTTCTGCTTGTCCAGTGATAGTCGCCGTGTACGCGTGTGGCGTCGACGTGGAGAAAGGTCCAATCCGGCAGCAATTGTGGAACGCCCCACCGTGCGACAACGTGGAATCATGGTTTGGGGCGCAATCGCGTATGATTCCAGGTCACCTTTACTTCGTATTCAGGGCACTATGACGGCCCAACGATACGTTGATGATGTGCTGCGACCGGTGACACTCCCCTACCTTCAGGGGGTACCCAATGCCCTTTATCAGCAGGATAACGCCCGACCGCACACTGCTCGCATTAGCCAACAAGCTCTGCAAGATGTACAGATGCTTCCCTGGCCACCGTACTCTCCTGATCTCTCACCAATCGAGCACGTCTGGGACATCATTGGACGCCGTTTGCATGCCTTGCCACAGCCGCGTTCAGAAGACGAACTGTGGCAAATGGTTGAGAGGGAATGGAGTGCCATCCCTCAGGACGCCATCCGTACTCTGATTGACTCTCTACCTAGACGTGTTGCTGCGTGCATCGCCGTCCGCGGTGGTCCTACTTGCTACTAAGCCGACGCCGTTCTCGCTCTGTATTATGACTATCATTTTGAAATAAAGATCACTTATTGTTCGTCCCTGTCTCTCTCTGTCTGCCGAGTTTCATCACTTTCTGGCCACTATTTCTTGGTGTTCCATTTTCAATGTCACGCAGTGTATATATATATGTTATATAATCTAAAATGCAAATATTTTATTTTTTAAAACCTATATTTTATTTTTATTCATTGACTGTTCTACATTTTTGACCATAGATTTAGAACATAACACTTTGAATATATATATTGTTGTAAATATGTATAATTGACCTACCTATTTTTTTTTTTAATTTACGAATATAGAATTCATTTTATAAATTCTATATTACTGTGAAAAATAATTAATGTGTAATTCTTTTCAAGTAATAGAAAATAAAAACTACTTGATGGGTAAATAACTATCTTTCTTTTTTCACGACTGCACCTTCAATTCTCTATCTTTTTTAACAACAAAACAAAATAATCATAACATAACATAATATATATATATATATATGAATTTTCAATATGATATGGTAGCATTGAATGTGTGAGTGAGAAAAGAATATTTTTAATAAATACAAGTTTTTTCTAACAAAAAAAATTAAATGACAAAAAAAAAAATGTCAACATGCCCAATTAACATCAATGTATTTAAGGAAAACAAACTACATCAGTGATCAATTTCGCTTGTAAGTAAAAATGTTGATAGCTGATTTTTTCTTCTGGCGAGAAAATATTTATTAGCGCAGAAATTGGGCCGCTAATAAGCTCCAGAAATTTATTGGAGATCCAAAAAAATAAATAAATAACACCTACTAAATAAGAAATTGATCGAGTAGTTTGGCCCATGGTCAAATTTATTTCTATATTATTTGTAAACAAGGGTTAGTTGTATATAAAAATCGGTGTATATATATATATTATATATAATCTAAAAACTCAAATATTTCTATATTTTAAAATATATATATTTTATTTTATTCATTGATAATTTTACTTTTGTTATCATCGTTTTTTTAGAATCACTTTCAGTTTTGTTGTATAGTTTTGTTGTAAATATGCGTAGTTAACATATCTATCCTTTTAAATCACTAATATAGGATAACTTTATAAATTCTATATAATGTGAAAATAACTAATGTGTAATATTTCCTCAAGTAATTGAAAATAAAAGCTACTTGACGGTAAATAATTATCTTTTTCTTTTCACGACTGCACCTCAACCCTTTATCTTATCGATCCTTTGTCTTATCAACCCTTTATCTAACAACAAACAAATTATTCATAACATATATATATATATAGGTTTTTAACTTTTTTTTATTTAGACAATTTTAATTTATATTTAGGCATTTTAATTTAGACACATGGACTTTTTATAGAAAAATGTCTAAATTGAAATGAAAAATGTCTAAATTAAAATTGAAAAATGTCTAAATTAAAATTGAAAAATGTCTAAATAAAAATGAAAGTGTCTAAATTAAAATGAAAAATATCTAAAAATATAAATTAAAATTGTCTAATTCTCTTAACGTAATTTATTATACAAAAAATGTTATAAAAAAGTATATTATTTTATTAATTCTTTAAAAATTCGAAAATTGTGCTGGTAAAATAACATATAAATTTTATATAGTTTATATAAATCATCTCTCTCGACGATATATAGGTATATATTAATAATAAATATATAAGTTTTTAGAATATCAAGGTGAAAATATGTCAGGGTTCTGGGGATTAGTTTCTTCTAAATTCCTTTTTAAAAGTATATAAATATTTAAATAAAAAGGCATATATTGGATTAAAATATCATTTATTTTACCAATATTTCAGTTGGCTGAACGCCAACCTTTATCAAGGTGTTATAACATTTTAAAGTGTGTCAACAACATTATGTGGCGCTGAGTTTGTTGTTGACACCCTTTAAAATGTTATAATACCTTGATAAAGGTTGGCGTTCAGCCAACTGAAATATTGGTAAAATAAATGATATTTTAATCCAATATATGCCTTTTTAATTAAATATTTATTTATGGATTGCTCTATTTAAAATATATATATATATTATAGTAAAATCAAAAAGCGTATCCTGTCCACAAGTACATGAGCGTTATAGATGGTAGATTTTTATTATTTTATTTTTTAATTATTTTTTCACATATATCTGTTATATACAGGGTGAGGGCCCATAAGTCCCGAAAATATATTTTTTTTTATTTAAAGGGGCAAACTAGAATTAAAAAAAAAACTATAACTATTTTATTTTAGTTAATAGATTTAAACTTTACTACAATATAATATAATGCGGCTTGTGATTGTAAAACGACATTTGAAATTATCCCGCATGTGTTTATTTTCAACGAAAAATCAAAATTTATTTTAAGGAGAAATAATCGTTATTTCTCCTTAAAATAAATTTTAATTTTTTGTTGAAAAGAAATTCATGCGGGATAATTTCAAATGTCGTTAAACTTTAGTAATATAAGTATTTTAAAAATCTACAAAACTCTTTAAAATGAAAATCAATTATTTTTTCTAAAATGAATATTTGCATTCAAAACTATTTTCTTTAAGGATTAAATTTCTCATTTTAACATCGATCGTATGACAAAAAAATAAAACAAAATAATTCTATTTACCTAGATTTAAGAAAAAAATCTAAAATATTTAAATGCAAATATACAGAAATTTCAAAGATAAATAGCTTTTTAAAAACTCTAAAAAATATCAGACGATTGTTTACGAGAGGTTTATTATTGGATTATACGAGCAGCCGATAGCTCTCTTCAGATCTTTTTACATAGAGGATATAAACATATATTTTTGATATCTTCTTAGAATATAGATAAGGGTTTACTGGATTAGAATGAAATTTCGTATTTCGCTATTTCTATTAACCTTTACATTTATTGATAAGATTGATTTCATTTTTAAAATATTTTTTTATATTGAGAGAGATATATTATAAAATTGAAAAAAAAACGAAGATGGCATATCCTGACCATGAGCAGATGCTTCTTCGTTTTTAATATCAACACCTGACCTTTTTATTATTTTTTCACATATTATAAAATATATTTGTTTTTTTGGGAAAATAATTTTAAAACATAACGCATTGAGAAATAAAGTGCCCATGTGTATTTCTTTATTTTAAAAAATAAGGCGTTTTTTTTTTTAAAACTTGGAAGCTAACTTGTGAAAATTTCATAGAAATCAACGTTTAGTCGTATTCTGTTCCACTAGATGGTGTTCTGCCATCTAAAAAACACTCATGTTAATGATCAGGATATTCCTAATTTGTTTTTAATATCAACACCTGACTTTTTCCTTTATTTATTTATTTTTAAAATTATTTTTTCACATGGCGCGATATATGTATATTATATTTTAAAAAATATAAGATTTCTGTTGTTTTGGACATCTTGATGATTAACC
Source organism: Cordylochernes scorpioides (assembly GCA_030710605.1). Classification (NCBI taxonomy): domain Eukaryota; kingdom Metazoa; phylum Arthropoda; class Arachnida; order Pseudoscorpiones; family Chernetidae; genus Cordylochernes; species Cordylochernes scorpioides. The sequence continues at coordinate 54,055,488 of CP092879.1, forward strand.
TATGGCAATGCAGTCGTGGTTAAATTCTTGATAGAATAATAATAAAAATGGTTTTGATCAGTAATTGCTTTTATTGTGCTAAATGAATATATAAAAACATAATTTGGTAAAAAGTACTGCCTGGCTTAAGGCGAGTAGAATAAGGAAAACAAAAGATTATTTACATAATGTACAAAAGTTTTGAGCCGACCAACGGGGAAGAACAACAACGAGTTTTTATAGGGGAAGTGTGACCTCTGGCGGTCGATTTAGCAGAGTATTTGCATCTATGAAATATATAATTTCAAATAAAATAATATTTTAATATAACATGTATATATACAGTTAAACCTTTCTATAGCGCCCCCTCTTTGGACTCACCAAAATAGGGTGCTATAGAGAGGGGGTGCTATAGACAGGTCACTTTTAATGTAATATGTTTACATTTTTATGTTTAAAATCAGGCGCTATAAAGAGGAAGGCGCTATTTAGAGTGGCGCTATATACAGGTTTTACTGTATATTGTATCTAAAACTATATAATAAAAATACAAAACATTTATGATTATTATAAACTTGTTAAAGAATAATATGAAATATAGAGCAATTATGTATATAATTTCTTAAGATATCAAATTACATTTAAAATTAAGAATGGGAAAATATTATTTAATATTGAAAATTCTTCATGCATCTTGTATTTTTTATGTTAAAATATCTTATTTATATAATTATTTGTATATGTTTCGTTTTTTTTCTATAGTTATAATATATATATATATATATATATATGGTAATTTGAGCCAACAAACCCATATTGTAAATAACTTATAACAAGATTTTAATGTTGTATAATAGAAACACATCTGATAATGATTATACGTATTATTGACATGTGTCTTTACATCATCATATGTAATGCAATTTGTACAAACAGAATAAATAAATAAAAAAACTCTGTAATTGATTAAGAGTTGAGCTAAAGCAGAGATCGAGCATATAGTATTGCCAAAACAACAAAGTATAAAGATGGAAACGGCCACGGCGCCAGTGTACAATTTCGCCAGACGACCCACGCCCCTCTCGCATGTGCTGAAATGCAATACCCCCTTTCTCAGAAAAGGTATATAAAGGCCCCCGTCTTTAGCCAAAAATACAGTTGGTTCACCCTCAGTGCAAGCCCGCGTCGGTCGTACCTCATCTCGATCTCATCTAACATGTAGTTAGTAAGAAATCTTCTATCTCCATCTTTCGCTCCTAGCTCAACTTTTATCTGTTAACGGAACTTTCTTAGTGCAACTGTGTCTTCGTTTTTTGTGTGGACAGTCCCAAGCTTTCCACTCTGCCTCGACCACGACTGCCTGTATTTTGTGAGAACTTTTAAAGGTCTTACAAGGTGCAGAGAGGTACTGGAAAACTCTACATCCTGACTGTTCCTCTCGGTTAACACAGTATAGCGAGAGTCAACCTTTCATCATCACAAAGTTAATCGGCAGGATTCTCTACACAAGAGTCAACACCTCATCAACTCATTACAGCTAGTCGACAGGATTCTACAAGGCCTACCAGAACTTCACCTCATTACAGTGAGTCGACAGGATCCCTCATCACAGATAAGTCGACAGACCTCAACATATTACATATATATTTAAAATAGGGCACAATCCATACTTAAATAATTAGATAGTTAAAAAGGCATATATTGGATTGAATAAAAGATTTATTTGCCAATATTTCGGTTGGCTGAACGCCAACCTTTATCAAGGCATTACATTTTTGTATACACAAACTCAGCGCCGCATAGCTGTGATATTATAACACTATGCGGCGCTGAGTTTGTGTATACAAAAATGCAATGCTTCAATAAAGGTTGGCGTTCAGCCAGCCGAAATATTGGCAAATAAATATTTTATTCAATCCAATATATGCCTTTTATGTATATATTACATATTATTCACAGACATGAAAATCAGAATAAAAGATAACCTATTTATAATGAACTTTTAATTACACACATATCTCTCTCATTACACTATATATTTGAAACTATTATATCGCGCGTATGATTCTTTTTAAAAATAAACAATACGCGTCTATAATAGTTTCGAATTTTGATAACAGATGGCGCGCAAATGCATCACACTATATATTTATTTAATAATTCTTTTATAGATAAAAATTGAAAATTCAGTGCCTCAAATAATTTCAACACAGTGATTGATTTGAAATATTTCCATCATCAGAATTTTAATCTATTTTTTTTTCTCTTCCTATTTTTTTGCTAAGGTAGCAACACATCAAATTAAAAACATATTGTAATACCTTACCGTAAATCAATATTGGTATTTTTTATTTAAAATTTGAAATAGAGCGTATAAGCTATAGAGTCCATAATTCTTAGTAATATAGATATTTGACAAAATTACCATTATATTTTATACAATAATTATTATGAAAAAACGATAGAAAAAAATAAAAGATAAAAGGTCAGGTGTTGATATTAAAAATAAAGAAGGCATTTCCTGACCACGAGCACATGTGCTTTTTAGATGACAGCGCGCCATCTAGTGGAGCAAAAATAAACTAAACGTTTATTTAGCTTGCTCCGTGATACGCATTCGTGGATGGCTTTTCTTGATTTATCAAGAAATTGGGTTGGCCAAATATCACGGAGCAAGTTAAATAAACGTTTAGTTTATTTTTGCTCCACTAGATGGCGCTCTGCCATCTAAAAAAAAGCACATGTGCTCGTGGTCAGGAAATGCCTTCTTTATTTTTAATAGTTATTATATTATGATACATTAACGCGCCATCTGTTATCAAAATTCGAAACTATTATAGACGTGTATGATTCTTTTTAAAAATAAACAATTTCTACTGTCCTTACTTCATTGGAAAAATTAATGGAAGGGCCTGCCCTCATCAGTGGTGAACCCTCCCAGCGGTTTCGCCAGTAATTACAGTTAAACCTGTCTATAGCGCCCCCCCCCCCCCCTAAATAGCGTCTTCCTCTCTATAGCGCCCGATTTTAAACATTAAAATGTACACATTTTACATTAAAAGTGACCTGTCTATAGCACCCCCTCTCTATAGCACCCTATCTTGGTGAGTCCCAAGAGGGGGCGCTATAGACAGGTTTAACTGTATTTATTTCTCGGGTAAATTGACACTCCATATAATTATATAAAATAATAATATAAAACTACAGTATTTTACCTCGTCAATGTGATGGGAATTTCTATTTCAATATATATTTAAAACAAGTCTTTAGTTTAATACAAAACACTTTATTTAATTACTAGCCGAATGACCCGGGCAACGCCCGTGTTTTACCCGATTGAATGTTTTGATTCAAATACTATTTGTTACAATTATAATTTGGCGCCTTAAATAAATGCATATTTTAGTTAATAACTATAGCCTATGTGCTTTATCTGTCTATGTACTGTTGGCTTCCGTAGGCGTCTCTTACTGGGAAAAAGAAAGAGAGGATTCCATTTGGTTATTAACTAATATATGCATTTATTTAAGGAGCGACCCGCTCCAACACAATAGTTACAGAAATGGGGGGGAGGGGGGGCGCATGATGGGGGGGGGGAGGGCAAAGGTGGCGTGATCGTAGCCGACCAATAGGAGGGCGCCATTCCAAAAAAAAAAAAAAGCAAACCGGGACAGAGGCCACGCATGACGCTCGTAACGTATATAGAATAAACGTTTAATTTTTAGGAACATAACAATACACGCTAGAAAAAACAACAAAGATGAAAAACAAATTACTATTCCCTTTTGCTCCAAAATCACTTTTTTAGGTACCGCTCAACAAAAGCAACCTAGTTTATGATAATTGAAACAATGAATAATATATGAAGGCTATTCACATATTAAACAAAATGTTAACGCGGGATTCAATACCGGTTCATGGCTGTCGGGAATCGAGTCCACTATTCCCTTTTAGATGAAGAGAGCTCATCAATTTTTTTTATTTTTTTTTTACTAATAAAATTTATTTATTTATTTATTTATTGTTACAAAAGCACGAAGTCCAAAGGACTATTGTGCTGTGCCAGTATTATTTACATATATATGATTAATTATTCACACGATGGATTAGTATTGTTTTGTAAACTATTGTACAAATAGTTCCAGATAGAGTATATATATAAAGAGAAATTGGTAATGTTTCAAAGTATCTACATACAATTTGATTAGTCAGAGGGCAAGTTAAAAGAAGATGCTCTGGTGATTCAACATCTAAGCGGCATTCACATGTTGGATCATTGATAACATTCAGTTTGAATAGGAAACTTAAGAAGGGTCCTTTGCCTGTTAAGAATAAAGTAGTGAATTTATCAGAAGAAATGAAATTTGGGACAGAAATTGGAAAGAATAAAATGATATCTAAAGAGACAAAGGTCGCCTCTCCCGTCAAAATAGACGTCAAAACTAGACGCCATCTATTGACCAATCTAGTTGCGGCGACGGTCAATAGATGGCGTCTAGTTTTGACGTCTATTTTGACGGGAGAGGCGACCTTTGTCTCTATAGATCAGTGTCCTCCCGGAAAAATGTCCATCTATAAAATGTGATATCTATCTCAAATAGTATCATAGTATTTACAAATATAGCTTCGTATCATGGAATTCCTTTATTTACAAAATGAGAAGGTTTATGATATTGTAGCGTTTTCTTAATTAATTGGTCATCAAAAAAAAAAGGTAAAGCTATGATATCCAGCAGGAAACCCTACTCATTGAATTTTTTTTTTTTTAATTCGGTCGCGTATTGAAGAAAACTGTTGGGGATTGCTATATACACTCATGGACAAAGGAAATGAAAAGTAATGTCGCCGATCGTCTGTTTTTTTTTTTTTTTTTTTTAAGGAGACAGAGGCAATTTTGTTCACTCTTGGTTATCTAGTGTGTCTTCAATAAAGGTCACTGTAATATATTTCAGAGTTATTGTCTGAATCCCGATATACATGCTAAAAGTTACAACTTCCTTAAGTTTTTTCCATGATTGTATCTTTCAGAGTTATTACCTGAATCCCGATATACATACTAAAAGGTACAACTTCCATAAGTTTTGTCCATGAGTGTATATTTCAGAGTTATTGTCTGAATCCCGATATACATGCTAAAAGGTACAACTTCCTTAAGTTTTGTCCATGAGTGTATCTTTCAGAGTTATTGTCTGAATCCCGATATACATGCTAAAAGGTACAACTTCCTTAAGTTTTGTCCATGAGTGTATCTTTCAGAGTTATTGTCTGAATCCCGATATACATGCTAAAAGGTACAACTTCCATAAGTTTTGTTTATGAGTGTATCTTTCAGAGTTATTGTCTGAATCCCGATATACATGCTAAAAGGTACAACTTCCTTATGTTTTGTTCTATGAGTGTATCTTTCAGAGTTATTGTCTGAATCCCGATATACATGCTAAAAGGTACAACTTCCTTAAGTTTTGTTTATGAGTGTAATTATAAATGCACATGTTGGGTAAAAACCAGTCGTTTATCAAACATATATTTTAAGTAGAATTAAATTGAAATAGTTTTAATCTTTTTGTCAAATTATTTTTTTGTTCGTTAATTTTTATTCTACATGTATATAATTATGTAAATATATGTACTATTGTAATAATAATTTTGGATGGGCCTGGATCATCATTGGTGAACCCCCCTCCTAGTGGCTTTGCTAGTTTAATCTCCAGAGTAAGAGAAATAGAGATAACCTGAGTTCTTGGTACGCCGAACCCAACTAATTCAGTCTAATGCAGGGTCGGAAAACTTTTGAGTCGGAGTTTTGAGTCTTTAAAGAGCCACACATTTTTTTCTTGCCAACAATAAATAGTACACTGTGGGTTCGGTTCCCATCCCTGGACACTTTTATTTTTCCCTTCATCATTACTCTTCACAATTCATCCTTTCATACTTCATCCCTAAGGATAGGAATAGTCGTTATTTCTCCTTAAAATAATTAAAATTACAATTTTTCGTTCTGTAAAAAAAAAAAAAAAAACATTTGCGGTTAAACTTGTTAAACATCGTTCTATAATCATAACCTCATTGTATTGTATTATAAATAAACTAGAAGAATGACCCGGCTTCGCCCGAGAAATCCCCCGAGTGAAGTATCCTTCATACTGAAAGTACATCAATAATAAATAGTAGAAGTGCCATAGAATAGCAATACAGAAGAAACACATAAACTACAGGGAAAAAGTATGTAATGGCAAAAATTGTATTATATTAGTGTTTAGGTAATTGATTTAATTATTTTTTGCAATCCATTTAGTTGTTTCAAAATTAATAATATAAATGAGTTTTTAAAATTTTAAAAAGAAAATGCATCGGCCGGGAATCGAACCCGGCATTTTACCACTGAACCACCGATGGTTATAAGAAATGGCCATATTTGGGTATATATTCCATTCACAAAAGCAAACGATGACAGAATTGATTATTGATCACTCTGATACTTGTATATTTTAATAGTATTGGTATAAATAATTATTTTATTTATACGAGACACGCAGCTTCACATCCAAAGAGCCTTAGGTTGCCGACCCCCTGGTGTAGTGTGAAATTCTAGTCACCACAGATTGTAGTGCTATACCAATTGACTAGGCAGTCACAAGCTTGCAGCCAGTCTGGGAGATAGAGGCCAAAGATTCAGGATCAATCCGAATCATCCCAAATAGTAAGACTATCTGAATTCTGAGATTCAGGAAAACTGAACAGTTCTTCCTACTGAAGAGGTGGTCCACTGTCTGTGGTTCATCTAAACAGTGAATACAAATTGTTTACGCTTATAGATACCAGAGAGTAAGATCTTCTAAGACATGTCTGTAGCTATATTCACTGTTATTGCATTGCTTAAATGACTTATATAGTATGTAATTTTATGTGTGTAACATTGTGTTTATTTGTGTAAAATATTTGAATATTCTTTAATTTTACTTTATGGTTGGGCAGTCGGAAACACTGAACTTTTAGTAATTTTGCATAAGTTAGTTTTGTTGATATATACAGGGTGATCCAAAAGTCCCGCACAACTTTAAAAATTAATAACTCCGCGAATATTCGCGCTAGAGCAATGCGGTAAACACCATTGTGTTCAGGATGCAATGGGATTTTTTTATGGCAAATAATGTAAAATTCGAAATTGATTTTAGTTACAATTTTATTCGCCAGATGGCGCTCTACCAGAATCAGAGATTCAGCGGCCAAATTGTTTGATAAATTGAAAAATATAACTGATCGACACGTATTTTTCCTTTTTGAATACCAGGAAAGAACCCTAATAATATCAAATAACAAATTAATAAAACACCACTTCGCCAAAAGTATGAAGAATTGGCTAACGATTTTCAAATACAATCAGAGATATGTAAAATAGGTAAATGCAAATTAAAACATGTAGAAAAAAGAAAATTGATATTTTAGATACGATTTGTTTCCGAAGATAATAAATTTCTAATATTTTTAATTCAACTCTCACTCAGTATCGATTATATTTATTTTAGTTCATTTGAAAAATATGTATCTATCTCTGATAATTTATTTTACTCTGGAATGCCGTTGTTGTTGTCGTGTCCAATAAAGAGCCTCAGATGTACCATGCATCTCCATCACATCAGCAGCAATGTCCACTATCTTGGGTGTGTAAAGCTGCTGCTCTGGGTCTATGTCAAATTTCTGCAAGGCTGCGGCCACTGCTGGACATGAGAATATGTGGGTAGGTGTAAGTTCCACACCAGGACAATTGTTGCATGCCCTATAGGTTCTTGTGCCATCTGGATGTATTGTCATTCCTTTATAGTGTTTTTTTCTAAGTCTTGTTATAGTTTTTGTCATTTTTCTCTCAGAGTTTATTTAGCATTTTGATCTTTTCTAATTTTTTTTTTTGTTTAATTATCTTGTATTCTGACAAAGAATCAGCGTCAAATAATGACATTTGTTCTTTCCTTTGGCTCAACTTTCTGGCTTCCTTTGCCAATTCAAATGCCATTTCATTACTCCCGATCCCAGCATGGGCAGGGATCCAATGTAGAATGCAGTTATTCTCCAATGGTTCCAGTTGGGTAAGTAACGAGTGTATTTTCTGTGTGATTTTAGTATTGCCCTTCTGAATTGCTTCTAGAGCGGATATGGAGTCGCTGTATATTAAAATTCCTTCTGCTTGATGCAGGGATGGTTGGTTAAGGCATACATCAAGGGCTTTCCAGATAGCTGTCAGTTCACAAGTGAAGTTTGACGAAATCTGTCCTGCTCCTTCTTTGATTTTGATGTTTGTTCCATCTTGCAGTATTATGTTAATTCCGGCCTCTCCATTACTCAGGGTAAGGTCTGAATATCCATCTGTATATGCTGTTAAAGGGCGTGGCCTAGCATTTTTAATCAATAATTTGTACTATGAGGACATAGCCGTTAATATTCCAAACACATTAGACCTCGAAACCCAAGGTATCAAAGTCTACCTCAATCAAAACAAAGCCATCAACATATACAATATGTATCACCCTCCAAATAATACATTTATTGACGATGGAACAATGGCTCAATTTCTTACAGACAACACTATTATTTTAGGTGACCTTAATGCCAAACATCAACTATGGGGATGTTCTACGCCAAACCCAAGAGGCAAAATACTATCAAACATATTTGACGACAATGCCTTCATGTGCTTAAATGATGGGAATCCTACCCATCATTCCTACAGCTATAATACTGCACAAGCCCTTGATATAAGTTTTTACTATCCTGACATTTTCCACAAATGCAAATAGCAAATATTAAAAGGTTTTGAAAGTGATCATTTGCCTAATTTGATAGAAATTAGCACCAAGACCAAAACTAGCTCAATTAAGAAAAATTATGGAACTTCAAAAAGGCTAATATCTTTCGAAAACACCATTATTAAAGCAGCCAAAGTTTCAATACCAAGAGGTTATATTAAGAAATGGATTCCAAATTATACACACCAGGCAAAAAATATTCAAACACTTATAACTAAAAGAAATGAACTACAAAAAAGTGCACCCAAAACCAAACAAATTGCAGAACTGAACTGAACATTGTGATTGCAAAAATAAAAATATTATACGTAAATGTGAAAAGGGAAAAATGGAAACAAACTTGTGAAAACCTGAACCCAAGAAACCCAAATACAAAACTTTGGAATTTGGCAAAACAAATTGGCAGAGTCCAGCCACAAACTGAAAACACAAATATGATTGAGAATACAGATGGTACACCAGCAACTAATGACAAAATTGCTGCCAATCTTTTAGGTAATTCATATCAAATAAGTAGTAAAATCAAGGTTGAAAAAAGGCCCGAAAGATTATTCATGACTGTAAAAAAGTCACCAGCACTCATAATATTTTCCACGAAAAAAATCAATATGAAAGAGCTAGCTTATGCATTAGAAAACACTGACCTAAACAAGACTCCTGGGCCAGATGGAATCCATGGCCGAATGATATCAAACTTGGGCAAAATTGGCGAAGAAAGACTTCTTAATATTTTCAATAACTCCTAGAAAACTGGAAAATTGCCTCAAGACTGTAAAAATGCAACAATAATTCCCATTAAAAAACTTGACAAATCTGCTGATGACCCAAAAAACTACCGACCTATCTCCCTCACAAATATTTGCTGCAAATTAATGGAAAAAATTATATTCAGACGACTCACCTACCACCCCGACACAAGAAATCTCTTACCAGAAGAACAATATGGATTTAGGAAAGGACATGGGACAATAGTCCAACTCTTAATTTTCACACAAAAGGTAAAAGATGCACAAAACAAAAAGCCAACTAACCACACCATAGCTGCTTTTTAGACCTTACACAAGCTTTTTATAAGGTATGGAAAAACAAGTTAATTACAAAATTATACAAACATTTCAAAATTGATGGAAAAGCTATCACTTGGATAAATGATTCCCTTAAAAATATATACATCAGGGTAAAATATAATGGCACTCTATCTAAAACCTTCAAATTGTACCAAGGATTACCACAAGGATCAGTCCTTAGCCCAACTCTCTTCACCCTATTTATTGCAGGCATAGAAGACAAATTTTCACATAAAACTTTTCAATAAAAATTTTCACATTGGACTTTTCGCTGATGACATTATTCTATGGAGCAGCAACACTAACTGAAAAAAAGCTGAAAGAGATTTGAACAAGACTATTCTCCACCTAGAAAAAATTGCTAATAAGCATAAATTAGAATTTAACCCCCAAAAATCTGAAACCTGTCTTTTTACTACCGATAAGAAACTATACAAAATAAGACCAAATATTATTCTGAAAGAACAACAATTGCAATATAATAAACATCCTAAATATCTCGGCTACACCCTGGATCCAGAAATTATCTCCAGTAAACATATTGAAGGAGTTGTTAGAAAAGGAAGAGACCGACTAAAAATCTTGAAATATATTTCAGGAAGAGTGGAGAGCTGAAGCAACAACACTAAAATTAACTTACACATCTCTAATGAAACCTATCTTGGAATATGGATATCAAATCTATGGTACAGCATCTGAAACAAATCTAAAAACACTGGAAAGGATACAACTAAATGCACCTAGAATTATTACAGGTCTTCGAAATACCTGCCCTAATAATATTGTACTTTGCGAGGCAGACATTATGCCCTTAAAGGATAGAATAAGCTACAATCTGCCAAAATATATAAACATAATCAAGAGTTATGAAAATAAACACAGAACTTTCAATTACATACTTATTTGGGAACCCAATATATGACTCAAAAAAGAAGGCCCTCTCCACCTGGCCAAAAGAAATGGATTTTTAAAATATAAAGTGGAAAAATATTATTTAGCTGAAAAAATATCTACATGCGAACCACTAACAAAATGTTATTTTTAATGCCACTTTAAACGAACCCACCAACAAACAATACCAAAATCCAGAATACTTAAAACAATTATCATTAGAAATAATTAATAAAATTCCTAAAAATGCAATAACTATCTATACCGATGGTAGCAGAGACGAGTTGGGACACACTGGCAGTGGCTCTCTCATTAAAACCACAAATGGCAATGAGAAAATGAACAGAAGAAACCCAGATTTTTGCTCAATCTTCAGATCAGAACTTATAGCCATCTATGAAGTCTTAAAATCCATCAGAAATACTAAACATCACGATATATGGATTCTTACTCATAGTAGAAGAGCCATACAACACTTGAGTCACACAGGGGAACTTAGAGACAAAGTAAGCAGGAACATAATTGGTTATCTCCAAAAACTCTCAATACCTCAAAAATTCACCTACAATGGATACCCTTACATGTTAGCATTGAAGGCAATGAAGCTGCTGATGCGTTAGCGAAAAAAGGCACAAAAGAACCCTTGCTACAGAAAAATAAACTTACTTTTAAAGAAATAGAAACAGTAGCCAAAATAAACAATAACTGGAGGATCCCACCTAAGCACAGTTGGTACACCCTAGAAGCAGATGGCCACCCAGACCTTTCAGTCCACAAGCCGGCATGCGAAGCATGCCCTTCGCTTCTATTCTGTTCAACTCATAAGCCAAGTAACGGTATCCAAGCTAGTGCTTGGACATTGTACCTGGAAACACCACCTCCCAGACAACGTGTCTGGAAGGATTTCTATACCGGTGGCCTTTAATCACAGTAAAATAGGAAACTACTGTGTCCAGCAGGGACCGCGGGGAGGCAGCCCCCGGTCGACTCTGTTCACTCACAGCTGAGGAAAAGCTCAGCTGCCACGTCGTGGGCTTTCTCAAGAAGCTTGCTGTGATTTCTCAGCAGCTTACTCTCGATCGCGCCCCTCGCCCTCCTTCTCTCTTCCTGCACACCCACTACCCTTGGACAATCCAAGACGTAGTGGCGTGCATTCACATCCCTTTCTCCATAGACGCAATCAGGGTTTCTCTTAATTTTAAATCTGTGGAGTCTTGGGGAAGAGCCCATGTCCCGAACTACCCTAATGAGTTTGTGGGACATTACCTTACAGAGGTACTTGGGTGTTGTTACCCCATTGAATACCTCTCTCCCCTTCACACTGTTCCTCCATCTGTCCAACCATAAGTCCTGGACGTGACCCCTGATCCTCTTATAAACTTCTTTCTTGGTCACTGGGGTCCTCGGTGATCTACCTCTAAAGCATCCTGCCTTAGCGATCCTGTCTGCGAACTCATTACCTTCGATGAGGCTGTGTCTCCTAAACCAAGGGAGCTCCGGAGCCCGCGTCATCATCTCCAGCTCCTGGATTATTTGATGCGCGAGTTGCCCTTTATCCAGATTGATAACGACGAGGGCCGACATACAATCTGAATAGAGGCGGTCCGGACTGAAGTTCTTCTCGGCACACACTCTGAGGGCTACCCTGATCGCAACCAGTTCGGCTGAAAAGACCAATTCGTCCACTCTGAGTGTTAAACTTTCTTGGAAGATCAGCTCTCCATTAGTGTATATCACTACCCCAGCTCCAGTATTGGTTCCAGACTTACTACCATCAGTGAAAACCTCCGTGCCAATCCCTGTCGGCCCTCTAGGACTCCAATTCCACTTTGGCAACCACTGCGGAGGCTTCCTTGTGTCCCTCTTCGATTCCAGGGCTCCCGCTTAAAGTACCAGGGCATCTTCCCTTTTCTCCCAAATCTTCTGTCTGATGGTCTCCTCCTCTAGTTTCAATCCCAGGGGAATAAGCCCAGCGAGGACCAAAAAGGCCTCACTGCTGGTAGTGCGATATCCCCCTGTTATTCTGAGTGCCGCTGTCCTCTGCACTCTCTCTAGAGTTGTTGCCACCTTCTGATCCCTGTTTCGGCGCTACCAAGCCCCGGAAGCATATAGCAAGATTGGCTCGACACAGGAGAGGCAGAGGTTCCTAAAAATAGTACCCTCCTTCTCTCCCCCCCCCCTGTTGAGGGCCAACCAGGACAGGCCTGCACAACGCCTCCCTGCCTCTCGCCACCATCTCCTCCGCCTGGTATTGCCAACCCATCTTGTCATCAATGACCACCCCCAGGATGGTCATCCTATTGACCAAAGCTACCCTCCGTCCTTCCATCCGGATAGCCGGCTTGTGTTCCCATTTGATCCCTTTCCTTTTAGTTCTTATGTCCCTAGGCTTAAAGCTGAGGGCTTTAGTTTTGGAGACATTGAACTTAAGGCCAGAGTCATGGGCCCAGATCGAGAAAATTTGGAGAGAAGTTTCAACACACTTCTCAGCCTTCGCTCTCGAAGCAGTCTCAATGATGAGGAACTGGTCGTCAGCATAGAGAACCAGCCTGTCTCCCTCATGGAGCTCCTCCTGGAAAACGGTGTTTACCAGGATATTCCACAGAATAGGTCCGCAGCAAGAGCCCTGGGGCAACCCCTAGAACAGTTTCTTTCCAACTTCCGCCCACCAAAACTGAGGCTAATCCGTCTATCCCTTAGGAAGTCACGATTATCAATTGCACAAATTATCAGGACAACCCATGTCCATCAAATTTCTCATCAACTTGTTCCAGCTCATGGAGTTGAACGCGCCATCAATGTCCAGGGCCACGAAAAGAACCCAAGCACCCTTATTTAAGCCCATCTCAACCCCCTCTAACACCTCGTTCAGAGCTGTGGTTGTGGACTTCACTTCCCTAAAACCATGTTGGAAAGAGGAAAGGAGCTCATTACTCTCTAGCCAGTGCTTCAGTCGCTGAGCTAGTAGGCTATCCAGGACCTTACCTAGACACACTAGTAAAGAAAGCGGACGATAATCATTAGGAGAATTACCCTTTCTACCAGACTTTTCGAGAAGCACTACTCGGGCAACCTTCCATGCCTCAGGAAATGTACCAGTGTCCAGGCACTTATTGAATAACCTGGAAAGAAGCGATGGGTGCATCCTTACCAGGGCTTTCACGACCGTGTTATCGATCCCTTCGGGACCAGAAGATTTCCTTTTCCCGAACTTGAAAGCCGTCAGTTTCACCTCATTCTCAGAAAAGGGCGGCTCCACCAAACCACAAGTGGTCAGAGAGATCTCGTCCTCTGGTTCCTCGTTTCCGAAGTGCCGATCCAAGTTGTTTTTATTTTGTCTTCTGCTTTCGAGCGAGTAGGTCTAGAACACATTCTCTCTGAATTTTCTCATTGTTGGTGGATGAAACAGCACCAGTGATTATTTTGGCCGCTTTTGCTTGAACACTGTCTAGTCTTACTTTTAGTGATGAGCTTGAGGGAGCCCAGACCGGTGTTGCATATTCCATTATCGGTCTTATTAAGGTGGTATATGTTGTTCTGAGAATTCTGGGTTTTGCTCTCCAATTTGTTCCACATAGCCTTCTCAGAATGTTTAGTTTTCTGATAGCTCTATTTGAGGTGCTAATTATGTGCTATGAAAATTAAAATTCCTCATAAATAATAATTAAAATAATTTTGTTGACATCTTGTCAATACATACACAGTCTGCACTATTAAAAAAAGATAATATGCATTATATACATTATGTACAATGAATATGGCGCCTCTGCCAGCGCTGCAGAGTTTGGTGGAGAATCGCCAGTGGGTCTCCAGCGACACCACGCATTTTGCGATCTACGATGTATACGTAGATCGCGTACTTCGCCGCTTAGGAGATGGTGATGGCGTGGTCCTCGAGACCAACTGGAAAGATCCAGGACTGCAGTATCACACCTAGGTATTTTGGATTTCTAATTTTATCAATTATTGTTTGTTTATGCTTATTTTGTGGTTATATGTATGCCTTTTTCCCTGGGAGTGGAGAAGACGCATAGGTTTGGTTTTATTGGGTTTATGGTCATTTGGAGTTCCATTGCCCACTTCTCCAGTCCTCTCATTGATGTATTCAGTATCTTTTACGATTTTTCTATGCTGCTACTTGTGTGCCATATGGCTTTATCATCTGCATAACAGGCAACCTTTGTGTCTTCAGTGAGGTAAGGATGTATGTCGTTAATATATAGCAGATAGAGTAGAGGACTGAGCACAGATCCCTGAGGTACCCCAGCCCATGTTCTTCCTTCCTTGGAAAATTCTCCATTGACCCGAACCATTAACCTTCTTCCCCTTAAGAAGTCTGCAATCCAGATTAAGGTTTTTCCTCTTACTCCGATGTTGTGCAGCTTTTCACGTAATTTCTCCCTCCACACTCGATCAAAAACTGAGGTCATATCAAGGAATATAGCCGTGGTCTTCTTTGGCGGTTTTTCCCGGAAAGAATCTATTATTGATTGACAGAAGTAGAACAGTTGATCAGTTGTACAGTGCTGGGATCTATAGGCCGTTTGGTAGAGGTTTATTTTATTATTTTTTGTGAGCCAGACTATGAGCCTAGAGTGGATAATTCGTTCTGGTATTTTACAAAGTATGCTGGCGAGAGAAATTGGCCGATAGTTCTTGTATTCCTTGGCATCTTTGTTTGGCTTCAGTATTGGCACTATAATTGATATCTTCCAATTCTTTGGTAGTTTACCAGTTTGCCATGAAATGTTCAGTATTCGTAGGAGTTGATTATTAGCTTTGACTTCAAAGTGTTTAATCATTTGACCAAAGATTAGATTATCTCTTGGTGACCTCTTGGATTTTTTTATTGATGAGTTTAGCTCATTCAGTGTGAAGTCTCTCGAGAAAATATCTTGTTGATGGAAGTTTCTTGCTTGTTTAACTAACTGGTTTATATTATTTTCAGAGTCCTGTCTGCATTCGTATAGTTGAGGATGGAAGTGCTTGAAAGATATTCAGCAATTATGTCAGCCATCTGTTTGTTCTCGTTCGCGCTGTTCTATTCATATCGGTTAGAGTATTGGAGGATTGGTACTGGTTTTGATTGTTCTCTAACACTCTAATTATATTCCAGTGTTGGCTGTCCTTTCTTGGATCCATTTTTTTCGCAGAATTCTGCCATTTTTCTTTTTTGAATATCCAAATTTCTTGTTATATTTTGTGAATAATTTCAATGAGTTCTTTTCTGTTTTCTTCTGTTTTATTTGTTTTAAGAAGTCCATTGATATTGTCTCTCTCTCTGAAATCACTGCCTCGATGTTGTGGTCCTTCCAGTAAGGTATCCACAGGTCTTTACGTCTACCTCTAGTTATCGATGCTCTTTTGCAGCTTTTTAAATGTTCGAAGAGAATTTTTCCAAGCTTTTGTCAAGCGTTCTGTAATTCAATTTTTCGTTGCACAGTTCTTCAAGCTTTTCTGTGAATTTTTTTCAAGTCGGCTTTCCTAAAGTTCCATGTTCTTTTATTCTAATGGACATTCTCAATTTTTAAGTTTAGGGTTGTTAAAATTGGTCTGTGGTCACTGATTGCACCTCTCAGGATTTTCCATTGTGTTGTGGGTGCGATGTTGTAATTTATCGCTGTGATGTCTATTGCGGATTCTATGCCTGTGGACTTAGATAGATAGGTGTTCTCTCCGTTATTTAACGGTGTAAGATCGAGGTCGGTTAGCATGTCCTCAACCTACTGACTTTTGTTATCCTGGACAGGTGATCCCCGAATTGAACTTTTGGCGTTAAATTCGCCGAAGTATGATTGTAATATCCGAAGACGCTTGACTTAATGTCTCTATTGTGTGTGCCCATACAAAATGCAAAGATTTCACGAGCTGAAAGTTGGCGATTTTGAGATGCGTCAAGAATTCGCTGCATGGGTTTTCCGGCAAATTGATATTGATGAAAACTGGCTGTCGAATGTTCTGTGGACAGATGATGCTCACTTTTCTCTAAACGGAGAATTTAACATTCAAAACAGCCGCATTTGGGCAACAGAAAACCCTAGGATTTTCACAGAAATGCCACTTTACCAGCCTAGAGTTACAGTTTTGTGTGGGTTCACTTCTTTTATTATTGGGTCATTTTTCTTTGAAATATCAATGGAAGAACTTTTAAAACCGTTTTTGTAACTGGTGAACGTTATGAGAAAAGGGTATTCCCATATTGCAGGGTAAAAGCACTAAGCGAAATAACATTCATGAAAGATGGAGGACCTCCTCATATCTCCCGAGGTGCCAAACAATTGCTGAAGGATACGTTCGGTGAAAATCGTGTGATAGGTCGCCACTTTATATACCAGTGGCCTCCAAGATCAACAGACTTGACGCCTTGCGATTTTTGTTTATGGGGATACATTAAATCGTGTGTTTATCGATGCTGGCCTACCACATTGGCCATGTTGAAGGCTTCTATCAGATGGCACGCTTTATCAATTTAACAGATATGTTATTTAATGCTGTCCATTCTGTCATTTATCGTCTGAAGGTGGTGATTGAGAATGAAGGGTGCCACATTGAGCAAGGATTGTGACCTAATACAAGAGAGAAGGCAGTTACCTCATGTGTTGTATAAGCCGCCATGTATTATATTATCTATCAATATTTTGCAGCTCTTTGTGTTGGGATATGGGAATAATAAATGCTGTCCTCAGATCTTGACTCTTTTTTTTTTGTGAACAGTAATATTTTGTTTGTCATTTGCTCACATATTATGTCGTGCAAACCAGAGTGTTATAACTTCTCGAATAACACTGGTACACACAATTTTACCCCTTATGTTTAGTTTTTCGCTTTTCGCTCATTAGAAGAAATACATAGATAATAGATAACATAGAAATACATACACAAGAAATACATGTAGCATAAGGAATATTTTCTATACACCAATAACTTTAGAAATTTTGTGAAAAAAAATTAATACAAAATGATTTTACTACCACGTTTTTCAACGCAAAAGGTCGATTTAAAATTAATTTTTATTTGAGGGGACACATTTTTAAAATTGTGTACAGTATAATAAACAATGGTAACATTTGACAAGCCCATAGGATATTTGGAATAAAGTACGACAAATATATTTTGTTACTCCCCTCTATATTTCATTTGTTGGATCATGACAAATATCCAGTTAAATAGTCAAGGGTCGACAATCAGTCAAGAAACTACACATTTCTTATAGCAAGAAATCCTATTAATAGTGCCATCATAATTTTTGGTACTATATTAACATTTCAAAAATTCGTGTATTGATATCAGCAGTGTTTTTCAAACATTCAATCTATTTCACAAAACCTCATATAAAAATAAATATTTTGCTACATGTTTTAATTTGCATTTACCTATTTTACATATCTCTGATTGTATTTAAAATCGTTAAACAATTCTTCATACTTTTGGCGAAGTGGTGTTTTATTAATTTGCTATTTGATATTATTAGGGTTCTTTCCTGGTATTCAAAAAAGGAAAAATACGTGTCGATCAGTTATATTTTTCAATTTATCAAACAATTTGGCCGCTGAATCTCTGATTCTGGTAGAGCGCCATCTGGCGAATAAAATTGTAACTAAAATCAATTTCGAATTTTTCATTATTTGCCATAAAAAATCCCATTGCATCCTGAATACAATGGTGTTTACCGCATTGCTCTAGCGCAAATATTCGCGGAGTTATTAATTTTTAAAATAGTGCGGGACTTTTGGATCACCCTGTATATTAATCTTGTTGTAATCTGGTAAAATAAAGGAACAAAAGGTATTGTAAGTATCTCTTATTTATACTCCGGGCTATATTTTGAGGGCCGAAACAGGAAGAAACTCTCTTGATATCACAGTGAAAAAACTAACTTTAAAATTCTGGACTAGAATTCTGAAAATGGACGGCAGCAGGCTACCTTCAATTTGTTTGGCACATTTGTGGGACATTTCAATTTCTTCAAAACAGAATATCGGACTGGTAAAAAGTATAACAGAGCTACTTAATAACACCGGCTTCTCATGGCTTGTTGGAAGTACAGACTTCAATATTCTACAAAGATACATCCCCCTAATTATTAGAACAGCAACCGATCAGTCCTTGCAGCTGGATTATGTAAGAATAAGAAAATCAGTGCTCTACTCTCACTATAAATACTTTCATTCATCACCTACAATGGAATGCTATCTTAATGACAATATCCCCCTAACCTTAAAGAGAATCATTGCACAAGTAAGAAGCCTTTTTGCAGTACAGAGAATTAATCATGTTTCACTTTTGAAAACTAAGACCATAAAATGCACCTTATGCAACGGTAAATTTAGTCTCGATTTTCCACACTACATGTTCTACTGTACGGCAATGGAAGAAGAAAGAGAAATTCTTCGTCAAGAGACCGGCTACAATAGCAATTCGCCTTATGTTTTAATGGCAAAAGTCGTAAAATCCAGACCCTTTGCATTCGCTTTTTATAAATACTGGAAATCAGCTCAATCAAAATATTTAGCACAGACACCGGATCCAACTCGATAATTGGCCGAGGTCAATACCCAATATTTGTATATAACTATGATGCTAATTTGTTATTTATTTATTTTGTCCTACCGGGAGAATCCTGTATGGCACGTGTGCCCAATAAAGGCTATTGTTGTTGTTGTTGTTGTATCTCTTATTTTTATATAAGAAAGATTACAATGTGAATAATTGATGAAGTTTTAAGTAAGTTATGAACTCTGCTGTGATACTATAATCATTACAGTAGCGGGATACAATAGTGATTCTCATGGAAGACTGCTTTTAAAACATTAAAAAAAGTTTCTTCTGAATAAATTCTCTCATTGGAAGTTGGTTTAATTCAGTTCTGGTTCTGGTGTATTGAGTTATTATATAAAAAAAAACATTATTTATTGGCAACTCAAGTACAACTACATTTTGATATTCAGATATGCAGGAATATAATAGAATGTAAACAAATCAAACAAGTTGGTGGACGAGTAGGTAACACCCTCGATTCCTGACATCCATGAACCGGGATTGGATCCTGTGTTAACCTTTTGTTTAATATGTGAATAACCTTCACTTATTATTCATTGTTTAAATTATCATAAACTAGGTTGCTCTTGTTGAGCGGTACCTAATAAAGTGATTTTGAACCGAATGTAAAAAAGATGATGATAAGTTAATATTTATAGACGATATATTTAATATATTATGATCATAGAGAATTTTATAACCAAATATACACGTTCAAGTCATTTTTGTATTTACAAAGATGTAATCTCTCTGGGGTAATCGCTTATCAAATATACAGCTCATATAAGTTTATACTGTTATAGAAAATCACTGATGATCGCCCCAGAATATTTGAAACAGACGGATGGACATGCGAGATTTGTGGGACAAGAATGGAGCCGGGGCTACATCACCATATACTCTCATGTATGGGGCTGAAAGACGAACGAGAAGTGCTCCTCAGTGAATTAGGCCTTGAGGGACTCTCTTTGGAGCTCCTGTTGAATGAGGTGGTGAGAAACAAAGCTGGAGCGTTTGCGTTGTTCAAATACACATAATCTAATTGATGTAAATAATTATATGTAAATAATCTTTGTCAGGACTAGAATGACGAATCCTGTATGGGACTTTGATTCCAGTAAAAGGCTTGTTGCTGCTGTTGTATATAGTCACAGTGTAGAAAATACTATACTATACCTACTACATATAGGTTTCTCTCTGTATTCTTAGTTCTCTTCTCTTCAATTACTCTGTAAACTGGCGAATCCTTTATAGGACGAGAGGTCCTCAATAAAGGCTTTTGGTGTTGTTGTTGTTATAGAAAATTATTCAATAATAAAATGATTTTTTTCAAATTTAAAATATTAGCACAAAAAATATTAATCTTTTTTATCACACTAAATTACCTTAAAGTATAATATTTTAAAACAAAAAAAAAACATTAGAAATGGAAAATAACAAATAAAACAAAAATAAACTCTATGATTTAAATAAATGACTTCCATAAACCGCCATTTTGATTTATTAGAGTCGTTTGGAAAGAAAAAATAAGAAAATATTCAAAAAGGTTAGTCTATCTTTCTCATTTAGATTTACATTACCATTGAAAATATGATTTTTTTGTGGTGGTATCATTTTTTATATTCTTCTTGCTCTCTTATTTTTTTATATGTTACATATATTATAAATTACAATATTTTTAATAAAGCATAATTCATTTTAATACATTAAATAGGCTTACCTTGAATCAATAATGTAATCAAATCTGGTAATGGATTTGTTACAAGGTTTTAATCCTTGAAGAATATGGGTGAAAGGACTCATCTAAATATTCGGTGTTTCTATTAAATACTATTGGTTCAAGATAATCCCTTATGATTTAATGTGACTATATGTATATATAAGAGCATAAGGCGCCTCTCCCGTCAAAATAGACGTCAAAACTAGGAGTCATCTATTGACCGTCGCCGCAAACTAGCGGCCTCGGATCGGTGACAAAGCCACAACAAGTTTGCGGCGACGGTCAATACATGGCGTCTAATTTTGGCCTTTATTTTAAAGGGAGAGGCACCCTATGTTTTTATATATCAATTTCCTCCCGGCAAAATTTCTATATATGTATGTTATGATTTATTTTGTTTTGTTGTTGAAAAAGATAGAATTGAAGGTGCAGTCGTGAAAAATAGAAAATAAATTATTTACCCATCAAGTTTATTTTTATTTTGAATTATTTGAAGTAAATTACACATAAAATTATTTATCACAGTGATATAGAATTTATAAAATGAATTCTATATTCGTGATTTTAAAAAATAGTTAGGTTAACTATACATATTTACAATAACTATATTCAAAAGTGGCATCTTCTAAATCTATGGTCAAAAATGTAAAACAGTCAATGAAAATAAAATACATGTTTTAAAAAAATAAAATATTTGAATTTTAGATTATATAATATATGTATATATAGATGCCGCTCCTGTAGTGATGAGGGCCAAAGCTGAAACCATGGTAGTTACTGGTATTATCTCTCTATATATAAAAGTCAATGTCTCTCTGTTTCGCGATAAACTCAAAACTACTGAACCAATTGGTACCAAATTTTGCATGTCGCTTTTTATAAACCTGAGGAAAATTTTCGGCTACATTTTGATTAGTATTTTTGGCTATTTCTTTTTTTTTTTTTTCATTTGAAGAACTTTTTTTTTACGCGGAGTAAATACGAGGCGAAGTAACAACACGAGGCCAATTAAGCGACCAATGAGCGTTCTGAATTTCTTTTCAAGTTGCTTGCGTACTTTTTTTAAAATATATTTTTATACGAGTGTCACTTTTTTAAAAAAAGTATTGAGAGAAAAATTTATATTACTAAGTTACGGTAAGTGAACACAATGCAATTTTAAAAAAAAACTTTACAAAATTAGCGTTACTGTATGTAAACAATGGCTTTCGTATTTTTTATTAATTTTTGTTCTGGCCTTTTTATAAGTTTATATAGAATTGTTTTAACAAATGTTCGTTAGACAAACCTTTACTCGGGTAAAACCTGGGCGAAACCGGGTACGTCCGCTAGTTTTATATAAAAATTGTCAGGTGTTTATATATAAGCCAGTTAAAGCATACAGTATTGTAAATAAAGAGCTATTATATCGTTATTTTACACAATACTATTGTTATAAGTAAATAAGACCTAATACAAATAAATTAATAAGAGAGTGTGTGACGAAACGTTGCAACAGCGTTGTTACTGAAACATCATACACTATTAATTTATTGGGATTAGGTCTTATTTTATTGTTGTTTTTTTTTTTTTTTTTGCTTATCCCTAGTACACGTGGTACAGGCCATGATAATCATGGTGGGTAGAAGTTGGCGACTGCTTTTATTGTAAGTGCACCACATGTCTACACATGTGAAAAGCAGTTCGACTTGCACTTACAAATATGCCAGAGCCCCGTTTGGTTACTTGAACTCGCTGGTGCGGTTGGACTTTTGCAAGAATCGGGGGCCATTGAAGCATTTTTTTTTTATCAGAAAAAAGTGCCCAATGCTGGAATCGAACCCGAATCGTAACTGTCGAAAACCAACGGTTTAGACCATCCTTCCACCGAACCCTTTTTTTTTTCTTGTAATTATTTTTCCGTTTATCATTATTCTTCACAATTCATCCTTTCATACATCATCCCTAAGGTTAGAAATAATCGTTATTTCTCCTTAAAATAAATTTCGATTTTTTTTTTCGTTCAAAAGAAACAAATGCGGGATAATTTTCAAATGTCGTTTTACAATCATAAGCCGCATTATATTGTATTATAAGTTATAATCTATAATCTAAATTATGATTTATTACACAAAATTATTGTGTTATTGGTGTGATAAGAGTAAGCACAGGGAGAGATCCAATATCCACAGAATTTCCCACCAAATCATCTACCTAGAGTAGATTGGGAGAGTCACACGTCTCTCTACGTATCGTATAACAGGTAGACAAGCTATAGCTACATGATGGATATATATTTCTTCTATTGAATGGAAAATATAGATATAATCTAGTATAAAGAAAATAAAGTCTCCAGGGCTAAGTTTCTTGCTCTATTTTTTTTTTTATTCCCAAGCTTTCGGACCTGTCAGTCCTTCCACAGGAGTATCACGATAACAATTTGATGGTATATACAAGGTATGTCCCATAAGTTCCCGGACTGGGTCCATAAAAAAAAAAGGCAAGATTTTTTTTTAATTTTTTTTATTAAAACTTTTAAAAGTAATCCCCCCTTGCTTCAACGCACCAGCGCCATCGTTTCTCCCAATTGTCGAAACAGTTTTTATAAGCCTCTTTTGGAATGCTCTTCAATGCTAACGGCGATTTTTCTATTATGTCATCCCTGGTGTCAAAATGTCTTCCTTTTAGAACTGCTTTAAGTTTGGGGAACAGGAAAAAGTCATTTGGTGCGATGTCTGGGAAATAGGGTGGTTGAAGTAGGATTTGTGTCCCGTTTTTCGCCAAAAAGCTAGTCATCAAGTGCGCTGTGTGAGGGCGGGCATTGTCATGGTGTAGAATCCAGCCACCATTAGTCCATTTTTCTGGCCTTTTTTTTCGAATCGCTTCCCTTAGACGGCGAAGAATGCCCAAATACATATCCTTGATAACTGTTTGGCCTGCAGGAAGATACTCGTGATGAAAAATGCCCTTTTTATCAAAAAAAGCGACCAGCAACACCTTGTTTATGGATTTCAATAATCTGGATTTTTTGGGTCTAAGCTCACCCTGACATCTCCACTCGGCAGATTGATGCTTGGTTTCAGGATCATAGCCATAGACCCATGTCTCGTAGCCTGTGATTATCTTGTCTTTCCATTCCGGATCCGTTCTTGTCATTTCCAACATGTCCTCACAGATTGCAAGCCGACACAGTTTTTGCTCATTAGTAAGGAATCTTGGGATGAATTTTGCAGGAGTCTTTTTGATTTGGTTACGATCCTTCCAATCGTTGTTTTAGAGATGCCTGTGTCTTGCTCTAGCTCCAGCAAAGTGGTTCGAGGATTTTCTTTTATCAAATCGGTGATTTTTTGCACATTTTCATCAGTCCTTTGAAATTTTTGGGCGTCCTTGACGAAGATCATCTTCAATGGAAATTCTGCCAGCTTTAAATCTAGAATGCCATTCAAAAACAATTGTTCTCTTTGGGGAATGCTTTATTAAGCATTTAAAAAGTTTCGGTTGCTGATATTTGAAGTTTCACACAAAATTCTATGCAAATCCTCTGCTTCAATTTTTGTTCCATCGTAAAATCGCCGCAGCGCTATGTGTAACCTTTAAATAAATTAGAATAACTTTGGGGCGCGTGCATGTACCGCCTCGATATTGGTACCACCGTGTAGCCAGATATTTTTTCTATAATAAACAGTCTAATTCATTTACATTTTTCATTTATTTATTTTTTTATGGACCCAGTCCGGGAACTTATGGGACATACCTTGTATATACTACATAATATTTTTTTGCATATTTATAAAGTTTTAATTTAATAAAGATAATAATAATAGATAGATATTTACATATAAGATTACGTAATAGACTGTTTATATATTTAACTATATTTTACATATTTTAAATCTAAGGCTTAGTGTTTGCTAATATTGTTTCATATATTTCTGATATTTCTATGCATCTGTTTATGCTGTTTTGTTGTTTGGTTATCATAGATATATTATATCAACAACAACAACAACAAAAAGGCTTTTATTAGGGCCCATTGCGCTGTATGGATTCGCCATACAACAACAAAATAATACAGTAATTTTTTCTCCCTTTTCCCCATGTGTACGTGAGCCTTTGTTTAAAAAAGGGATTTATTTACATATCTGTTCTAAAACTTTCCTCACTACCTCTTTTGTGTATGAATCTATTTACAATTGATCTGTAGAAATTATAGAGTTCTATTGTTATATTTTTTCTTTTCTGAAATAGTTCTCAGCGTCTGCAATATATTCTATCTATACATTTCATCTTTATTTAGTTAAAAAAGGAAATTATTTTACACTTCAGTACATATATTAATAGAAAGGCTATCCTGATATGATCCGTTTAACTCCATGCAACAGTAATTTCTCAAAATGTTTAAAACAAAAACGCACAATAATATAAAATGCCTCGATAAAGGTTTGGCGTTCAGCCAACCAAAATATTGGCAAATAAATATTTTATTCAATCCAATATATGCCTTTTTACTATCTAATTAATTCATATATATATATTGAAAATAAGGCAATCCATAAATAAATCTTTAATTAAAAAGGCATATATTGGTAAAATAAATGATATTTTGATCCAATATATGCCTTTTTAATAAAAAAAAAATTCTATATACAGTTACGAGCGTCATTCTTCATCAGTCATCTTTGTCACCGTTTGCTTTTTTTTTTTTTTGGAATGGCGCCCCTCCTATTGGTCGGCTACGATCACGCCACCTTTGCCCCCCCCCCCCCCCCCCCCCCCCCCCCCCCCCCCCCCCCCCCCCCCCCACTCGCTTTTTCGTTTTTGTAACCATTGGAATCCTCTCTTTCTTTTTCCCAGTAAGAGACGCCTACGGAAGCCAACAGTACATATACAGATAAAGCACATAGGCTATAGTTATTAACTAACATATGCATTTATATAAGGCGCCAATTTATAATTGTAACAAATAGTATTTGAATCAAAACATTCAATCGGGTAAAACACGGTCGTTGCCCGGGTCATTCGGCTAGTATATATATATCTACTTATATATTTGCCTTATTCTGTCTGTTTGTTTGTCTGTTTGTCTGTTTGTCTGAAGCTCACGGATAGAATGCGCGCTCATTGGCTGCAAGGGAACACGTGTCCTCCCTGCCCCCCTCTAGACAACCCTGTTATTCAAAAACCATACATCCAATCGCCATGAAATTCTGGGATATTATTAGGTATATCCCCGGAAAGGTTTTCGAAAAATAATTTCTTGAATATCTTGAATATCCTTAGAGTTATTTGCAGAATTGTAGATATAACTCGCAAGCAGCGCCGCCAGACGGTGATAGGCTTAAGCTTGCTGCTCCACCCCTGTTGACCTTGGGTCGTCGTGTGAGTCACAGCATGATGCAACAAAAAACACTCTCTCTGGGGATTGCGGCGTCAACAACCTGTAAGTTTGTGCCTCTCTCATAAACCTGTCTATACAGACCACCCTGTCTATAGCGACCACTCTAGACAACCCTGTTATCAGCTGTGTGATACATCCACCTGTCTATACAGACCACCCTGTTAATAGCGACCACCCAAGTCAACGTTTTTAGAATATATTCGCACTCGGGTAAACCCCGGGCGTTGCCCGGGCCATTCGTCTAGTATATATATATATATATATATATGAGAATTCCATTACTTATATATAGTGCTTCTTTGCGAAACCATTAGCTTGATGAAGTGTAAACACTTAGAAGCTTGTCATGGAGTCAAATAAAGGAATCAGTTAGCAAATCCTCCTATTTATTTGCAATGCATTTCAGCATGTATATCGGGATACAGACAATAACACTGAAATATATTACAGTGACCTTTATTGAAGACTCACGAGATAACTAAGTGTGAATAAAATTGTCTTTCATCAAAATACGAAACCATTATAGACGCGTAAGATTATTTTAAAGATAAAACAATTTCTACTGCCCTTACTGCAACGGAAAAATAAATGGGAGGGCCTGGCTCATCAGTGGTGAACCCTCCCAGCGGTTTCGCCAGTTTAATCTACCATTGCTGTAAGGGCAGTAGAAATTGTTTTATTTTAAAAGAATCATACGCGTCTATAATAGTTTCGTATTTTGATAACAGATGGCGCGCTAATGCATCATAAAATTGTCTCTGTCTAAAAAAAAACGACCGTCGATATCAAAGACTTTTCATTTCCTTAAGTTTTGTCCATGAGTGTATATGAAGGAACTGTCCCGAAATTTCTCACATCTTCTGTTGATACTGTTCTTAAATTTAGATAAAGGGACTATTCTTACTTATTCATTATTTCAATTATCATGAACTAGGTTGCTCTTGCTGAGCGGTACCTATTAATGTGATTTAAACCAGATAATAGGGATTCAACAACAACAAAACAACTTTATTAGGGCGCCTTGCCCTGTACAGATTCGCCGTGGAATTACAGACAATATTCAACACAAGAGAAAAGGGAGAGATAGAGTATTTACAATTAAGGTATGGTAAACAGGGTGACTTTTTTATTGTGCCCCTGTTCTTCTCTCTTCCACGAGTGCAATTTTATTTACAACCGCTTTTTGATAGTTGAACAGTTCTATTGCCCAACTTTTCTTATCAGAAACAGTTTTTATTATCTTTATTGAGTTCAAATGCGGTCTAGGAAGACTTTTCAGGATCTTTTTTCTCTCTCCTTCCAGATCCCCGCACTCAGCAGTAAAATGGTATATTTCATCGGTTATCTGACTTCCGCATAACCTACAGTACAAATCTTCTTTCTTAATTACGTAAATATGATTTCCTTTGATCAATGTTGATATTAATCTGATCTGTGCAATAAAACTCACTAAAGCTGAGGACAGATTGCATGAAAAATAATGTTCTGGAATGAATGAATCATAAAGTAACCTATAGTTTGAGTATGTTTTCGTAAGAGATAATTTTGCCAGATCTTGCTGCAATAGCTGTTCAATTTTTATTTTTAGTATATTCAGAAGTTCGATCTGTATGTCATCATAATTTAACCTATTGTTTAGCCGTGTGAGTCCACAATGATTGATGATATCCATGATATTTTTACAGAATCCT
The DNA here is from genome assembly GCA_030710605.1 of Cordylochernes scorpioides. Taxonomy (NCBI): domain Eukaryota; kingdom Metazoa; phylum Arthropoda; class Arachnida; order Pseudoscorpiones; family Chernetidae; genus Cordylochernes; species Cordylochernes scorpioides. Next base: position 54,083,552 of record CP092879.1, read on the forward strand.
ATAGGTTTTTTTGTCATTAAGGAAATTTCCTTCAATCTATTCCAGCATAGCTTAGGTAGTCTATTGTCTTCCATTTTTTTGTAATCTAATGAAATATTTCATAATTAATTTGATCGTTGTGATAATAGGGATTCTAAAACTTAATAAGTAAAACTAACAAATGAGGCTAATTATAAATTGAAAAAGAAATTGTTGATATAGGAGAGAGGTAGTTCGATGTTTAATTTAAATAAAACCCCAACCTGCGGATTAATTATTTTTTCCATAAAGATAAAAAAAACATTTACTTTCCTTGCACCACTAACAAGTTAATTATAACCTCGTTAAACAATTTGTTAGCTTAATATCTCTTGACTAATTATTTAATTTTGTAGGTAAACTTTGTGAACCAATTAACTTTTGATTACCCATATTTTTGTTAAGGTAATAGTAATTAATTATTTACATCAAGGATAAAGTGGTTCCCGAATTAAAATGGTAAAAGATTCAGATAAAAAGAAATATCTTTATATGAAAAAAAAAGTATTTTTATTATCTTTTATTTATCTGCTATTTTTGCTTTATTTAGCTTTCACCACCCTGATGAGGGCCAACAGCACGGAACGCGTACGCTGTTAGCTTTACTTGATTAATCAAGAATGGGTATTTGGCCAATTCTGGAATGATTATAAATCAATGAATAGTTGATATTTATTCCGATAGGTGGCGCAAGTCATCAGCAACTTTCAGTTGCACGGTAAGGAGATGCCTTTTATCTTATTTTATTTATCTCACAAAATAAAAATCGATGTATTTTTTATTTCAGATAAAGCTGTCTCTTCCCCCTTAAGACTGACATGCTTCATCAATCAGAATCGTCCAAAGTGATTGTTCTATTAGCCACATTCTGGTTATAGTGAATTTTGCTTTCCTGATCTATTCATTGAGGATTTTCGTGGGAAAAATAATAAGGTAGTTTCTCCTTGTTTTCTACATCCATATTACACTCATGGACAAAACTTAGAAAGTGGAAAGTCTTTGATATCGCCGGTTCTCTATTTTTTTTTTTGGAGGAGACAGAGTCAATTTTGTTCACACTTAGTTATATCGTGTGTCTTCAATAAAGGTCATTGTGTATCAAATATCTTTCAGAGTTATTGTCTGAATCCCGATATACATGATGAAAGGTATACATGATACATATACATGATGAACTTCCTTAAGTTTTGTCTATAAGTGTATAAACCATTTACCTAATTAGGTAGGTACATATGCCTTTAGAAGTTTTTTTTTTTTTAATTATTATTATTTCAAGATCAAGTGAGTGTTCTCTTACATATTAGGAGTAGGAGTCAGGTGAACTGTGATCTCAACTCAGCCCCGTCCTGGACTAGCCGCTTTAGGAAGTTGTCCATCCTCAACAGCAGGAGGTGTAAGTTGAGTTTTCCTGAGGGATGAAACATTATAGTACGACATTTCCAACACTCCTCCAGTACTTATAGAATAAAAGAGATTAGGAGGCAATAAAAGATGTTTTCACAATTCAATAAAAACAACCCCTTTGTATCAATATTAAGGAAAAATTACAGGTTTCCTGAGATAAGTTCAAAATCTTTAATCTTCTCTTCTCTCTCTTAAAGATTTTGAAAAGAAATTTCTCCCTGGAAGCCTCACATTTTTACTTAATATATAAGAAAGATGTTTTGAATCATAATTAATTTTAGTTTTGTTTTTTAATCTTAAACACATAGAGGTTTATCAAATTATAAAACTATTTAAGAGGCGTAATATTCTTTTTAAAATAAAACAATTTCTACTGTCCTTACTGCGATGGAAAAATTAAAGGGAGGGCCTGGCTCATCAGTGGTGAACCCTCCCTGCGGTTTCGCCAGTTTAATCTACCAGTACATTGTAACATAGAGGTTTATGATGCACTAGCGCGTCATCCCATTAATTTTTACATTGCAGTAAAGACAGTAGAAATTGTTTAATTTCAAAAAGAATCTTACGCGTCTATAATAGTTTCGAATTTTCATAACATAGAGGTTTCTTGCTATAATATATGTCCCTCTAAAATAACATGTTTTTATTAATTAAAATCTTTAATTTTATTGATGTGTCTACATAAAAAATGTGTCATTGATTATTTAAAATAGCAAACATATAAAAGTGGTGATAAAATATACATATTTTCATTTGGAAATTTTGCCGGGAGGAAATTGATTTAAAGAGACATGGGTCGCCTCTCCCGTCAAAATAGACGTCTAAAACTAAAACGTCCGCCCTAGACTGACGAGGGCCATTATCCCGAAACCATGGTCTTTAGGTGGATGCTTCTCAGTTTGCCAAAGCTGGTGTTGTGGCTTTGTCACCGACCCGAGGCCGCTAGTTGTGGCGACGGTCAATAGATGGCGTCTGGTTTTAGACGTCTATTTTGTCGGGAGAGGCGACCCTTGTCTCTTTAAATATTTTCATTTATTATTATTATTTATATATTTAGGAGACAAAATTCATATATATATATATTAAAAAACGAAAGAAAAAAAAAAGATAAAAAGATCAGGTGTTGAAATCAATATTAAAAATGGCATATCCTGACCAGGAGCACATGTGCTTTACAGAAGGCAGAGCGCCATCTGGTGGAACAGAAATCAACTAAACATTGATTTAGCCTGTTCCCTAATATTTGGCCAACCCAATTTCTTGATAAATCAAGAAAAGCCATCCACGATATATATATATATATATATATATCCTGACATTTTTTCATATAAAGGTCGCTGATGGCTTTACGCTATATATATCTTTCGGAGTAATTATTAAAAAATAGTTGTTGTTTTTTTTATTCCAAGAATGTTGGCCAATTACACTCATAGACAAAACTTAAGGAAGTTGTACCTTTTAACATGTATATCGGGATTTAGACAATAACTCTGAAAGATATTACAGTGAACTTTATTGAAAACACATGCGATAACCAAGTGTGAACAAAACTTAAGGAAGTTGTACCTTTCAGCATGTATATCGGGATTCAGACAATAACTCTTAAAGATATTACAGTGAACTTTATTGAAAACACACGAGATAACCAAATGTGAACAAAACTTAAGGAAGTTGTACCTTTTAACATGTATATCGGGATTCAGACAATAACTCTGAAAGATATTACAGTGAACTTTATTGAAGACACACGAAATAACCAAATGTGAACAAAACTTAAGGAAGTTGTACCTTTTAACATGTATATCGGGATTCAGACAATAACTCTGAAAGATATTACAGTGAACTTTATTGAAGACACACGAAATAACCAAATGTGAACAAAACTTAAGGAAGTTGTACCTTTTACCATGTATATCGGGATTCAGACAATAACTCTGAAAGATATTACAGTGACCTTTATTGAAGACACACGAGATAACCAAATGTGAACAAAACTTAAGGAAGTTGTACCTTTTAACATGTATATCGGGATTCAGACAATAACTCTGAAAGATATTACAGTGACCTTTATTGAAGACACACGAGATAACCAAATGTGAACAAAACTTAAGGAAGTTGTACCTTTTAACATGTATATCGGGATTTAGACAATAACTCTGAAAGATATTACAGTGAACTTTATTGAAAACACACGAGATAACCAAGTGTGAACAAAACTTAAGGAAGTTGTACCTTTTAACATGTATATCGGGATTTAGACAATAACTCTGAAAGATATTACAGTGAATTTTATTGAAAACACACGAGATAACCAAGTGTGAACAAAACTTAAGGAAGTTGTACCTTTTAACATGTATATCGGGATTTAGACAATAACTCTGAAAGATATTACAGTGAACTTTATTGAAAACACACGAGATAACCAAGTGTGAACAAAACTTAAGGAAGTTGTACCTTTTAACATGTATATCGGGATTTAGACAATAACACTAAAAAATTATTACAGTGAACTTTATTGAAGACACACGAGATAACCAAATGTGAACAAAACTTAAGGAAGTTGTACCTTTTAACATGTATATCGGGATTTAGACAATAACTCTGAAAGATATTACAGTGAACTTATTGAAGACATACGACAACAAAATTGTCTCTGTCTCCTTAAAGAAAAAATATAGACAACCGGCGACATCAAAGACTTTCCACATCCTTAAGTATTGTCCATGAGTGTGGTAGCCCTTCCTATACTAACGAGGGACATAGCCCGTTGCCATGGTATAAAATTTGTTGAATTTTTGTTTGAATTGAACAAAGCTTATTCGTTGATCTGGATCTGTTTATTATTCGTATAACGAGACATTGTTTTAATACGTTTAAAAAACGGTATACAGTAATACTTCCCTGTAAAGGACACCACCTAATTGCAGAGCAAAAGTGTCCTTTATGAAGAGGTTTCCTCTTACCGGAGAGTTATTAAATAGTAAAAATGGTAATTTTGACAATAAAAACTGTCTTTTGTAGACAATAGACAATGAAAATAATTTTATTGACATCTTGTCAATACATGCAAAAGTGCACAGTCTGCACTATTTTAAAAAGATAATTATATATATATATGCATGACACTATGTACAAAGAACATGGCGCCTCTGCCAGCGCTGCAGAGTTTGGTGGAGAATCGCCAGCGGGTCTCCAGTGACACCATGTATTTCGTGATCTACGAAGAATACGTAGATCGCATGCTTTGCCGCTGAGGAGATGGCGTGGTCCTCGAGACAAACTGAACAGATCCAGGACTGTAGGTCCGTTGGCCGGCCGATGATGGAGAACACCTCTCAGATCACAGAACGCTGAAGGACCAGTAGCGGTGGGCCAGGTCGCTGGAGCCGCAGGCGATGCAGACCGGCTGACTCAACGCCAGATTCTCCGGATGAGGCAGGGCGTGCAGGGCCAGCCGCATTGCGATGTCCGCCACATGACCTCCGAAGGAGCGTTCTTTGTAGAGAGGTGTCCTTTAGCCGGAGTGTCTTCTCATTGATGTTCTACTGTATAAAGAATACCATAATGTGTGTGTTTGATTTTGACAAATTCAAGTTGAAGACTTTCATCACACAAACCTTTTTATAAACTTCACTAATAAACTTCCCACTTTTTTTTTAAATGCGACAGTGGGTCGCTGATACGTCAAACGTTAGTATGAAAAAATAGTACAAATTTGAAATTGTACTGGGATAAGGTGGATAAATTAAGAAAAAACATCTCCTTATCATGCAACTAAAAGTTGCTTGTAGCTTGCGCCATCTGTCGGAATAAATATCAACTATCCTGTTGATTTTTATTTATTCCAGAGATGAATTGGCCAAAAATACCCATTCTTGATTAATCAAGAAAATCTAACCACGTACACATTTCGAGCTGTTAGTCCTTGTATTTGGCCAATTATGAAATAATTAAAAATTAACAGAATATTTTATATTTATTCCGACAAATGGCACAAACCATCAGCAACTTTCAGTTGCACGATAAGGAGATTCCTTTTCCTTCGTTTATTAAAAGATTGATGAGAAGTCTTCAACTCTCTTGATTTTAAATCCCCAACGACCTGAGAATCCGGACCCAACGACATCAATATAAATTATAATTGTAAATGAACAAACCCTGTACATCCCCCACAGTATATTGTAAATATGATGATCTAGGTTGCTCTTTTTGAGCGGCACCTAATAAAGTTATTTGGAAACTTGATTTTAAAAGGTGCCTTTTTGTACATAAATAAATACTATAGAACACTGACGATTTTGCGCGTCATCCTTGGGCAGGGGCCATGCTAATCTCCTCTGTATCGTTCCTATTTTAGTATATGTATCGCTGAACAAGCGTGAACAAGCGAGAGAGATAGAGAACGCTTCACGATTTTGCGTGTTATCCTTGTGCATGGGCCATGCTAATCTTCTCTGTATCATCCTATTTTAGTATAGGTACCGCTGAACAAGCGAAAGAGAGAGAGAGAGAAAAGCTTCACGATTTTACGTGTCATCCTTGCACAGGAGCCATGCTAATCTCTGCATCCTTCCTATTTTAGTATAGGTACCGCTGAACAAGCGTGAACAAGCGTGAACAAGCGAAAGAGAGAGAGAGAGATTGAGATTGAAACTACCTTTATTAATCGTCCATATAAAATTATATAGTACCAAATAAAATTAAAAAATATATAATACAGAGTTATAAAAGAAAATAATATATATAAATGTATAAATATTTACATCAGACACGATCTCTCTCTGAAGGGACATCTGAATCATCTCAAATGCTTAAAGCCGCCCTGAGTTCGGAAAGGCCCGTGCTTATAAAGGGGTTTTGGTCTCCAACGTGCTCAATTGCACCGCCGAGGAATTCGTACAAAATTTTCCTGTTTCCAGGCGAGAGATCACCGAGGAGTGGTTCTCTGTCAGGGCGGAATAGAACCGCTGCCACTACTTAATCAAAATCAACCTTTTCAGAGAGGGGCCAGAATAGAGTCATGGTTTAGTTGTTCGAAAATTTTCTCTGCCCGCTCGCTCTCCTTAATGGTCTGAGAGAGATTGAGATTGAAACCGATTTATTACAATGTCAATATAATATTGTATAAGAGAGAGAGAGAGAAAGCTTCACGATTTTGCATGTCATCCTTACACAGGGGCCATGCTAATCTTCTCTGTATCCTTCCTATTTTATTTGTACCGCCGAATAAACGTGTACTATAATAAACATTGTGTACAGTAATAAATACTATAGATAGATAATACGTCCCACTCTCTCTCGCCCATTTCACCCACCCAACATGAAGCAGTAGATAACATAACTCAGCTGTAGCGTGCTCGATAGCTATTGGTCCAGCAGTTTCCTAAATGGACAGAACCCACCAATCATATCGTTCCTGGCTATCCAGTACAAGTGGCTCCATCTGGGTTAATGGACGCCTATGTTTATATCCGCACACACACCAACACCGCCCTCTTACCTCAAATATCCTTACAGTAAAACAATACTGTTTATTTCTCTTCATAGAGCATCTAGAAATATAGTGCGTATATGGCTTCGCCCGTGGTCTATCTGAGTGAATGTTTGTTCAATTTTATTATTTTAAGAGAAAGATATCTCCTGATAGTAAAAGTTGATGATGGCTTGCGCCATTTATCGAAATAAATATAAATTAATTGTTGATTTTTATTTATTTAGAATATTGGTCACTAAATAGACTCTTTCTTGATAAATCTTTTTTAAAAAGTCAACCATGTACTTTGTAACTGTGAGCACAGAAGGATGAAAATTAGATATACACTGATGGACAAAACTTAAGGAAGTGGAAAGTATTTGATGTCGAC
>CP092879.1:54094828-54128282 GCA_030710605.1 Cordylochernes scorpioides
CATCAGTACAGGGGTGGCTTCAATATCATAAGATCCTACGGGAGGGTTTATGTAATCGGTCAAATTTACCCAACAGGTGAAGCAGCAAGGGCTGATTTTCAGACTAGAATACAACATAAAGTTGCGGAAGGATGGTATTCATGTACTTAAAGAACCACCTCTCCCTTTAAATATGCATCAAAGTTCTGCATCATGTTTATTATATATATATATATGTTATATTGAAATATTTTATTTTTAAAATGTTATATGTTGAAATGTTATTTTGTTTAAAGTTGTAATTTCATTGATATAAATACTCTGTTTTAATCGAACGCCAGAGGTGACGCCTTCTCTATAAATAATCATTGTTGTTGTTCTTCCCCGCTGGCCGACCCAAAGTTTTTGTAATTATGTAAATAATCTTTTGTTTTATTTATTTATACGCCTTAAGACAGGCATTACTATTATCAAATTGTTTTATATATATTCCATGGGTTCACAATTAAAACAATATCTGATCAAGACTATTTTTATTATTTTACTTTTCAAGATTTTACCCACGACTGCACAACCAGATGATCCAAAATATCAAGCAGAAACTCACTCAAAAAAACATTTTTTAAAATTAATATAATATAAGTCGACAGGATTACCTGTGTGTTCAATATGCCAAAAGCAAAATTTTTCAAACTCAAATATGCAAATCTTCTAACCAAAAATAACTTTTTTCAATCAAAAATAACTCATTTTAAACCAAAAATAACCTACTATAAAAAAAGACATAGCTCCAATTCAAGAAAACATATTCTCCACAAGCAAACAGCCATATTCGAAAATCGACTCCACCCATCCACTGCAACACCAGTCATCTCCATCTACAGCCAACTCCAGCCAGCATCATCCTTTTCAAGGTACTTTGTATCAACCTTTTTTCGCAGTTTATTTCAACTTTTAATTCTCACTCATGTTTACAATAGTTTACCATCGCTTATTTACTTATAGTTACATATATTCCTTTTATGTCATTCTTAAATATTCTTTCCATTTAAATAGTGCCACTACTCAAATCATTTTTGTGTATCAATTCTGCCATAGCTCTTTTTGCCCTTTTAATTCAATCACACCCTTTAATCCTTGTAAAGCTTATTTTCCTTTGTATAATTAGTTACTAAATATAGCTCATTCCATATTTTCTTTTAATTTTTACAATAAGGTTATACCATTTACACATACCATATCAATTTTTAACACAACACTATATGTAAAAAGTCGGCCAGGAGAACAACAATAATAAATTGCATTTTCTTACACTATCAATATCTTTTAAATAATTAGCTAATATTTTTCATTGTTTAACATATTTCAACCATTCCTTTTTTATTTTATTTTGATAACACAATTATTTCCATCATTTCTTATATCACCTAACTATGTGAATTTAGCGATACCAACATATGTAAATTTTAACTTTTGTTTTTATCCACCTTGATTCTTTTTTCTTCAAAATGACCATTCACTATTCTTACCATTACCTTTTTTTTTTTTAATCTTTACATGTTCATTCCTTGTTTTTGCATTTTGCCTTTTTTTTTACATATTACCCTTGCCTTTTGTTGCTTTTCCACCAATGCCTTTTTTCCCCTATAATCACCCAATGAATTAATGTTGCCACCTATCCTTTACCCATGCCATTATTTTTATGTTTGTTTTCAATGCCATCATTTATATTTTTCATCTATATATTTTGTTGTAATTATTATTCATTTTATTTGCCTTCCTCATTTTAATATTATATGTATCACTTTGCTCTTTCCAATCTGTTGGTTAATAACAAGCCAATATGATTAGGGAATATCACATTTTTACTCTTCACCATATTTTTGTTATCATCATTCACACTTGTAATTTCCAATCTATTGGTTAACAATAAACCAATATGATTATGGATTATCACATTTTTATTTTCACTTGCTCCCAATTGTTTTGTTATTATTCATTTTTATCATTTATATAATTTTGTACTTTCCTGTCTATTGGTTACCATATTTAAAACCAATATGATAAGTGAATATCACCTCTCACATTATTTTCTTTTCATAAATCATTTTATCTTTTTTTAACAATATATTTTTTTATCACTTTTCTCTGAATGAACCCATGTTATTTTCTTCACAGGGGGGAAATGTTATATTGAAATATTTTATTTTTAAAATGTTATATGTTGAAATGTTATTTTGTTTAAAGTTGTAATTTCATTGATATAAATACTCTGTTTTAATCGAACGCCAGAGGTGACGCCTTCTCTATAAATAATCATTGTTGTTGTTCTTCCCCGCTGGCCGACCCAAAGTTTTTGTAATTATGTAAATAATCTTTTGTTTTATTTATTTATACGCCTTAAGACAGGCATTACTATTATCAAATTGTTTTATATATATTCCATGGGTTCACAATTAAAACAATATCTGATCAAGACTATTTTTATTATTTTACTTTTCAAGATTTTACCCACGACTGCACAACCAGATGATCCAAAATATCAAGCAGAAACTCGCTCAACTTTTCTTTTATTAAAATATAACATATATATATATATATATATGAAAAAACAATAGAAAAAATAAAAGATAAGTGTTGATATTAAAAATAAAGAAGGCATCTCCTGACCACGAGCACATGTGCTTTTTAGATGGCAGAGCGCCATCTAGTGGAGCAAAAATAAACTAAACGTTTTTGGGTTGGCCAAATAGATGGCGCTCTGCCATCTAAAAAGCATATGTGCTCGTGGTCAGGAGATGCCTTTTTTATTTTTAATATCAACACCTGACCCACTTATCTTTTATTTTATTTTTATTTTTTGTTTTTTTTCATATATATATATATATATATTAAAATCATATGTTTTTCTTATTTTTTCACACACTATGTTTATTCTGACCACACACATGACCAATTTGGATGGCAGAGCGCCTTTTATGATAGAGTGACCTTTATATATATAAATTAAAAGAGAATATTGTTATAGTTTTGGTTTTCCTTTAATTATTCTAATGATGTTCATGTGGCATATATTGAATGTTAAATCTATAAAAGTAACTTCAGTATTGTTTATATTGTGTGGCGAAGAAATAATTTATTATTTAATTTAATTATTCAATGAAAATATTTGAAACAGATTTAATTTTATTATTCAATATAAAATAATGATCGAAATATTTCTTTGCGTGTTCGCTCAAGATTCTCTAGCTGTAGATAGTTTTGTTGATAATTGTCGACTTATCATGCTGACGTCATCAATAAATACTTTTACATCTTAAAATATACAAAGACTTAATTTTCTACGCTACAATATCAATAATAGAGAAATTTTTCTTGCCTTCATCTTTTTTCTTGCGATTGAAGAAACTTGAGGCAAACAAACTGTCGAAAACAGACTTGGTGTCCCACGCTAACCCAAATACTTGGATCAAATCGAACTTTCACCACTCCTGAAGGATTAAAGTTTTTTAAAGTTGCGGTTTACTTTCACCTGTTGACCAAATAGTTTCCTCTAATTCTCTTCTAAGTTGTTCTTTTGAGAGAATTAACAAATTCTGTAAATCTCGATGTCTGTGTTTGTTTGACATTTGGGTTCTTTCCATCGTTTTTATAGATTTCTTTATACAGTCTACTCTCGTTATAACGCCACCATCCGGATTTTGCAAACAAGCGGCGTAAGGCGAGGGTGGCGTTGTATCGAACACAACTTTTAAATGTGAAATTTAAAGATCCAATAAATTATTTATAACAATTACTAATAACAATGTATACTCTAAGTCAATATATAGAATGCCGGCATTAATTAATTAATATGATAAATAGAGAAAGCATTAATTTATAATTCATTCATAAAAAAGTAATTACATTTTCTTGAAGTCTGTGATCACAACTTGTCTTTTCTCTCCCTCACTTATGGCATAGACACGGTGTAACAAATCCGCAGATATATTGACACATCGTCAGATGTTGCTCTTTTGGAGTGCTCAAGAAACAACAAAACTGTCTCAGCAGCTGTTCTGGTTTCCCTTAACGATGGTAGGCGCTGAGTCACTGTTGTATCATCATCCTCGCCAAGATCTTCTTTCGCTGTAACAGTGGACACCAGAAAATTGTCATCTGTTAGCTTCATTTCCGCCTCCTGGGAATCATCAACCAGTTGAAACTCCCTTTCAGTCATCAAATTCTCTGGTGTAATAGCGAAGATGTCGCGAATTCGATCGAGCAGATTTCCATAATTAAGATGCTCAACTGCAGCAGTAGAAGTGAAGCGAATGCCTGTGTGATTCCAGCAGTTACCCAACAGAATCCTTAGCCATTTTACAATAGCGCACAGCGTAATCCAGACGTAATTCTGTGGGTAGATGGGCATCCGCCAATTCCACCATTTTCTGGAGTTGAAGCTTGCGATATTGAGCCTTGAAAGTTTTGAAGATGCCACTATCCAGTGGTTGCAGACTGGCAGTCATATATGGTGGAAGAAAGTGTATCTTTATGTTGCTGAGACCATCATTAGGGACGCAGTGAGACGTTATCTAACAACAGTAGGAAACAACGTCCTTCAGAGACAAGCTGCATGTTGAACTGCAGTAGCCATTCTTGAAAGATGCTAGAGGTCATCCATGCTTTGCTGTTAGATGTGTAAGTACAGTAGAAGTGCAGACTAAAGTTTCTGATGCATCGAGGCTTTGCCGATTTTCCAATAATCAGCAATCGCCGCTTGTCTGTTTCAGTAGAGTTGCAGCACAGTATAACAGTGATTCGTTGCTTCATCCTTTTGACACCACGGCAGTTTTCATCTTTGTGAGCAAGTGTTCGGTCAGGAATGAGCTGAAAAAATAATCCTGTTTCGTCTGCCATGTATATGTTGGCTGGGTCATATCCGGAGTTCGCCAGCATACTGTTCAAATTTGTAAGGTGTTCGTCAATGATAGCTGGAGAAATCGATGCGCCTTCCCCACAGAGCCGTCGTTACGAAATATGGAATCTCCCTTTAAATCGCTGCAGCCACCCACTGCTGTACGTGAAATTTTCTGGTACGTCCAACTGCTCGCCAAGTTTATTTTTCCTTTTCTCTTAGGAGGTCATCAGTAATAATAATATTATTGGCACGCCTTTAGGTAAACCAGTTGAAGAGAGCGTCTTCCAAGTCAAATTTTCCGACTCTTTGAAGAACCAACAGTATAATTTCCCCACTTCTCAGCCTGAGTGAGAATATCACGGACAGTTGTTCGTGGAAGTGAGAAACGCTTTCCAATCTCATTCTTCGACATCGTAGAGTTATTTCTTGCCAACTGGCATATCTCCTTCTTCTTTTCAATGGTGATCGACTCACGTTTACGCTTTTGGGAACTCATCATACGACAATAAGGTTGTTGTGTTGACGTTAGCAAAGGATGAAGCGACTGTGTATGTCCCAGGCACAAGCAGGAAAAAGGTCTGCTGACTGTTCACACAATCTGTTGTGTCAACAGCAGGCAAAGTCCGGTGCCGCTGGCGGAAAAAAATGCAGACAGGAAAAGGGGAGCGGAGGGGTGAGGGACGTTGTGAGCGGCGCTATAACGAGTGGTTTTTTGCTACTTGGGATACGAAAAATCAGCGGCGGAAGGCGAACAGCGAGGGAGTGGCGTTATATCGAGAAAAATACATTGATGTCGATTGGGACAAAACGAAAAAGCGGCGTAAGGCGAGGGTGGCGTTATATCGAGTGGCGTTATAACGAGAGTAGACTGTATATAGATTGTGTGTGTTTTCGGGGGAAATATACACTCATGGACAAAACTTAAGGAAGTTCTACCTTTTAGCATGTATATCGGGATTGAGACAATAACTCTGAAATATACATTCAGAGACAAAACTTAAGGAAGTTCTACCTTTTAGCATGTATATTGGGATTCAGACAATAACTCTGAAATATACACACATGGACAAAACTTAAGGAAATTGTACCTTTTAGCATGTATATCGGGATTCAGACAATAACTCTGAAAGATACTCATTGACAAAACTTAAGGAAGTTATACCTTTTAGCATGTATATCTGGATTCAGACAATAACTCTGAAAGATACTCATGGACAAAACTTAAGGAAGTTATACCTTTTAGCATGTATATCGGGATTCAGACAATAACTCTGAAAGATACACTCATGGACAAAACTTAAGGAAATTGTACCTTTTAGCATGTATATCGGGATTCAGACAATAACTCTGAAAGATACTCATGGACAAAACTTAAGGAAGTTCTACCTTTTAGCATGTATATCGGGATTCAGACAATAACTCTGAAAGATACACTCATGGACAAAACTTAAGGAAATTGTACCTTTTAGCATGTATATCGGGATTCAGACAATAACTCTGAAAGATACTCATTGACAAAACTTAAGGAAGTTATACCTTTTAGCATGTATATCTGGATTCAGACAATAACTCTGAAAGATACTCATGGACAAAACTTAAGGAAGTTGTACCTTTTAGCATGTATATCGGGATTCAGACAATAACTCTGAAAGATACTCATGGACAAAACTTAAGGAAGTTCTACCTTTTAGCATGTATATCGGGATTCAGACAATAACTCTGAAAGATACTCATGGACAAAACTTAAGGAAGTTATACCTTTTAGCATGTATATCTGGATTCAGACAATAATTCTGAAAGATACTCATGGACAAAACTTAAGGAAGTTATACCTTTTACCATGTATATCAGGATTCAGACAATAACTCTGAAATATACAGTCATGGACAAAACTTAAGAAAGTTGTACCTTTTAGCATGTATATCGGGATTCAGATAATAACTCAGAAATATACACTCATGCACAAAACTTAAGAAAGTTGTACCTTTTAGCATGTATATCGGGATTCAGATAATAACTCTGAAAGATACTCATGGACAAAACTTAAGGAAGTTATACCTTTTAGCATGTATATCGAGATTCAGACAATAACTCTGAAAGATACACTCATGGACAAAACTTAAGGAAATTGTACTTTTTAGCATGTATATCGGGATTCAGACAATAACTCTGAAAGATACTCATGGACAAAACTTAAGGAAGTTATACCTTTTAGCATGTATATCTGGATTCAGACAATAACTCTGAAAGATATTCATGGACAAAACTTAAGGAAGTTGTACCTTTTACCATGTATATCAGGATTTAGATAATAACTTTGAAAGTTATTTGATACAGAGTAACCTTTATTGAAGACACACGAAATAACCAAGTGTGAACAAAATTGACTCTGTCTCCTTTAAAAAAAACAGACCACCGGCAAAATGAAAGAATTTTCACTTCCTTAAGTTTTCTCCATCAGTATAAATTTGTTTACACTTGGTTATCTCGTGTGTCTTCAATAAAAGTCACTGTGTATAAAATATATTTCAGAGTTATTGTCTGAATCCAGATATGCATGCTAAAAGATACAAATTCCTTAAGTTTTGTCCTTGAGTGTATTTCACAAACAGGGTGATGCAAATTAATGATATCGGTATTGATGATGCATATTTCAATATCAATTATGTAAATAAAGATGTGGTTCAATATTAACCTTACAATCCCATATCTTTCTCTATGTACAAGACATCAAAAAAATAAGAAAAAAAGGGGAGGCATCTCCTTATCGTGCAACTGAAAGTTTCTGATGGCTTGCACCATCTATCGGAATAAATATCAACTATTCGTGATTTTTTAATTATTCCAGAATTGGCCAAATATTAATTAATCAAAAAATGTGTATTTGGCCAATTCTGGAATAATTATTGATTAATCAAGAATGGGTATTTGGCCAATTCTGGAATAATTATTGATTAATCAAGAATGGGTATTTGGCCAATTCTGGAATGATTAAAAATCAACGAATAGTTGATATTTATTCCGATAGATGACGCAAGCCATCAGATTGCACGATAAGAATATGCCTTTTTTCTCAATTTATGCACCTTATCCCAGTATAATGTCACATTTGTACTATTTTTCTACATAAAAACATCCTGAAATCTAGGACTTCGTGTGATTTAGAGGAGAAGAAAAAAAAAAGAGGAACGCCAAAAAGGAAAAAAAGGATTTGCTCCTGCCAAGCCAACTGATTACATTTCCATATGTATTGACGTAGCTTATCTGTAAATTGGAAGCCAATCCCCAGGGAACTATAAATAAATTTGAATCTTTCGTTCTAACCCCCTATAAAACTGAAGGCTGTGGAACCACTTTTTTTCTTGTTTAGGGAGCTCTTCTTTATGGGAATCTGTAGCCTTGGATTTGTCGTGATTGTGATTATCTCTTTAGACATACAGAGTAATTGGTCGTGTTTCCTGTTGAACATGTGAGGTACACAAAAGTAGGACTTTGTCTGTTAACATTTAGATGGGTTTAGTAGGACAGCTTTCATGGTGGCCCTATCAGCAATACAAGATGCTCAGACATACTTCGTCTGTTCTGCCCATTTCCTATATATATATAGTATATTTTAAACTGTATAATAATAACACTTTTAGTATATTTCACATATCTTCCAATTAGTTAGACCCGATACTTTATAAGATCCTACCTTTCTATTAAAATGTATACTGCTCCTATTTGCTACCACCCCCATATTTTGTATATACAAGTATGCTTTTATGATATATCTTTATTAATACAACCTGTACACCCTTATTTGTATTTAACCTCAAAATGAAGACGTCAAAATAAAAAGCCAAAGAGTGGCCAGATGGTGGCAGCTGGGGCAGAGAGAGAGGAAATAGCCAACGCCCAGATGGGGACCCCTTCAGGACTTTTTATAAACGACCTCTGTAAACAGGACAGTTTTTTAGCAGGGGGTCAGGACAGTATGTGCCACCATGTGTCCATCGGGAGACCGCTTATGTCTCTCTCTCTGTCTCTCTATCCATGTCTCGTTGTTAGAAATCCAGGTTTGTGTCATGGCCTCTACCTCTGTCCCGTGGGCTCTTTCCGATCACTCTCGGTGCTATCATCTAACCCTGCCTCTGCTTCTTTTTGTCCGCGTGCGGGAAGAACATCAACACTCACCTCACGTACACGACTGCCAGTTTATCCATACATCGACAGTATCATTTGCAAAAATATTACATATATATATATGGCGAGTTATTGTTTATAAAAACAGGTGATGAATTCTACATAGTTTTGGTGATGGAGAGACAAAACAACTATTGCGTGTCTTCTGGACATCTTCCCTTTTAACGATATTCTTCACTTTTGTGTCAAACTTTAAAACTGGTAATACAATGCAATCATCGGCCAATGAATCAGAGAGAAATATATGTAAATATATTTCAATTGTTGATAGTTATATGAAATAGTTGATTTCTGTCTAAATTCTTGTCGCCGGGCACCTTGAAGAATATATTATGGGTATTCCCCCCCTCTCTCTTTCACTCATGGACACAACTTAAGGAAGTGGAAACTCTTTAATGTCAATAGTTATCAGTTTTTTTGTTTGTTTGTTTGTTTTGAAGGAGACGGAGGCAATTTTGTTCACACTTGGTTATCTCATGTGTCTTCAATAAAGGTCACTGTGATATCTTTCAGATATCTTATTGTATGAATCCCGATATACGTGCTAAAAGGTAAAACTTCCTTAAGTTTTGTACAGAGTGGATATACACTTGGTTATCTCGTGTGTCTTCAATAAAGGTCACTGTAATATCTTTCATAGTTATTGTCACAATCCCGATATACATGTTAAAAGTTAAAACTTCCTTAAGTTTTGTCCATGAGTGCGTCTATTGATATATAGAATTTAATCTCATCGCTATTCACATTTTAAGTAACAATTCCCCTTCCAATATTCTGAGAGACTTTCTGTTATGTATATATAGTTTTTCTCTCTATATTTTTTAAATCCAATATAATTTTTCTATATATATATAAATTTAATATATATATACATGTTAAATTCAAGAAAAATAAAAATATAAAAATGGTTAGATGTTGATATTAAAATACTCATGTGAGCGGTCAGGAAATGCCAATTTTGTTTTTAAATATATATATATATATGTTATATAATCTAAAATGCAAATATTTTATTTTTTAAAACCTATATTTTATTTTCATTCATTGACTGTTCTACATTTTTGACCATAGATTTAGAACATAACACTTTGAATATATATATATTATTGTTGTAAATATGTATAATTGACCTACACCTTTTTTTTTTAATTTACGAATATAGAATTCATTTTATAAATTATATATTACTGTGAAAAATAATTAATGTGTAATTCTTTTCAAGTAATTGAAAATAAAAACTACTTGATGGGTAAATAACTATCTTTCTTTTTTCACGACTGCACCTTCAATTCCCTATCTTTTTCAACAACAAAACAAAATAATCATAACATAATATATATATATATATGAATTTTCAATATGATATGGTAGCATTGAATGTGTGAGTGAGAAAATAATATTTTTAATAAATACAAGTTTTTTCTAACAAAAAAAAATTAAATGACAAAAAAAATGTCAACATGCCCAATTAACATCAATGTATTTAAGGAAAACAAACTACATCAGTGATCAATTTCGCTTGTAAGTAAAAATGTTGATAGCTGATTTTTTCTTCTGGCGAGAAAATATTTATTAGCGCAGAAATTGGGTCGCTAATAAGCTCCAGAAATTTATTGGAGATCCAAAAAAAATAAATAAATAACACCTACTAAATAAGATATCGATCGAGTAGTTTGGCCCATGGTCAAATTTATTTCTAGATTATTTGTAAACAAAGTTTAGTTGTATATAAAAATCGGTGTATATAGCTTTTTAACTTTTATTTAGACAATTTTAATTTAGACACATGGACTTTTTATAGAAAAATGTCTAAATTGAAATGAAAAATGTCTAAATAAAAATTAAAATTGTCTAATTAAAAGTTAAAAAAACCTATACATTAGACCAGGGGTGGCGAACCTTTTTATATTAGAAGGCCAATTTTCATTTTACCATTTTTAAGAAGGCCGCATCCATATAAATATATTTATGTAGGATTTAATTAAAGGGATTTATATACAAAATTAAAATACATAATTTTCTTTGCAATTAAATAGTTTATTTTTTCAAAATGACATACAATTAATAAATTCCAAAAAATTTGACATTTAATTTTACAATCCAGAAAATTTAATGGGATTTCTATGGTTGTTTATTGGATGATAAAAAAGAAATATTTGGTTCAATTGACGTGGTACGTAATTTAAGTTGATCTTCCAAATGAACATCACTTATTTGACTTCTTAGGCGGGTTTTAATTTGAGTCATGTATGAAAATGTTGCCTCGCAGCAATATGTACTTCCAAAACATGAAAGAATTCTTCGTGCGTTTTGTCTTAGACGAGGATAAAATAACTGCAGTCTTCCATATTTCAATAGGATCTTTTTTTGAATCGAATTGTGATTTAAAGATATTATCTTCTCCTATCTCAAATAATTCCATTTGATATTCTTTGGGCGCTACGTCGATATCAACAAGGTGTGGTTCGAAAGTTAATTTAAGTGTGAGAACATGTTTTTCAAAATCTGAGAACCTTTTATTATATTCTTCAATTAATATATCCAGAACAGAAACATACTCATCCAAATTTTGAGGGGAATAATTTTGCTCCATCATAATTTCCGATAACTGCGGGAAATGTTCTTTAGAAATTTCTAATCGACCTAGTAAAGATTTAAAGAATAAAAGTTTTTTTCGAAAAGCTTGAATTTTTTTGCCACATTTCGTATATATATTTAGTTTTCATTGTCATGTCACATAAAAAGGCAGCATTTCTACAAAATTATTTATCTGATAAATCGCAATATTTCTTTTGTTCCTCAAAAAATTTAATTATTTGTTGACGCAGGGTGAATATTTTTAGCAAAACTTGTCCTCTTGATAACCAACGTATTTTGCTATGATATGGTAAGTCTCCATTGAATGTGTCATTATCTGACATTATTATATCTCGAAATTGACAATGACGCATTGAATTTGATCGAATAAAATTTAAATACCAATATTTTTTTCTAAAGTATCGTTCAAACTAGCCGACTTAGCACATAGGTTTTGTTGGTGCAAAATACAATGAAAAGAAATCAAGTTTTCTAAATTAGCATATTCTTTTTTTAATAACGAAATGAAACCTTCTCGCTTTCCTACCATGGGTACACACACTTACTAAATTATTTATATTTAACCCTGCTTCGCAGATTTTTATTTTGAAGTTCTCCAAGATGTCTATTCCTCGTGTCCTGCCTGAAAGTGTTCCTAATGCAAGCAACTCTTCAAAACATCGAAAATCCTCAGTAATAGCTCGAATAAAAAATAGAACCTGTGCTGAATCGGTATTGTCTGTGATTCATCCAATGCTATGGAGAAATATATATTTTCTTCTTTAATAATCTTGTGTTGCAGAACTGTTGTTTTATATTTGTAGCTAATTCGTGTTGTCGTTCGGTGATGGTTCCTCTTGAAAGAGGTAATTGTTTGTATTTATTTACTTTTTCTGGATGTAAACATTTGACCACTTCCACAATACATTCTTTTATCATTTCAACGTCGCTAAATGGTTTTCCCCCGTTTTCCAAGAATGTACGCTACTTTGTATGTTGCTTCCGTGGCATTATTATTTTGTTGAAAGAACTTATTGAAAGTTTGTTCCCATTCTTATTAAATAATCGATTCTCGTCCTTTAGAGTCCTTTTTTGTTTTTTAGACATGATTCTAAAATTAAAAGATATATGAAAATTTATACATAAAAAGACCATGCCGCACATAAAATTGTATTTTGAAAATACGGAAGAAATGGACTGAAATCAAAATCCTCATTTTTTTTACATAAGTTTAGTTTCACAGAAAATTATTATATTAATAATTGTTCAACTGATAAAAAATTTAAATTATGCAATGATTATTAAAATTTAAAATTAATTTACCCGTATTTTACTACAATACAATAGAAAACATTGTTCGATGTTTGTAATATGTATTATCTTACAACTTACCTTATTCAAAAAATAAACACCAATTTAGTAAAGTTGATACAGTTACACACCGGCAATTACGTTGCCTCGACGTTACTTGGACGTTACATTTAGTTTTAGTACTAGTATTGACCGCAAATCGGCGCTGCAGATATAGTGGTATAGTTATGTACTTCATTTTTAGCACGACACTTGATTTACTTTTAGAAATTTAAATACTTACATTTACTATATTATATATATTATATATTATTTATATATATATATATTGAAAATGGCATATCCTGACCAGGAGCACATGTGCTTTACAGAAGGCAGAGCGCCATCTGTAAAGCACATGTGCTCCTGGTCAGGATATGCCATTTTCAATATTGATTTCAACACCTGATCTTTTTATCTTTTATTTTTTCTTTCGTTTTTTAATATATATATATTTATATATATATACTAGCCGAATGACCCGGGCAACGCCCGGGTTTTACCCTATTAAATGTACCCTATTCAAATACTATTCGTTACAATTATAAATTGGCGCCGTGGATGTCACTCTTGTGAAACGTACCGCTCCAAACTTTGTGTCTGAGAAGCGATATTTTTATAGAAAGATGATCTGGCTTTTGTTTTCTGCTCGAATGAATGTTTTTCTGTTAGAATTTTGTTCCTGCATACAAAATAATGAGCTGGTTTCACCCGTGGTCTCTGCTTTTTGGAATTTTTCCCGTTATAATTTTGTATCTGATAATCAAACATGATACAGCAATATCATTGGGTGTTGTTCGTATTTTTTGCACGAATCATAATTAAAACCTTCTAAAAGTAAATTGGAAAGTCTATCACGCGAGTTTCGTGAGGCCAAAGTTCTTTCCCTGACATTCAGAATCCTGGCCGTATGTTCTTGTGGGGTTTCTGCCGCTCTCGAAGTACTGACCCTGTTTCTATTTTGCCGAAGCCTGTTCTCACGCTGTCCCACGGATTCCGCCGCTCTTGAGGTACTGTCCCTGTCTCTATCTTGTTGAAGCCTGTTCTCACGCTGTCCCACGGATTCCGCCGCTCTCGAAGTACTGGCCCTTTCTCGATTAATCCTAAGACGATGCTCACGTTGCACAGCAGTCTCAGCACTTCGCACAATACTTTTTTTACTCACTTCTGGTAGGACTTTTCCAATAGGTTTGTGTTTCTTGGGAGGCATCTCAGATCTCTAAAAGCTAAACAAAAGAAAAGAGTATAAAACAGTAATAAAAATAGGCAAAGTAGAGAAAAAATATGTTATTTAAAAGCTAAACAAAAGTAAAGAGTATAAAGCAGCCAATGGGCGCGCGCCGCCGTCAGATCCCCACGCGTTCTAGAGGGCGCTGTTTGTGAGCTAAGTTGAATAATTTGAATATATAGTTTTAATAATTGATTTATATATTTTTTAAAATAGCCTATCGTCTTCCCCGTATTCTTTTACCTATGTATGGAAATTTTGGTTTGAATTAGTGAACTACTGCGAATTTGTATACCGGACATACAGACAAACAGACATACAAACATTCATTTATATATATATATATATATATGACATTCATATTAGATATTTTCATAAAAATAATGAAAGTAATTGAAAACTGCGAAACAAAAATTATAGTTTTGAATTTATGAAAAGGCCACAACTTGGGCAAGAAAAGGCCACATGCGGCCTTAAGGCCGCACGTTCGCCACCCCTGCATTAGACTCTCCTATAACGCGAGTTTTTACAACGCGATTTCGTACAACGCGGTAAAAAAAATTGCGACAAATTTATTTATACAACGCGAATTTTCGTATAACGCGTAATAAAATAAAATGCGGAAATTTCCATATTGACAACTGTACAATACATTTAATTTTTATGCACACGCGTTTAGGTATTAAATTAGAATTTACATGTAAATATTTTGCAAATATAAAAAATTAGGAAACTTGCTTCTCAGGCATGATGATTAAAGTTGGAGAAAAAAAAAGAAAAATTGAAAAGGAGATATACTGTATCATGTAAAAATGTATTGTATAAAATGATGTATATAGGAAAAATAATTATATACTAAAACAAAACTAAATGTTATATTATTTTATATGCAAATATATATTTAAAAAAAAACAAATTACGTAGTGAATAAACTTTAATTCCTATAACGCGATTTCATACAACACGGAACACATTAATTGCGTTATAGGAGAGTCTACTGTATATGAATTTTTATTTTATATATATACTCTCTCTCTTAACGTAATTTATTATACATAAATGTTATTTAAAAAGTGTATTATTTTATTAATTCTTTAAAAATTCGAAAATTGTGTTGGTAAAATATAATATAACTAGACGAATGGCCCGGGCAACGCCCGGGTTTTACCCGAGTGCGTATATATTTTAAAACGTTTTAATTCAAATACTATTCGTTACAATTATAAATTGGCGCCAGTGAAACGTCCCGTTTCAAACTGTGTGTTTTTAAAATGTTTACGCACAATATATAGTATAATAATACAATTATTATATATATTGGCATCATATATTAACTTTATGAACGGAAAAATATGTCCAGGGTAGCCTAGTGGTCATGGCATCTGCCCGGTAAGCGGAAGGTCGTGGGTTCGATTCCCATCCCTTGACACTTTTTTTTATTTTATCCACTCTGACCAAAATCTATCCGTGAACTTCACACAGTGAACTTCACACAGACAGAATAAGGCAATTATATAAGTAGATTTTCTATAGTTTATATAAATCATCTCTCAGGGCAACAAAAAATAGAGGTATTAATAATAAATAAGTTTTTTTTTTAATATCATGGTAAAAAGGCTAAGGCTTACGGGGATAAATTAAGAAAAAAAAAAAGGCATTTCCTGATCGTGAAACTGAAAGTTGCTGATGGATTGCGCCATCTGTCGGAATAAATATCAACAAATCGTTGATTTTTAATTATTTCATAATTGATTAATAAAGGGTATTCAGCCAATTCTGGAATAATTAAAAATCAACGAGAATAGTTGATATTTATTCCGATAGATGGCGCAAGCCATCAGCAACTTTCAGTTGTACGATCATGAAATGCCTTTTTTTTTTTTCTTAATTTATTCATCTGATCCAAGTACAAATTCACTTTTGTACTATTTTTTACGGAGATAAGTTTCTTTTAAATTCATTTTAAAAAGTATATATATATATATTAGATAATAAACGGCATATATTGGATTTAATAAAATATTTATTTTGCCAATATTTCGGCTGGCTGAACGCCAACCTTTATCGAGGCATCACATTTTTGTATACACAAACTCAGCGCCGCATAGTGTTATAATATCACAGTTGAAATCAATTAAAAAACAGAGTAGGTGGGAGAAATTTGGGCATGAAAAAAATTATTATTAAAAAAATGCAATCAAAAATCTAAAATATCTTAAAATATAAAAGGAAAAAAGTTCTATCTTATATTTAAAAAATTGTAATAAGTACATAAAAATAATTCATTAATAACTCATAAGGAGATAAATGTAAAAATGTATGTATCTATTAAAACATTTGAAAATAAATTTAAAATGATTTAAACAAAAAACTGTAAGAACCTTATAAAAAGTTTTAAAAAATGTGGGTATTTAAAAAATTCATTTCAAAATTTAGGATATCGATTTATAAATAAGTAAAAAATATTTTCTAAAAATGCATTAAAATGGAAGTTAAAACAATTTAGGATGAATAAATGAGAAAATAAATTAAAAAATGGAAACTAAAAAGTTTAAATTATTGCATGTAAAATGTTAAATATTTAATGTATCAATACTTTTGCGTTTTGGAGCGATAAATGTAAAAATAATTAAACAAGTGGTATGTATTAATTATACAGGTAATTACTAATGTGTGAAAATATAATTTAAGAAATCACTGGTATTACAACAAAATATAAAGTAAAATTAAAGCAAAAATATAAAAAACAAAGTTATGAAATTTAAAAAACGGCACCTCTCCCTTTAAAATAGTACATAATAAGTCAATTAAAAAATAAAAATTAACTAATTGAAATTAAAATAATTAGACAAAAAAAAATTAAGAAGATCTAAATAGTGTGTAGATGTCTGGTAAATCAATTTTCCTATTTATGCTTTCTTTGTCTTTTACAGAGGCCCAGCTTTCTAAGAACAATCGGCAGTGTTTTTCTTTAATGTTCTGGTATAAAATAGCTGTATTTTCGAAATCCGGAGTGTGGTTGTTTTTTAGTGCATGATCAACAAGGAGAGATAGTGGGTTGTAATTCCTTAGTCCTGATTTGTGTTGATTTATACGATCTTTGAGTGGTTTGCTGGTTCCCCCTATATAATTAGCTTGACAATTGTTACAAGGTATTTTGTAAATTACATTGATTTTGTTTTCCATTTTGTTAATTAGCTTAGTGTCTGGATGGCGTAGGGCCTTTTTTAAATTTAAAGATGATTGATAGGTGGTTGTGATGTTGTATCTCTTTAGGACTCTGGCGATGCGTTCAGAGCCGTAGCTGTAGGGGAGGGAGCAGAAAAGCTTTTTTGATTGAACAGGGGTGTTATTTAAAAGTGGAGATTTTGGTTTATAAAAATGTTTTTCGATAAATTTGCTTGGGTAATTGTTGTTTTTTAATTCACTGAATATTCTATTTCTCTCCACTATATCATTAATTTTTGACGAGCAATGGGTATCTAATCTTTTGGAGAGAGATTTAACCACAGCGATTTTATGGTGAACTGGGCCAAAAGAATTGAAATTTAAATAATTACCTGTGTGGGTTGATTTTCTAAAAATACTAGTTTCTATTTGGTTAAATTTTCTTTTGAGCTGTAAATCTAAAAATGCCAGAGAATTATTATTTTCAATTTCATGTGTAAATTTTAAAAATGGTTTTAAATTATTAAAAAAAATTGAAATTACTACAAAATCTGATTCTGTAATGCAATAAATATCATCTATGTACCTTTTCCAAAAAATAATTTTGAGTTGCTTTGATTCTGTGACAACTTGATCAATTTGGTCCATGAAAATGTTTGCTAAAGCCGATGAGATAGGGTTTCCCATCGGTAAGCCTTTGATTTGTCTGAAGAATTTATTTTGGTGGCTAAAATAATTGTGTTCCAAACAAAGTTTAATTAAATCAATCAAATCATCTGTGGAGAAAGGGAAATCTAGATTTTGAAGGGTTTCTGTAAATTTTTGGAGTGCTTGAATAGCTTCATTGTGGGGGATTGAAGTGTAGAGTGATTCAACGTCGAAAGATACCATACGGCTATTATTAGAAATTTTAACTTCCATTTTAATGCATTTTTATAAAATATTTTTTACTTATTTATAAATCGATCTCCTAAATTTTGAAATGAATTTTTTAAATACCCACATTTTTTAAAACTTTTTATAAGGTTCTTACAGTTTTTTGTTTAAATCATTTTAAATTTATTTTCAAATGTTTTAATAGATACATACATTTTTACATTTATCTCCTTATGAGTTATTAATGAATTATTTTTATGTACTTATTACAATTTTTTAAATATAAGATAGAACTTTTTTCCTTTTATATTTTAAGATATTTTAGATTTTGATTGCATTTTTTTTATAATAATTTTTCATGCCCAAATTTCTCCCACCTACTCTGTTTTTTAATTGATTTCAACTGTGATATTATAACACTATGCGGCGCTGAGTTTGTGTATACAAATATGTAATGCCTCGATAAAGGTTGGCGTTCAGCCAGCCGAAATATTGGCAAAATAAATATTTTATTAAATCCAATATATGCCGTTTATTATCTAATGAATTAAGTATGGATTGCTCTATTTTCAAAACGATTTTAACCAGTTTTGGTACCGACGCGTTTTGGTACCGCCAGAACAATGGAAAGGCTTAGACTTTCTATCAACAGTTGGAAATTACACTTACATTTTAATCACCAGTGTCTCGCCGCAAGCATAATTCCACCTTCTTTAATTTTAAAAGATCCTGTCCGCACAAATTATTCTAGAAAAATATTATTTGAAACAGGTAAGAAACTTTTAAATGCTAGAATAAAAAATTGTCATTATAATTTAAACAAATTACAATTAAATATTGATCAATTAATTCCTAAACTAAAAGGAATTTTAAATGATGAAGTTTTTGACAAATTTTATAAGTGCTTAGATATCAAATGTCAAAATAAAGCCACTGCTATTCGCAACATTCAATCAAAAAAATTAAACACTTGGCAACAAAAAACACAACCCCAATCTCACCAAAATACTGTTATTAATCTTTCTAATCAATCAATTACACCCGAAATTAAGACACTTCTATTAAAGGGCTTAAACTTCGTACCTTCAAAAAAAATTGATATTCCTAAAACCCTAACTGCCATAGAAAATTCGATAAAACAATTACCAGATAATAATAAGGGTAAAATTAGAACAGAAGTTACTCCTATTATTAAAAATTTAGAACGAAAAAACAAGACTAATTTAAATCAAGGAGAAAGACAAGCCATTAGATCGTTAAAGCAAAATAATGATATTGTTATCACACCCTCTGATAAAGGAAGAAATACAGTAATTATGAACACAACTGATTACAACACTAAGGTAGAAGAGTTACTTCAAGATAAAGAAATTTATGAACCTTTAACAAAAAACCCTTCACCTAATTTTACTAAAGATTTTAATAAAAAACATAATAAAATCATACGTTCACATAAATTAGACAAAAAAACTTTTGAAAATTTAAAGGCTGAGGACAAGAATTTACCAAACTTCTATGGCCTCCCAAAAGTACATAAGCCAAACTTACCTTTACGTCCGATTGTTTCCTATGCTGTTTCTCCTCTTTACCCCCTCACTAAATTTATTTCATCCATCATCTCTCCCCTCCAGAAATTACTTCCCCACACTGTCCCTAATTCTACAGTAGCTGCAAAAACGATCAGAAACCTTTCAATTTCTAATAATAGCCGTATGGTATCTTTCGACGTTGAATCACTCTACACTTCAATCCCCCACAATGAAGCTATTCTAGCACTCCAAAAATTTACAGAAACCCATCAAAATCTAGATTTCCCTTTCTCCACAGATGCTTTGATTGATTTAATTAAACTTTGTTTGGAACACAATTATTTTAGCCACCAAGATAAATTCTTCAGACAAATCAAAGGCTTACCGATGGGAAACCCTATCTCATCGGCTTTAGCAAACATTTTCATGGACCAAATTGATCAAGTTGTCACAGAATCAAAGCAACTCAAAATTATTTTTTGGAAAAGGTACATAGATGATATTTATTGCATTACAGAATCAGATTTTGTAGTAATTTCAATTTTTTTAAATAATTTAAAACCATTTTTAAAATTTACACATGAAATTGAAAATAATAATTCTCTGGCATTTTTAGATTTACAGCTCAAAAGAAAATTTAACCAAATAGAAACTAGTATTTTTAGAAAATCAACCCACACAGGTAATTATTTAAATTTCAATTCTTTTGGCCCAGTTCACCATAAAATCGCTGTGGTTAAATCTCTCTCCAAAAGATTAGATACCCATTGCTCGTCAAAAATTAATGATATAGTGGAGAGAAATAGAATATTCAGTGAATTAAAAAACAACAATTATCCAAGCAAATTTATCGAAAAACATTTTTATAAACCAAAATCTCCACTTTTAAATAACACCCCTGTTCAATCAAAAAAGCTTTTCTGCTCCCTCCCCTACAGCTACGGCTCTGAACGCATCGCCAGAGTCCTAAAGAGATACAACATCACAACCACCTATCAATCATCTTTAAATTTAAAAAAGGCCCTACGCCATCCAGACACTAAGCAAATTAACAAAATGGAAAACAAAATCAACGTAATTTACAAAATACCTTGTAACAATTGTCAAGCTAATTATATAGGGGAAACCAGCAAACTACTCAAAGATCGTATAAATCAACACAAATCAGGACTAAGGAATTACAACCCACTATCTCTCCTTGTTGATCATGCACTAAAAAACAACCACACTCCGGATTTCGAAAATACAGCTATTTTATACCAGAACATTAAAGAAAAACACTGCCGATTGTTCTTAGAAAGCTGGGCCTCTGTAAAAGACAAAGAAAGCATAAATAGGAAAATTGATTTACCAGACATCTACACACTATTTAGATCTTCTTAATTTTTTTTTGTCTAATTATTTTAATTTCAATTAGTTAATTTTTATTTTTTAATTGACTTATTATGTACTATTTTAAAGGGAGAGGTGCCGTTTTTTAAATTTCATAACTTTGTTTTTTTATTTTTTTGCTTTAATTTTACTTTATATTTTGTTGTAATACCCGTGATTTCTTAAATTATATTTTCACACATTAGTAATTACCTGTAATTAATACATACCACTTGTTTAATTATTTTTACATTTATCGCTCCAAAACGCAAAAGTATTGATACATTAAATATATAACATTTTACATGCAATAATTTAAACTTTTTAGTTTCCATTTTTTAATTTATTTTCTCATTTATTCATCCTAAATTGTTTTAACTTCCATTTTAATGCATTTTTAGAAAATATTTTTTACTTATTTATAAATCGATCTCCTAAATTTTGAAATGAATTTTTTAAATACCCACATTTTTTAAAACTTTTTATAAGGTTCTTACAGTTTTTTGTTTAAATCATTTTAAATTTATTTTCAAATGTTTTAATAGATACATACATTTTTACATTTATCTCCTTATGAGTTATTAATGAATTATTTTTATGTACTTATTACAATTTTTTAAATATAAGATAGAACTTTTTTCCTTTTATATTTTAAGATATTTTAGATTTTTGATTGCATTTTTTTTTATAATAATTTTTTCATGCCCAAATTTCTCCCACCTACTCTGTTTTTTAATTGATTTCAACTATGATATTATAACACTATGCGGCGCTGAGTTTGTGTATACAAAAATGTGATGCCTCGATAAAGGTTGGCGTTCAGCCAGCCGAAATATTGGCAAAATAAATATTTTATTAAATCCAATATATGCCGTTTATTATCTAATGAATTAAGTATGGATTGCTCTATTTTCAAAATATATATATATATGTAGTAAAATCAAAAAAGCATATCCTGACCACAAGCACATGAGCTTTATTGATGGCAGATTTTTATTATTTCATTTTTTCATTATTATTTTCGCACATTTATCTGTTATATACAAGGTAGAGGCCATAAGTCCCGAATTATTTTATTTTTAAAATTAAAAATTAAAAGGCAAACTATAATTTAAAAAAAACTATAACTATTTTATTTTAGGTAATAGATTTAAACCTTAGTATAATATAATGCGGCTTGTGATTGTAAAACGACATTTGAAATTATCCCGCATGTGTTTATTTTCAACGAAAAATCAAAATTTATTTTAAGGAGAAATGACGATTATTTCTTCTTAAAATAAATTTTATTTTTTTGTTGAAAAGAAATTCATGCGGGATAATTTCAAATGTCGTTAAACTTTAGTAATATAAGTATTTTAAAAATCTACAAAACTCTTTAAAATGAAAATCAATTATTTTTCTAAAATGAATATTTGCATTCAAAACTATTTTCTTTAAGGATTAAATTTCTCATTTTAACATTGATCGTATGACAGAAAAAAAAATAATAATAATTCTATTTACCTAGATTTAAGAAAAAAAATCTAAAATATTTAAATGCAAATATACAGAAATTTCAAAGATAAATAGCTTTTTAAAAACTCTAAAATAATATCAGACGATTGTTTACGAGAGGTTTATTATTGGATTATACGAGCAGCCGATAGCTCTCTTCAGATCTTTTTACATAGAGGATATAAACATATATTTTTGATATCTTCTTAAAATATAGATAAGGGTTTACTGGATTAGAATGAAATTTCGTATTTCGCTATTTCTATTAACCTTTACATTTATTGATAAGATTGATTTCATTTTTAAAATATATTTTATATTGAGAGAGATATATTATAAAATTGAAAAAAAAAAACGAAGATGGCATATCCTGACCATGAGCAGATGCTTCTTTGTTTTTAATATCAACACCTGACCTTTTTTTCTATTATTTTTTCACATATTATAAAATAAAAAATAAAAAAGGCATATCCTGACCAGAAGCACATGTGCTTTTCAGAAGGCAGAGCGACATCTGGTGGAACAGAAATAAACTATTAATTGATTTAGCCTGTTTTCTGATATTTGGCCAACCCAATTTCTTGATAAATCAAGAAAAGCCATCCACAAACGCGTTTCGCGCTGTTGGCTCTCGTCAGCGTGGAGTAGGCTGTACCACTGCGACCAAAAATATTTTAATATCAACACCTGATCTTTTTATTATTTTTTCACATATTATAAAATATATTTGTTTTAAAACATATAATGCATTGAGAAATAAAGTGCCCATGTGTATTTCTTTATTTTAAAAAATAAGGCTTTTTTTTTTTCAACTTGGAAGCTAACTAGTGAAAATTTCATTGAAATCAACGTTTAGTCGTATTCTGTTCCACTAGATGGTGTTCTGCCATCTAAAAAACACTCATGTTAATGATCAGGATATTCCTAATTTGTTTTTAATATCAACACCTGACTTTTATTTATTTATTTTTAAAATTATTTTTTCACATGGCGCGATATATGTATATTATATTTTAAAAAATATAAGATTTCTGTTGCTTTGGATCATCTTGATGATTAACCTATGGCAATGCAGTCGTGGTTAAATTCTTGATAGAATAATAATAAAAATGGTTTTGATCAGTAATTGCTTTTATTGTGCTTAAGGAATATATAAAACATAATTTGGTAAAAAGTACTGCCTGGCTTAAGGCGAGTAGAATAAGGAAAACAAAAGATTATTTACATAATGTACAAAAATTTTGAGCCGACCAACGGGGAAGAGAGAAAATATCTTTATTTACGGGCTACTAACCAAAAGTTATGATTTTTGAGCCCAAAATCGATGTCAGGTGGCAAGGGACCCTAGGATGTGGAAGCAGGAGATGTCTCGCAGGGGTGGTAGAAACGTTGGGCAAGCAGGGGAATAGCGCCAGGGTGCAGTGAGGCGGGTGCGTTGAATAGGCCAGGAATCCAGGAGAAGTGGCAGATGATAATGGAGGCAGAAGGTCCTTGAAGCCTAGAACTTGAGGGCCCTAGACTTCAGGATGGGGCAGCTTGAGGCTCTCGCCTCGTGCTTGTCAGGAAGGCCCTGGGAGCAGCAGTTGGCACATTTGGAGGTGCGCTGGTCAGCAATGGATGGGCAGGTTCGGCCTTCATGGCCGTCTTCACCGCAGTGGAAGTACTTAGGAGCTCTGGTGCATTGGGCAGAGTTGTGGCCGAAGCCACAACAGCGGAAGCAGACGCGGGCGCGGATGGACTCCTCGAAGTTGAGGATTACTCCATCCACCACGATCCTCCCGCGAACGCCCAGGGCTCTAAAGGTCTTGAGGTCCACCTCGATGAAGGCGGTGCAGGTCCCGTTTCTGGGTGCAGAACGGTGCGCCACGCGCACCACCTTGTCCCCAGGAAGTTTTCTAACAGCAGCGGTTTCCAGGAAGGTCTCCTCAATTGTGGAGTTGGATGTCTCCTCATCCACTTTGAAGAGGCAGATCCGTGGCAGGATCTCCTTCTGCTGGCGGACCTTCATTCCATTCAACTTGCTGGCCAGGGAGGTTGTAACCTCAGGGATGGTGTCAGGATTGCTGGAATGGAGGACCAGCTTCCCCTTGGTGCGCAGGGAGGCCCAAACGCCTTGGGGGAGAGTGTGAGCAGCGCGGACTGTTTTCAGCATCTCCCTTGGGTCAGCCTGTGGGTCATCTGAGATGACCACTGTGTGGGCCGCCGATTTTTCTCCATGAAGGATCACTTGGGCGGCCGCAGGCTTGGAGACGTGGGAAGGCACAGGTTTTGAAGGACCATTCAGGTTTGTCCTCTTTGCAGGCGGGTTGGGAGCTTCAGACTGCTTCCTTTTGGTTGGAGCAGGAGCAGGCAGGGAGGAGGCAGGCTTCTTGGCAGGGAGAGCAGCAGGAGCAGGAGTGGCGGGCTTGATTGGGTCAGTCTGGGAGCTGGTTTCATTGCAGGAAGGAGCAGGGCAGGTTTGAGTGCCGCGGCAAGCAGTCTTGGGCTTGTTGGCCTCCTCAATTTCGTCCAACTCTGCGAAGGACTCGAGGGTGTCAGTGAGGTTCTCTACATTGGTAGCGAGGGCCTTGATCATTTCAGTCCGCGAGGCGATGTAGCGTATCAGGTCCTCATGCAGGGATTTCAGGGCAGGATGGCCAATGGAGCTCAGGATGCTGCAGTTGCGTGAGATCACCATCTCATCTTCCCTCTCCAGGTCGGCGACGTTCACGATGCGGGTTGTAGGCTTGTAGGCCTTCTTTTTCTTCTTGGCAGGATTCATGTCAAGAGCGATACGACGACCAACGGGGAAGAACAACAACGAGTTTTTATAGGGGAAGTGTGACCTCGGGCGGTCGATTTAGCAGAGTATTTGCATCTATGAAATATATAATTTCAAATAGAATAATATTTTAATATAACATGTATATATACAGTTAAACCTGTCTATAGCGCCCCCTCTTTGGACTCACCAAAATAGGGTGCTATAGAGAGGGGGTGCTATAGACAGGTCACTTTTAATGTAATATGTTTACATTTTAATGTTTAAAATCAGGCGCTATAAAGAGGAAGGCGCTATTTAGAGTGGCGCTATATACAGGTTTTACTGTATATTGATTCTAAAACTATATAATAAAAATACAAAACATTTATGATTATTATAAACTTGTTAAAGAATAATATGAAATATAGAGCAATTATGTATATAATTTCTTGAGATATCAAATTACATTTAAAATTAAGAATGGGAAAATATTATTTAATATTGAAAATTCTTCATGCATCTTGTTTTTTTTTTATGTTAAAATATCTTATTTATATAATTATTTGTATATGTTTCGTTTTTTTTCTATAGTTATAATTTACTAGCCGAGTGGCCCGGGCAACGCCCGGGTTTTACCCGACTGGACCCGGCTTCGCCTGGGTAGTGTTCGAGCGAGGTTTACTCATGAATGAATAGAGGCCCCAGCTGTTTGTAAACTCAATGTAATGAATTTTCTTTCAGCAAAATGGAGATAAATTGCAAACAGCAATATCGAAAATGCGTGTAAAAAAATCTGTAATATAGGATCCATTTCACAAACACATCTAATGAATAGAGTGCTGTTTGGAGGAGTGGTCTAAACTGTTGATTTTTAAAAACCATGACCCGGGGTCATCGAATGCAGATTCAGACACTTTGTTCTGAAAAAAAAAATTGCCCCAATGGCTCCTGTTTCTTGAAAAAGTCCAACCCCTCCAGTGAGTGCAAGTAACCAAACTGGGCTTTTATTCTTAAAAATAAAAAAAATCTAATGATTAGTGTGAATAAAGGAAAATGGTCGGCACAACCTGAAAATTTCACTTTGTCCACTTCACTCTCGGCTGTCCAAGAAGAAACAGCCAGAGCAAACATTTTAAAGGGCACCAAATCCGGCATTTACATATCTAAATAGTTGAGCAACTTTTATAAATGTAATATATTTCTGCAATATTGAAATACCTGGACTTGGAAGAATTTTGTATTAGTTATTGTTGCAGTTTTAGAAAAGTGTGGGAAATTGGATATTTTAACAAAAGAATATAATTTTTAAAATGGTATATAAAATAAAAAGGAAATTTGCATAATTTTCTAATAGTCAAGGGCAATTGTAA
Source organism: Cordylochernes scorpioides (assembly GCA_030710605.1). Taxonomy (NCBI): domain Eukaryota; kingdom Metazoa; phylum Arthropoda; class Arachnida; order Pseudoscorpiones; family Chernetidae; genus Cordylochernes; species Cordylochernes scorpioides. The sequence continues at coordinate 54,121,602 of CP092879.1, forward strand.
AAATACCAAAAAAGCAAGACCAAATAAAAAAATATATATATATATGTGTGATGTTTCAGTAACAGCATTGTTGCCATATAAAGACAAAATTACTGAATGTATTCAGTACCTTTGTCTGAAGATAGCCAAAATGTAACTGAAACCACACATAATGTAATTATTTGTATTCGGTCTTGCTTCCTTTTTTTTTTTTTAATTATCCCTAGTACGCGTGGTACAGGCCATGATAACCATGGTGGGTAGGTAGCGACTGCTTTTACTGTAAGCGCACCACATGTCTACAAATGTGATACATTGCTACCAGCTAAATGCATTTTCACTATGGTGTGATTTCCACATGATGGATCTGTAGACACATTATAATCTCTCCAGAGCTTAAGGTAGCAAACAGTACTTTCACATTATATAAATATCAATGCCAAAATCCAGAGTTATGATAGCATGTTGCAGTGTAATGTAGACCTGCAGGATGGGAAAAAGCAATATTATTTCCGGATTTAATTTGAAAGTATTATGAAACGTTAAATATATATATATTATCTTTACTTTTAAAAGCATGAAAAAAGCTATCTTGATTTGAATAAATTTAGTCTAGAAACAAACATCATGTAAAATTATGCACCAATCGATTGCTGATTGTATATTTCTTTATTTAAATATGAGCATATTTGCATCTATATATCTAAATACATTTATTCAAAAATATGGTATTACCCCATAGATATATATGAGCAGTTATTTATTGTGAAGCAGATAAATATAAACCCTAACTAAACAAATGACAGCAAAAACAATTTGAGCCTACCCTTAAAAAAGCAGTTACTGAAAATGCATAGCTGCTGCTTACAATATAAATGCTATTAGAGCATAAACATATTACATGGAACAAACATATAGTAAAATATACGTAGCAAGTTATATAGAAATACATACTTTTTTCAAGAAATATACTTTTTACAACTTCAATAAAATTTATACTTACTCTAAATATAAGAAAAAAAATAGAATACTGTCTCAATTTGTCTTAAAATAGGAATATTCCTTATGAGAATCAAATAGTAAACCTTATCTTTTAAAATGTAGATCGTTATATTTACACTAACTAAAATAAACGAAGCAAAAAATATATGAATAAGCTGCGAAATAAATAATATTTCCAATTAATTTAATTTGAAAAAATATTACTAAATAAATAAATAAAATCTTAACTTCTAAAAAGGAAAAAAAAGGTTATTCGAAATACAATTTTTGCACTTTTAGCCTAAATGCTAAACTAAAACCTCAGCTAACTACGCGCGATATTTCACAATACAGTTTTAATTAACCCAGGTTCCGGGGACGTATAAATTTGATAACGATCGATTAATATTATCTCCAAAGAGTTTAAAAATATATAAATAATCTTACCTTCTAAAGACATTCATCGTGTAAAATTACAAAACAACAAAATTACAAATTAAAAACAAACAACGTGTAAAATTATTAACCAATCAAATTCATTTATCGTCGCGACCAGTGCGCCGCCAAGCGGCAAAAGGCGGGAACTAATCCATCTCAGTTAAATAATTTTAAAAAAAAGTACATTAACCTTTGTAGTTTTTTGAATAGCCTATATGTTAAACGAAATCTTCAGCTACCTACATGCGAAATTCCATAATGATTGAGTCAGTAGATTTTGCGTGATGCGATAACAAACATCGATTTCGCATTTCATTTTTATAGATATAAGGATATACAGTGGTACCTCGACATACAAGTTTAATTCGTTCCGCAACCTTGCTCGTATCTTGAATTACTCGTATCTCGAAGCAAATTTCCCCATACAAAATTCCCATTTAAAATCACAGATTAATATCTTCAACACTACCGGACCGAACTCGTATCTCGAATTTCGCTCGTAACTCAAAGCAAAAAATCACTTGCTCGTCGTCTCGTATCTCGAAAAACTCGTATGTCGAGGTACCACTGTATATTTAAAATAGAGCAATCCATACTTAAATAATTAGATAGTTAAAAAGGCATATATTGGATTGAATAAAAGATTTATTTGCCAATATTTCGGCTGGCTGAACGCCAACCTTTATCAAGGCATTACATTTTTGTAAACACAAACTCAGCGCCGCATAGCTGTGATATTATAACACTATGCGGCGCTGAGTTTATGTATACAAAAATGTAATGCTTCGATAAAGGTTGGCGTTCAGCCAACCGAAATATTGACAAATAAATATTTTATTCAATCCAATATATGCCTTTTAACTATCTAATATATATGTATATATTACATATTATTCACAAACATGAAAATCAGAATAAAAGATAACCCCTATTTATAATGAACTTTTAATTATACACACATATCTCTCTCATTACACTATATATTTGAAACTATTATAGACACGCGTATGATTCTTTTTTAAAAATAAACAATACGCGTCTATAATAGTTTCGAATTTTGATAACAGATGGCGCGCTAATGCATTACACTATATATTTATTTAATAATTCTTTTATAGATAAAAATTAAAAATTGAAAATTCAGTGCCTCAAATAATTTCAACACAGTGATTGATTTGAAATATTTCCATCATCAGAATTTTTAATCTATTTTTTTTTCTTTTACTATTTTTTTGCTAAGGTAGCAACACATCAAATTAAAAACATATTGTAATACCTTACCGTAAATCAATATTGGTGTTTTTTATTTGATATTTATATAGAGCTTATAAGCTATCTAGTCTATAATTCTTAGTAATATTTATATTTGACAAAATTACCAATATATTTTATACAATAATTATTATGAAAAAACGATAGAAAAAAAAAATAAAAGATAAGTGGGTCAGGTGTTGATACAAGGTGGGATCAATAAATAAGGTGAATTATAATTTATTTAAAAAAATAAGAACGATAATAAAAATTAGGACTTGATTTATCTACTTATATAATTGCCTTATTTTGTCTGTCTGAAGCTCACGGATAGAATGCGCGCCCATTGGCTGCCGGCGAACACGTGATCTCCCTGCCCCCCTCTAGACAACCCTGTTATCAGCTGTGTGATACATACACCTGTCTATAGCGGCCATTCTAGACAACCCTGTTATCAGCAGTGTGTTACATCCACCTGTCTATACAGACCACCCTGTCTATAGCGGCCACTCTAGACAACCCTGTTATCAGCTGTGTGATACATCCACCTGTCTATACAGACCACCCTGTATATAGCGGCCATTCTAGATAACCCTGTTATCAGCAGTGTGATACATACACCTGTCTATACAGACCACCCTGTCTATAGCGGCCACTCTAGACAACCCTGTTATCAGCTGTGTGATACATACACCTGTCTATACAGACCACCCTGTCTATAGCGACCACTCTAGACAACCCTGTTATCAGCTGTGTGATACATCCACCTGTCTATACAGACCACCCTGTATATAGCAGCCATTCTAGATAACCCTGTTATCAGGTGTGTGATATGTGTCTATAGCGGCCACTCTAGACAACCCTGTTATCAGCTGTGTGATACATCCACCTGTCTATACAGACCACCCTGTCTATAGCGGTCACTTTAGGCAACCCTGTTATCATCAGTGTGTTACATTCACCTGTCTATACAGACCACCCTGTATATAGCGGCCATTCTAGATAACCCTGTTATCAGCAGTGTGATACATACACCTGTCTATACAGACCACCCTGTCTATAGCGGCCACTCTAGACAACCCTGTTATCAGCTGTGTGATACATACACCTGTCTATACAGACCACCCTGTCTATAGCGACCACTCTAGACAACCCTGTTATCAGCTGTGTGATACATCCACCTGTCTATACAGACCACCCTGTCTATAGCGGCCACTCTAGGCAACCCTAGGAAGCAAGATGTATACAAGGTGTAGACAAGATGAAGATCTAGATGAAGATTAAAACGTTTTTAAAATATATTCGCACTCGGGTAAAACCCGGGCGTTGCCCGGGCCATTCGTCTAGTTCAAAATAATCACCTTGGCTTTCTATATATCGTCTCCATCGTTCTGGAAACTTGTAAATACCCTCTTTATAGGCACTCTTAGGAAGCGTGTGAAAAAAATCTTGCACCACTTTCTGTACATCTTCATCCGAGTCAAATCGCTTTCCCTTTAACTCCTTCTTTAGTAGTCCAAAAAGGAAATAGTTAGAGGGGGGCTAGGTCTGGATGTTCTAAAACTTCAAAACCTAATTTAATGATTGTAGATACAGTTTTACATGATGTATGCGGCCTTGCATTATCATGAACGAAGAGAACACCTTTACTAAGCTTCCCTCTTCTTTTGTTTCTTATACCGGGCTTTAGCTTATTTACAAGAATGTCACAATAAAGGTCGCTGTTCATACGTTGCCTTGATGATGAAAAATCAAGACAGATTGGTCCATCAATATCCCAAAAAATTGTTAACAAAACTTTACCGGCCGAACGTTGAAACCTGAGGAACATGTAATTCGTCCATTTTTGAGACAAACAAGACTCACCATAGATATTTTTCATTCTTTGGCATATTTGAGATGTTTGAATACCTTCTGCATTCAAGAAACGAATAACTGCACGTTGTTCAAGCGTGGTGCAATCCTTCAAGGGAGCTTCCATTTTAGTTTATTTATAAGTCTCGCGACGCGCGTGGGAAAAAAGAACAGAACACCTTAAATAGTCTCTCGATGTTATATTTTAATATTCTGTGGTTTAAATTATTTTGGCTTTTTTAATTTTTAAGAAATAAGATAATTCACCTTATTTATTGATCCCCCCTTGTATTAAAAATAAAGAAGGTATTTCTCCTGACCACGCGCACATGTGCTTTTTTAGATGGCAGAGCGCCATCTAGTGGAGCAAAAATCAAGAAATTGGGTTGGCCAAATATCACGGAGCAAGTTAAATAAACGTTTAGTTTATTTTTGCTCCACTAGATGGCGCTCTGCAATCTAAAAAGCACATGTGCTCGTGGTCAGGAAATGCCTTCTTTATTTTTAATAGTTATTATATTATGATACATTAGCGCGCCATCTGTTAGCAAAATTCGAAACTATTATAGACGTGTATGATTCTTTTTAAAAATAAACAATTTCTACTGTCCTTACTTCATTGGAAAAATTAATGGAAGGGCCCCCCTGCTCTCATCAGTGGTAAACCCTCCCAGCGGTTTCAACAGTTATTACAGTTTAACCTGTCTATAGCTCCCCCTATAAATAGCGTCTTCCTCTCTATAGCGCCCGATTTTAAACATTAAAATGTAAACATTTTACATTAAAAGTGACCTGTATATAGCACCCCCTCTCTATAGCACCCTATTTTGGTGAGTCCCAAGAGGGGGCGCTATAGCAGGTTTAACTGTATTTATTTTTCGGGTAAATTGACACTCCATATAATTATAAAAAATAATAATATAAAACTATTTTGCCTCGTAAATTTCAATGTGATGGGAATTTCTATTTCAATATATATTTAAAACAAGTCTTTAGTTTAATACAAAACACTTTATTTAATTACTAGCCGAATGACCCGGGCAACGCCCGTGTTTTACCCGATTGAAAGATAAAAAAACAAATTACTATTCCCTTTTGCTCCAAAATCACTTTTTTAGGTACCGCTCAACAAAAGCAACCTAGTTTATGATAATTGAAACAATGAATAATATGTGAAGGTTATTCACATATTAAACAAAATGTTAACGCGGGATTCAATTCCTGTTCATGGCTGTCGGGAATCGAGGATGTTACCCACTCGTCCACTATTCCCTTTTAGATGAAGAGAGCTCATCAATTTATTTTTTATTTTTTTTACTAATAAAATGATATCTAAAGAGACAAAGGTCGCCTCTCTCGTCAAAATAGACGTCAAAACTAAACGCCATCTATTGACCAATCTAGTTGCGGCGACGGTCAATAGATGGCGTCTAGTTTTGACGTCTATTTTGACGGGAGAGGCGACCTTTGTCTCTTTAGATCAGTGTCCTCCCGGAAAATTTTCCATCTATAAAATGATATCTATCTGAAATAGTATCATAGTATTTACAAATATAGCTTCGTATCATGGAATTCCTTTATTTACAAAATGAGAAGGTTTATGGTATTGTAGCGTTTTCTTAATTAATTGGTCATCAAAAAAAAAAGGTAAAGCTATGATATCCAGCAGGAAACCCAACTCATTGAATTTTTTTTTTTTTAAATTCGGTCGCGTATTGAAGAAAACTGTTGGGGATTGCTATATACACTCATGGACAAAGGAAATGAAAAGTAATGTCGCCGATCGTCTGTTTTTTTTTAAGGAGACAGAGGCAATTTTGTTCACTCTTGGTTATCTAGTGTGTCTTCAATAAAGGTCACTGTAATATATTTCAGAGTTATTGTCTGAATCCCGATATACATGCTAAAAGTTACAACTTCCTTAAGTTTTTTCCATGATTGTATCTTTCAGAGTTATTGTCTGAATCCCGATATACATACTAAAAGGTACAACTTCCATAAGTTTTGTCCATGAGTGTATATTTCAGAGTTATTGTCTGAATCCCGATATACATGCTAAAAGGTACAACTTCCATAAGTTTTGTCTATGAGTGTAATTATAAATACACATGTTGTGTAAAAACCCGTCTTTTATCAAACATATATTTTAAGTAGAATTAAATTGAAATAGTTTTAATC
>CP092879.1:54137270-54211840 GCA_030710605.1 Cordylochernes scorpioides
TTGCTCTCTTATTTTTTTATATGTTATATTATAAAAAAAAACATTATTTATTGGCAACTCAAATACAACTACATTTTGATATTTAGATAGGCAGGAATATAATAGAATGTAAACAAATCAAACAAGTTGGTGGACGAGTAGGTAACACCCTCGATTCCTGACAGCCATGAACCGGTATTGGATCCTGTGTTAACCTTTTGTTTAATATGTGAATAACCTTCACTTATTATTCATTGTTTCAATTATCATAAAACTAGGTTGCTCTTGTTGAGCGGTACCTAATAAAGTGATTTTGAACCGAATGTAAACAAGATGATGATAAGTTAATATTTTTATAGACGATATATTTAATATATTATGATCATAGAGAATTTTATAACCAAATATACACGTTCAAGTCATTTTTGTATTTACAAAGATGTAATCTCTCTGGGGTAATCGCTTATCAAATATACAGCTCATGTAAGTTTTTACTGTTATATAGAAAATCACTGATGATCGCCCCAGAATATTTGAAACAGACGGATGGACATGCGAGATTTGTGGGACAAGAATGGAGCCGGGGCTACATCACCATATACTCTCATGTATGGGGCTGAAAGACGAACGAGAAGTGCTCCTTAGTGAATTAGGCCTTGAGGGACTCTCTTTGGAGCTCCTGTTGAATGAGGTGGTGAGAAACAAAGCTGGAGCGTTTGCGTTGTTCAAATTTTGGAAGACGGCTGAAGAGAAGGGGAAGCTATACACATAATCTAATTGATGTAAATAATTATATGTAAATAATCTTTGTCAAGACTAGAATGACGAATCCTGTATGGGACTTTGATTCCAGTAAAAGGCTTGTTGCTGCTGTTGTATATAGTCACAGTGTAGAAAATACTATACTATACCTACTACATATAGGTTTCTCTCTGTATTCTTAGTTCTCTTCTCTTCAATTACTCTGTAAACTGGCGAATCCTTTATAGGACGAGAGGTCCTCAATAAAGGCTTTTGGTGTTGTTTTGTTGTTGTTATAGAAAATTAATCAATGATAAAATGAGTTTTTTCAAATTTAAAATATTAGCACAAAAAATATTAATATTTTTTATCACACTAAATTACCTTGAGTATAATATTTTAAAACAAAAAAAAACCTCATAAGAAATGGAAAATAACAAATAAAACAAAAATAAACTCTATGATTTAAATAAATGACTTCCATAAACCGCCATTTTGATTTATTAGAGTCGTTTGGAAAGAAAAAAATAAGAAAATATTCAAAAAAGTCTATCTTTCTCATTTAGATTTACATTACCAATGGTAATATGATTTTTTTGTGGTGGTATCATTTTTTATATTCTTCTCACTCTTTTCTTTTTATATATATAACATATATATTACAATCTTTTTTTAATAAAGCATAATCCATTTTAATACATTAAATAGGTTTACCTTGAATCAATAATGTAATCAAATCTGGTAATGGATTTGTTACAAGGTTTTAATACTTGAAGATGGGTGAACTGCCTCATCTAAATATTGGGTGTTTCTATTAAATACTATTGGTTCAAGATAAGCACTTATGATTTAATGTGACTATTTGTATATAAAAGAGCATAAGGCGCCTCTCCCGTCAAAATAGACGTCAAAATTAAGAGTCATCTATTAACCGTCGCCGCAAAGTAGCGGCTTCGGGTCGGTGACAAAGCCACAACAAGTTTGCGGCGACGGTCAATACATGGCGTCTAATTTTGGCCTTTATTTTAAAGGGAGAGGCACCCTATGCTTTTATATATCAATTTCCTCCCGGCAAAATTTCTATATATGTATGTTATGAATTATTTTGTTTTGTTGTTGAAAAAGATAGAGTTGGAGGTGCAGTCGTGAAAAATAGAAAATAAATTATTTACCCATCAAGTAGTTTTTATTTTGAATTACTTGAAGTAAATTACACATAAAATTATTTGTCACAGTAATATAGAATTTATAAATGAATTCTATATTCGTGATTTAAAAAAATAGGTAGGTTTAACTATACATATTTACAACAACTATATTCAAAAGTGGTATCTTCTAAATCTATGGTCAAAAATGTAGAACAGTCAATGAAAATAAAATACATGTTTTAAAAAATAAAATATTTGAATTTTAGATTATATAATATGTATATATAGAAGCCGTCCCTGTAGTGATGAGGGCCAAAACTGAAACCATGGTATTTACTGGTATTATTTCATATAAATTATCAGGTGTTTATATATAAGCCGGTTAAAGCATACAGTATTGTAAATAAAGAGGTATTATATGGGGTTATTACACAATACTATTGTTATAAGAAAATAAGACCTAATCCAAATAAATTAATAGTGTGTGGCGAAACGTTGCAACAGCGTTGTTACTGAAACATCACACACTATTAATTTATTGGGATTAGGGCTTATTTTATTGTAGTTTTTTTTTTGCTTATCCCTAGTACACGTGGTACAGGCCATGATAATCATGGTGGGTAGTTAGCGACTGCTTTTATTGTAAGTGCACCACATGTCTACACATGTGAAAAACAGTTCGACTTTGCACTTACAAATGTGTCAGAGCCCCGTTTGGTTACTTGAACTCGCAGGTGGGGTTGGACTTTTGCAAGAATCGGGGGCCATTTGAGCATTTTTTAAATTTTTTATCAGAAAAAAGTACCCAATGCGGGAATCGAACCCGGGTCGTAGCGGTCGAAAACCAACGATTTAGACCATCCCTTCCACCGACCCCTTTTTTTTTCTTGTAATTATTTTTCCGTTTATCATTACTCTTCACAATTCATCCTTTCATACTTCATCCCTAAGATTAGAAATAATCGTTATTTCTCCTTAAAATAAATTTCGATTTTTTTTCGTTCAAAAGAAACACATGCGGGATAATTTTCAAATGTCGTTTTACAATCATAAGCCGCATTATATTGTATAAGTTATAATCTATATTCTAAATTATGATTTATCACAATATTATTGTGTTATTGGTGTGATAAGGGTAAGCACAGGGAGAGATCCAATATCCACAGAATTTCCCACCAAATCATCTACCTTGAGTAGATTGGGAGGGTCACATCTCGTTACGTATCATATAACAGGTAGAATTAGCTACGTGATGGATGGGGATATACATTCCTTCTATTGGATGGCAAATATAGATATATTCTATCAACAACAACAACAAAAAGGCTTTTATTAGGGCCCATTACCCTGTATAGATTCGCCATACAACAACAAAATAATACAGTAATTTTTCCTCCCTTTTTCCCCATGTGGCCGTGAGCCTTTGTTTAAAAAAGTATTTATTTACACATCTGTTCTAAAACTTTCCTCACTACCTCTTTTGTGTATAAATCTATTTACAATTGATCTGTTGAAATTATAGAGTTCAATTGCTATATTTTTCTTTTCTGAAATAGTTCTCAGCGTCTGCAATATATTCTACCTATACATTTCATCTTTAAATAGTTAAAAAAGGAAATTATTTTACACTTCAGTACATTAGATAATAAATAGCATATATTGGATTTAATAAAATATTTATTTTGCCAATATTTCGGCTGGCTGAACGCCAACCTTTATCGAGGCATTACATTTTTGAATACACAAACTCAGGCTTACCGATGGGAAACCCTATCTCATCGGCTTTAGCAAACATTTTCATGGACCAATTTGATCAAGTTGTCACAGAATCAAAGCAACTCAAAATTATTCTTTGGAAAAGGTACATAGATGATATTTTTTGCATTACAGAATCAGATTTTGTAGTAATTTCAAATTTTTTAAATAATTTAAGACCATTTTTAAAATTTACACATGAAATTGAAAATCATAATTCTCTGGCCTTTTTAGATTTACAGCTCAAAAGAAAATTTAACCAAATAGAAACTAGTATTTTTAGAAAATCAACCCACACAGGTAATTATTTAAATTTCAATTCTTTTGGCCCAGTTCACCATAAAATCGCTGTGGTCAAATCTCTCTCCAAAAGATTAGATACACATTGCTCGTCAAAGATTAATGATATAGTGGAGAGAAATAGAATATTCAGTGAATTAAAAAACAACAATTACCCAAGCAAATTTATCGAAAAACATTTTTATAAACCAAAATCTCCACTTTTAAATAACACCCCTGTTCAATCAAAAAAGCTTTTCTGCTCCCTCCCCTACAGCTACGGCTCTGAACGCATCGCCAGAGTCCTAAAGAGATACAACATCACAACCACCTATCAATCATCTTTAAATTTAAAAAAGGCCCTACGCCATCCAGACACTAAGCAAATTAACAAAATGGAAAACAAAATCAACGTAATTTACAAAATACCTTGTAACAATTGCCAAGCTAATTATATAGGGGAAACCAGCAAACCACTCAAAGATCGTATAAATCAACACAAATCAGGACTAAGGAATTACAACCCACTATCTCTCCTTGTTGATCATGCACTAAAAAACAACCACACTCCGGATTTCGAAAATACAGCTATTTTATACCAGAACATTAAAGAAAAACACTGCCGATTGTTCTTAGAAAGCTGGGCCTCTGTTGAAGACAAAGAAAGCATAAATAGGAAAATTGATTTACCAGACATCTACACACCATTTAGATCTTCTTAATTTTTTTGTCTATTTATTTTAATTTCAATTAGTTAATTTTTATTTTTTAATTGACTTATTATGTACTATTTTAAAGGGAGAGGTGCTGTTTTTTTAAAAATTTCATAACTTTGTTTTTTTATTTTTTTGCTTTAATTTTACTTTATATTTTGTTGTAATACCCGCGATTTCTTAAATTATATTTTCACACATTAGTAATTACCTGTAATTAATACATACCACTTGTTTAATTATTTTTACATTTATCGCTTCAAAACGCAAAAGTATTGATACATTAAATATATAACATTTTACATGCAATAATTTAAACTTTTTAGTTTCCATTTTTAAACTTATTTTCTCATTTATTCATCCTAAATTGTTTTAACATCCATTTTAATGCATTTTTATAAAATATTTCTTACTTATTTATAAATCGATCTCCTAAATTTTGAAATGATTTTTTTTTTAAATACCCACATTTTAAAAAACTTTTTATAAGGTTCTTACAGTTTATTGTTTAAATCATTTTAAATTTATTTTCAAATGTTTTAATAGATACACACATTTTTACATTTATCTCTTTATGAGTTATTAATGAATTATTTTATGTATTTATTACAATTTTTAAATATAAGATAGAACTTTTTTTCCTTTTATATTTTAAGATATTTTACATTTTTGATTGCATTTTTTATAATAATTTTTTCATACACAAATTTCTCCCACCTACTCTGTATTTTAATTGATTTCAACTGTGATATTATAACACTATGCGGCGCTGAGTTTGTGTATACAAAAATGTAATGCCTCGATAAAGGTTGGCGTTCAGCCAGCCGAAATATTGGCAAAATAAATATTTTATTAAATCCAATATATGCCATTTATTATCTAATGAATTAAGTATGGATTGCTCTATTTTCAAAACTTCAGTACATATATTAATAGAAAGGCTATCCTGATATGATCCTTTTAACTCCATGCATCAGTAATTTCTCAAATGTATAAAACAAAAACGCACAATAATATAAAATGCCTCGATAAAGGTTTGGCGTTCAGCCAACCAAAATATTGGCAAATAAATATTTCATTCAATCCAATATATGCATTTTTACTATCTAATTAATTCATATATATATATATATATATATTGAAAATAGAGCAATCCATAAATAAATCTTTAATTAAAGAGGCATATATTGGTAAAACAAATGATATTTTGATCCAATATATGCCTTTTTAATTAAAAAAATATATATATGTAATGATTCCATATGCAGATTTTATTCTTGGAGAAAAAAGTGCAGCATATATGTAAATATGTATTCTGATAGAAAATTAATTATGTAAAAATGATTGGATATACATAGAGTGTAAGAGGATAGTGAAAGGATCCCATTTTATAGAAATAAATATTTTATATCGTGTGGTGTTCGTCAACTGCTATTTTGTTAGGTAGAGAACACGACAATATATATAAGAGAATTCCATTACTTATATACGTATAGTGCTTCTTTGCGAAACCATTAGCTTGATGAAGTGCAAACACTTAGAAGCTTGTCATGGAGTCAAATAAACGAATCAGTTAGCAAATCCTCCTATTTATTTGCCATGTATTTCAGCATGTATATCGGGATACAGATAATAACACTGAAATATATTACAGTGACCTTTATTGTAGACTCACGAGATAACTAAGTGTGTATAAAATTATCTCTCATCAAAATACGAAACTATTATAGACGCGTATGATTCTTTTAAAAATAAAACAATTTCTACTGCCCTTACTGTAATGTAAAAATAAATGGGAGGGCCTGGCTCATCAGTGGTGAACCCTCCCAGCGGTTTCGCCAGTTTAAACTACCATTGCAGTAAGGGCAGTAGAAATTGTTTTATTTTTAAAAGAATCATACGCGTCTATAATAGTTTCGTATTTTGATAACAGATGGCGCGCTAATGCATCATAAAATTGTCTCTGTCTAAAAAAAAACGACCGTCGACATCAAAGACTTTCCATTTCCTTAAGTTTTGTCCATGAGTGTATATGAAGGAACTGTCCCGGACTTTCACATCTTCTGTTGATACTGTTCTAAACTTTAGATAATAGGGATTCTAGAACTTAATAAGTAAAACTAACAAATGAGGCTAATTATAAAATGAAAAAGAAATTGTTTATATAGGCGAGAGAGGGAGTTTGATATTTAATTTAAATAAAACCCCAACCTGCGGATTAATTATTTTTTGTATAAAGATAAAAAAAAACATTTACTTTCCTTGCACCACTAACAAGTTAATTATAACCTCGTTAAACAATTTGTTAGCTTAATATCTCTTGACTAATTATTTAATTTTGTAGGTAAACTTTGTGAACCAATTAACTTTTGATTACCCATATTTTTGTTAAGGTAATAGTAATTAATTATTTACATCAAGGATAAAGTGGTTCCAGAATTAAAATAATAAAAGATTCAGATAAAAAGAAATATCGTTATATGAAAAAAAAAGTATTTTTATTATCTTTTATTTATCTGCTATTTTTGCTTTATTTAGCTTTCACTACGCTGACGAGGGCCAACAGCCCGAAACGCTTACGCTGTTAGCTTTTCTTGATTAATCAAGAATGGGTATTTGGCCAATTCTTGAATGATTATAAATGAATAGTTTGGTATTTATTCCGATAGGTGGCGCAAGTCATCAGCAACTTTCAGTTGCACGGTAAGGAGATGCCTTTTATCTTATTTTATTTATCTCACAAAATAAAAAACGATGTATTTTTTATTTCAGATAAATCAGTCTCTTCCTCTTAAGACTGACATGCTTCCTCAATCAGAATCGACTAATATGATTGTTCGATAGCCACATTCTGGTTATAGTGAATTTTGATTTGTTGGTCTATTCATTGAGGATTTTCGTGGGAAAAATAATGAATTGGTTTTTCTTATTGTGTTTTCTACATTCATTATACACTCATGGACAAAACTTAAGGGAAGTGGAAAGTCTTTGATATCGCCAGTCGTCTAGTTTTCTTTTTTTTTTCTTTTTGGAGAGGAGGCAATTTTGTTCACACTTGGTTATCTCGTGTGTCTTCAATAAAGGTCACTGTAATATCAAATACCTTGCAGAGTTATTGTTTGAATCCCTATATACATGCTGAACGGTACAACTTCCTTAAGTTTTGTCCATGATTGTATATTAGTTATCTCTTGTGTCTTCAATAAAGGTCACTAATATCTTTCAAAGTTATTGTTTGAATCCCGATATACATGCTGAACGGTACAACTTCCTTAAGTTTTGTCCATATGTGTATACCATTTACCTAATAGGTAGGTATATCTGCATTTATAAGTTGTTTTATTATTATTTCAAGATCAAGTGAGTGTTCTCTTACATATTAGGAGTAGGAGACTGGTGAACTGTGATCTCAACTCAGCCCTGTCCTGGACTAGCCGCTTTAGGAAGTTGTCCACCCTCAGCAGCAGGAGGTGTAAGTTGAGTTTTCCTGAGAGATGAAACATTATAGTGCGACATTTCCAACACTTCTCCAGTACTTTATAGGATAAAAGAGATTAGGAGGCAATAAAAGATGTTTTCACAATTCAATAATAACAACCCCTTTGTATCAATATTAAGGAAAAATTACAGGTTTCCTGAGATAAGTTCAAAATCTTTAATCTCCTCTTCTCTCTCTTAAAGATTTTGAAAAGAAACTTCTCCCTGGAAGCCTCACATTTTTTCTTTATAATTAAGAAAAATGTTTTGACGCATAATTAATTTTAGTTTTGTTTTTTAATCTTAAACACATAGAGGTTTATGAATGCACTAGCGCGCCATCCCATTAATTTTTCCATATTGCGGTAAAGACAATAGAAATTGTTTAATTTCAAAAAGAATCTTACGCGTTTATAATATTTTCGAATTTTCACAACATAGAGGTTTCTTGCTATAATATTTGTCCCTCTAAAATGACATGTTTTTATTAATTAAAATCTTTAATTTTATCGATGTGTCTACATAAATAATGTGTAATTGATTATTTAAAATAGCAAACATATAAAAGTGGTGATAAAATATACATATTTTCATTTGGAAATTTTGCCGAGAGGAAATTGATTTAAAGAGACATGGGTCGCTTCTCCGGTCAAAATTGACGTCTAAAACTAAAACGTCCGCCCTAGACTGACGAGGGCCATTATCCCGAAACCATGGTCTTTAGGTGGACGCTTTTCAGTTTTCCAAAGCTGGTGTTGTGGCTTTGTCACCGACCCGAGGCCGCTAGTTGTGGCGACGGTCAATAGAGGGCGTCTGGTTTTAGACGTCTATTTTGACGGGAGAGGCGACCCTTGTCTCTTTAAATATTTTCATTTATTATTATTATTTATATATTTAGGAGAAAAAATGCATATATATATATATATATATATATATATATATGTCATAATATATGCTCTTCCAGGAATAATAAAGTAAACCTACAGTCAACGAGAGAGAGACTCGATAGAAGACAACTAAGTTACGACCATTTTGGCCACATTCCTGGGGGGGGCTTTTCTGGGAACCCTGCCGGACTATTTTTAGATAGTCGGGGGCGGGGTACACAACAAACGGTCGTTCAGCGGGAAGCTCCTCGCGCCCCGTCTCTCTCGCTGACTGCCTGGGTTATTTCCTCTACCAACTCGTCGTGTGATTATTTCTCTCCTCACCACATTATTACCACTATATTGCCACATTGAAAGTCGACAGGATCATATCACATAAAGAGTCGACAGGATCATACCACAGAAAAGTCGACAGGATCATATCACATAAAGAGTCGACAGGATAAGACCTGGCCGGGAAGCAAATCCCTCATATACCAGAGTATGAAGAAACAAGAAGCCAAGCCACGATAATCGGCCAAACCCAACTCAACTGTAACCACTCCTCTTCGAGCCCTCAACCCCTTCCTCGCCAACTTTTGAACCGTTACCCTGAAGAAGTGATCGCCTACGACGGAGATGAAGCTGCCGCCCACTTCTTCCAGCACTAGACCTGCCCAAGAACGATCGCCGCGCCAGAGCAGGGCACCTTCCATCATCATGGACAAGACTCCGCCATATCCCTGCCGCTACTGTGATGTACAACACTGGTACGCAAAGTGTCACAGACAGAACTCTCCCGAATCTCAATGAACTTACCTGCTCTCTAAACCAGCATAACCTGTAAGTGAAATTGTTTTACCCCTTCCATTCATTCTTTAAATAACTCACTCCTTGTAAACTCTGATGCCAATATTTACATAATTAGCTCAATTTATTTTCTCCACGTCTATTAACAATGGTTTTATTCTCCATACTATTTAGCTAGATATTTGTAACGCATTTAATTAGTTATCTTACCATTAGAATTTAACAATCGTCATTTTAATTAAATAATTTCCATTTAAACGTAACTCTTAAAAAAAAGGGATTCTACCTATTAATGCTTTACGATTTTTACTATTAACAATAGATTTTTCATAATCAATTTATCTATAAAAAATATGCCTCCAGCACCTAAACTTTTGTATACCTATTTGTATATGACCTCTCCTACTTGTAAGCACGGCTCACGAAAAATAATTTATTTCCCTAAACGACTCAAAATTCACCCCGTAAGTCAGGCGTCGAAGAATTCTAACCACCACGTGAGCCTTGCTTACAACCAACCCTTGGTGACTCTTACCTATCTTCCCCTGAATGCCCCTCTCATTCTTACAACTTTGTTAACCTTATACCAGCTCAGGACCTTTTATAGAGAATTATTGATTAATCAATTATCGAACTTCTATATTGTCATTTCAAAATCCTAACCTTCGCCCTTCATTTATGATAATATATTTCGTAGTTCATCTCTAGCCTATCCACCGACCCACACCATCTAGCCAATGGTGTGTTCGTCACAGGATGCAGATTTACTAACTGCTAGATGTTTATCAACTCCTTTTTGTTCGCACTTGAGCAATCTGTATCGAGCGACACAGTTCGCCCCTTCTTCTCGCGCCACACGTTCGCCACACGGACCCTGTCTTCAAATCTATGTTTGTCCATTCTCCAAACCAGCACGATATAGCCTACCTTCGATATTTCCCACGGAGGTACGTTAAACATCGTCGCTGATTCTGTCCGGTCCGTCATCATTTCGCGCAGACATGGGTCTTACGTACAACCCACCGCGAAATTATCGCCTTGCACAAGCTCCCACGAAGGTTCAAACACCTCGTGTCCGAGCAGCTTGTCACTTGTAACGGACAACGCCGTCCTCGTCCCAATTTTTGGCACTGTGCGCGCATATTTTCTCTAATTAACTATAAGTCCATTCGACTTCCTCACCTACACACGGGACTTTTCCCCTCGGACTCGCTACACAAGTAACTGCATAGATAAGGTAGAATGGCCCAGGGCAAGTTTCCCCTCGCTCTGTTCGCCAAGGTTCTAACATTGTATGTAGTTCTATATTTACCTCAGTCCTGAGCTCACACAATTGCCAACCTCAACCTCATTTCTCATACTCTACACCTATAGCATAGAAAGCCCATGACAAGTTTCCCCTTGCCATGTCCGCCTGAAAAATTTCTTAAAGTGTAGAGTTCCCCAGTCTTAATGATCTTCAGAATTTCATCATATCTATGTGACTCTTCTTCTCGTTGTTCACACTCCTCCATATCATTTCCCTTATAATACATTAGATTTTGTTGTATATAGCCTTTTATAACCTTGATATTTTCAAGAATTTCCTTAAATATCAAACTCTCCGGTGTTGTAAAACTGCTTGTAAATAATATTTACTTGTACTATACAATATTTTATTTACATAAAACTATGTCACCATAACCTTAATTAATTTCAACTGTAAAATTATTTTCTCTATCCCTAGCTTCACCAGCTTTAAGTATACTCAAACCATGTTCAGCCTTCTTCAACGGGGGCCATATGTCATAATATATGCTCTTCCAGGAATAATAAAGTAAACCTACAGTCAACGAGAGAGAGGCTCGATAGAAGACAACTAAGTTACGACCATTTTGGCCACATTCCTGGGGGGGCTTTTCTGGGAACCCTGCCGGACTATTTTTAGATAGTCGGGGGCGGGGTACACAACAAACGGTCGTTCAGCGGGAAGCTCCTCGCGCCCCGTCTCTCTCGCTGGCTGCCTGGGTTATTTCCTCTACCAACTCGTCGTGTGATTATTTCTCTCCTCACCACATTATTACCACTATATTGCCACATTGAAAGTCGACAGGATCATATCACATATATATATGAAAAAACAATAGAAAAAATAAAAGATAAGTGGGTCAGGTGTTGATATTAAAAATAAAGAAAGCACATGTGCTCGTGGTCAGGAGATGCCTTCTTTATTTTTAATATATATATATATATATCCTGACATATTTGCATATAAAGGTCGCTGATGGCTTTACGCTATATATATCTTTCGGAGTAATTATTAAAAAATAGTTGATTTTTTTTTTAATTCCAAGAGAGAAAGAATGTTGGCCAATTACACTCATAGACAAAACTTAAGGAAGTTGTACCTTTTAACATGTATATCGGGATTTAGACAATAACTCTGAAAGATATTACAGTGAACTTTATTGAAAACACATGCGATAACCAAGTGTGAACAAAACTTAAGGAAGTTGTACCTTTCAGCATGTATATCGGGATTCAGACAATAACTCTGAAAGATATTACAGTGAACTTTATTGAAAACACACGAGATAACCAAGTGTGAACAAAACTTAAGTAAGTTGTACCTTTTAACATGTATATCGGGATTCAGACAATAACTCTGAAAGATATTACAGTGAACTTTATTGAAAACACACGAGATAACCAAGTGTGAACAAAACTTAAGGAAGTTGTTCCTTTTAACATGTATATCGGGATTCAGACAATAACTCTGAAAGATATTACAGTGATCTTTATTGAAGACACACGAGATAACCAAATGTGAACAAAACTTAAGGAAGTTGTACCTTTTAACATGTACTAGCAAACTTAGCGCGCCTTACGTCGCGCTTTAAAGCACATACAATTTAAAGCACATACAATCCTGCCTTCTTCACAGACATAATAACATTATAACAACATTATAACATAATAACAAAATCACACAAACAAAAACGAATATGGGGGATTCTTTATTCATTTATTTCAACTATATAACACTATATAATGTGACATAGATCAATTTTCGATATATATTGAAATTTTATTCTATTTTGAGCGTCTATTTTGAATATTCAATAAATATCGAAATGAATATTAACTAAATATCGATTAAAGAATATAAATATATGTTTGTAAAAATTAATATTTAATAAAATTAAAAATACGCATAGGCATATTTAATATAAGCAATATTAAAATAGCCAATTTCTGGCGTAATTAAATATAAAAATGACCTTAACAAAATAAAAACGGTGCTAAAATGAGAAATTAAAAATGAAAAATGTTATTAAAGTGTAAAAAGGCAAGTATGAAAAGTATTTAAAGTTTAATTTAAATTTAATTTATATATCAAATTATTTCGTTTTATTTCAATCAATGGCCGAGCGTGTCGCTAACGTCGAGCTAAATGCGTATTTTTGCTAACTGCGTTATTTTTAAAAGTTTAAATATAATTTTGAAGTTACCTGAATAATTCCGGGACTAAATGTAATATGTATACGAAATATTGTCGTATAAAATAAAATATTAAGAGAGGAGTTAGGGAACAAACAAACATCCAAACATCCAGACATCCAGACATTTTTTGCGCTTTAATAATAAGATATCGGGATTCAGACAATAACTCTGAAAGATATTACAGTGACCTTTATTGAAGACACACGAGATAACCAAATGTGAACAAAACTTAAGGAAGTTGTACCTTTTAACATGTATATCGGGATTTAGACAATAACTCTGAAAGATATTACAGTGAACTTTATTGAAAACACATGCGATAACCAAGTGTGAACAAAACTTAAGGAAGTTGTACCTTTTAACATGTATATCGGGATTTAGACAATAACTCTGAAAGATATTACAGTGAACTTTATTGAAGACATACGACAACAAAATTTCGTCTGTCTCCTTGAAAAAAAATAGACAACCGACGACATCAAAGACTTTCCACATCCTTAAGTATTGTCCATGAGTGTGGTAGCCCTTCCTATACTAACGAGGGACATAGCCCGTTACCATGGTAAATGGTTGTTGGATTTTTGTTTGAATTGAACAAAGCTGGAGGTTTATTCGTTGATCTGGATTTGTTCATTATTCGTATAACGAGACATTGTTTTAATACGTTTAAAAAACGGTATACAGTAATACCTCTCTGTAAAGGACAACACCTAATTGCAGAGTAAAAGTGTCCTTTATGAAAAGGTGTCCTCTTACCGGAGAGTTATTAAATAGTAAAAATGGTAATTTTGACACTGAAAACTGTCCTTTGTAGACAATGACTATTAAAATAATTTTATTGACATCTTGTCAATACATGCAAAAGTACACAGTCTGCACTATTTTAAAAGTTAATTATATATTCTATATACAGTTACGAGCGTCATGCGTTCTTAATCAATTCTTCAGTTTTCATCTCTGTCACCGTTTGCTTTTTTTTTGGAATGGCGCTCTCCTATTGGTTGGCTACGATCACGCCACCTATGCCCCCCCCCCCCACTCGCTTTTTCGTTTTTGTAACTATTGTGTTGGAGCGGGTCGCTCCTTAAATAAATGCATATATTAGTTAATAACTAAATGGAAACCTCTCTTTCTTTTTCCCAGTAAGAGACGCCTACGGAAGCCAACAGTACATAGACAGATAAAGCACATAGGCTATAGTTATTAACTAACATATGCATTTATTTAAAAGGCGCCAATTTATAATTGTAACAAATAGTATTTGAATCAAAACATTCAATCGGGTAAAACACGGGCGTTGCCCGGGTCATTCGGCTAGTATATATATATATGCATGACACTATGTACAATAAATATGGCGCCTCTACCACCGCTGCAGAGTTTGGTGGAGAATCGCCAGCGGGTCTCCAGCGACATCACGTATTTCGCGATCTACGAAGAATACGTAGTATAAAAAGAATACATAGATTGTGTGCTTCACCGCTGAGAAGATGGAGTGGTCCTCGAGACCAACTGTCTTCGGGCATGGCCTAGACCAGTGTCGGGCAACCGGTGTGCCGTGGCACACTGGTGTGCCGCGAAGAATTCTAGGTGTGCCGCGAACATTTTTGTAGGTATTTAGAACTTTTGGTTAAATTTAAAAATAATGTTTCAAAAAATATTTTTATACTTTTTATTCAATTTTAATAATTTTTTTCAAAAATTTTCATATAAAAAATGAAATTAAAAAAAAGCAAATTTCATTTTATATAAAACTTATTTTGGTATTATAATTACAACAGTTTGCATAATTTTATATTTCATATAACGTATGTACATAATCTTGACGTACATAACTGGCACGTGCCATTATTAAAAAATAAAAATGCAAATAGTACGTACCTATTTAAAATCATAAGTTAAAAAAAAAACAATCCGCGAAAACAACTTTATTTAATAAAGTTGAATACATACTGCGGGAAAATACCTAATTTTTAAAATAATATGACCAAACTTAACCGTCATTTACAATCTTTGTCACAGATGTTTATTAATAGAGACTCAAAGCTACAAAGCTTAAAAAAAGAAAACAAAAAAAATTATAAATTTATTTAAAAAATTTATTCGGAGTTTTCGTCAAAGTATTGCTGTAGTAATTCTTCATTTTTTTTTGCATGTTGTAAAACACACACACATTCACACAATAAGTTTTGTACACCGTAAAATCTGTTGGTTAAAAAAGGAAAAAAATATTTTTGTTACGAAATTCTCACTAACTTTTAACTCAAGGTAACTTTATTTAAACATTTTATTATTATATTTGTGTGTTTTCTAAATTCTCTCAAAACTAGATGGAGAGATTTCTAATTAGAGAAGGTGCCAGTGATAAACAAAATCAAAACGAAAATAAAGAAGATAAGAAAATAGTAAAATCAACTGGAAATAAGAGGAAATACGTTGAAGATTATCTCAAATATGGATTTATACCATCTGTTAATGATCCATCACTGCCGTTTTGCTTAATTTGCCAAAAAACCCTCAGCAACGAAACAATGGTGCCAAGTAAACTACTTCGACATATTGAGACAAATCATCGGGAGCAGATGAACAATCCAATAAGCTACTTTGAAAATATACGATCAAGTTTTCAAAAGCAATCAAAAAAATTCAAGAAATTTATGACCACCTCAGATGAAGCTCAAACAGCTAGTTACATGATAGCTCAACTCATCGCTCGAAAGAAGAAAGCTCACGCGGAAGCAGAGGAAATTATCTTGCCTGCTTTAAAAATTGTGGCTGGATGTATGTTAACGAATGATGCTATGGAGAAGGTTACGAAAATTCCACTATCATCAAAAACTATTGCGAGAAGAATTGAAGATATGTCAGAAGATATTGAGTTGCAAATAAAACAATCTTTTAATGATTCATCAACAAAATGGGCTATACAGCTTGATGAAACCACAGATATTAGTAATAAAGCTCAATAGCTGGCATTTTTGAGGTTCGTCGATACAGGAAAAATTGTGAATAACTACTTTTTTTGTAAAGAATTAAAACAAAGAACGACTGGTGCGGACATTTTTGAATTAGTTGATGAAAATGTTATGAAGTATAACTTGAGATGGGAAAATTGTGTTAGCGTCTGTACGGATGGAGCTCCAGCTATGAAAGGTTCAAGAAAGGGATTGATAGCACATGTCATAAAAAAAAATCCAAAATATCAAATTTGTTCACTGTATGATTCATAGAGAAATGTTAGTGTCAAAGTCGGTTCCTCCCATCCTTGTCACAACTCTAGATGAAGTTGTCAAAGTAGTCAATTACATCAAATCAAATGCTCTTCGATCGAGAATTTTTCAACATTTTGTGAAGCAATGGATTCCGATTATAAAAATTTATTGTTTCATACTGAAGTCAGATGGTTGTCGAAAGGCAAAGTTTTAAATCGATTTATTTCAATGAAAAATGAAATAATGGCATTCATTGATAACGAAGAGATTAATTTTCCTTTCATGATGAGTGATGTTTGGTGGTTACGAGTTTCATTTTTGGGTGATATTTTCGACAAATTAAACAGCCTTAATTTAAATTTGCAAGGTGCTCAGGAGAACATTATCACTATCTCCACCACGTTGAAAGCGTTTAAGGAAAAACTCAGTTTATGGAATTTAAACATTGCTAAAGAAAATTTTGCATCTTTTCCGATGGTTCAAGAGAATCCATCAAAATCTATTATCAAAAAAGAAGTCGAAGAAACTTTGACATTACTATCCGCTTCTTTTGATAAATATTTTCCTTACTTGGATGTTGAAAAGATGGAATGGGTAGTTAACCCATTTATGCACTGTGAAATTCAACATCTGGAAGAAGAAATGCAAGAAAACTTAATTGATTTAAAAAACGATTTAGTTTTCAAAAGACTATTCACTGAAAAGGAGCTATCTGAGTTTTGGTTGTGCTTAAACTCCAAATTTCCTAAACTTAGTAATGCGGCCATCGAATCATTGTTGCCATTTGGAAGTTCCTACCTGTGTGAGCAAGGTTTTTCAACACTCACAGAAATGAAGTCTAAGAAGCGCGAAAGACTTCAAATGATAGATGAGGAGATGCGCGTTTGTCTTTCACAAGTAGATCCCCGTATTGATTTGATATGCTCTCAAAAACAATCGCAATGCTCGCATTGATTATGTTAATTTAATATTGAAAATTAATAAAATGTGATATATATGTTTAAATTTTTACTAGTATTTATTGTTGTATTTTAATTACCTACGAGGAAATTTATAGTGAGAACCACAGGTGCGCCGCGAAAAAAAGAAATTAAGCTTAGTGCGCCGCAACTCGAAAAAGGTTGCCCGACACTGGCCTAGACGATGACACCCTGACCATTCTGATGTCTGCCAAGACACACATCTATAGGTACTTTCTCGGTGTGGAACTGAGGAGTGTTCGAGAAGACCTTGTCTGGAGGAGAACTCTCTCAAGGTGGGGAAACCTTCCTTGCTGAAGACATTTGTACACAACTATATATGTATTCCCCTACACTTTATATGCCCTTTTACTCTTTTATTTTTCACCTTTGTAAAATTTGATTAAAAGAATCAATAAAATTGTTTAAATTGTCAATTGTCTCGAGAGGACTGTAGGTCCGTTGGCCGGCCGATGATGGAGAACACTTCTCAGATGACAGAACGCTGGAGGACCAGTAGCGGTGGGCCATGTCGCTGGAGCCGCAGGCGATGCAGACCGGCTGACTCGACGCCAGATGCTCCGGATGAGGCAGGGCGTGCAGGGCCAGCCGCATTGCGATGTCCGCCACATGACCTCCGAAGGAGCGTCCTTTGTAGAGAGGTGTCCTTTAGCCGTAATGTCTTCTCATTGATGTTCTACTGTATAAAGAATACCATAATGTGTGTGTTTGATTTTGACAAATTCAAGTTGAAGACTTTCATCACACAACCTTTTTATAAACTTCACTAATAAACTTCTCACCTTTTTTTAAAAGTGTGCCAGTGGGTCGCTGATACGTCAAACGTTAGTGTGACAAAATAGTACAAATTTGAAATTGTACTGGGATAAGGTGGATAAATTAAGAAAAAACATCTCCTTATCATGCAACTAAAAGTTGCTAGTAGCTTGCGCCATCTGTCGGAATAAATATCAACTATCCTGTTGATTTTTATTTATTCCAGAGATGAATTAGCCAAAAATACCCATTCTTGATTAATCAAGAAAATCTAACCACGTACACATTTCGAGCTGTTAGTCCTTGTATTTGGCTAATTCTGGAATAATTAAAAATTAACAGAATAGTTTATATTTATTTTCCGATAAATGGCGCAAACCATCAGCAACTTTCAGTTGCACGATAAGGTGATTCCTTTTTCGTAGTTTATAGAAAATGTTGATGAGAAGTCTTTAACTCTCTTGTTTTTAAAAGGTGCCTTTTTGTAGATAAATAAATACTTTAGAACACTTAACGGTTTTGCGTGTCATCCTTGTGCAGGGGCCATGCTAATCTCTGTATCCTTCCTATTTTAGTATATGTATCGCTTAACAAGCGTGAACAAGCGAGAGAGATAGAGAACGCTTCACGATTTTGCGTGTCATCCTTACACAGGGGCCATGCTAATCTTCTCTGTATCGTTCCTATTGTAGTTCTACCACCGAATAAACGTGTACTATAATAAAACATTGTGTACAGTAATAAATACTATAGATAGATAATACGTTCCACTCTCTCTCGCCCATTTCACCCACCCAACATGCAGCAGTAGATAACATAACTCAGCTCTAGCGTGCTCGATAGCTATTGGTCCAGCAGTTTCCTAAATGGACAGAACCCACCAATCATATCGTTCCTGGCTATCCAGTACAAGTGGCTCCATCTGGGTTAATGGACGCCTATGTTTATATCCGCACACACACCAACACCGCCCTCAAATATCCTTACAGTAAAACAATACTGTTTATTTCTCTTCATAGAGCATCTAGAAATATAGTGCGTATATGGCTTCGCCCGTGGTCTATCTGAGTGAATGTTTGTTCAATTTTGTTATTTTAAGAGAAATATCTCCTGATAGTGAAAGTTGATGATGGCTTGCGCCATTTATCGAAATAAATATAAATTAATAGTTGATTTTTATTTATTTCAGAATATTGGTCACTAAATATACTCTTTCTTGATAAATATTTTTTTTAAAGTCAACCATGTACTTTGTGACTGTGAGCACAGAAGGATGAAAATTGGATATATACATTCATGGACAAAACTTAAGGAAGTGGATAGTCGTTGATGTTGCCAGTCGTCTATTTATATCATTTATATAGTTTATTTTATTTTATTTTAAGGAGATAGAGGCAATTTTGTTCACACTTGTTTATCTCGTGTGTCTTCAATAAAGGTCACTGCAGTATCTTTCAGAGTTATTGTCTGAATTCCGATATACATGCTGAAAGGTACAACTTCCTTAAGTTATGTCCATGAGTGTATATTGGTTATCTCGAGTGTCTTCAATAAAGGTCACTGTAATATCTTTCAGAGTTATTGTCTGAATCCTGATATACATGCTAAAAGGTACAACTTTCTTAAGTTTTGTCTATGAGTATCTTTCAGAGTTATTGTCTGAACCCCGATATACATGCTAAAAGGTACAACTTCCTTAAGTTTTGTCTATGAGTGTATCTTTCAGAGTTATTGTCTGAATCCCGATATACATGATAAAAGGTACAACTTCCTTAAGTTTTGTCTATGAGTGTATCTTTCAGAGTTATTGTCTGAATCCCGATATACATGCTAAAATGTAAAACTTCCTCAAGTTTTTTCCATGACTGTATCTTTCAGAGTTATTGTTTGAATCTCGATATACATGTTAAAAGGTAAAACTTCCTTAAGTTTTGTCCATGAGTGTATCATTCAGAGTTATTGTCTGAATCCCGATATACATGCTAAAAGGTACAACTTCCTTAAGTTTTGTCTATGAGTGCAGAGTTAGGATTGAAAGAAGGTTTGCAATACATGGTTTTTTGGAACTGTTGTTACATTTAGATGTATTTTATATATAGATATAAATACACACCGTAAAGTCCTTAACCAAACCTGTACATTTACCCATTGTTTACATCAAACCTTTAAATCGAGAGAAATACAGAATATTTTGATAAATCTAAAATACTTCCAAATATCCCATATCGTTCATTTTAAGACATTTCTACAATCCCTCTGGAATTCCTGGCCCTCTCAATTTACAAATCAATAACCCCTATTTACTTCCAATATCCCCTATCAATAACACGTTATCTAACAAAAATCAGAGTAAAAAACCATTTTTAAACTACTTCACTGTAGTATTAGATCGAATTTATTATATATATGTTATATTAAAATATTATTTTATTCAAAATTATATTTCATATATTCAAATACTGTTAAAATCGACCGCCAGAGGTCTCGCTTCCCCTATAAAAACTCATTGTTGTTGTTTCCCGATGGCCTGCTCAAACCTTTTGTACATTATGTAAATAAGTTTTATATTTTTTTTATTCTTACGCCTTAAGCCAGGCAGTACTTTTATCAAATAATGTTTTTTTATATATTCCTTTAGTTCAATTAAATTACTGATCAAAACTATTTTTATAATTATACTTTCAAGATTTTAACCACGACTGCATTATCATAGCATAATCCTCAAGATAACCAAAATCAAGCAAGAAAATCTCATTCTTTATATTATATACTAGCCGAATGACCCGGGCAACGCCCCGTGTTTTACCCGATTGAATGTTTTGATTCAAATACTATTTGTTACAATTATAAATTGGCGCCTTATATAAATGCATATGTTAGTTAATAACTATAGCCTATGTGCTTTATCTGTCTATGTACTGTTGGCTTCCGTAGGCGTCTCTTACTGGGAAAAAGAAAGAGAGGATTCCATTTGGTTATTAACTAATATATGCATTTATTTAAGGAGCGACCCGCTCCAACACAATGGTTACAAAAACGAAAAAGCGAGTGGGGGGGGGGGGGGGGGCATGATGGGGGGCAAAGGTGGCGTGATCGTAGCCGACCAATAGGAGGGCGCCATTCCAAAAAAAAAAGCAAACGGTGACAGAGATGACTGATGAAGAATGACGCTCGTAACTGTATATAGAATATCCTTTCATTTGTTATTGAATACTATAAATGGGTGTTTTAAGATATCTATGATTCTAGGAAACCTTACCCCCCTGTTCCAAAATAACTTTATTAGGTACCGTTCAAAAGAGTAACCTAGCCTATGTTATTTACAATGAGAAATATGAACAGGTTCTTTACAGAAAATGTGTACAATGCGGGATTCGATCCCGGTTCATGGCTGTCGGGAATGGAGGGTTTTATCCACTCATCCACCAACTTCAAGAGACCTTATATAAATGGCTTTAAATTTTGTATATTTCACAAAAAGTAGCATTAAAGTGTAGTACCGATTTTCACCTATAGATGTCGCTATGATCCTCTATGATCATTACTATTAAGAGTAATAATAATATTATGATGCATTAGCGCGCCATCTGTTATCGAAATTCGAAACTATTATAGGCGCGTATGATTCTTTTTAAAAATAAACAATTTCTACTGTCCTTACTGCAAATGAAACATTGATGAATCAGGCCCTCCCATCAACTTTTCCATTGCAGTAAGAACAGTAGAAATTGTTTATTTTTAAAAAGAATCATACGCGCCTATAATAGTTTCGAATTTAGTAATAATAATAGGATTATAATAAATAACACTTTAGGAAAAAGTAAGATCCCACCCTTCAGTGTAACATATAAGCAGAATGATCCAATACAGTATTAGAGCTCTAAAGAAGCGGTCTGGTAGATTAAATTGGCGAAACCGCTGGGAGGGTGTACCACTAATGAGCCAAGTCCTTACAATATTTTTTCATCGCAGTAAGGA
The DNA here is from genome assembly GCA_030710605.1 of Cordylochernes scorpioides. NCBI lineage: Eukaryota > Metazoa > Arthropoda > Arachnida > Pseudoscorpiones > Chernetidae > Cordylochernes > Cordylochernes scorpioides. Next base: position 54,159,448 of record CP092879.1, read on the forward strand.
CAGTAGAAGTTTGATTTATTTGTGAAAAGAAACATTCGCGTGTTAATGTCTTCATTCGTTATATATAGATGGCGCGTTATTGCTTTGTATTAAAAAGGAATCTCCTTATCGTATAACTAAAGGTTGCTGATGGCTTGCGCCATCTGTCGGAATAAATATGGACGCGCGTTTCACCTTCTGGTTCTTCGCGGCGACGCAGCTTCCTCCACCGTGGATCACCTACCCTGGCTCAGCTACTTCACCTCTGCAGACAGCCCAAAGACCTTCTGAGAACAACCACTCAGGTGGATCTTCTTTCCTCTGGCATTATCTCTCAGCCTTACACTGGTGGGGGGATACGAGAGACTTACCAGAAGAGTAGCTACAGTGATGTTGGGGAGAGAGTAACAACAGCAACTGGCAACAAGTCTGCTGACATCCCTCCTTTATTGGCATCTTTAATCCACATTACATAAGAACTCGGATATCAATTAACAGTTATTTACAGTAATTTACAACATAGAGCCTGTTTAATTTAGTTGGAATATTTATGTTTATATAAAGGTTTAATATAATTTTTCTATGATTGCGTAAATACTCATTGAATTTATCATCATCACCTTTTTTTGTTTACAAAAAAAAAAACAATGGTTGCCTGTAAAGTCGGTTTTACGGGCGAAGATTTTACGTGACAACGGTAGAATATTTATTGATATGAATATAATTAAATTGCACAATAGGAACAAGGAATTGAATGAAAATAAGAATTGCACAAATTTTAACTATAGAAATATATTTTGTTTACTAAAACATTGTACATGTAAACTAAAACTTAACTAATTCCTATTTGAGTGATTTTGTTGAGGATAGGACGATGATAGGAGAAATATGAAATGAAAGGAAGTGTTTCTGCTGTAATGTGTCTTGCGAAAGTCAAGTCGATAGTTGTTCCTTTTAACGTAGATGACTTCGAAACGTTTGATACGCAATCAAGATTATACGTATTTTTCATGAATTTAAGAAACGAGTTGTCAGGCTTTACGTTTTTGTTAAAATCACCACACAGAAGAATCGGTATACTAGAATCAACTTGCACGAACGGTGGCACATACTGGCTGTTGTGAATGTACGGACCGAGTCCTTGCCATAGTAACATTCCAATATCCTGCATACTAGCTCCTGGATGAATATATACAGCACCGAGTATAAACTTGAAGCTAGTATTAGCGGCGAAGCAAGTAACTTCAGTCATGCACATGTCACCCTTGGTTTTAATGACACGAGTTACGTCTGTAATCGCAACTTGGAACACTTCCGCCGTAGATGTCGATGATAATTTACGATAGATCGCCACTCCACCAGCCGCGTTGGTATTTGAAAATCAAAACACTTATTCAGATCGAAGGTTCAAATTTTTGCTAAATAAATTTGAAATTAAATAAAATTTGTAATTGTAAATGATGAAGTTGAAAATTAAAACATTTACTTAAATTAGATGTTAAAATTCTTGCTCAACACAGTTTAAATAAAGTTTTCTTATATCTGCCACTTTTTCTTAATATTTGTAATTTTAAAGAATCAATTCGAAAATCAAAACATTTATTCAGATCGAAGGTTCAAATTTTTGCTAAATAAATTTGAAACTATTTAAAATTTGTAAAATAATAATTAATTAATTAATTAATTTTAAACTAATAATTTACTTAACACTATCAACATTTATCAATAGTATGACATAACCTATAAACTCAGTTTCTCAACTTTTGTGTCAATCTAACAATTAATCAATCAATCATAGTTTACGATAATGAAATATCAGTGTACAATTATTTACCTTTATTGTTGTAGTTGTTGTAAATGACGAATCTAAGCACTCCACATTTTCACTACAGACACAGCTGACGATACTTTAACCACACGTGTGAACTTGTATTATGACGCTTTCTTGTTTTTCCAACGCCAAGAACGTTCGAGAAAGACAAAGACAGAGACAAGCATGCGCCGATTCAATGCGCCTAATTCTCTAGCGCTGCGCGCGCAGCTGCGCGCGCAGCACTCTCGTTCGATGACTCATCGTAACGTTACCGGGCGTTACACTTTTTCATAAGTGACTCCCAGCCGCAACCTAATTTAAGACGTTGTCACGTCAAAATGTTATATGAAAAATAAAGTAATGTAATTGAACGAAATGGTTGCCCTCATGTTTACTGATCCAATATTTTAATAATCTAAGGTTTATGTTGTAAGAAAATTATACATTGAGAAGAATTATACAGAGCCAATTAAAACAAGTATTCACAATTATTTGCCCCAGGAAACAGGACCACAGCAGTAGACGACTCCCACACCAGTCCCAGACTAGAAATAAGCTAAAGCGCCATTTATTGGAAGAGGTTGTAAGCTGTTTTCAGACGATGCTCGCGACAATATCAACTATTCGTTGATTTTTAATTATTCCAGAGAATTGGCCAAATTCCCATTCTTGAAATAACATTTGTTCCAATATGTTGGTTGGGGGTGAACATCCACTCGGCCTGAGTCCGGGCGAAACCAGGCAAAGTATGCTAGGGAGCTGGGAACATGGGGAGATAGATAGAAGATTAGAAACAGATCGAATGAAGCGACTGGAACGCCCCTGGTGGCAGTGAACGTGCGGTATCGTGCAAACACAAGACGGCTGTTGCGTGCATAAGAAAGATGGTGTAATAGTCTCATGTAAACACATTACTGGACAAATATTCAATAATATTTCACTGAATTGGTTTTTGTGGGGAAAAAAATTCCTTTCCTATAACTCATCAGGTTGAAACTGTAATCAATTTCTCACGTGTCTATAGAACCAAGAAGTTTTCCTTGTATGTAATTTCTGGAACTGTTTTCTCGAAATGTACACTGAGAGATTTATGGGTGTTTACATCCAAATATATGTTAGATTTGATTGAAGTTTACGTTTGACCACGCAATATTTAAACTGTGGCCAAGGTGCGTTTTTTATTTATTTTTTTAAAACTTACTTCTGTCTGTCTCTCCACACAAATAGCTTATTCTTTTTGAAAACGGCCAAAATCAATGTGACCATTTGTATTTAGGTAAGATTTGTTATTACTACGGAAGAGTTTTTTTCAATTTTCGGATTTATTTCTAACTAGATCAAGCATGTCAAACTCAAATCCTAACACGGGCCAAATAAAAAAGTAATAAGATTATGTGGGCCGCAAAAAAAGAAAACAAGTAATTAAATTTTTATAGTAACATTTATATAGGTTTATTTTAAAAAATACTAATAAGAAAAAAGAAAGTAAAGTTAATATTTTCTCCCTGATATTTGGCATCTCTTTTCTGCTACCATCTTTCCTACTTCGGGGGAAATCTTGTTCGCAGTGATTAATTTTAAAACTGACCCAAGGTGAACGTCAGTAATTCTCGATCTGATTGGAGACTTATTTCCTTTCATAAGTGAAAATAACTGCTCGCACCGATAAGTACTTCCAAACATGGACATAATTTCATATGCTAATTTTCGAGTGTTTTCAAATCTGGCTGGCAAATATTTGTAAAATTCAGAAACGCTAACTTCAATGAATTTTGCCTTTAAATCTAAATCGCACTGAAAATAATAAAACGTTTTAATTAATATTTTAAATTTTTTTTAATTAATATTTTTTAACTTACCAGACACAGAATAACTGCACAAATTATTGAACGTAACTTAATTTTTTTTCTAGTACTCCGAAAGAATATTTTCTTTAAACTTTAAGGCACACAATACTTATGGCGATGTACATACGTTATGGATGTAGGTATAATATTATCAAAACTTACGACTTATGTATGGCGACCAGTGGTTCGTTATTAATAAATAAATTATGTATAATTACAATTTTTAAAAATTAGGCTACAAATTTTTATTATTTTTTTTTTAATTTATAATTTTTTTTTATTAAAATATTTTGTCTGGTGGGCCGCAAATTTATTCGTTGTGGGTCGCATGAGGCCCGCGGGCCGCGAGTTTGACATGCCTGAACTAGATCATCTTTTAATTTTACCATGTGATGTGCGTATCAATGAGGCGTTTATATAATTCATTGATTTATTAAATTTTGTTTCATATACATATATACACTAAAAGTGGCACCTCTCCCTTTAAAACTGAATTAAAATAATACATTTTTGGTAAATGACTCCAGTATAAAATGTAATGGTAGTAATAAAGAAGGGACCGCAACACCAGTTTCAGCAAACTCAGACAAAAAGTCAACCTGTATTCCATTCAAAGAGACAAGGGTCGCCTCTCCCGTCAAAATAGACGTTCAAAACCAGACGCCATCCACGTCTGGTTTTGGACGTCTATTTTGACGGAAGAGGCGACCCTTGTCTCTTTGGATCAATTTCCTCCCGGCAAAATTTCCATCTGTATTCCATTGTTACGAGCTTTGGTCCTTATCAGTACAGGGGCGGCTTCATAACATCCTACATGGTGAGTTATGAAATTGGTTGAATTGGACAAAAAAAAATATGTTTAAGCTTGTGAAGTGACAAAGATCGATTTAAAGGCTAGAATAAAAACTAAATTTGCGGGAGGGTAATTTTCATGTACCAAAATGTGTACCTCTCCCTTTAAAAAATGCATTAAAACAATGCCTTTTGGTTTATTATCCCAGTAAAAAACGTAATAGTGATGATAAAGAATAAGCCAAACCCCCAGTTTTGTTAAATTCAGACAAAAGTCAACAACCTGTATGCCATGGTTTCAAGCTTTGACCCTCATCAGGGGCGGCTTCGATTTCATAACATCTTATGAGGTAAGTTATGAAATCGGTCCAATTTTAACAAAAAAAGTTGTTTAAGCCTAAAAATAATAATATTTTGAATAAATACTAATGTAATATTACAATATATTAAGAAGTAATCAATTCAAAATCAAATAATTTCACAGAATCAAGTAAAAAGATAAAATTCAAAATTTTGTTCATTTTGCCGAGCTTTATGGACTAAATATCAGCTCGACGGTGGCGCTCGAGTGGCGAAAGTCGGAACTAAAAAATTGGTTTAATATTTTTACACCCCATTTAAAATTGGGTCACGTGTGTATAGAGTTGATAATCATAAATAAACAATTATTAAAATTGCCCCCACTCAAATTTCCCTTTAAACGGGGCATAAATAAAACAAGGCCAATTTCAGTTCCCATTTCTGCCACTCAAGCGCTACAGTCGACTGATATTTGGTCCATAAAGCTGACATGAATAAATTGTCTTTTGATTTATGTTTTCACTTAAATAAAACTACAGTGGGGTTTTTATTTCTTACCTTTATATCAAGGTTTTATTGAATTCCTAGATTATTACATCCCATAATCCTATATATTTATATAGAATGTTTTACACAACAAATATTTGTTTTGCTTGATAGAATATTGTCGTTTTTTTTTTTAGATCAACATTTTATTGCAATAAAATAATATTTTTTTGTTTTTATTTATTGCTACAGGAGTAATATAGCTTCTACACACAAGATTTATAATTTGTTTATAATTAATATTTTTTATATTTTTACTTATTTTTAACATAGATTTAAATATTTAATTAAAAAGGCATATATTGGATCAAAATATCATTTATTTTACCAATATTTCAGTTGGCTGAACGCCAACCTTTATCAAGGTATTATAACATTTTAAAGATTAATCTATTTTTTTACATAGATTTAAATATCTCTGAAATTATTTAAACAATTATTCAGCATGTTGTTCAGACACTTTCTTTGAGGAATTCTTAGTGAAGATATTTGAAGGAAATTATGGACATAAGCTTTGAGTACAGTTTGGTCTTATTGTTTCACATAGATTTATATATATTTAAAATATCTCTGAAATTATTTGAACAATTATTCAGTGTGTAGAGTTTTTGATATCTATATGTAAATAACAAAAAAATATTTATTGCCTTTTTTTTTAATAAAAACGATTTCCTACTGCCACTGCGATGGGAAAAAAACTGGGAGGGCCTGGCTCATCAGTGGTGAACACTGCCAGCCGTTTCGACAGTTAAATATACCACACCGCTCTATATAATATTGTATTGGACTATTTTGTATATATAATAAAACCTCCATGAGAGGACACTCCAGCTAGAGGACACCATTCTACAAAGGACAGTTTTCAATGTCAGAATTATCATTTTCACTATGTAACAACTCTTCGGTAAGAGGACACCTCTCCATAAAGAATACTTGTCTCTGCGACTAGATGTCCTTTACAGAGAGGTTCTATTGTATATATCAGGTACTTTCTTAGAGGAATTCTTGGTGAAGGTATTTGAAGTAAATTATGGACATAAGATTTGAGAACAGTCAGGAATATGTAAAGTAGGGGCATGAATAAATGCTTCAAGCATTGCTCTTTCTCAAATAACCCACAAATAAGACATTTAGATATAAATATAAGGACTTAGCACGCCATCTGTATTTATGAAAAGAAACTATTAAGTGCGTTATTTTCTTTTAAAAAGTTTTTATTTAACTTACTTGCATATGTCTGTCATTCTACACAAATAACTTATTCTTTTTTTAATCATTTGGTTGACTATTCTCTTTCCTCTGCCTATTTTTCACGTTAGAAAGAAGGGCTTGCCCGAAAGCTTCCTTAACCGCTATAATAATAAAAAGAGTTGCGGCGATATATGATTCCTTCTTTCTAATTTGTCGAAATCCGCAAACCGTTTACCATGAATATTTTTCACGTGTTAAAGCGTGATCACGCACATTTGACCTCTAAAATTACCCTTTTTTTATAATTGCCTTTATAAAACGTTTGGTGGATCGTTGAGGTACAACCTACACCATGCTTACGAGGACCAACAATCCGAAACACGTATGTGATTAACTTTTCTTTTGCTTATCCCTAGTACACGTAGTACAGGCCATGATAATCATGGTGGGTAGAAGTAGACGACTGCTTTTACTGTAAGTGCATCACATGTCTACATATGTTTAAAGCAGTTCGACTTTGCACTTACAAATGTGCCATAGCCTTGTTTGGTTACTTGCACTCGCTGGTGGGGTTGGACTTTTGCAAGAATTAGGTGCCATTGTAGCATTAACTTTTCTTTATTTATCTAAATAAAAATTGTATTCTTCAATATTTTGGGAATAAAATTAAATCAACAACAACAAAAAGCCTTTATTTAGGGTCACTGACCCTATACAGGATTCACCAGAGGTATGCATAAGAACAAAGCAGTGAGACAAAGGAAACAACGATATAGACAGTGTTGTGATATGTGATGGATTATCATATACTGTGAATTTTGTCTATTTGATATGTTGTAACTATTTTCATGTAAATATTATTTTATCTTTCAACGCTATGCAAATCCATGGCGATCTTTCAATATGTAAAACTCCTCGCTGTATAAAAGAGAACTATTTGATGGTGAAATAAATTCTTTCAACCGGACAATGAGTGGTTGTCGCCTCTAGTCTTTTTAACATAAATTCTTAACATGGCGCAGCCGACAGCCGATATTTTGTTTTTGAGCTTTGTCTAGGTCTCTAAAAGAAAAGAGCAGAATTACAAAACATGGAAAATATAAAGCCACCTGCCGAATTTGTGCCATATAATGGTGAGAAGAAATGGGAAACTTGGCGTGAAGCATTTGAAATTTTTTCTATAGCTGCAGACTTGGAGAGCATGCCATTGGTACGTCAACGAGCCATTTTGAAACATATTCTTGGTGAAAAAACGGTGTCGATATATAAAACATTCAGAGTAACAGAAAATGAAGCTTACCCAAGTATTAAAGAGATGCTCGACATGTTGTCAAAACATTTCAAACCCTTTAAAAATATAATACAAATTAGAAACAAATTTTTCACAAGCGTACAAAAGGAAGGGCAAGGTATAACTGAATTCGTTACGGAATTAAAACAACTCGCCCAGGAATGTGAATTCGAGGAATTGGCTGAATCTCTCATCAGGGATCGTTTCATAATTGGAATGATAGATCAGGAAGTAAAAAAGAAGTTGTTGGAAGATCCCCAGTTGACCCTACCAAAAGCAATTTCTGTAGCCACGATTGCCGAGTCTGTTTGCGTACAAATAGCGTCATGGGAAGAAAAACAGGCCATGATTAAAAAGATTAACAAAAATACCTGGGAGAAAAATAGAAGTCGAGTAGAAAAAGCTAAAGCAGAACCCAGTATTACAAACACTAGAAATGAATGCAAGTGGTGTGGACAGCAACACACATATGGTAATTGCCCAGCATACAGAAAGACATGTAACGCATGCGGGAAATTAAACCATTTCGCAGCAGTTTGTAGGACCAGACGCATAAGAAACCTTATAGCGGAAAATGAAGGCGACGAATCCTTCGAAGGAGGTATCAATATAAATAAGGTTCTTGTTAAGACCGTTCGGTCGGACAAATGGTCCGCTGTGATAAGTATAAATGGTAACAAGACGTCTGTACATTTGGATACTGGTGCGCAGATTAATGTGCTTCCTCAGAAAGTGATAAGCTTGTGGCCAGCAAAGCCAATAATCAAGCCCACGTCGTTAAAGGCATATGCATATGGACATTCGGAATTACCTATCGTGGGGAAATGTGAAGTGTTATGCCAATATGGTGAAAAGAAAAGCTTGTGTGAATTTATTATTGCGAATGTCGATGCGCAGACACTCATCACAGGCGACACTTGCGAGAAGCTTGAGATTTTGAAACGAATCAATCAAATAAACTCGCATGAAATAATTTTACATAATCAAACGAAAAAAATACTCGAACAATTTCACGAGGTGTTTCAAGGAGTTGGAGTGATAAACTCTGAATGTAAAATGTATACAAAACCTGAGTATCCGCCTGTACGTGCCCTTCCAAGACGCATCCCGGCAAGCCTAGGAAATGAAGTTCAGTCTGAATTGGAAAAGATGGTAAAACAAGGAATAATTACGAAGATTTATCATGAAACAGAGTGGTCTCACCCTATGGTCGTAGTGAAGAAAAAATCGGGCCAAATTAGAATATGTTTGGATCCACGCAAATTGAATCAGGCCCTGGTGAGAAGACACTTCCAGACTCCGGCTCCATCTGAAGTATTACATCAGATTCCCAAGGCTGATTATTATACCGTGTTAGATGTAAAATCGGCCTATTGGCATGTTCCGGTTGCCAACGAATGCAGAGATCTGTTGGTGATGGCTACACCATTCGGAAAGTTCAGATATAACCGATTACCATTTGGTTTGAATATATCGGCGCAAATATTCGTGGAAATGATGACAAACATTTTTAAGAACAGTTTTTGGAACGTCACATATGTAGATGACTTGCTGATATACGCAGATAGCATTGAAGAACATAATGAAAAATTGAAAGGTATACTAGAAATAGCAAGGAGAAATAATATCAAATTCGACTTGACTAAAGCTCAAATATGCAAAAAGGAGGTTAGTTTTTTGGGCCACATGATTTCGAAAAATGGAATTGATCCAGAGCCAAATAAGGTCGACAAAGTGATCAACCTCAAAAAGCCAGAAGATAAAAAGTCGCTTCAGAGAATCATGGGTCTTTACAACTATTTAGGAAAATTTATTCCGAATCTAGCCGCGTCAACGTCCAACATAAGAGGAATATTAAAAAAGAATGTGGTCTGGCACTGGGGCCCTAGACAAGACATCGAATTCCATCACATTAAGGAATGCGTTCGAAACGCTCCTTCGTTGGGCCATTACGACAAAACTAAGACGTTAGTTCTACAATGTGATGCCAGCAAGGATGCTATGGGAGCTGCTCTGCTGCAAGAGAATCGACCGCTGGCGTTTGCATCCGCATCATTCAACGATTCTCAGAAACAGTACTCACAGATTGAAAAAGAATTATTGAGCATTTATTATGGATGCAAAAAGTTCGAATATTTATTATTAGGACACACGTTCATAATCCAGACGGATCATCAGCCTTTATTACCACTTATCCAAAAACCGTTAACTGATATATCGCCTCGACTGCAGAGAATAGTTATGAAACTCTTTGCTTTTGATTTTAAATTGCAATATCGGCCTGTAAAATGCTTAATTGTCGCAGATACCCTATCCAGGGATACTCATCCCATAGACGAACTCCCAACTCCCTTTCTCGAGGACAGAAGAATGGTCAAATTAATATCTGCCAATATCTCGGACGAAAAACTGATTACTCTACAGAAGGATACCCGAGAAGATACAACGCTGTTAAAAATAATCCACTACGTTATTGAAGGGTGGCCAATAAGCAAAAAAGATGTAGATGAAGATGTAAAACCCTATTATGATTTTAGACACCGTATTTACCTATGGAATGAGTTATTGTGTGTCGGATCGGCAATAGTGGTTCCTGGAACACAAAGAAACTACATGCTCGAATTATTACATAAATCTCATCAAGGGATATCAGCAATTCAGGGTTTGGCACGTGAATCTCTATTCTGGCCAGGAATGTCCATGGACATAGCTGAGAGAGTTAAAAGTTGTGACATTTGTCAAAAATACCAGAAGTCTAAAACACGGGAGACGTTAAGATCTTTTCCAATTCCGGATTATCCTTGGCAGACAGTCTCTATGGACATATTTTATATTGAAAGAAAGCCTCATTTATTAATTGTGGACAGATTTAGTGGTTACCCGGAGGTTTATGCATTAAACCCGCCTACTGCGACCAATGTCAGAAACAAGTTAAGAGAGACATTTGCACGATTTGGAATCCCGGAAACTATTATGTCCGACAATGGACCCCCGTTCCACTCAGAGATAATGACAGACTTTTGTACAAAATGGGGCATAAGGCAAATTTTCTCAAGTCCACACCTTCATAGATCCAATGGACTGGCAGAAAGGAATATCCAAACAATAAAGACTTTATTGAACAAATGTAAAGATCAAGGATCCGACGCATATCTGGCCCTGTTGACCTACAGAAATACTCCAAAGAATGACCTACCGTCCCCGGCACAACTATGTTTGTCTAGAAGTCTCCGCTGCCTCATCCCAAGAATCACCCCGCTATATGGCCCGTGCAAAACCAATCACAGACATATAGAGAATGCAAAGAAAAGAAGACAAAATTCGATGAAAAAGTATTACGACAGAAGCAGTAAAATCTACCCTAAAGTCAGCGTGGGAGAGGAGGCCTGGTGCCAACTGTCTCCAAAACAGGCATGGACACCAGTGAAGATTACAGCTCACGGGAATTCGCCTCAAAGTTTCAAAGTCAAAACACCATCTGGAAAGGAATTCCTCAGAAATCAACAATTTCTAAGACCAAAAAATGGACCATCCGGAAAAGGGGAATCGCCCTCCTTGGAGACCTCGTTCTCAGGTGAATCGTCTCCAGTAGCGGCGGACTCCAGCAGTTGGCAGAGAACTACTGAAGAGGAGCCAGTCGCAGGACCATCTACAACTCCAATACAACGACAACCAAGTGATGGGATGGCTGTGCCCTCTGAGAACTCATCTGTAATGCCCCGGTTCTCTAGGTTCGGTAGAGAGCTGAAGAAACCACAAAGGCTTGGGTTTTGAAGAAGGGGAAACGTGTTGTGATATGTGATGGATTATCATATACTGTGAATTTTGTCTATTTGATATGTTGTAACTATTTTCATGTAAATATTATTTTATCTTTCAACGCTATGCAAATCCATGGCGATCTTTCAATATGTAAAACTCCTCGCTGTATAAAAGAGAACTATTTGATGGTGAAATAAATTCTTTCAACCGGACAATGAGTGGTTGTCGCCTCTAGTCTTTTTAACATAAATTCTTAACAGACAGAAGAAAAAGAAGAAAAAGAGAGAAGAAAAAAACAAGAAAGAGAAAGAGGGAAGCAAGAAAAACAACACAAAAAGAGTAGCAGTAAGAAAATGAGGAGTGAGTGTCACTTGGACTTCTTCTGAGATATGGACTTGTGGAAACCATAAAACGCCATAGCAATATACTTATTCTGGGTCATATTGTCAATTATTGATGGAAGTGAAGCACAGAGTTGCCCAGTTTTGAGCATAAGGGTTCTTCTTTCAGAGCAGAGCAATCAAAAATATAGTGAGTGATTTCATTTTTTAGTTTTGAATTACAGAAGGTACAAATCGGGTCCTCACCGCAGAGCATCTTGGTGTGGTTTTCTCTAAAAAAACTTGGAAGTATTCTAACTTGTGCGAGTAGTCTTACAACCGGGAAAATAAAATTAAATCAAGGTTTAGTGTATATTAATTCCGATAGTCGGTGCTAAGATATCGGAAATGATTATTTGAATAATTAGGGGGGATATGGAATTTTGATCATATGGTTTACTGTCTTATCTATTTCTTTTATTTCTTTTGCTATTTTTTCCATATTTCAGATTATTAAATTCATGTGTAAATTTCCAATTGAATGTCAGACGTGTAATTCCACGTCACCACACTGGGCGACATCTTAAATGGCAAAGTTATACAATTACTTAATTACATAAATTCCTCAGGGAAGAATTTCCAACTTTACATATTTCCGCACGTTACGAAATTCCCTTAATTATTAGCGAATTTGCTCCAAAAGTTGTTAAGTTAATAGATACTGTTTCTCGATAGTTTTAACATTAATTTTGATTGGGAACAGCTTGGTGTTTATTGTTGGTGTTTGTCAATTCTCTCTGTGTATCTAGCGTACGTGTTTCAATATACCAAAAGACACACTACACACACAAATAGCCATATAATTAAAGTTATAGTTTCATTTTAATTAAAAAGTCATATATTGGATCAAAAATAATTTATTTCTAACAATTAAATTCCCTGGCAATATGTTTCTTTTCAATAATATAGCCACATGGAAAATTAGGGAAGACAAACTTCAGGATGAGACGGCCATATATTTAAGGCAAGAACAAACTATGAAGGATAAACAAAAGATAAGCAAAGAGGGAAGTTTACAGAGTAGTAAAATATAAACATAAAAAATGATACTCTGTTAATACTAATGTAAAATAATAAATACTTCTCTCGCTACAATATCATCAAATATTATTGAAAAGAAACACATTTCCAGTAAATTTATTTGCTACAAATTTTAACGATATATGGCAATCAAATTTATAAAAATTATTTATTTACCAATTTTGATACAATATATGTCTTTTTTAAGGTCACCTCTCCCTTCAAAATAGACGCAGAAACTATGTGTTGGGAATCGTCACCGAATTGAATCTGCTTGTTTTCGCAGACGATCGAAGAATCGTGCAGAATTTTCACATTTTGAAGGGAGAGGTACCTTTTCTTTTTATATATCAATGTATCCTACCGGCAAAACTTCCATCTAGTTATATGTATATTGTCAAGTATAAAATTAGGAAAGACAAACTTTAGGATGACATTGTAATTTATTGAAGTCAAGAATAAATCAAAATTTATAAAATACCCGAGAGACAATGAGAAAAGTTTACAGAGTAGCAAAAAATAAATATAAAAATTAATAATATTGTGTGGCGTAGAAATAATTTATTATTTAATATAATTATTCAATGAAAATATTTGGAAACAGATTTAATTTAATTATTCCATATAAAATAATGATCGAAAATATTTATTTGCGTGCTTGTTCAAGATTCTCTAGCTGTAGATAGTTTTGTTGATAATTGTCGACTTGTCATGCTGACGTCATCAATAAATACTTTCACATCTCCAGATATACAAATACTTGATTTCTACGCTACAATATCTATTCATAAAATAACAAAAATATGTCTACAAAATCAGATTACAAATCCATTCACGAACATCGTATGTATTGATTTGGTTTCTTCTGTGAGTTACTTAGATAGAAAGTTGCATAACCCCATTGTTATTCATTCCATGTTTTCTTCTTATCCTTTTTACATATATATAGAAATGTTGGCTCAAAGGATTAATGTAACGGCTATATAGATATGTAAATAAAATAGATATCATATAGAGATGTCCTATACTTTGTGGGATTTTTCTTAGAAAAATTAATTCCTATTATTTATTCTAGAGAAAAGGGTATCTTCTGATTGGACAACAGAATTTTGCTGATGGCTTACGCCATCTATCGGAATAAATATTAACTATACGTGGTTTTATTTTCAGAATGTTAGTTTAAAAAAAACCTTTTCTTGATAAATCGATTAAAATCATTCAAGTTTTATTGTACTTGTCAAAAAAAATGCATATCAAATCAATATATGAGTCAATATTTTTATTTAAAAAAAAGATTTGAACAAATGATAGAGAGATAATAATAATAATTAATGGTGAATAATTACAGAAAGAACATTACAAATCCATTCAAAAAATCGCATTACACAATAGTAAAACAGAATATGCCTTTTTTCACAGAAGTTTATCCTCTTGACCTGATACATTTTTACTTTTGCTCTATGTTTTCATATACACTCATGGGAAAAATTTAAGGAAGTGAAAAGTCTTTGATGTCGCCGGTCGTCTATTCTTTTCTTTTTTTTAAGGAGACAGAGGCAATTTTGTTCACATTTGGTTATCTCGTGTGTCTTCAATAAAGATCACTGTGTATCAAATATCTTTCAGAGTTATTGTCTGAATTCCGATATACATGCTGAAAGATACAACTTCCTTAAGTTTTGTCTATCAGTATATATATAGTTAGTGATACAAAAATATAAATGAAATGTTAAAAAAAAACTCACATTAAAAGAGTTTTCTCAATAATTATTTCCAATTAGAGTGAAATAGAAGACGCTCTCTCTAACTTCAATTAATCCATTAATTCATTAATTAGCTGTTGTTGTTTTTAACTTGTGTGCTTCAGAGGAGAATCCAGGTTAAGCATAGTTAATCATCCAAATACAGTTAAACCTCTCTATAGCGCCCCCTCTAAATAGCGCCTTCCTCTCTATAGAGCCCCCTCTAAATAACGCCTTCCTCTCTATAGCGCCCGATTTTAAATACGTAGTACAATGCGTTTTTTACATTAAAAGTGACCTGTCTATATCGCCCCCTCTAAATAGTGCATTCCTCTCTATGGTGCCCGATTTTAAATACGTAGTACGATGCGATTTACATTAAAAGTGACCTGTCTATAGCACCCCCTCTAAATAACGCCTTCCTCTCTATAGCGCCCGATTTTAAATACGTAGTACGATGCGATTCACATTAAAAGTGACCTGTCTATAGCACTCCCTCTAAATAACGCCTTCCTCTCTATAGCGCCCGATTTTAAATACGTAGTACGATGCGATTCACATTAAAAGTGACCTGTCTATAGCACTCCCTCTAAATAACGCCTTCCTCTCTATAGCGCCCGATTTTAAATACGTAGTACGATGCGATTCACATTAAAAGTGACCTGTCTATAGCACTCCCTCTAAATAACGCCTTCCTCTCTATAGCGCCCGATTTTAAATACGTAGTACGATGCGATTCACATTAAAAGTGACCTGTCTATAGCACTCCCTCTAAATAACGCCTTCCTCTCTATAGCGCCCGATTTTAAATACGTAGTACGATTCGATTTACATTAAAAGTGACCTGTCTATAGCACTCCCTCTAAATAACGCCTTCCTCTCTATAGCGCCCGATTTTAAATACGTAGTACGATGCGATTCACATTAAAAGTGACCTGTCTATAGCACTCCCTCTAAATAACGCCTTCCTCTCTATAGCGCCCGATTTTAAATACGTAGTACGATGCGATTTACATTAAAAGTGACCTGTCTATAGCACTCCCTCTAAATAACGCCTTCCTCTCTATAGCGCCCGATTTTAAATACGTAGTACGATTCGATTTACATTAAAAGTGACCTGTCTATAGCACCCCCTCTAAATAACGCCTTCCTCTCTATAGCGCCCGATTTTAAATACGTAGTACGATGCGATTTACCTTAAAAGTGACCTGTCTATAGCACCCCCTCTAAATAGTGCCTTCCTCTCTATAGCGCCCGATTTTAAATACGTAGTACGATGCGATTTACATTAAAAGTGACTTGTCTATAGCTCCCCTCTAAATAGCGCCTTCCTCTCTATAGCGCCCGATTTTAAATACGTAGTACGATGCGATTTACATTGAAGTGACCTGCCTATAGCACCCCCTCTAAATAACGCCTTCCTCTCTATAGCGACCGATTTTAAATACGTAGTACGATGCGATTTACATTAAAAGTGACCTGTCTATAGCACCCCCTCTAAATAGTGCCTTCCTCTCTATAGCGTCCGATTTTAAATACGTAGTACAATGCGATTTACATTAAAAGTGACCTGTCTATAGCACCCCTTCTAAATAGCGCCTTCCTCTCTATAGCGCCCGATTTTAAATACGTAGTACGATGCGATTTACATTAAAAGTGACCTGTCTATAGTACCCCCTCTCTATAGCACCCATGTTGGTGAGTCCCAAGAGGGAGCGCTATAGACAGGTTTAACTGTATGTTTGTTTTATAAAAAACTATAAGAATTTTTAAAGACAGATTTGTGTATTATTGTGTATGTGAATTAAATATGGCGGCAGGTTTCTGGAGATGATTTTCTTTTCATTTTTATTGTAATCTCAAGCTTTCGGAAATACCATCCTTTTACAGGAGTACAACAATGAGGAACCGCCGTTAGGTAGTAACTGTTAGTGTATAACAGGGAGTTTCATTATTGTTCATTGAAAATTAGAAACTATTTTAGACGCGTAAGATTCTTTTTTGAAATTAAACAATTTCTACTGCCCTTACTGCAATGGAAAAATTAATGGGAGGGCCTGGGTCATCAATGATGAACCCTCCCAGCGGTTTCGCCAGTTTAATCTACCATACCGCTGTTAAATTGCATATTTCAATCTTCCTTTTATAGTGATACTGATGCTAGACTCTTGGATGGCGCGCTAGTGCATCATAATATTATTGTTCATTGCTGTACTCCTGTAGAAGGGCTTTAATACCTGAAAGTTTGAGATTGCAATAAAAATTAAAAGAAACACAACTCCAGAAACATTATTTAATTCATATACAGGAGATTCAACTCCATTATAATGATGTCTTCCTAGGGGAATACTTGCGCTAACATACATGTATGTCTCAACCCCTATCTATACATATATATTGCGGCATTTACTGTTATATATGTAAATATTTCCTCCTATATCTCGTTTCTTTTAAATTTGTTTTATGCAAAGCAGGCTGTTTACTTGTTGTTTGCACTGAGCTATTTTATTCGATCATCTCGGCTGAGTGGATCGAGACTCTCTTACTATAAGAATAAAACTTAATTTTAACATCGACTTCTCTTCTTTAATTTATTTTTTACGCGACAATATTTACAATAATTTTAGACCGTAAAGAATATAGTCATAAGATATACAACAACAACAAAAAGCCTTTATTTAGGGTCACTGACCCTATACAGGATTCACCAGAGGTATGCATAAGAACAAAGCAGTGAGACAAAGGAAACAACGATATAGACAGAAGAAAAAAAGAGAAAGAGGGAACCAAGAAAAACAACACAAAAAGAGTTAGTCATAAGATATTAACAAGGAGAAATAAAGACAAAAAAAAAGGAAACATTGTCATCAAATATTTACAAAAAAATCAATTCATTTATCATTATTAAAAGAGAAGATAAACGATTTTATATGTTCCTATTCTCCAAAATAACTTTATTAGGTACCACTCAAAAAGAGAAACCTAGCTTATGTTATTTATAATGGATAATATGAACAGGTTCTTTACAGAAAAAAAAGTGAACAATACGGGATTCGATCTCAGTTCATGACTGTCGGGAATCGAGGGTTTTATCCACTCATCCACCGACTCTTTGGTTATAATCAAATATTTTATAATTATATATAGATGGAAAATTTGTGCCGGAAGGAAATTATAGAAGCATAGGGCGCCTCTCCCGTCAAAATAAATGTCAAAACCTGACGCCATCTATTGACCGTCGCCGCAAACTAGCGGTCTCAGGTCTGTGACAAAGCCACAACACCAGCTTTGGTAGACGCTTCTCAGTTTGCCAAAGCTGGTGTTGTGGCTTTGTCACCGACCTGAGGCCGCTAGTTTACGGCGACGGTCAATAGATGGCGCCAGGTTTTGACGTTTATTTTGACGGGAGAGGCTCCCTATGGTTCTATGGATAATTATATATGTAAGAGTTTTAATCACATTCTAAGGACAAATAAAATTCCTAAACTTTAACGAGAACTGTGTACAAAACAAGAAAGAGATTTCTGGCAATATCTACAATTAACATAAATATTTATAATTATAAATTTCTAACTTTGAAAAGGAGTTTAAAAGATAATCCCATTTCTTCGTATAATTCTTCATATTAAATATCTCAATTTAAACTCTTTCTTATTATTTTTCTGAAGAAAATTCGGGCCCCATATATTATATATATTTAAATCTTTTAATACACTTAGTAATAATTTTAATCCAATTATTACCTACAACTTAAACTTCCGCATTAAAAAGAGAAAAGCTTATAAACATTATTAATTTAAATGCGGAATTGGTCTTTTTTCCCAGTTTGGGGTACGGTGAATAAGTAAACGGATTATTATAATAATTCTCTTATCTATTTAATGCTAATTTTAGTTGTTTTCTGCCGAAATCCATCGTACAAACTTACTCACCGTATCGATAATCCCTCCAAAGAATCACAGAAAGTTATTTGGTTGTTGTTGTTGTCGTGTCCAATGGAGAGCCTCAGATGTCTCCATACATCTCTATCACAGCAGTAGCAATGTTCTTGGGTGTGTAAAGTTCTGGGTCCTTGTCAATTTTCTTTTTTTTTTTTGTATCCAATGAAGAGCCTCATATGTATCCATACATCTCTATTACAGCAGTCGCATTGTCCTCTATCTTGGGTGTGTAAAGTTGATGCTCTGGGTCCATGTCAATTTTCTGTTGTTGTCGTGTCCAATGAAGAGCCCCAGATGTCTCCATACATCTCTTTCAAAGTAGTCGCAATGTTCTTGGGTGTGTAAAGTTGCTGTTCTGGGTCCATGTCAATTTTCTGCAAGGCTGCGGCCACTGCTGTACATGAGAATATGTGGGTAAGTGTTAGTTCCACACCAGGACAATTTTTGCATGTCCTTTAGGCTCTTGTGCCATCTGGATGTATATTGTTTAGAGTTATTTGGTTCACTCTGCTATGGCCTTTAGAGAAACGGAACGATTTCCTTTCATGAACTCCAACACGTGTTTCTGTGCTTAACGGCTTCATTTATATATATTTTTGGCGGATTAACAATACGCGTATCGTTTTGAACAAAGGAATTTACATAAAACAGCCATTTTTATCATATAAATTAGAGTCTATTAATAAAGATAAGAACATCGTTCTTCTCCAATTCCATTTCCTACGCATGCCTTCGATCTCGTGCAAGTTCGATGTATGGACGGGGTGATCAAACTTACTTATATTGAGCAAACGGTGAGCATGGATCATCCTTAGTTGCATAATTCGAGCACCATTAAAATCGTTCCAATAAGCTAAATGAGGTTTTAATTTATAATATATTGAATTTTTAATATATAGGTTTAATTTTAGAGCTTTTTATCTCTGAAAATGGCTAGTAAAACGGTGCAATATTTGCCCTTGCGCCAAGAACCGCATGTCAACCATGACTTGCTGTAAATGCAATAAGAACATTTGCAAAGAACATTCAAACCATTGAAACACTTCGTAAATGTAAAGTCGAATGGCTTTCTACATGTATAGTAGACATCCTTACAGTATAAGAAATCTTATTCAGGATATACATGTGGAGGTAATACATGTACTAGCTTTGAATATAAGGAATAAAAATTATTGTATTTCTTTGATGAAGCCATTCTCTTGACTAGTTGACATCTATAAAGATTTTCTACCTCGGGATATCATCGGCAGGACCTGCAGTCCTGGATCTTTCCAGTTGGTTTCGAGGACCACGACATCACCTCAGCTGCGAAGCACGCGATCTACGTTTTCTTCGTAGATCACCAAATACGTGGCGTCGCTGGAGATCCGCTGGTGATTCTCCACCAAACTCTGCAGCGGTGGTAGAGACACCATATTCATTGTATATAGTATCATATATATGATTATCTTTTTTTAAATAGTGCAGACTGTACACTTTTGCGTGTATTGACAAGATGTCAACAAAATTATTTTGTCAAATTGTTTACCTCAGGATATTCTGTTGTCCTTGCAGTTCTTTATAAATGGATAGTTAAATTTCGTTTTTTTTTTTTCGAAATTGACACCTGTTACAAAGTGTTGTGACTATATGCTGATTGTCCAATATGATTTACATGATATGGTACTATAAATATATGTAGTGTTTCTGGATAAACTGGTTTAAACAGTCTTCAAACCTGTGGTAACCATCGGTGTTGATGCAGACAGGATGATTTCTGCCATGCCGGCCGTGGCGGTGAGGCGGGAACGCCTTATCCGCAAGAGGCCATTCTCTGGTCTAGGAGGCGGACCGGGAGGTAAAGGAGGATCCGTGGGACTAGCAGTCTACGCTGGAGCAGTACTGGCCATCATCGGGACTGTCATGGCCGTCGCTGGACTTCTGAGTGTAGGATTGGCTCTAGCAGCTGCCGGAGCGCTCTTGTGTCTCGCCCGCTTTGCCATGCCACGTCGACAGATTCCCAAACCCCCTGTAGTCATTGTACAGCCTCCTGCTACCGCCCCTCCGCACCTTGTCCCCGCCTTCCAACACACAGGCCCCGCCCCTTCACACATGGGCCACGCCCCTTTACACACAAGCCCCGCCCCCGACACCGTTGTATCCCTCCCACCACAGCCTTAGCCCCTCCCGTCCAAAAAAACTGCCTGTTCTTTACGCTAGTGTACATACCACAGGCTCGTGAGGCGAGCGAAATTTGGAATATCTTTGGAGGGAATATCACACTTTATATACTCTCTTGGAAAACTGTACTCTCTCCAAATATCTCTAATCATATATAACATTACAAAATATATTTTTTAAAATCTTAACTATTATATAAGATCGTTTATAAATTGGAAATATTTTCTGATATCTCTTAAATTCTACTAAAAATAACCAGCTGGAAAAGGTTTAATATATTTAGCCATAAATTTCTTTGCCAAAGAAAAAAAGCAATGAATTTTAAAAGATGATTGTCAACACCTTTTGTCCCCAACCACATTTTATAAATGTCAACATATATTGTCACTTTCTCTTCATTTATAAATCATTTTGTTCATTTATTGGATAAACAATGTACTGTAGTACATATATAAGCCTTTTAACTTTGGTTACAAAAACAATTCAATTTCGAAACTATTATAGACGCGTATGATTTTTTAAAAAATTAAACATTTTCTATTAGTTTCGACATAACAGATAGCTCGCTAATGCATCATAATACAATTCAATTATCCAATCTAAACACCCACCTAAACACTATAAAGGAATGACAATACATCCAGATGGCACAAGAACCTATAGGACATGCAACAACTGTCCTGGTATGGAACTAACACCTACCCACATATTCTCATGTCCAGTAATGGCCGCAGTCTTGCAGAAAATTGACATGGACCCAGAGGATCAGTTTTACACACCCAAGATAGTGGACATTGCTGCTGCTGTGATAGAGATGTATGGAGATATCTGAGGTTCTTCATTGGACACAACAACAACAAACACCCCTCTCTAGCTTCAAAGGGTTTTTGGATAATTGACGTTTTGTGTGTTGTATTTATACTAATAAATAATATAAACAGTATATAACACTCAAGCAAATGCTACCGGTTTCTGAAGATAAGCTTCTTTATCTTTATTAAACGTAATTTCGAACTTTCAAGCTATGTTTCTATGAACTCCTGCAGAAGGGCAGAGATACCTGAAAGCTTGAGATTACATTTAATAAAGATAAATAAACCCATCTCCAGAAACCTTTAGAATTTGCTTGATAAAGAAATATCCAGTTTTCTTCTTCTTTCTTATCACCACTCAATCATATTAAGGTATCAAGCTTGTAAAGCTTGAGACTTTTGATGATGTCTGCCGGAGAAGAGTAGAGCTCATCAATGGATGAGTCAATACAGTTAATAATGTGTCCATAGTTTTAAATCAATTAAGTATATAAAATTACCTTTCTATGTATAAAAATTGTAAAACAAAAATTATCAATACGTTATTCAACGTGAGTGAAAATATCCAGTTTTATAGTGATTAATAAATGATGGAGAAAAAACGGAAAGGTTTAGGGAAAAAAATTTTGAATGTTACATTTTCTAAATTTTCTACTCGACAAATATCGAATGTTTCTTAACAAGTTGTTTGTAAAGTTTTTTTTTTCTACAAGATGGATTAATCAATCTTTAAAATGAGGAGAAAAGTTTTGACTTTTTAAGTATAATCAATTACTTGCCATAATTATTGATGTCCAATAAATCTTTTTTTGTCTTTCGCAAATTATTTTTTTAAAACGAAACTGTTTTACATGTATTTTTAACATATTTACATATAGGTATATAAACCCAGGCTCCTGGAATGTATCCATAGATCGCCAACTACCCGGGCTGTTTTGTGGTTTAGGAGTCTGTCTTGGTATCCTTAGTAAACCAGTTCACCATGTGTCTCTAAGCCAGTAATTATATACAGTAGAACCTCCCTATAAAAGACACCTAATTGCAAAGCCAAATTCTAGATAGGTAATTGTCTGGTCCAACAATGGGATTGTTGTTAATTCGATATATAAGCCATTAATTAAAACCTACAAGTAGTTATAAGTTTTTTTAAATAAGTCCATTTTGCATGTTATGCCGTTTTTTTTTTTTTTTTTAGCAGAGCATTTTGTTCGATGTTTACTTACTGTTAAATCTTCCATTCTATATTGTTACACAGTAAGGCTTCTGATGGACGACTTTTTTAACAATATTTTTATTATTTCCCCCCATAGTACACCTGGTACAGGCCATTATAATCATGGTGGGTAGAGGTTGGCGACTGTTTTTACTATAAGTTTAACCCCATGTCTACAAATGTAAAAAGCAATTTGACTTTTGCATTTACAAATATGCCAGAGAGCCACGTTTAGGTTACTTACACTTGCCGGTGGGGTTGGACTTTTTCAAGAATCGGTAGCCATCAGAGCACTTTATTATATTTATATTTATAAGCACCCAATGCGGGAGTCGATCCCGGGTCGTAGCGGTCGAAAATCAATGGTTTAGAGAACTCGTCTATTGATTATCCTAACTATCTAAAACTGCTTATAAATCGAATAAATCTCCCAACCTACAATAAGAAACATCTATAGAGGAAATAGTTACTCATGGGAAATATTAACTAACCCCTGTATATCTCTTGAAAATCGGTCAGTAAATCTTTTTATTACTTCGACGTTTCGACAAAAATATTTTGTCCTCGTCAAGAGCAAACAATAATTAAACATTTAGCAAGGCGTTAAAAATCATTCTCAATTCTGAATGCCGACCAGGCAGCCTCTATCTTTAAGATAATCAGTATATTGCTGTAAATGTAATCAAATTTAAAAAAAAAAAAAGAGAGAGATATACTTATATATGAAAAAAAACAATAGAAAAAAAATACTTATATATATTTAAAAATTACAAAAAAAAACCTTTTGCAATAAGTTTATTTATTACAAAAACGCGAGCTTTCGCTCTTCAACGGGAGATATTACAATTGAGAGTAAGCACGGGAGGTCGAGATTTACTCAATGATGGCTGTTTATACTTTGATTTGGGATATCACTGATGTCTTTTAGTGATCCCTTATCTATATATTGTTAAGGTACAACATACTTTATAGTTTGACAATGAGGGTGGCTGAAACGTCATTAAATAAACTTGCAACAAATAATTGAGAAGAAAATCATATTTTTCTCAGAATATTAGTACCCAGCCTGCAATGCTATGAATTTTTTTCCCTCTCATTGCCGTTAGTATTGATATATCAGAAGAAATTCAGTGAAATTTCTTATTATTCAAATGCCCTTTTTTGTAAAAAAAAAAACTATTATTAATATTCAATTATTATTTTTATTCAGTGATTATTTTTACTAATTAATTCTCGTTCCAGATGACACAAGTGCCAAATATCTGTTGCAGTTTGAGTTGAAATAATTACGCACAAAAAAAGAAAGTTTTTTCTCTCTCTGTACCTATCTGTGATGAGGTTGGTCAATATGCAAATAAGGAGAAAGTTGTAGAATCTAGATATTCTATCTCTACATACCTATTTCCTGTCCCAATTTCTTTGGATGTTTTCACACTTCTTTAACTCTTCAAACTTCTCGAATTTATTGAAAAAGTAAATGAGAAATGTGATATGTAGATTTAATACTTTCATAATAAATTAGTATGATTATATATATATAAGAAAAAACGATATTGTTAAGGAGAGAATACTTAATTTTTTTTTATTGGGCTGTGATTAGGTACAATTTGGATACAAAACCTTTCCAAATTGCACCAAATGTCAGGATTCTCCAGTGAGCCCAGAACACATCACATCGGGCATTGCCGAACAGACATCTACACCGACCCAGCTGTGGTCATCGAGGTGATAAAGAGGCCTTCAGGATCTGGTCTAGACTTGAAGTCCAGACCTGGGACAAGGAAAAAATAATAATAATTTGGATTATAGATTATAAACACAAGGTAATAAGAAGCAAATCCAAATAAATAAATAGTGTGTGACGTTTTCTGTAACAACGTTGTTATCATCATCATCATTCAGTACTTTTGTCTATTGATGGTAACAACGCAGAAACATCACACACTATTTATTTGGATTTGGTCTTATTACCTTGTTTTTAATTAGCTTATGTGAATATGCTTGTACAAAACACTAATGAATACAACTTAATAGAAAATTGAGATCCAATTAAACAGATAGGCAATGTGTCAATAAACAATGTAATCTCTCCTATTATCCACAAACATAGCACTTTGCAAAAAAAAAATCTAAGAGAATTAATAGAAAACATTTAACTCAATTTTTTTGAGGAAATTTGATAAAAAAGCTCTTAACCATTTATAAAATAATGTATTATATCTATTAACAATATCCTTACACATCCACACAATATAAAATAAACAGTATATAATAAGATTTAAAAATAAATAAACGGACCATATATAAGGCTAAGATGCTAATGGATAAAAAATTACTTATTTCGTCTTAATTCAAAGACTTCATCAAACTTTTTATATAAACGTTTATTGTCCTTTTAGTTGATGAAGACTTCGACTTGAATTAATCAAAAATCCATCCCACCAACAATTATGGCATTCTCTAAGTCTTATACCTTGTGATTATGGTGTCCTCATTTATTATTTTGTTTAAAACACATGTCACACATCTAAACCATATTATAATTCTTTTTTTTTTTAACTATTATCCCATTGTATAATTATACAAGGTCATGGAGACTATATTCATAGATCAAATTCACTATCTTGGTAGGTTTGGAATATAGGTCCTGTCTTGAGGCTCCCATACATTCCAAGAGGTGGTCTAGTGAGACCTTACTATAATACTTAACCTGTTTATACGTTCATCTTTAACACACACAAATATAATAGAGGAAGACCAATCACAGCATTTGGATTAAAAAAATAGATGTCATATATAATACATGACATCTCTCTCATATATTAATTAATTAACTTATTTATTTACTTAGGCAAAGAGTCATTTAACATTTTAAATACTTAATTAACTACTCCGTAAAAGAGTCCTTTTCCAAATTCATAATAAAATGATTTTAGATTGAATTGTAATCTCTAATAAGAATTTTAATTTACATAGTCATCATTCTCAAATCCTCTTAAGAATAAGAATTTTAATTTGCATAGTGATCTTTAAAAAGGATTTGAGATTGCATTGTGATCTCTAATAAGGATTCGAGATTGCATTGCGATCTCTAATAAGGATTTTTAATTTGCATAGTGATCTTTAAAAAGGATTTGAGATCGCATTAGGATCTCTAATATGAATTTTAATTTGCATAGTGATATTTAAAAAGGATTTGAGATTGCAGTGTGATCTTTAAAAAGGATTTGAGATTGCATTATGATCTATAATAAGGATTTTAATTTGCATAGTGATATATTAAAAAGGATTTGAGATTGCATTGTGATCTCTAAAAAGATATGAAATTGATTTTGAAGAGGTAACCATTGTGATCCCAAATAAGGATTTGAAAAAAAATGATGACCGCACACATCATACAGAAACTGATTTCTTCAAAAGATTACAAAAACCATTTTTGAATTTTGTTAAGGGTATTTGATGGATGTCAACATTGTTATTTGTAACTTAGTTACCTTAATCATTATGCTACAACAAAGATAGAAATTTTTCTGGAAGGGAAAGGACTTATAGAGCTCCCACTTACAACACAATTATATGCAAAATTGATGTGCCATCTATTAATCATCTCTGCATTCTGGCAGACTAGGGTTGGTGCTGGTAATGTAAAACATCGATTCAGCATTTTTTTGACATTTTTAAACCATAAAATATAAGTCATATGCGCTATGTAATTTATAACAAATAGGTTTAAATCACTCTTAATCTCCCAAATTTGAATATTCTGATAATATACTACTCCAGGTGATTATCCAACTTATCAAAAATTCTTTATTTTAACTTGAACTAAATTTCACATATACAGTTAAACCTGTCTATAGCGCCCCCTCTAAATAACGCCTTCCTCTCTATAGCGCCTGATTTTAAATACATAGTACGATGCGATTTACATTAAAAGTGACCTGTCTATAGCACCCCCTCTCTATAGCACCCTATTTTGGTGAGTCCCAAGAGGGGGCGCTATAGACAGGTTTAACTGAATTCAAGAAAATGCTCGTTTTGAATTTCTATTGTACCTCTTTATTTACACAATAAAATTCACACTTTTAATTTTCTATCAAATATATTACTTACAACTCCCTTTAAAAATAATCGCATATTTGCATACCCCCTTTTTATGCATTTAATAAATTCCTTATTTTCTTGCATTTCACTGCATATAGTGTTAACTTTAAAATATTTAACAAAAGGTGTTGTTAAAAATCAGTCTTTTAAAGGCCAAGAAAAGTTTTAAAAATACATCACTTTATAAATTTAATGAAAAAACTTATTTTTGAAACTAATTATTAAAAAAATGACTAAAATTTTCAGAACTAAATTCGTAACTTCCTTATAGATTGAATTAAAAATATGACTAAAATTAAAAATACTAAATTAGAACTAATTAATTAAAACCTGTGATTAAAAATTAACTAAATATTTTATATCTATTTACATATATGTTTATAACTATCTTTCCCCTTTTTCTTACTCAAAAAAAAATCTTTCTATAGTTTTATTTTTTTAATGGCATTTGTGTGAAGAAGACCTTATATTTGTAATTTGGGTTCATTTGATTATATTAATACTATCAGATTTTACAATTGGCAATGCAGACTGTGTACTTTTAATGTAAATATTTTGTTAAAATCTTTGATAGTGATAAGGTACAATTTGGATTATAGATTATAAACACAAGGTAATAAGACCAAATCCAAATTATATCTAAAAAAAAGTGGGTTTTTTTTTCACTTTTAATTCTAAGAATAATATTCTTTGTTTCTCAGAAAACTATCTTCTTCTTATCTACTATCTTGTTTACCCTCTTGATAGCAGTAACTATTTAAACCATGCTGTGGTAAAATTTTTCATTCAGTACTTTTGTCTGAAGATGGTAACAACGCTGTTACCGAAACGTCACACACTATTTATTTATTTGGATTTGGTCTTATTACCTTGTGTTTTTGATAGTGTTCTTATTTGCAGGTTTTTTACCATTTAACACAGGCCATTTATATACTTTATGATTGCATTGCTATAGATGGTCTTCATTGGCAGTTTTTTTAACCTGTTAATACAGACCCTTTACACTCATGGACAAAACTTAGCGGAAAATCTTTAATGTTACTAGTTGCCAGTTTTTTCTTAAGACAGAGGCAATTTTGTTCACACTTGGTTATCTTGTGTGTCTTCAATAAAGTTCACTGTAATATCTTTCAGAGTTATTGTCTGAATCCCGATATACATGCTGAAAGGTATAACTTCCTTAAGTTTTGTCCATGAGTGTATCTTTTAGAGTTATTGTCTGAATCCCGATATACATGCTGAAAGGTACAACTAACTTCCTTAAGTTTTGTCGTCCATGAGTGTATATACTTTAAGATGATTGCTTTGCTTATCTCTTTGATATGGTCTTCATTGACAGAGGTTATAACTTTTGATATAACAACTTTGTTAAACCTTATCAAGTCCTCATTAGCAGTTCTTAACCTGTGTTAATGTAGGCAAAATTTTATTTTATAGATTATTTGTTTTATAACATTTGATGGCAATGAAAACTGCCCTTTGTAGGGAGGTGTCCTCATATGGAAATTTTACTGTATTTTAAAATTGACTTATAAGCAGAAAAGAAGTTTTTTTTTTTGTTGTTGTTATTGTTGTTTCCAAAACAATTTGTCTTATATATACTATATATACACTCATGGACAAAACTTAAGGAAGTTGTACCTTTCTGCATGTATATCGGGATTCAGACAGTAACTCTGAAAGATACACTCATGGATAAAACTTAAGGAAGTTGTACCTTTCTGCATGTATATCGGGATTCAGACAATAACTCTGAAAGATATTACAGTGACCTTTATTGAAGAGACACAAGATAACCAAGTGTGAACAAAATTGCCTCTGTCTCCTTCAAAATAAATATATGACTGGTGACATCAAAGACTTTCCAATTCCATAAATTTTATCCATCAGTATATATGAAAATTTTGCAAGGAGAAATTTATCTATAAATGCAATGACACACAAGATAACCAAGTGTGAACATAATTGTCTCAATCTAATTTTAAAAAAAATAGATGACCAGCAACATCAAAGACTTTCCAATTCCTTAAGTTTTGTTCATGAGTATAGATAGAAATTTTGCCAAAAGGAAATATATCTATGAAAACAATGTCTATTTTGACGAGAGAGGTAATATTTGCTTTTATAAACATATATGCTTCTCTGAAAGGAACACTTTGGTAAATTTTGACTTCACAAGATCTTCGCTCTCCAAGCTGTTGGCTATGTACACTTATAAGGATAAACACATATCTATTTTTATGAAGACAAAAAATTCCCTTTTTCCGCACCCCCAGCTCTTCCTTGACTGTTTGTCCCCATGTTGTCCCCATTCTATCTATCTCTCTATATATCTATCTCTATTGCTTCTCTCTGTGGTGGTTTTACAATATTACATTATGTAAATATATATATTTTATTCTTCTCTCTCTTCTACACACTTCTTTCTATATGAATAATAAAAACATTTGTAAAATTATTGAAAGTTGGAGGATTGATGTGTTGTTTTTTTTTTTACACATAATTTCTTACATTTTTAATTTTTTTTTTAATTTGGTTGTTGTTTGATTGTTATTGTTGATTGTTAAATGTTGAGGTTGACACAATTTTTTTTTAATTTTAACCCTTAACTGGACGGGTGGATTTTTCTTACGTAACTGGACGGGTTGGGTAGATTCAACCCACCTATGTAACTTTATGAAATAAGCGCTCAATAATGATTGAAATCAATATTTAAAAAAAATATTTAATTAATATATAGTTAATATACAGATTTTGACTTTTAAAAATTCTGAATATAACTATTTACAGTTTTAAAAAATTATAAAGAAATGTTATTGCAAACGCTTAGTTGACATACAAAGCAAAGGGTTTTTATTTTTTTACTGCGTTTTTTGATGGACATTTGTTGCACCATTTTGGAATATCAGATTGTGGCATCGTAGATTCCCTTGATGTACTTGAACCATCATTTTTCTTTAATTGTCGTCTGTAATTCCAGTGGAAGAGAATTGAGATTAGGTGTGGCCAGGTGTTCATCAGTCAATGCTCTCTCAAGATCAACAATAAATTGACTCCTTTCTTTTTTATCAATCTGATTACCGATTTTTTTTTTTAGGAACATAGGAGGCTAAAGTGGTTGTTCCAGAGAAACTAAAATTAGAGGTTACTGATTCTCTATTAGGGTGCAATTGAAATTGTGGTGAATCTAAGGTTTGTTCTTTCTCATCGTTCCTAAATATGTAAGGCCATGTTCTTTCAACTTATCAACTAATTCTACTGAAGTGAATCATTTGTCTGCTGGAATATTTATTCCAAATTGTGGTCGACTAATCTCTAAAACATATATATTTTGGGTTGGCAGGGATAGTTCTCTCTGTTGACTTGATTGATTATTCTACTTATCCAAAGAAAGAAGTGTTATTTTATAAAAAGGAAGCTAAAAATAGCGGAAGATAGAGACTCAAGTATGAGACAGGAGCTAACACTGACACAAAAAAAAAAAACAATGGTTGCCTGTAAAGTCGGTTTTACGGGCGAAGATTTTACGTGACAACGGTAGAATATTTATTGATATGAATATAATTAAATTGCACAATAGGAACAAGGAATTGAATGAAAATAAGAATTGCACAAATTTTTAATTTTAAAGAATCAATTTGAAAATCAAAACACTTATTCAGATCGAAGGTTCAAATTTTTGCTAAATAAATTTGAAATTAAATAAAATTTGTAATTGTAAATGATGAAGTTGAAAATTAAAACATTTACTTATATTAGATGTTAAAATTCTTGCTCAACACAGTTTAAATAAAGTTTTCTTATATCTGCCACTTTTTCTTAATATTTGTAATTTTAAATAATCAATTCGAAAATCAAAACATTTATTCAGATCGAAGGTTCAAATTTTTGCTAAATAAATTTGAAACTATTTAAAATTTGTAAAATAATAATTAATTAATTAATTAATTTTAAACTAATAATTTACTTAACACTATCAACATTTATCATTAGTATGACATAACCTATAAACTCAGTTTCTCAACTTTTGTGTCAATCTAACAATTAATCAATCAATCATAGTTTACGATAATGAAATATCAGTGTACAATTATTTACCTTTATTGTTGTAGTTGTTGTAAATGACGAATCTAAGCACTCCACATTTTCACTACAGACACAGCTGACGATACTTTAACCACACGTGTGAACTTGTATTATGACGCTTTCTTGTTTTTCCAACGCCAAGAACGTTCGAGAAAGACAAAGACAGAGACAAGCATGCGCCGATTCAATGCGCCTAATTCTCTAGCGCTGCGCGCGCAGCACTCTCGTTCGGTGACTCATCGTAACGTTACCGGGCGTTACACTTTTTCATAAGTGACTCCCAGTCGCAACCTAATTTAAGACGTTGTCACGTCAAAATTCTCACACTTCTGGACGGGCTGGGCGGAATCCGCCCACACATGCAAATTTAACCCCCCTCCCAAAACTGAAATTTATAAACGATGGATGGAAAATGTTTGTATCACTGTAAAATTAGAATACATGAAAGCTGGTAGCTCTAGGTAAACGAAAAATATATTTTTTTCCTATATTAAATTTATGCATGGGCAGAATCTACCCAACCCGTCCAGTTAAGGGTTAAACATAAGGTTTTTTTTTTATTATTATCCCTAGTACATGTGGTATAGGCCATGATAAATGATAATCTTGGTGGGTAGGTAAAAACTGCTTTTACTGTAAGTGCACCACATGTATACACATGTGAAAAGCAGGAAACATAAGGTAACTAGACCAAATCCAAATAAATGAATATTGGAATGATGTTTCAGTAATGGCACTGTTACCATATTCAGATCAAAATACTGAATAAATAAGTAGAGTAAAATTTCTTTATTTGCATATGTTTGGTATTATTCCTTTTGATTCTAATAAGCCTATTTACTTTAACTAACAAGATTTAGAACAGGCCACATCTCAAGCCATTGAAGATAGAAAATAACAACAAAATCTACCCCACTTTCCCAAAATGTAGCTTGTCACCTGCAGCTCCAGAACACATTTTGGCTTGCATTAGATACACTAAACAGGATCTTTGGGAGAGGCTGCTGCTTATCATCAAACAGCTTGAGGAGCATGAACTCATGGAATTTGTGTAATCTTTACACACAGAAATAAAAAACAACAAGAGCACTTTAACTGGCCATAATTCAACACTGACTTTTAATTCAACTAATTCTAATCCTTGGGTTGAGGTTCAATCAAAGAAGTTGGACATTTGGGAGTATTCAAAAATGGAGATGCTGGAATCCAGTTCCAGAGAGAGAGGAGAAATTCTAAATATTCATCACTTTCATTTGTTGTTGTTGTTATTGTTGTTTCTTATCCCCTTGTGTAAAGATTACATGAATTCCATGAGTTCATGCTCCTTGAGCTGTTTTATGATAAGCAGCAGCCTCTCCCAAAGGTCCTGTTTAGTACATCTAATACAAGCCAAAATGTATTCTGGAGCTGTAGATGCTAAGCTACATTTTGGACAAGTGAGGTAGATTTTGTTGTTATTTGTTATCTTGAATGGCTTGAGATGGCCTGTTCTAAATCTTGTTAGTGTTGATTGATGCTGTTCACTTTCATTTAAACAGGGAAATTGACACAGCAACCATGGAGCCTCCCAACAAGTATTGACTAGGGTTGAGATGACACCTAGAATTTTATAGTACTCCATCCACATGGACAACTTCAAAGTACAAATTACAGGCAAAGTCAGACTTTCACCAAAATATGCCTGGATCATGGTGACATGGTCAATGAAAGCTGCACCCCTACACTCCATTAGCCCATCACAAGCAAGATTATCTATAACCAAACAAAATTTCGAACTTATTTTTTATAGATTTAACTTAGGAAAAAAAGATAACAGCAAACTTTACACTCATGGACATAACTTAAAGAAGTTATACCTTTTAGTATGTATATCTGGATTCAGACAATAAATCTGAAAGATATTACAGTGACATTACGAGTGACACAAGACCAAGTGTGATAAAATTGTTTCAGTCTCTCCTTCAATAAAAGAGATAATATGAAACTTCCTTAAGATTTTTACATGAGTGTAATGATAAGGCACAATTTGGATTATAGATTATAAACACAAGGTAATAAGACCAAATCCAAATAAATAAATAGTGTGTGATGTTTCGGTAACAGCGTTGTTACCACCATTCAGTACTTTTGTCTGAAGATGGTAACAACGCTGTTACCGAAATGTCACACACTATTTATTTATTTGGATTTGGTCTTATTACCTTGTGTTTACATTAGTGTAGTAATGATACTTGGCTTCAGATTGGATTAAATTTGATGAAAACTCAGAATTACTTCTACTTAAAGTCACAGGGAGAGTTCACTCAACAATTGGACAACAAGTGAGCCAGTGTCCCACAGAACAATTATCAACAGTTGTTCCATCCTGTATGCTGGTGCATTTCCAAGAACTCATGGCAACATGCCATACAAACAGTGGCTGAAGGTAAATTACATATGTGCCATGGCACTGGTAAGCAGGTGATCACCAATCAGCAGGAGGATAACCCACACATACGACACCATATATACAACTAAGGTAGAAACTCCGCCTTTGCCGGTCCCAAGCCCGGATGACAAAGGAGGAGGGGGAGCAGTAACAAGCTCACTAAAAAACCTGGGCTCAGCTGGCCCGGCTGATAGTACCTTGTAAGGGCTCCTAATCCTGGGATACAGGATGAGCAGTGTTTGTACTCCATGTTAGGAGCGGCTGCACATGGCATCTGTTCCTCATGTCAGAGGCGGCCATTTCTTTTGGAGCTAAGTCAGCCTGCCACTGAGTAGTGCTTCCAGTCTTAACCCTTAACTAGACGGGTTGGGTAGATTCTGCCCATGCATAAACTCAATATAGGAAAAATATATATTTTTCGTTTACCTAGAGTTACCAGCTTTAGTGTATTCTAATTTTGCAGTGATACAAACATTTTCCATCCATCGTTTATAAATTTCAGTTTTGGGAGGGGGGTTAAATTTGCATGTTGGGGCGTATTCTGCCTAGCCCGTCCAGAAGCATGAGAATTTTTCATGTCAGTGTTAGCTCGTGACTCATAATTGAGTCTCTATCTTCCACTATTTTTAGCTTTCTTTTATAAAATCACACTTCTTTCTTTGGATAAGTAGAATTATCAATCAAGTCAACAGAGAGAACTATCTCTGCCAACCAAAAATATATATAGGTTTTAGAGATTAGTCGACCACACTTTGGAAGAAATATTCCAGCAAACAATTGATTCACTTCAGTAGAATTAGTTGATAAGTTGAAAGAACATGGCCTTACATATTTAGGGACAATGAGAAAGAACAAACCTTAGATTCACCATAATTTCAACCGCACCCTAAAAGAGAATCAGGAACATCTATTTTTGGTTTCTCTGGAACAACCACTTTAGTCTCCTATGTTCCCAATAAAAATAATAATAATAATAATAAAATCGGTAATCAGATTGATAAAAAGGGCAAAAAAGAAAGGAGTCGTTTTATTTTTGATCTTGGGAAAGCATTGACTGATGAACACCTGGCCACACGTAATCTCAATTCTCTCCCACTGGAATTACAGACGACAATTCAAGAAGAATGATGGTTCAAGTAAACTAAGTGAAACTACAATGCCACAACAATCTGATACTCCAAAAAGGTGCTACAAATGTCCATCAAAAAATGCAGTAAAAAATAAAAACCCTTTGCTCTGTATGTCAACTAAGCGTTTGCAAAAACATTTCTTATAAATTTGTGAAAACTGTAAATAGATTATATTCAGAATTTTTAAAAGTCCAAATCTGTATATTAAATATATATTAATTAAAATATTTTTTTGCATATTGATTTCACTCATTATTTAGCGCTTATTTCATAAAATTACATAAGTGGGTTGAATCTACCCAACCCGTCCAGTTATGTAAGAAAAACCCATCCGTCCAGTTAAGGGTTAATGACAAAGGCAGATGCATTTTACTTCACTCAATCATGATGATTGTCCCCTGGCAGACACCATCAAAAGACTCAAGCTTTACAAGCTTGATACCTTAATATGATTGAGTGGAGATAAGAAAGAAGAAGAAGACATAAAGTTGAAGGAGGATGATATTCATGTACCAAAAGAGACATCTTTCCCTTTAATATAGATCAGAACAATGGCACTGTACATCACCTCAGTAAACAACGTAATAGTGATGATAAAGAATAAGCCACAACACCAGTTTTGGAAAATTCAGACAAAAACCAACAACCTGTATACCATGGTTTCTGGCTATGGCCCTCATCAGTACAGGGACGGCTTCTATTTCATAACATCCTACGGGAGAAATTATTAGGACCATAGCTCAAAACCATGATATAGAGGTTGGCTTTTTGTCTGAATTTGCCAAAACTAGGATAGTAGCTCATTCTTTATTATCACTAGTAAAGTTTTTTACTAGGGTGATGTACAATGCCATCGTTCTGATGTATATTTAAAGGGAGAGATGTCTCTTCTGGTATATACTAATTTATGTATATATTAAGGGGAATAAATAAAATTAAGGTAAAGAGTTTCTTTTAATTTTGATTTTGCAAGTTTATGAACAAATTTCTGCTCTTAAACGGGCAAATACTTCTATGTAGAATAATACAAAGATCATCTTTATACATAAATAATTTTAAAATGTGTTATTGGCATGTTCTCTCGTGCATCAGACTGTTTACTGTAATACTTTTAATTATTTCTGTACAAAGTTCATCTTTATAATGTATATAGAAGTATTTACCCGTTGAAGAGCAGAAATTTTGATCGAAAGCTTGCGAAATTAAAATTAAAAGAAACTCTACCTTAATTTTATTTATTCTTCCTTTATCAAATAATGATTAGATAACTATTGCTCACATTAAGGGATATGTATATTATAGTATATCTCCCTCCACCCTATATCAACCAAATACTTGGATATACAGTAGAACTTTTCTCTAAAAATACCTAGTTGCAGAGCCAAAGTATCCTTTAAAGAGAGGTGTTCTTTTATCAAAGAGTAGCTAATTAGTAAAAAATGGTAATATTGGCAGAGAAAGTTGTCCTTTGTATAGAGGTGTCTTCTAGCGGGAGGGTCCTTTCATAGACAAGGAACAACTTTACTTGGAATCAAGATTTTAAATTTCCATAACGATTTTGTTGTTATAACCATGGTTAGGACAAATGGGACTTTAGAATTATGGCATTAAAACCAAGTTGCTGTTATGCTTTGGTTACATTGTGTTCCCCTCAAATTAAAGGCAAAGTCAGACTTTCACCAAAGTGTGCTTAGATCATGGTACCATGATCGACGAAAGGTGCACCCTTAAACCCCATTCCATAAGGATCTTTGGGAAAGACAGCTGCGTATCATCAAACAGCTCAAGGAGTATGGACTCATGGAATTTATGTAATCATTGCACAATGGGATAAGAAACACATTGTGTTCCCAACATCTCTGTGTTTCTCTACCCCTCATCAAGGCTTAAAGAGTTACTAAAATGTCATATTTGATTAAAGTGAAATATGCATTTACATATTTTCCGAGCCAGCAAGCAAATAAGTTTCTCAAAATATAATTGCATAGAGTAAAATAATAATATATTTATCTAGGTAGAAGGTGGAGGCTGGGAGTCATTCTCTAACAAGCCCTGGTGGCGCAGCGCTGAGCGTATTTCCATACGGATGAAAGCTTTGAGACTTTCATCTGCATCTAAGGCATCAATCTCACGCAGAGCCTTCACACCGCCATCTCTGTAGTACCGCGCAAGTTGCTCTGCGTATTCAATCCATACGCAGTTGGCACAGCCACTCATACAACAGGCAGTGGGCAGAGGAGGTGGTTCCTTAGGTGGAGGTGCTGAGCTGAGAGTTCTGATGGGGCCTACGCAGCTTGAACTACGCAGTATCTTCCAAGCTGCTGCCTGCGCACATTGCAGCGTACTTAGACAGACTGTATTGACAAGTTTGACTATATTATATTATTCTCTAGAGGGTACAGGTGGTACAGGCCATGATAATCATGGTGTGTAGTCATTACACTCACTGGTGGGGTTGGATTGGGGGCCAATCTGATCAATGAAGGGAGTAGAGAAAATAAAAATACAAACAGCCCTCCATACAACATTTATAGATAACGATGAATCTCTCTTTTACCAAAACATTACATAAAACTTATTAATTTGTATTTGGTCTGATTACGAATAAGGTACAATTTGGATTATAGATTAGAAACACAAGGTAATAAGACAAAATCCAAATTTATAAGAATAGTGTGTAATGTTTCAGTAACAGTGTTATGTGTTACTAAAACATCACATGAAACTTACTGACAGTCTATATGATATGTATAAAATGAAAGAATTTAAAAGCACGAATGTTTCTTTTATACATAATACAAACTTCTACTGCCCTTACTGCGATGAAAAAATATATTGGGAGGGCTTGGCTCATCAGCGGTGAACCCTCCCAGCGGTTTCGCCAATTTAATCCACCAGACCGCTTCTCAGAGCTCTAATACTGTATTGGACGATTCTGCTTATATACGCAGCACTGAAGGATGGAATCTTAGAAATGGGTTTCAAGATAACTATGGGCATAAGCTTATAGTCATGTGTTTACATGACTTATTTACATATAGATTGAATTGGAAAAAGCCGTACAGGGTAAAACCTATTCTTAAAGGGCAACACCTAGTTGCAGAGCTAAAGTATCCTTTAGAGAGAGATGTTTTCTTACCAGAAAGCTGCTAATTAGTAGAA
This sequence comes from Cordylochernes scorpioides, assembly GCA_030710605.1. Classification (NCBI taxonomy): domain Eukaryota; kingdom Metazoa; phylum Arthropoda; class Arachnida; order Pseudoscorpiones; family Chernetidae; genus Cordylochernes; species Cordylochernes scorpioides. The sequence goes on from CP092879.1 coordinate 54,197,147, forward strand.
ATGTTTAGCAATGAAAGATAAATCCATTATATAGAAATATCTATTCATGGAAGTTTTACTGTAAATAGTTAGTGAATACAACACACACAAATATTCACAAGGCAATAAGACCAAATCCAAATAAATAAATAGCGTGTGACGTTTCAGTAACAACGTAGTTACCATCTTCAGACAAAAGTACTGAATGAGAAATTTTACCACAGCATGGTTTAAATAGTTACTGTTATCAAGTGTATAAACAAGATAGCAGATAATTTATTTATTTAGATTTGGTCTTATTACCATATGTTTATAATCTATAATCCAAATTGTGCCTTAACACACAAATATTATTTTACAGGGATGGTATATGTATTTTTATTAATACTAGGTTCTTCATACCAACAGCAGGTGCACCCCTCTTTCCATCTAAAGACCTCTGGGAAAACCTCAGGACTATAATAGAAAAGCTGAGACAATGGAACCTAATGGAAATTGTTTAAACGACTTGAAGAATAAGCAACAACAACAACTAAGGTAGAACTTCTCTTCAATAATTTGTGAATAGTAAAGAAGGCATTATTGCTTTATTATTTACCCATTATTGCATATTGAATATACAGTTAAACCTGTCTATAGCGCCTTCCCCTCTATAGTACCCAATTTTGAACATTAAAATGTAAACATTTTACATTAAAAGTGATCTGTCTATAGCACCCCCTCTCTATAACACCCATTTTGGTGAATCCCAAAAGGGGGCGCTATAGACAGGTTCAACTGTATTATTGCATATATTAAGACTTTTTTTTCCCCCACTAATAATCAATACACTAGAAGATAGGTAGAGCAATTCTTGTAAATATGTTAATTTGTTGTTTCCTTCTTTACAATTTTTAAATTTAATGGAAATCCAAGCACAAAATTAACAATAACATTTTATACATAGATTCACTACGGATTCTACAAAGGAAAAGAAAAAAAAAGCAAAAGCAGATTACATTTGATAATTATGCAAATCATATATATATATATATACAGTTAAACCTGTCTATAGCGCCCCCTCTTGGGACTCACCAAAATAGGGTGCTATAGACAGGTCACTTTTAATGTAAATTGCATCGTACTACTTATTTAAAATCGGGCACTATAGAGAGAGAGGCGCTATTTAGAGGGGGCGCTATAGACAGGTTTAACTGTAATACATATGTATATTAATACGATGCATTAGGGCGCCATTTGTTATGGAAAATTTGAACTATTTTTGACGCGTATGAATCTATTGAAAATAAATCAATTTTCTACTGCCTTTACTGCAATGATGAAATAATTGGAGGGCCTGGCTCATCAGGGGTGATGAGAGAGTTCACCCATATGAAATAACAAATGGGATTTAAAACTATTATGTTTTTATAATTATATAATGTGTCAGAACCAGGTTATTGTTATAAAGGGGGCAGTTATAACGAGGTTTCATTGTAATTAATTAGTTCGTCAACAAACTCCGCCCTTGCCAGTCCCAAGCCCGGATGAAAAAGGAGGAGGGGTAGCAGTAACAAGCACACTAAAAACCTGGGCTCAGCTGGCCCGGCTGATAGTACCCTGTTAGGGCTCCTAATCCAGGGATACAGGATGAGCAGCGTTTGTACTCCATGTTAGGAACAGCTGCACATGGCATCTGTTCCTCATGTCAGAGGCGGCTATTTATTTTGGAGCTAAGTCGGCCTGCCACTGAGTAGTGCTCCCAGTCTTGATGACAAAGGCAGACGCATTCTACTTCACCCAGTGTGGAGATAAGAAAGAAGAAGAAGAGTTCGTCAACAGATCTGTTAATGATAAAGCACAATTTGGATTATAAACATTTTTTTTTTTTTTTTTTGCTTATCCCTAGTACACGTGGTACAGGCCATGATAATCATGGTGGGTAGTTAGCGACTGCTTTTTTTTTACTGTAAGCGCACCACATGTCTACACATGTGAAAGCAGTTCGACTTTGCACTTACAAATGTGCCAGAGCCCCGTTTGGTTACTTGCACTCGCTGGTGGGGTTGGACTTTTGCAAGAATCGGGGGGGCCATTGGAGCATTTTTTTTTTTTTTTTTAAACAGAAAAAAGTGTCCAATGCGGGGATCGAACCCGGGTCGTAGTGGTCGTAAACCAAACGGTTTAACCAGCCTTCCACCGACCCCCCGGATTATAAACATAAAGTAATAAAATCCAAATCCAAATAAATAGTATATGACATTTCAGTAACAATGCTATTACTGAAACGTCACACACTATTTAATTATTTGAATTTTGTCTTATTACCTTGTGTTTATTGATCTGTTAATATAAAAATTGTTGACTTCAAAGCAAATTTCATCTATTGGCTTTATTTTCTTTTATATAAAAATGGTTTGGATGGTTTTAATCAAAATAAAAATTGTCCCTGTCATGCTAACACTTAGTTTTCCTCATTTTTCTATGTATGGGGAAACATTTATCAATCCTTAATTATGCCCTGGGGGTAGTAAATATTGGGACAATTCAACAAAGCCAGGGAAACAAGGCCAACAATGGGGGAGGAGTTAAATAAATGTCGGCATTGATTCACTAACACGGCCAAGTAAACAGAAAGAGAAAATGCTGAGATAAGTAGGTTTTATTATTATTATTAATAACACAGTACAACTTCGAAACTATTATTGAAGACATTATTTATATTATATTTATTGAAGACACACAGGATAACCAAATGTGAACAAAATTGCCTCTGCCACCTTCAAAAAATAGAAAACCGGCGACATCAAAGACTTTAAACTTCCTTAGATCTTGATACAAGAAAAAAACCCTAATTCAAATTAATTAATAGTGTGTGACCTTTCGGTAACAGCGTTGTTACTGAAATGTCACACTATTAATTTATTTGGATTAGGTCTTATTTTCTTGTATCTATAATCCAAATTGTGCTTTATCATTCCTTAAGTCTGGTTCATTAGTGTAAATTTATTTTGAAAGTATGCAAATAGAATGACAACAAAAAAAAATTGTAATTAAAAAAGGAAAATAGAACTTTTTAGAATCAAACTCACAATCTTACATAGAATTTCATTACAGTAGAACCTCCCTTTAGCAAATACCTCTTCACAAAAGACAGTTTTCATTTGCAAAATTACCATTTTTACAATTTAGCATTTCTCCAGTAAGAGAACACCTCTTTCTAAAGGACACTTTGGCTCAGCAAATTAGGTGTTCTTTACAGGGAGGTTCTACTGTATTTAATTATTGAAAACATTAATTCAATTTTTTTGCTGGTCAAAAAAGAATAAAAATATATTCATAGATTATTTAGAAGGAAATAAAAGGTGAATAGTTACCTGAAATAATCTTGTAACATGGAAGGAAGAAGGAACAATTTGATGTAGCATGAATGTTCTGAACAAAAACAACAAACTAAAAAAGTAACTAAATAACTAACCCACAATATACAGAGTATGATATGTCCTAAATACTACTGAGATATCTGTTATGGCTTGTTGATTGCTCAATATTTAATATTGTAATCTAGAAAATTAGGAAAAACAAACTTCAGGATGACACAGCAATTTATTTAAGGCAAGAAAAAAATCAATATTTATAAGATACAAAGCAATGAGGGAATTTTCCAGAGTAGCAAAATAAAAATATTATTTAATATTAAAGAAAAATGAATAATCTGTGAATAAAATATAATAAAATACTTTGCTACATAGCTCCTTCCATATGAGAGCTGTGAATAACAGCTTGCAAATATTGTAGATACTGACATGGATCTGACATACTTCTGCCAAGGATTCTCTCAGTCTTGAAACTTTGTCCTTAGTAGCTTCGCATCTTTTCTCTTGCGGCATGAAGAGCGGCTTCGGCGTCGTATCATCAATAGGGACATCGTCTTCTTGTAGGGAAGCCACGGCGATGGAATCCTGGAGCCAGTCTTGGAAAATGTAGATCACAGCACCCATGGCCTCAAGGTCTTCTCAGTGATCTTCAGTTTGTCTTCCCTAATCTACCCATCAGCATCTCCACCAAATGTCACGTAGAAAATTAAGAAAGACAAACTTCAGGATGACAATTTATTTAAGACAAGAACAAAAGCTACATTTATAAGATAAGCAATGAGGGAAGTTTCCATTGTAGCAATATATAAATATTTAAAAAATAATGTACATATAATATAAATATATAATTGCCTTATTCTGTCTGTGTGAAGTTCACTGTGTGAAGTTCACGGATAGATTTTGGTCAGAATGGATAAAATAAAAAAAGTGTCAAGGGATGGGAATCGAACCCACGACCTTCCGCTTACCGGGCAGATGCCATGACCACTAGGCTACCCTGGACATATTTTTCCGTTCATAAAGTTAATATATGATGCCAATATATATAAATATGAAAATTCACATTTTTATTTTTATATTTTCAAGACACACACAGTTTGGGGCGGGACGTTTCACAAGAGAGACATCCACGGCACCAATTTATAATTGTAACGAATAGTATTTTAATTAAAACATTTTAAAAACACACAGTTTGGAACGGGACGTTTCACAAGAGTGACATCCATGGCGCCAATTTATAATTGTAACGAATAGTATTTGAATTAAAACGTTTTTAAAATATATACGCACTCGGGTAAAACCCGGGCGTTGCCGGGGCCATTCGTCTAGTAATAAATACTTTGCTACAATATAAAGAAGAACTTCTGTGCTCCCGGGTTATAAATTTTTATCTCTAATTACAATGTGTGGATTATATCTAAAAGGTAATAAAACCTAATCCAAATAAATTAATAGTGTGTGACGTTTCAGTAACAGCTACTATAAGCAGACAGAATTTTTTTTTTTTATTTATTTATTCTTTTTGTCTAATGATGGTAACAACGCTGTTACTGAAACATCACACATTATGAATTTATTTGGATTTGGTCTTTTTACCTTATAGCTAATTACAAGGTAATAAGACCAAGTCCAAAATAAATTAATAGTGTGTGACGTTTCGGTAACAGTGTTGTTACTATCATCAGACAAAAGAACTCTCTCTCTCTTCTATATATATTGTAGGTATTTGCAAAACAATTGGCCTGATGATGAGCTGACACTCGAAAGCTTGCTGTTTTAACTTAATAAAGAAACTTATTGTAATTATTTTGATTGGTATATTGTGATTATACTTTAGCAATTATTTTAAGAAAAAAGAATAATTATTCTTTAATAATTTTATTTTGTCTGATAATGGTAACAACACCGTTACCGAAATGTCACTCACTATTTATTTATTTGGAATAGGTTTTATTACCTTGTTGTCTTCTTCTTTCTTATCTCCACTCAATCATATTAGGGTATCAAGCTTGTAGAGACTTGACTACCATCATGACTGAGTGAAGTAGAATGCCTTTGTCATTAAGACTGGGAGCACTACTCAGTGGCAGGCCGACTTAGCTCCAATAGAAATGGTCACCTCTGACATGAGGAACAGTTTAGCTGCTCCTAACATAGAGTAAAAACGCTGCTCATCCTGTATCCCTGGATCAGGAGCCCTTACAGGTTACTATCAGCTGGGCCAGCTGAGCCCAGGTTTTTTAGTGAGCTTGTTACTGCTCCCCCTCCTCCTTTTTCATCCAGGCTTGGGACCAGCAAAGGTGGAGTTTTACCTTATTGTTTTAATCTATAATCCAAACTGTGCCTTATCATCTCTTTTGACGTGACAACGTCTTAAATTAGGTTGCGGCTGGGAGTCACTTATGAAAAAGTGTAACGGCCGGTAACGTTACGATGAGTCATCGAACGAGAGTGCTGCGCGCGCAGCGCTAGAGATTTAGGCGCATTGAATCGGCGCATGCTTGTCTCTGTCTTTGTCTTTCTCGAACGTTCTTGGCGTTGGAAAAACAAGAAAGCGTCATAATACAAGTTCACACGTGTGGTTAAAGTATCGTCAGCTGTGTCTGTAGTGAAAATGTGGAGTGCTTAGATTCGTCATTTACAACAACTACAACAATAAAGGTAAATAATTGTACACTGATATTTCATTATCGTAAACTATGATTGATTGATTAATTGTTAGATTGACACAAAAGTTGAGAAACTGAGTTTATAGGTTATGTCATACTATTGATAAATGTTGATAGTGTTAAGTAAATTATTAGTTTAAAATTAATTAATTAATTAATTATTATTTTACAAATTTTAAATAGTTTCAAATTTATTTAGCAAAAATTTGAACCTTCGATCTGAATAAATGTTTTGATTTTCGAATTGATTCTTTAAAATTACAAATATTAAGAAAAAGTGGCAGATATAAGAAAACTTTATTTAAACTGTGTTGAGCAAGAATTTTAACATCTAATTTAAGTAAATGTTTTAATTTTCAACTTCATCATTTACAATTACAAATTTTATTTAATTTCAAATTTATTTAGCAAAAATTTGAACCTTCGATCTGAATAAGTGTTTTGATTTTCAAATACCAACGCGGCTGGTGGAGTGGCGATCTATCGTAAATTATCATCGACATCTACGGCGGAAGTGTTCCAAGTTGCGATTACAGACGTAACTCGTGTCATTAAAACCAAGGGTGACATGTGCATGACTGAAGTTACTTGCTTCGCCGCTAATACTAGCTTCAAGTTTATACTCGGTGCTGTATATATTCATCCAGGAGCTAGTATGCAGGATATTGGAATGTTACTATGGTAAGGACTCGGTCCGTACATTCACAACAGCCAGTACGTGCCACCGTTCGTGCAAGTTGATTCTAGTATACCGATTCTTCTGTGTGGTGATTTTAACAAAAACGTAAAGCCTGACAACTCGTTTCTTAAATTCATGAAAAATACGTATAATCTTGATTGCGTATCAAACGTTTCTAAGTCAACTACGTTAAAAGGAACAACTATCGACTTGACTTTCGCAAGACACATTACAGCAGAAACACCTCCTTTCATTTCATATTTCTCCTATCATCGTCCTATCCTCAACAAAATCACTCGAATAGGAATTAGTTAAGTTTTAGTTTACATGTACAATGTTTTAGTAAACAAAATATATTTCTATAGTTAAAATTTGTGCAATTCTTATTTTCATTCAATTCCTTGTTCCTATTGTGCAATTTAATTATATTCATATCAATAAATATTCTACCGTTGTCACGTAAAATCTTCGCCCGTAAAACCGACTTTACAGGCAACCATTGTTTAATATAAAGAATCAATTGACCACTTGAATTGATTTTAAACACAGGGTAATAAGACCAAATCCAAATAAATAAAGTGTGCGACATTTCAGGAACAGTGTTGTTACCATCTTCAGACAAACGTACTGAATGAGAAATAACAGTAACTATTTAAAACATGCTGTGGTATAATTTCTCATTCTGTACATTTTTCTGAAGATGGTAACAATGCTGTTACCGAAATGTTACACCACTATTTATTTGTATTTGGTCTTGTTACCTTGTGAGACAGAGGTAATTTTGTTCACACTTGGTTATCTCGTGTCTTCAATAAAGGTCACTGTAATATCTTTCAGAGTTATTGTCTGAATCCAAATATACATGTTAAAAGGTACAACTTCCTTAAGTTTTGTCCATGAGTATCTTTCAGAGTTATTGTCTGAATCCCAATATACATGCTAAAAGGTACAACTTCCTTAAGTTTTGTCCATGAGTGTATCTTTCAGAGTTATTGTCTGAATCCTGATATACATGCTAAAAGGTACAACTTCCTTAAGTTTTGTCCATGAGTGTATTATTTGCTTTCCATATAAAAATGCCTCACATATAATAGAACAATAATGACAACAATTGGGACCAAGATTTTATTCTGTTATAGCCATGTTGCAATAGCCAGAAAGGTAACATGACAAAATCCAAATTTTTGAAATGTCCGTGACAATTTTAGGTAAAATGGGATAGATGCGCCTTGCAATGACATCATTCTGTTGTTTCCTATCCCTTTGTGTAGATTTTATACAAATTCCATGAGTTCATGCTCCTCGAGCTGTTTGATGATAAGCAGCGGCCTCTCCCAAAGGTCCTGTTTAGTGTATCTAATGCAAGCCAAAATGTTTTCTGGAGCTGCAGGTTCCAAGCTACATTTTGGGGGCAAGTGCGAGGTAGATTTTGTTATTTTCTATCATCTGACATCATTCTAACTGACAAATACTGCTATCAGCCAACCAGAAATGGCAATTTTATATCAGCTTTAGGGTGGAAAAGATGGGAAAGTGGAGAATAAGATAAAAATGGTAAAGAATCATATTGTCCAAATTGCCTTAAGTTTTATGGTTTACTCGCGGTACATTCCATATATTAGTTCTTAGTGGCACCTGCAAGTTTTTATAAACATATTTTTTCTTATCTCCACTCAATCATATTAGGGTGTCAAGCTTGTAGAGCTTGAGGAACATTTTTTATAAATATGGTTAGGCCTAACTAAGATCTTCCAAGGGGGTCAATAGAAGGGTGATCTAAACCATTGGTTTTTAACCACTACGACCCAATACTGCATTGGGCACTTTTTCTCTAATTAAAAATAATCTCTCCAATGGCCCCCCGATTCTTGCAAAAGTTCAACCCCACCAGCGATTGCAAGTAACCAAAAAGGGCTCTGGCACATTTGTAAATGTAAAAGTCAAACTGTTTTTCACCATGTGTAGACATGTGGTGCAGTAAAAGCAGTTGCCTACTTCTACCCACCATGATTATCATGGGCCTGTACCACATGTACTAGGAATAAAAAAAAAAGATCTTTCAAGGTTTAGCTACCTTATCCCCATTAGTTTCAACCAATCAGTCAATTTGACTTGGTGTAAATCTCCTGAACATAAATTAAAATAATACAACATTCTGGAGATGTTTCTTTTCTTTTTTATTAAATGTAATCTCAAACTTTCAGGACATCTCTACCCTTCTACAGGAGTACATTAATAATAAACTCTATTATTATTTAATATGGGCAAACTTTTGGATTATAGATTATACAGTTACGAGTGTCATCATCTCTGTCACCGTTTGCTTTTTTTTTGGAATGGCGCTCTCCTATTGGTTGGCTACGATCACGTGGCTATGATGGCGCCGCCACTACGCGAGGCACTTTGTTTTTGACTTTTCCCCCCCCCAACTCGCTTTTTTGTTTTTGTAACTATTGTGTTGGAGCGGGTCGCTCCTTAAATAAATGCATTTTAGTTAATAACTAAATGGAATCCTCTCTTTCTTTTTCCCAGTAAGAGACGCCTACGGAAGCCAACAGTACATAGACAGATAAAGCACATAGGCTATAGTTATTAACTAATATATGCATTTATTTAAGGCGCCAATTTATAATTGTAACAAATAGTATTTGAATCAAAACATTCAATCGGGTAAAACACGGGCGTTGCCCGGGTCATTCGGCTAGAAGATTATAAACACAAGGTAATAAAACCAAATATATATAAATAGTGTGTGACGTTTCGGTAACAGCGTTGTTACCATCTACAGAAATGGCCGCAGCCTTGCAGAAAATTGACATGGACCCAGAACAGCAGCTTTACACACCCAAGATAGAGGACATTACGACTGCTGTGATAGAGATGTATGGAGACATCTGAGGCTCTTCATTGGACACAACAACAACAACGGGGGTCGGTGGAAGGCTGGTTAAACCGTTTAGTTTTTGACCACTACGACCCGGGTTCGATTTCTGCATTGACACTTTTTTCTGATTTAAAAAAAAAAAATGCTCCAATGGCCTCAGATTCTTGCAAAAGTCCAACCCCACCAGCGAGTGCAAGTAACCAAACGGGGCTCTGGCACATTTGTAAGTGCAAAGTCAAACTGCTTTTCATATGTGTAGACATGTGGTGCAACTTACAGTAAAAGCAGTCGCTAACTACCCACCATGATTATCATTGCCTCTACCACGTGTACTAGGGATAATTTTAAAAAAAAAGTCTACGGACAAAAGTACTGAATGAAGATGGTAACAACGCTGTTACTAAAACACCACACACTATTTATTTATTTGTCCTTATAACCTTGTGTTTATTATTATTTGTAAATACATATAGATACAAGAATAAATAAAACCTAATCCAAATAATTTAATAGTGTGTGACATTTCAGTAACAGCATTGTTACCATCTTCAGACTAAAAGTGCTGAATGAAGATGGGAACAACGCTGTTACTGAAATGTCACACACTATTTATTTATTTGATCATATTACCTTGTGTTTATTTTTAAGGAATTGCTCCCTCTCTTTATCAATTTATTGTATATGATAAAACACAATTTGGATTATAGATACAAGAAAATATAAGACCTAATCCTAAATAAATTGTGTATGACGTTTCAGTAACAACATTGTTACCATCATCAGACAAAAAAGAATAAAATGATTTTATAAAGTTTATTCTCAAAAATATTTTGGTAAATGATAAGTGTTCTTTTTACAAATAATAATAAACACAAGGTAATATGATCAAATAAATAAATAGTGTGTGACATTTCAGTAACAGCATTGTTACCATCTTCAGACAAAAGTACTGAATGAAGATAGTAACAATGCTGTTACTGAAACGTCACACACTATTAAATTATTTGGATTAGGTTTTATTTATTCTTGTATCTATAATTTATTGTATAAAAAAAAAAAACTTAAAACTTGTGCAATAAATTAGGAAGAAAAAATTATGATACAATTTGGATTATAGATTATAAACCCAAGGTAAAAAGATCAAATCCAAATAAATAAATAGTGCGTGAAGTTTCGTTAACAACACTGTTACTGAAACGTCACACACTATTTATTTGGATTTGGTCTTATTACCTTGTGTTTAGGAAGAAAAATAATCTCTAGTTTTTTTTAGAAAAATTTTTGTTTTTTGTTCACAGGTACACCTTTTTTTACTTTAAAAAATAGTTTTATTTTAAAATTAAACTAACAATGATACACTATGTTACCAGTGATCCACAGAGATATCAAATACCTTCACTTGGTAATATTATAATGTAAAACGAAAATTGCAATTATACCGCGAATGTTTCTTTTAAACAAAAATCGAAATTTATTTTAAAGAGAAATAGCGACCATTTCTAACTTTAAGGATGAAGTATGATAGGATGAATTGTGAAGAGTAATGACAAACGGATATTTTTTAAATATAATAATGATTTTAAAACAAGAGAGGTAATAAGACCAAATCCAAATAAATAGTGTGTGACGTTTCGGTAACAGCATTGTTACCATCTTCAGACAAAAGTACTTTGATTCAGTATTTTGTCTGAAGATGGTAACAATGCTGTTACCGAAACGTCACACACTTTATTTATTTGGATTTGGTCTTATTACCTTGTTTTATAATCCAAATTGTGCCTTATCAATAGTGATTGTAGAACGACATTTTTTTCGTTTAAAAGAAACAAATGCGGGTTATTTTTCAAATGTTGTTCTACAATCAGAAGCCATATTATATTGTATTATGAATTACTTTATATAATATTTACGAACGGAAAATATGTCCAGGGTAGCCAAGTGGACATGGCATCTGCCCGGTAAGCTGAACATTGTAGGTTCGATTCCCATTCCTGGACATTTTATTTTTCAGTTTATCATTACTCTTCACAATTCATCCTTTCATACTTCATCTCTAAGGTTAGAAATAATCGTTATTTCTCCTTAAAATAAATTTAGATTTTTCATTCAAAAGAAATACATGCGGGATAATTTTCAAATGTCGTTCTACAATTATAAGCCGCATTATATTGTATTATGAATTACTTTAATATAATAATGTTGGTAAAAAACATCAAGGAAGCTCACTGGACCATTTTACTAACTCTAACCCGGAGAAAAATGCTTATAAGCTGTTATGTAATTAGGTAATCCTATAAGCTTATGTCCATAGTTTACTTGAAAACCATTTCTAAGATTCCATCCTTCAGTGTAGCATATAAAAGCAGAATGATCCAATACAGTATTAGAGCTCTGAGAAGCGGTCTGGTGGATTAAATTGGCGAAACCGCTGGGAGGGTTCACCACTGATGAGCCAAGCCCTCCCAATATATTTTTCATCGCAGGAAGGACAGTAGAAGTTCGTTTTATGTATAAAAGAAACATTCGCGCTTTTAAGTCCTTTTAATTTCTAGGTAAGTTTAGATTTAGTTTGTACTTAGGGTTAGTATACTAGGGAACTAGTTCTAAGGCTACCAAACATCAAATTGAATTTTATAATGCAATCCTAAAGTATATTTACAAAATTAAGAAGTTTAAATAAAAAATATTTCAGAAACAAAAAAAAAAATAAGATTTTTTTATTCTTAAAAGGTAATTTTTTATTCAATTTTATAAAAATAAAAAAAAAAATCTTCATTTTTTCTTATGCCATTTTCTAATGGTTTCTTCAATTCTCAACTGATGGTCTGGTAATTGGTCTTTATTTCTGTTTATACAAGTTTCAACACAATCAAGATATATTTTTTGCATTTGTGGTAGTTCTACACTATCACCCCGTTTCAAAATTTTTACTGCATTCTGTTCGACATTCCTTCAAATTTGAAAAAAGTTGTTTTATTTCATTATGAACATAAGTTTGTACTTTATCTGATGTTTTTGAACATCGTGCTAAACATTCTTTATATTCCTCAATTGAAGTTGTTTTATCCTCACAACATTTTGCTGAACACAAATGTAAATCTCTTTGAATTGGTCTCAAAGTGTTTCGATCTAAATCACTAAACATCTTATGATAGGCTTCATTATACTCCCCTTGAGCTTTATTAGTAACAGACATCTCGAACTAATATTATTTTTTAAATTTATAAAAATAATAATTTTAAAAATATGCTGCTGTACTCACTATATATATTTGTAAGAAATGTCCCTCGAATATTTCTGATATAGGACTCTTAAAATAACAAATCTTTAAAAAATAACTAAAAATTATTGTGGTTAAAAATGAATAATATTTTACATCATTGATAAATATATAATTCACCAAATTTGAATTTTTAAAAAATCTTTTATTGAATGAAAAAAAAACTATTCTTATCTTTCATATAATAAAAAATTTAATTTATTAATTCTTAACTTTTTCCAAGTTAAACAAATTTAAGCCATTATAACAAATTTTCAAAAATGTTATAATTAAATGAAATTTTGAAAATTTTAATTGATACACACTCTCTTGCTAGAATATTAACCGTTCTAGGAACGCGTCTAGAATGACAGTTCTAAGCCTTATTAAAATGCTACTTGATGTAGTTAAAAACAAAGCAAGTGTGAAACTATTTGTTTCACTAATAGATGTTTGACTCTTAACTAATGAAAATTAATGGGAAAAACTGATTATCACACACACACACACACACAAGATATAGTGATTCATATAGTTCTGTTATCTATTCTATCAATTTATATGATGACATCAACCTCTTACATTTTTATTTGAATCATATGAAACTTTTTTTTATATTGTCAGTGAATACCCAATTGATTTCTGAATTATCACTGATTAAATAAATTAATCTGCCCATTAATTTAATTAGCCCCACTGTTGTTTATTATTGTTGATTATTAGTATGATAATTAATTTTCATCTAATCTGTATAACTGTACTATATTATTGAGAGAGATAAATAAACATTTTGTTTATCTTAATTAAATTACTTCTCGTCATCACTATCTGGCAATATTAATTTGACTATTTAAGCATTTTAAAATGCTCACTCGTGATGAGAATAAAATTATTCAGAACATTTTTTATTGGGTCATATTTTAAGTAATAGAATCATGACCTATTTGATAAAAATATGTATACTTATCTAATGTGGATCAAGATTATTTGATAGGCTTGATGTTATATTTTCTATTGAGAAATAACAAAATCCAAACAATTTTTGTACTCACATTCTCTGATGAATATTTTTTTTATACACACACAAATATTTATTATCAATTACAAGCAATGATTTACACTTACAGAGAATATTGTTCCTACCATCTTAAGTTAACAATAAAAAAAAAGCGGTCTGAAGAAGGCAACCTCATTATCAAAATCTTTCCAACAGTCGCCTCCTTACTTTTTCTTTGTTCTCACGACGCTAATTTTCTTCAGGTGTTTCTCCATTTGGTTTCGGAATAGGTCCTTATGAAGATATTCGCTCCGAGCCTGCGACGGTTTATGTAGAAGATAGATGTCTTTTGATTTTTATGGCAGCCTCTCAAGAAGTGGTATTTTATATTTAAATGTCTGCAGCAACTGCTTGTTTGGGACTATAGATCCAGTGGTTAATGATTGACTGTAAACATATTGGTTGGTTTTTTAATGAAACTCTATTCCTCCAACTCTTGTTATAGGTTTATTATTCAATTTATTTGCCCACTCCACTATGGAAGCGGATTTGACAGCAGCTTTAACAAGCAGCTATCAATTCCGTTTCCATAGGGGAGTGGACTATGAGTGTCTGTTTGCTACTTTTCCAATTTATAGCCGCTTCCCCTAGTTTCAACACATATCCTCTGTATCGTGGGAGATTGACCAGCTGCCATGGTGTAGGTCTTAAGGTTTTCGGTCTTCTCTCTTCCAAATTTTAGTCCGAGATCTGTTGTTCCTCTCAGGTATCTCATCATTCTCTTGATTTTACACAAATAAATTTACTGGCAATGCGTTTCTTTTAAATATCATCAAATATTATCTCTACAGACCTTACTGCAATGATATGA
>CP092879.1:54211940-54247751 GCA_030710605.1 Cordylochernes scorpioides
CCTTTATTTAGGGTCACTGACCCTATACAGGATTCACCAGAGGTATGCATAAGAACAAAGCAGTGAGACAAAGGAAATAACGATATATACAGAAGAAAAAGAAGAAAAAAAAGAGAAAAAAAACAAGAAAGAGAAAGAGGGAAGCAAGAAAAACAACACAAAAAGAGTAGCGATAAGAAAGTGAGGAGTGAGTGTCACTTGGCCTTCTTCTGAGATATGGACTTGTGGAAACCATAAAACGCCGTAGCAATATACTTATTCTGGGTCATATTGTCAATTATTGATGGAAGTGAAGCACAGAGTTGCCCAGTTTTGAGCATAAGGGTTCTTCTTTCAGAGCAGAGCAATCAAAAATATAGTGAGTGATTTCATTTTTTAGTTTTGAATTACAGAAGGTACAAATCGGGTCCTCACCGCAGAGCATCTTGGTTTTCTCTAAAAAAAACTTGAAAGTATTCTAACTTGTGCAAGTAGTCTTACAACCGGGAAAATAAAATTAAATCAAGGTTTAGTTCATATTAATTCCGATAGTCGGTGCTAAGATATTGGAAATGATTATTTGAATAATTAGGGGGAATATGGAATTTTGATCATATGGTTTACTGTCTGATCTATTTCTTTAATTTCTTTTGCTATTTTTTTCCATATTTCAGATTAATAAATTGATGTGTGAAGTTCCAATTAAATGTCAGACGTGTAATTCCACGTTACCACACTGGGCGACATCTTAAATGGCAAAGTTATACAATTACTTAATTACATAAATTCCTCGGGGAAGAATTTCCAACTTTACATATTTCCGCACATTACGAAATTCCCTTAATTATTAGCAAATTTGCTCCAAAAGTTGTTAAGTTAATAGATACTGTTTCTCGATAGTTTTAACATTAATTTTGATTGGGAACAGCTTGGTGTTTATTGTTGGTGTTTGTCAATTCTCTCTGTGTATCTAGCGTACATGTTTCAATATGCCAAAAGACATACTACACACACAAATCATCATATAATTAAAGACATAGTTTCCTTTTAATTAAAAATACATATATTGAATCAAAAATAATTTATTTCTAACAATTAAATTCCCTGGCAATCTGTTTCTTTTCAATAATATAGCCACATGGAAAATTAGGGAAGACAAACTTCAGGATGACACGGCCATATATTTAAGGCAAGAACAAACTATGAAGGATAAACAAAAGATAAGGAATGAGGGAAGTTTACAGAGAGTAGTAAAATATAAATATAAAAAATGATACTCTGTTAATACTAGTGTTAAGGAATCTTTCTCCTTAACAGAAAGAAGGCCGTTATCTAGAGGACCTTTGTTCTACCCAAGAGGACACCCCAATGGTGATTCCAAACTCCTCAGCCAAAGAGAGAATAAAGGCACGACCAAAATACTATTCACTCTCTCCCATTTTTTTTATTTATTATTTATTTCGTCTCAATTTACAGGTGTTACATTCGAGCACAGCTCGCGAGTCACCTTGTCCTGGCTATTTACACATGGCGAGTTGGTGGAGTAGAAGTGGTCCCCCTAGGCCTTGCAGGAGGGCAGCTGTTGGGCGATGAGCTCTTGACTAAGTGTCAGGGCCGGGTCGTCGGAATCGGGGATTGATATCTCCTTTATTTTGTAGAATATCTTGAATGGTTGGATTATTTGAGTTTTGCATTTGAAGGTATAATTTCTTAACGGAAGTTTGGTACATATCTTCTAGATCGGGTTGGTTCAAGTCCTCCTTCAGTATCTTGTTTGATAGGTTGAATGGAGCTCCTATACTTGTCCGAAGGCAGATTCTCATGAATGCGTTTATCCTATTTTTGTCTGTGGCTGTAATATATCTGCACCAAACTGGGAGTGCGTATGTTACTATCGGGAGGATACAACTTCTGTATAGAGTAAACTTTTGTTTTGTAGTCAAATTGCTACTATAGTTGAACAGGCTTGATAATATTATTTTGGCGATTTTTGCTTTCTTTATGATATTTTTGACATGCATGTTGAATTTCAACTTGGAGTCTAAGGTAACTCCAAGATATTTAACGCTGTCAGTCCAGTTAATAGGGCTCTGGTTTACCTTCAGGATGGATTGTGGCTTGAATTTTTTATTGTCTAATGGAGGAAAAATTATTGCCTGAGACTTTTTTGGGTTGATGTCTAATTTCCAATCATTGCACCATTTGGTTATACTGTTTATGTAATTTTGAAGTTGTGTAGTTATTATTCCTATTGATTTGGAGTTTGATAAAATTGCTGCGTCATCTGCGAAAAGTTTTATTTGACATTTTGGATGTGGAGGGAAATCGTTGATGTAAATGTTGAATAGGTAGGGTCCAAGGATAGAGCCTTGAGGGACTCCAATCTGGGTTGGTTTTGCCGTGGCATTAAATTT
The DNA here is from genome assembly GCA_030710605.1 of Cordylochernes scorpioides. NCBI lineage: Eukaryota > Metazoa > Arthropoda > Arachnida > Pseudoscorpiones > Chernetidae > Cordylochernes > Cordylochernes scorpioides. The sequence goes on from CP092879.1 coordinate 54,214,334, forward strand.
ATAAAAATCATTTATTTACCTATTTTTATACAATATATGTCTTTTTAAGGTCACCTCTCCCTTTAAAATAGACGCAGAAACAATGCGCCGTGTGTTGGAAATCATCACCGACCTGAATCTGCTAGTTTTCACAGACGATCGAGGGATTGTGCAGAATTTTCACATTTTGAAGGGAGAGGTACCTTTTCTTTTTATAGGTCAATGTATTCTCCCGGCAAAACTTCCATCTAGTTATATGTATATTGTTAAGTAGAAAATTAGGATAGACAAACTTTAGGATGACATTGTAATTTATTGAAGTCAAGAATAAATAAACATTTATAAAATACCAGAGAGACAATGAGAGAAGTTTACAGAGTAGTAAAAAATAAATATAAAAATTAATAATATTGTGTGGCGAAGAAATAATTTATTATTTAATTTAATTATTCAATATAAATAATGATCGAAAATATTTATTTGTGTGCTTGCTCAAGATTCTCTAGCTGTAGATAGTTTGGTTGATAATTGTCGACAGGTCGTGCTGACGTCATCAATAAATACACTTACATCTTAAAATATACAAATACTTGATTTCTACGCTACAATATCTATTCATAAAATAACAAAAATATGTCTACAAAATCACAAATCCATTCACGAACGTTGCATGTATTGATTTGGTTTCTTCTGTGAGTTCTTAGATAGAAAGTTGCATAACCCCATTGTTATTCATTCCATGCTCTCTTCTTATCCTTTTTACATATATATAGAAATGTTGGCTCAAAGGATTAATGTAACGGCTATATAGATATGTAAATAAAACAGATATCATATAGAGATGGCCTATACTTTGTGGGATTTTTTTCTTAGAAAAATTAATTCCTATTATTTATTCTAGAGAAAAAGATATCTCCTGATTGGACAACAGAATTTTGCTGATGGCTTACGCCATCTATCGGAATAAATATTAACTATACGTGGTTTTATTTTCAGAATATTAGTTTTAAAAAACCTTTTCTTGATAAATCGATTAAAATCATTCAAGTTTGATTGCACTTGTCAAAAAAATTGCATCTCAAATCAATATATGGGCCAATATTTTTATTTAAAGAAAAAAAAGATTCGAACAAATGATAAAGATAATAATAATAATTAATGGTAAAATAATTACAGAAAGAGCATTACAAATCCATTCAAAAAAATTGCATTACACAATAGTTAATCAGAATATGCCTTTTTTCACAGAAGTTTATCCTCTTGACCTGATACATTTTTACTTTTGCTCTATGTTTTCATATACACTCATGGAAAAAAAATTAAGGAAGTGAAAAGTCTTTGATGTCGCCGGTCGTCTATTCTTTTCTTTTTTTAAGGAGACAGAGGCAATTTTGTTCACACTTACTTATCTCGTGTGTTTTCAATAAAGGTCACTGTGTATCAAATATCTTTCAGAGTTATTCTCTGAATCCCGATATACATGTTAAAAGTTACAACTTCCTTAAGTTTTGTCTATCAGTATATATATAGTTAATGATACAAAAATATAAATGAAATGTTAAAAAAAAACTCACATTAAAAGAGTTTTCTCAATAATTATTTCCAATTAGAGTGAAATAGAAGACGCTCTCTCTAACTTCAATTAATCCATTAATTCATTAATTAGCTGTTGTTGTTTTTAACTTGTGTGCTTCAGAGGAGAATCCAGGTTAAGCATAGTTAATCATCCAAATACAGTTAAACCTCTCTATAGCGCCCCCTCTAAATAGCGCCTTCCTCTCTATAGAGCCCCCTCTAAATAACGCCTTCCTCTCTATAGCGCCCGATTTTAAATACGTAGTACAATGCGTTTTTTACATTAAAAGTGACCTGTCTATATCGCCCCCTCTAAATAGTGCATTCCTCTCTATGGTGCCCGATTTTAAATACGTAGTACGATGCGATTTACATAAAAAGTGACCTGTCTATAGCACCCCTCTAAATAGCGCCTTCCTCTCTATAGCGCCCGATTTTAAATACGTAGTACGATGCGATTCACATTAAAAGTGACCTGTCTATAGCACTCCCTCTAAATAACGCCTTCCTCTCTATAGCGCCCGATTTTAAATACGTAGTACGATGCGATTCACATTAAAAGTGACCTGTCTATAGCACTCCCTCTAAATAACGCCTTCCTCTCTATAGCGCCCGATTTTAAATACGTAGTACGATTCGATTTACATTAAAAGTGACCTGTCTATAGCACTCCCTCTAAATAACGCCTTCCTCTCTATAGCGCCCGATTTTAAATACGTAGTACGATGCGATTCACATTAAAAGTGACCTGTCTATAGCACTCCCTCTAAATAACGCCTTCCTCTCTATAGCGCCCGATTTTAAATACGTAGTACGATGCGATTTACATTAAAAGTGACCTGTCTATAGCACTCCCTCTAAATAACGCCTTCCTCTCTATAGCGCCCGATTTTAAATACGTAGTACGATTCGATTTACATTAAAAGTGACCTGTCTATAGCACCCCCTCTAAATAACGCCTTCCTCTCTATAGCGCCCGATTTTAAATACGTAGTACGATGCGATTTACCTTAAAAGTGACCTGTCTATAGTACCCCCTCTAAATAGTGCCTTCCTCTCTATAGCGCCCGATTTTAAATACGTAGTACGATGCGATTTACATTAAAAGTGACCTGTCTATAGCTCCCCTCTAAATAGCGCCTTCCTCTCTATAGCGCCCGATTTTAAATACGTAGTACGATGCGATTTACATTGAAGTGACCTGCCTATAGCACCCCCTCTAAATAACGCCTTCCTCTCTATAGCGACCGATTTTAAATACGTAGTACGATGCGATTTACATTAAAAGTGACCTGTCTATAGCACCCCCTCTAAATAGTGCCTTCCTCTCTATAGCGACCGATTTTAAATACGTAGTACAATGCGATTTACATTAAAAGTGACCTGTCTATAGCACCCCTTCTAAATAGCGCCTTCCTCTCTATAGCGCCCGATTTTAAATACGTAGTACGATGCGATTTACATTAAAAGTGACCTGTCTATAGTACCCCCTCTCTATAGCACCCATGTTGGTGAGTCCCAAGAGGGAGCGCTATAGACAGGTTTAACTGTATGTTTGTTTTATAAAAAACTATAAGAATTTTTAAAGACAGATTTGTGTATTATTGTGTATGTGAATTAAATATGGCGGCAGGTTTCTGGAGATGATTTTCTTTTCATTTTTATTGTAATCTCAAGCTTTCGGAAATACCATCCTTTTACAGGAGTACAACAATGAGGAACCGCCGTTAGGTAGTAACTGTTAGTGTATAACAGGGAGTTTCATTATTGTTCATTGAAAATTAGAAACTATTATAGACGCATATGATTCTTTTTTGAAATTAAACAATTTCTACTGCCCTTACTGCAATAGAAAAATTAATGGGAGGGCCTGGCTCATCAATGATGAACCCTCCTAACGGTTTCGCCAGTTTAATCTACCATACCGCTGTTATATTGCATTTTTCAATCTTCCTTTTATAGTGATACTGTTGCTAGACTCTTGGATGACGCGCTAGTGCATCATAATATTATTGTTCATTTCTGTACTCCTGTAGAAGGGGGGTAATACCTGAAAGTTTGAGATTACAATAAAAATTAAAAGAAACACAACTCCAGAAACATTATTTAATTCACATACAGGAGATTCAACTCCATTATAATGATTTCTCCCTAGGGGGATACTTGCGCTAACATACATGTATGTCTCTACACTTATCTATACATATATATTGCGGCATTTACTGTTATATATGTAAATATTTCCTCCTATATCTCATTTCTTTTATTTTTGTTTTATGCAAAGCAGGCTGCATACTTGTTGTTTGTACTGAGCTATTTTATTCGATCATCTCGGCTGAGTGGATCGAGACTCTCTTACTAAGAATAAAACTTTACTTAATTTTAACATCGACTTCTTTAATTTATTTTTTACGTGACAATATTTACAATAATTTTAGACCGTATAAAGAATAGTCATAAGATATACAACAACAACAAAAAAACCTTTATTTAGGGTCACTGACCCTATACAGGATTCACCAGAGGTATGCATAAGAACAAAGCAGTGAGACAAAGGAAACAACGATATAAACAAAAGAAAAAAAATAGAAATAGGGAAGCAAGAAAAACAACACAAAAAGAGTTAGTCATAAGATATTAACAAGGAGAAATAAAGACAAAAAAAAAGGAAACATTGTCATCAAATATTTCCAACAATCAATTCATTTATCATTAAAAGAGAAGAGAAAAGATTTTATATGTTCCTATTCCAAAATAATTTATTAGGTACCACTCAAAAAGAGCAACCTAGCTTATGTTATTTATAATGGATAATACAAGGTATGTCCCATAAGTTCCCGGACTGGGTCCATAAAAAAAAAAAGGTAAGATTTTTTTTTAATTTTTTAATTAAAACTTTTCAAAGTAATCCCCCCTTGCTTCAATGCACGAGCGCCATCGTTTCTCCCAATTGTCGAAACAGTTTTTATAAGCCTCTTTTGGAATGCTCTTCAATGCTAACGGCGATTTTTCTATTATGTCATCCCTGGTGTCAAAATGTCTTCCTTTTAGAACTGTTTGGGGAACAAAGTTTGGGAAACAGGAAAAAGTCATTTGGTGCGATGTCTGGGATATAGGGTGGTTGAAGTAGGATTTGTGTCCCGTTTTTCGCCAAAAACCTAGTCATCAAGTGCGTTGTGTGAGGGCGAGCATTGTCATGGTGTAGGATCCAGCCACCATTAGTCCATTTTTCTGGCCTTTTTTTTTCGAATCGCTTCCCTTAGACGGCGAAGAATGCCCAAATACATTTCCTTAATAACTGTTTGGCCTGCAGGAATATACTCGTGATGAACAATGCCCTTGTTATCCGAAAAAGCGACCAGCAACACCTTGTTTCTGGATTTTTTGGGTCTAGGCTCACCCTAACCTCTCCACTCGGCAGTTTGAGGTTTGGTTTCAGGGTCATAGCCATAGACCCATGTCTCGTCGCCTGTGATTATCTTGTCTTTCCATTCTGGATCCGTTCTTGTCATTTCCATCATGTCCTCACAGGTTGCAAGCCGATACAGTTTTTGCTCATTGGTGAGGAATCTTGGGATGAATTTTGCAGGAGTCTTTTTGAGCTTCAAATCTTCGGTTACGATCCTTCCAATCGTTGTCTTAGAGATGCCTGTGTCTTGCTCTAGCTCCAGCAAAGTGGTTCGAGGATTTTATTTTATCAAATCGGTGATTGTTTGCACATTTTCATCAGTCCTTTGAAATTTTGGGCGTCCTTGACGAGGATCATCCTCAATGGAAATTCTGCCAGCTTTAAATCTAGAATGCCATTCAAAAACAGTTTTTCTCTTTTGGGCGTCTTCGGGGAATGCTTTATTAAGCATTTCAAAAGTTTCGGTTGCTGATATTTGAAGTTTCACACAAAATTCTATGCAAATCCTCTGCTTCAATTTTTGTTCCATCGTAAAATCGCCGCAGCGCTAGGTGTGACCTTTAAATAAATTAGAATAACCTTGGCGCGCGCGCAAGTACCGCCTCGATATTGGTACCACCGTGTAGCCAGATATTTTTTCTATAATAAACAGTCAAATTCATTTACATTTTTCATTTATTTATTTTTTTATGGACCCAGTCCGGGAACTTATGGGACATACCTTGTATGTACAGGTTCTTCACAGAAAAACAGTGTACAATGTAGGATTTGATCCTGGTTCATGGCTGTCGGGAATCGAGGGTTTTATCCACTCATCCACTGACTCTTTGATTATAATCAAATATTTTATAATTATATATAGATGGAAAATTTGCCGGGAGGAAATTAATCCATAGAAGCATAGGGCGCATCTCCCGTCAAAATAAACGTCAAAACCTGACGCCATCTATTGACCGTCGCCGCAAACTAGCGGTCTCAGGTCTGTGACAAAGCCACAACACCAGCTTTGGTAGACGCTTCTCAGTTTGCCAGAGCTGGTGTTGCGGCTTTGTCACCGACCTGAGGCCGCTAGTTTGCGGCGACGGTCAATAGATGTCGTCAGGTTTTGACGTTTATTTTGACGAGAGAGGCGCCCTATGGTTCTATGGATAATTATATATGTAAGAGCTTTAATCACATTCTAAGGACAAATTAAATTCCTAAACTTTAACGAGAACTGTGTACAAAACAAGAAAGAGATTTCTGGCAATATCTACAATTAACATAAATATTTATAATTATAAATTTCTAACTTTGAAAAGGAGTTTAAAAGATAATCCCATTTCTTCGTATAATTCTTCATATTAAATATCTCAATTTAAACTCTTTCTTATTATTTTTCTCTAGAAAATTCGGGCCCCATATATTATATAAATTTAAATCTTTTAATACACTTAGTAATAATTTTAATCCAATTATTACCTACAACTTAAACTTCCGCATTAAAAAGAGAAAAGCTTATAAACATTATTAATTTAAATGCGGAATTGGTCTTTTTTCCCCAACTCTGGGGTACGGTGAATAAGTAAACGGATTATTATAATAATTCTCTTATCTATTTAATGCTAATTTTAGTTGTTTTCTGCCGAAATCCATCGTACAAACTTACTCACCGTATCGATAATCCCTCCAAAGAATCACAGAAAGTTATTTGGTTGTTGTTGTTGTCGTGTCCAATGGAGAGCCTCAGATGTCTCCATACATCTCTATCACAGCAGTAGCAATGTTCTTGGGTGTGTAAAGTTCTGGGTCCTTGTCAATTTTCTTTTTTTTTTTTTTTTTTGTATCCAATGAAGAGCCTCATATGTCTCCATACATCTCTATTACAGCAGTCGCATTGTCCTCTATCTTGGGTGTGTAAAGTTGATGCTCTGGGTCCATGTCAATTTTCTGTTGTTGTCGTGTCCAATGAAGAGCCCCAGATGTCTCCATACATCTCTTTCAAAGTAGTCGCAATGTTCTTGGGTGTGTAAAGTTGCTGTTCTGGGTCCATGTCAATTTTCTGCAAGGCTGCGGCCACTGCTGTACATGAGAATATGTGGGTAAGTGTTAGTTCTACACCAGGACAATTTTTGCATGTCCTTTAGGCTCTTGTGCCATCTGGATGTATATTGTTTAGAGTTATTTGGTTCACTCTGCTATGGCCTTTAGAGAAACGGAACGATTTCCTTTCATGAACTCCAACACGTGTTTCTGTGCTTAACGGCTTCATTTATATATATTTTTGGCGGATTAACAATACGCGTATCGTTTTGAACAAAGGAATTTACATAAAACAGCCATTTTTATCATATAAATTAGAGTCTATTAATAAAGATAAGAACATCGTTCTTCTCCAATTCCATTCCCTACGCATGCCTTCGATCTCGTGCAAGTTCGATGTATGGACGGGGTGATCAAACTTACTTATATTGAGCAAACGGGGTGAGCATGGATCATCCTTAGTTGCATAATTCGAGCACCATTAAAATCGTTCCAATAAGCTAAATGAGGTTTTAATTTATAATATATTGAATTTTTAATATATATATAGGTTTAATTTTAGAGCTTTTTATCTCTGAAAATGGCTAGTAAAACGGTGCAATATTTGCCCTTGCGCCAAGAACCGCATGTCAACCATGACTTGCTGTAAATGCAATAAGAACATTTGCAAAGAACATTCAAACCATTGAAACACTTCGTAAATGTAAAGTCGAATGGCTATCTACATGTGTAGTAGACATCCTTACAGTATAAGAAATCTTACTCAGGATATACATGTGGAGGTAATACATGTACTAGCCTTGAATATAAGGAATACAAATTATTGTAATTCTTTGACGAGACCATTCCCTTGACTGGTTGATATCTAGAAAGATACTCTACCTCGGGATATCATCGGCCAGACCTGCAGTCCTGGATCTCGAGGACCACGCCATCTCCTTAGCGGGGAAGCACACAATCTACGTTTTCTTCGTAGATCGCGAAATACGTGGTGTCGCTGGAGATCCGCTGGTGATTCTCCACCAAACTCTGCAGCGGTGGTAGAGACATCATATTCATTGTATATAGTATCATATATATGATTATCTTTTTTTAAATAGTGCAGACTGTACACTTTTGCGTGTATTGACAAGATGTCAACAAAATTATTTTGTCAAATTGTTTACCTCAGGATATTCTGTTGTCCTTGCAGTTCTTTATAAATGGATAGTTAAATTTCGTTGTTTTTTTTTCGAAATTGACACCTGTTACAAAGTGTTGTGACTATATGCTGATTGTCCAATATGATTTACATGATATGGTACTATAAATATATGTAGTGTTTCTGGATAAACTGGTTTAAACAGCTTTCAAACCTGTGATGACCATCGGTGTTGATGCAGACAGGATGATTTCTGCCATGCCGGCCGTGGCGGTGAGGCGGGAACGCCTTATCCGCAAGAGGCCATTCTCTGGTCTAGGAGGCGGACCGGGAGGTAAAGGAGGATCCGTGGGACTAGCAGTCTACGCTGGAGCAGTACTGGCTATCATCGGGACTGTCATGGCCGTCGCTGGACTTCTGAGTGTAGGATTGGCTCTAGCAGCTGCCGGAGCGCTCTTGTGTCTCGCCCGCTTTGCCATGCCACGTCGACAGATTCCCAAACCCCCTGTAGTCATTGTACAGCCTCCTGCTACCGCCCCTCCGCACCTTGTCCCCGCCTTCCAACACACAGGCCCCGCCCCTTCACACATGGGCCACGCCCCTTTACACACAAGCCCCGCCCCCGACACCGTTGTATCCCTCCCACCACAGCCTTAGCCCCTCCCGTCCAAAAAAACTGCCTGTTCTTTACGCTAGTGTACATACCACAGGCTCGTGAGGCGAGCGAAATTTGGAATATCTTTGGAGGGAATATCACACTTTATATACTCTCTTGGAAAACTGTACTCTCTCCAAATATCTCTAATCATATATAACATTACAAAATATATTTTTTAAAATCTTAACTATTATATAAGATCGTTTATAAATTGGAAATATTTTCTGATATCTCTTAAATTCTACTAAAAATAACCAGCTGGAAAAGGTTTAATATATTTAGCCATAAATTTCTTTGCCAAAGAAAAAAAGCAATGAATTTTAAAAGATGATTGTCAACACCTTTTGTCCCCAACCACATTTTATAAATGTCAACATATATTGTCACTTTCTCTTCATTTATAAATCATTTTGTTCATTTATTGGATAAACAATGTACTGTAGTACATATATAAGCCTTTTAACTTTGGTTACAAAAACAATTCAATTTCGAAACTATTATAGACGCGTATGATTTTTTAAAAAATTAAACATTTTCTATTAGTTTCGACATAACAGATAGCTCGCTAATGCATCATAATACAATTCAATTATCCAATCTAAACACCCACCTAAACACTATAAAGGAATGACAATACATCCAGATGGCACAAGAACCTATAGGACATGCAACAACTGTCCTGGTGTGGAACTAACACCTACCCACATATTCTCATGTCCAGTAATGGCCGCAGTCTTGCAGAAAATTGACATGGACCCAGAGGATCAGTTTTACACACCCAAGATAGTGGACATTGCTGCTGCTGTGATAGAGATGGATGGAGACATCTGAGGTTCTTTATTGGACACAACAACAACAAACACCCCCCTCTAGCTTCAAAGGGTTTTTGGATAATTGACGTTTTGTGTGTTGTATTTATACTAATAAATAATATAAACAGTATATAGCACTCAAACAAATGCTACCGGTTTTTGAAGATAAGCTTCTTTATCTTTATTAAACGTAATTTCGAACTTTCAAGCTATGTATATGCTTCTATGTAGTCCTGTAGAAAAACAGAGATGCCTGAAAGCTCGAGATTACATACAAAAAAGATAAAATAAACCCATCTCCAGAAACCTGTACCATTTGTTTGATTAAGAAATATCCAGGAGTTTTCTTCTTCTTTCTTATCTCCACTCAATCATATTAAAGTATCAAGCTTGTAAAGCTTGAGACTTTTGATGATGTCTGCCGGAGAAGAGTAGAGCTCATCAATGGATGAGTCAATACAGTTAATAATGTGTCCATAGTTTTAAATCAATTAAGTATATAAAATTACCTTTCTATGTATAAAAATTGTAAAACAAAAATTATCAATACGTTATTCAACGTGCGTGAATTATCCAGTTTTATAGTAATTAATAAATGAAAAAAAAAACGGAAAGGTGTAGGGAAAAAAATAGAATGTTACATTTTCTAAATTTTCTACTTGACAAATATCGAATGTTTCTTAACAAGTTGTTGGTAAAGTTTTTTTTCTACAAGATGGATTAATCAATCTTTAAAATGAGGAGAAAAGTTTTGACTTTTTAAGTATAATCAATTACTTGCCATAATTATTGATGTCCAATAAATCTTTTTTTTGTCTTTCACAAATTATTTTTTAAAACGAAAATGTTTTACATGTATTTTTAACATATTTACATATAGGTATATAAACCCAGGCTCCTGGAATGTATCCATAGATCGCCAACTACCCAGGCTGTCCTAGAGTTTAAGAGACTTTTTTTTAAGTCAGTCTTGGTGTGTAGCCTTAGTAAACCAGTTCACCATGTTTTTTCTGGCCGGTAGCTATATACAGTAGAACCTCCCTTTAGAGGACATCCCGCTAGCGGACACCTCTCTATAAAGGACAGTTTACATTTACAAAATTACCATTTTTACAATTTAGCAACTCTCCTGTAAGAGGACAACTCTCCCTTAAGGACACTTTGGCTCTGCAATTAGGTGTCTTTAACAGGGAGGTTCTACTGTATTTATATATATTTTATCTTGGAAGATACAATAAAAAACAAAGAGTTTTGTAGAAAGGAAATCAATTTAAGAACAGTATTTGCCAATAGAAAAGAAAGAAATCGATTTATTTTGATGATGTAAACTTTTATCATAATAATTACGATTTTATTTATGTATGTGTGGTCAAAAAATATTATCCTTTTAATATAATCATTGAATATTAGCATATTAGCAACAACTAGGTAACACCCCAGGCTCCTGGAGCGTATCCATAGATCGCTAATTGATAAAATATATATATATATATTTTACTATATATTTTAAACTTTTAGGCTGATTTATTAATAAATTAATGAGGTGCACAATACATATAACCAAAAAAGAACGTACACAAAATTTTTCAATATAAAATGACTTTTTTTTTCTAATAAGTTTATTTGATTTTGTCTGAAAAAATGGTGACATAATGGGTAACCCAAACTCATGAAGCGTATTCAAGATAGGCAGCTGTCTGGTCCAACAATGGGTTTGTTGCTAACTCGAAATATAAGTCATTAAGTAAAACCTACAAGTAGTTATAATTTTTTTTAAAAGTCCATTTTTCATGTTATGCCGCTTTTTTAGCAGAGAATTTTGTTCGATGTTTACCTACTTTTAAATTTTCTATATTGTTACACTCTGTAAAACTTCTGATGGACGACTTTTTAACAATCTTTTTTTATTATTATTTCGCCCCATAGTAAACGTGGTACAGGCCATTATAATCATGGTGGGTAGAGGTTGGCGACTGTTTTTACTATAAGTTTAACCCCATGTCTACAAATATAAAAAACATTTCGACTTTTGCACTTACAAATATGCCAGAGCCCCGTTTGATTACTTACACTTGCTGGTGGGGTTGGACATTTACAAGAATCGATGACTATTGGAACATTTTTTATTAGAAATAAAAAAGTGTCCAATGTGGGATTCGATCCCGGGTCGTAGCGGTCAAAAACCAACAGTTTAGACCACTTGTCTATTATCCTATCTAAAACTGACTATCTAAGATAGCTTATAAATCGAATAAATCTCCCAACCTACAATAAAGAAACATATATAGAGGAAATAGTTACTCATGGGAAATATTCAGCTGAATTTCTTTATAAAGTTATCAAGTTTTTTTTTAATTCAGTCATTATATTCTGAGAGAGAAAAATTAACTAACCAGTATATTTCTTGAAAATCGGTCAGTAAATCTTTTTATTACTTCGACGTTTCGACAAAAATCTTTTGTTCTCGTCAGGAGCAAACAAAAATTAAAACATTTGGCAAGGCGTTAAAAATCATTCTCAATTCTGAATACCAGCCAGGCAGCCTCTATCTTTACGATTGTTGTAAATGGAATCAAATTAAAAAAAAAAAAAATAGATATACTTATATATGAAAAAACAATAGAAAAAAAAATACTTATATATATTTGAAAATTTACGAAAAAACATTTTGCAATAAGTTTATTTATTACAAAAACGTCGCGAGCTTTCGAGCTCTCGCTCTTCAACTGGCGACATTACAACAGAGAGTGAGCATGGGAGGCCGAGATTTACTCAAAGATGGCTGTTTTGATTTGGGATATCATTGAAGTCTTTTAGTGATTCCTTATCTACATATTGTCAAGATACAACATACTTTATAGCTTGACAATGGCAACAATGATGGTCACTAAAACGTCATTAAATAAACTCACAACAAAATATTGAAGATGTTCAAATTTTTCTCAGAATATTAGTACCTAACCTGCAATGCTATTTTTTTCCCTATCATTGTCGTTAGTATTAAAATATCAGAAGAAATTCAGTGAAAATTCTTATTCAATGCCCTTTTTTTTTTTGTACAAAAAAAACTATTATTAATATTCAAATTTTTTTATTCAATGATTATTTTTACTGATTAATTCTCGCTCCAGATGACACAAGTGCCAAATATCTGTTGCAGTTTGAGTTGAAAGAATATAATTACGCACAAAAGATTTTTTTATATCTCTCTGTACCTATCTGTGATGAGGTTGGTCAATATGCAAATATGGAGAAAGTTGTAGAATCTAGATATTCTATCTCTACATACCTATTTTGGTGTCCCAATTCCTTTGGATGTTTTCACAACACTTCTTTAACTCTTCAAACTTCTCGAATTTATTGAAAAAAGTAAATGAGAAATGTGATATGTAGATTTAATACTTTCATAATAAATTAGTATGATTATATATATAAGAAAAAACGATATTGTTAAGGAGAGAATACTTAATTTTTTTTTTTTAATTGGGCTGTGATTAGGTACAATTTGGATACAACCTTTCCAAATTGCACCAAATGTCAGGATTCTCCAGTGAGCCCAGAACACATCACATCGGGCATTGCCGAACAGATATCTACACCGACCCAGCTGTGGTCATCGAGGTGATAAAGAGGCCTTCAGGATCTGGTCTAGACTTGAAGTCCAGACCTGGGACAAGAAAAAAAAAAAATAATTTGGATTATAGATTAGAAGCACAAGATGATAAGAACCAAATCCAAATAAATAAATAGTGTGTGACGTTTTCAGTAACAACGTTGTTATCATCATCATTCAGTACTTTTGTCTATTGATGGTAACAACGCAGAAACATCACACACTATTTATTTGGATTTGGTCTTATTACCTTGTTTTTAATTAGCTTATGTGAATATGCTTGTACAAAACACTAATGAATACAACTTAATAGAAAATTGAGATCCAATTAAACAGATAGGCAATGTGTCAATACACAATGTAATTTCTCCTATTATCCACAAACACAGCACTTTGCAATATCTAAGAGAAATTAATAGAAAACTTTCAACTCAAATTTGTTGGGAAAAAATCAATAATAAAAGCTCTTAACCTTTTATTAAATAATGTGTTATATCTATTAACAATATCCTTACACATCCACACAATTAACAATATAAAATAAAGAGTATATAATAAGATTTAAAAATAAATCAACAGACCATATTTAAGGCTAAGATGCTAATGGATAAAAAAATTACTTATTTGATCTTAATTCAAAGACTTCATCAAACTTTTTATATTAAACGTTTGCCCTTTTGGTTGATGAAGACTTCAACTTGAAATAATCAAAATCCATCCCACCTACAATTATGGCATTCTCTAAGTCTTATACCTTGTGATTATGGTGTCCTTATTTATTATACCTCATATAACATTAAATCAACATTTAGTTTATTTCTGTTCCACTAGATGGCGCTTTGCCATCTAAAAGTTCATGTGGTCAGGATATGCCTTTTTTTATTTATTATTTTGATAAGGCACAATTTGGATTATAGATTATAAACACAAGGTAATAAGACCAAATCCAAATACAAATAAATAGTGTGTGATGTTTCCGTAACAGCGTTGTTACCATCTTCAGACAAAAGTACTGAATTACTTAGAAGTACTTTTGTATGAAGATGGTAACAATGCTGTTATCAAAACGTCACACACTATTTATTTATTTGGATTTAGTCTTATTACCTTGTGTTTATTTATTATTTTGTTCAAAACGAGAGCTCTGTCACACATCTAAACTAAGCCCTACTATAATACTTAACCTGTTTATTACATTCATCTTTAACACACAAATATAATAGAGGAAGACCAATCACAGCATTTAGATAAAAAAATAGATGTCATATATAATACATGACATCTCTCTCTCTCTCTGTTGTATAAGATATTAATTAACTTATTTATTTACTTAGGCAAAGAGTCATTTAACATTTTAAATGCTTAATTAACTACTCCACAAAATATTTCTTTTCCAAATTCATAATAAAAGGATTTTAGATTGAATTGTGATCTCTAATAAGAATTTTTATTTACATAGTCATCATTCTCAAATCCTTTTAAGAATAAGGATTTTAATTTGCATAGTGATCTTTAAAAAGGATTTGAGATTGCATTATGATCTCTAATAAGAATTTTAATTTGCATAGTGATATTTAAAAAGGATTTGAGATTGCATTGTTGTCTCTAATAAGGATTTTAATTTGCATAGTGATTTTTAAAAAGTATTTGAGATTGCATTGTGATCTCTAATAAGGATTTTAATTTGCATAGTGATATATTAAAAAGGATTTGAGATTGCATTGTGATCTCTAAAAAGGATATGAAATTGATATTGAAGAGGTAACTATTAGGTAACTATAAGGATTTAAAAATAAATTATGACCGCACACATCTTAAAGAAACTGATTTCTTCAAAAGATTACAAAAACCATTTTTGAATTTTGTTAAGGGCATTTGATGGATGTCAAAATTGTTATTTGTAACTTAGTTACCTTAATCATTATGCTTGTAGGATGGTTGTTGGTGTGATGTGGTGGCTTGTGGAAAGGCTGCTGATAAAATTATAATTAAAATTAATTTATTTAAACCAAGAGAAATTATAAAGAGAAAAGAAGCAACGGTTGAAATAACGGCCGTCTGCTTTAGCCTTGTTGTTTACCGCTGAGTGGCCAGATCAAGTGTAGGAAGAAGCCAGCCGCTAGAAAGTTCTGGATGACGCCCGCGCATGCGTAGTGAAGTGTTCTCCCAACACGTGCTCGCCAAGCTTCTGCCCGTATGTGTTTTGAAGCTTTGTCCCAGTTCGCTGAAGCAAAGTGCGGTCTCCACATGCTACAACAAAGATAGAAATTTTGCTGGGAGGGAAAGGACTTATAGAGCTCCCACTTACAACAAAATTATATGCAAAATTGATGTGCCATCTATTGATCATCTCTGCATTCTGGCACACTAGGGTTGGTGCTGGTATTGTAAAACATTGATTCAGCATCTTTTTGGAATATTTTAACTATAAAATATAAATTATATGCGCTATGTAATTTATAACAAATAGGTTTAAATCACTCTTTATCTCCCAAATTTTCATATTTCGATAATATACTACTCCAGATGATTATTCAACTTATCAAAAATTCTTTATTTTAACTTGAACTAAATTTCACATATACAGTTAAACCTGTCTATAGCACCCCCTCTAAATAGCGCCTTCCTCTCTATAGCATCCGATTTTAAATACATAGTACGATGCGATTTACATTAAAAGTAACCTGTCTATAGCACCCCCTCTCTATAGCACCCTATTTTGGTGAGTCCCAAGAGGGGGCGCTATAGACAGGTTTAACTGAATTCAAGAAAAGGCTCATTTTGAATTTCTATTGTACCTCTTTATTTACACAATAAAATTCACACTTTTAATTTCCAATCAAAGATATTATTTACAACTCCCTTCAAGAATAACCATATATTTGCATATCCTCTTTTTATGCATTTAATAAATTCCTTATTTTCTCGCATTTCACTGCATATAGTGTTAACTTTAAAATATTTAACAAAAGGTGTTGTTAAAAATCAGTCTTTTAAAGGCCAAGAAAAGTTTTAAAATGCATCACTTTTTTAATTTAATGAAAAAAAAAACATTTTTTTTTAACTAATTATTAAAAAAATGACTAAAATTTTCAGAACTAAATTCGTAACTTACTTATAGATTGAATTAAAATATGACTAAAATTAAAAATACTAAATTAGAACTAATTAATTGAAACCTGTGATTAAAAATTAACTAAATATTTTATATCTATTTACATATATGTTTATAACTATATTTCCCCTTTTTCTTACTCAAAAAAAAAAAAAATCTCTTTTTATAGTTTTATTTTTTAATGGCATTTGTGTGAAGAAGACCTTATATTTGTAATTTTGGTTTATTTGATTATATTAAAATTATCAGATTTTAATATTGGCAATGCAGACTGTACTTTAATGTAAATATTTTGTTAAAATCTTTGATAATGATAAGGCACAATTTGGATTATAGATTATAAACACAAGGTAATAAGACCAAATCCAAATTATATCTTTAAAAAAAGTGGGGTTTTTTCCACTTTTAATTCTAAGAATAATATTCTATGTTTCTCAGAAAACTATCTTCTTCTTATCTCTTATCTTGTTTACACACTTGATAACAGTAACTAATTAAAACATGCTGTGGTAAAATTTCTCATTCAGTACTTTTGTCTGAAGATGGTAACAATGTTGTTACCGAAACGTCACACATTATGTATTTATTTATTTGGATTTGGTCTTATTACCTTGTGTCTTTGATAGTGTTCTTATTTGCAGGTTTTTTACCATTTAACACAGGCCATTTATATACTTTATGATTGCATTGCTATAGATGGTCTTCATTGGCAGTTTTTTAACCTGTTAATACAGACCCTTTACACTCATGGACAAAATTTAAGGAAACAGAAAATCTTTGATGTCACTGGTTGCTTGTTTATTTCAAGAAGACAGAGGCAATTTTGTTCACACTTGGTTATCTTGTATATCTTCAATAAAGGTCACTGTAATATATTTCAGAGTATTGTCTGAATCTCGATATACATGGTAAAAGGTACAACTTCCTTATGTTTTGTCTATGAATGTTATACAGATGTAATTTTGTTCACACTTGATTATCTCGTATGTCTTCAATAAAGGTCACTGTAATATATTTCAGAGTTATTTGTCTGAATCCCGATATACATTCTAAAAGATACAACTTCCTTAAGTTTTGTCCATGAGTGTATATACTTTAAGATGATTGATTTGCTAATCCCTTCGATATGGTCTTCATTGACAGAGGTTAACTTTTGGTTAAGCCTTATCAAGTCCTCATTAGCAGCTCTTAACCTGTATTAATGCAGGCAAAATTTTATTTTTAAAATTATTTGTTTTATAACCTTTGATGGCAATGAAAACTGTCCTTTGTAGGGAGGTGTCCTCAAATGGAAATTTTACTGTATTTTTAAATTGGCTGATAAGCAGAAAAGAAGTTTTTTGTTGTTGTTGTTTCCAAAACAATTTGCCTTATATATACTATATATAGACTCATGGACAAAACTTAAGGAAGTTGTACCTTTCTGCATGTATATCGGGATTCAGACAATAACTCTGAAAGATATTACAGTGAACTTTATTGAAGAGACACAAGATAACCAAGTGTGAACAAAATTGCCTCTGCCTCCTTCAAAATAAATATATGACTGGCGACACCAAAGACTTTCCAATTCCTTAAATTTTATCCATCAGTATATATGAAAATTTTGCAAGGAGAAATTTATCTATAAATGCAATGACACACAAGATAACCAAGTGTGAACAAAATTGTCTTTGTCTCCTTCAAAAAAATAGATGACTGGCAACATCAAAGACTTTCCAATTCCAAAAGTTTTGTTCATGAGTATAGATAGAAATTTTTCCAAAAAGAAATTGATCTATAAATTCAACATCTATTTTGACGAGAGAGGTAATCTTTGCTTTTATAAACATATATGCTTCTCTGAAAGGAACACTTTGGTAAATTTTGACTTGACAAGATGTTCGCTCTCCAAGCTGTTGGCTATGTACACTTATAAGGATAAACACATATCTATTTTTATGAAGACAAAAAATTCCCTTTTTCCGCACCCCCCAGCTCTTCCTTGACTGTTTGTCCCCATGTTGTCCCCATTCTATCTATCTCTATATATCTATCTCTATTGCTTCTCTCTGTGGTGGTTTTACAATATTACATTATGTAAATATATATATTTTATTCTTCTCTCTCTTCTACACACTTCTTTCTATATGAATAATAAAAACATTTGTAAAATTATTGAAAGTTGGAGGATTGATGGTTTTTTTTCACACATTATAATTTCTTACATTTTTAATATATTTTTTTAATTTGGTTGTTGTTTGATTGTTATTTTTGATTGTTAAATGTTGAGGTTGACACAACTTTTTTTTTATTTAAAACATGAGGGTTTTTTTTTTTTTTATTAACCCCTAGTAGACGTGGTATATCCCTTGGCAGAGCTGACTGCTACAGGGCGCGTCCCCAGGTGGTGGATAGGGGAACGACCTTCAGATATGAAGGCTAGCTGTGAAACAAGCAGAATAACTCTGACAAATAAGCAGTCGCGGACCAACAGCAGCATTGTTAGAAGAGGAGTAGACCTCTTTAAAAATCCTGACTTCAACTGACCCAGTTGATGGACCTCAGCAAGGGTCCCACTCCAGGGATACGGAGGAGCTGCGTCTGTACTCATGTTAGAATCCGCAGCAAAGGCGTCTGCTTCCATGTTAGGAACGGCCTCAAACTACAGGCAAAGTCAGACTTTCACCAAAGTGTGCCTGGATCATGGTGCCATGATCAACGAAAACTGCACCCCTACACCCCATTCCATGAGATCAGATGTTGATTTGCATGCTGCATCGCCCATCGCGCAGAATAAACAGGGGCGCGTTCAGGCCTTAGGTAGAGGGTTCTGTCCGATAAGTATAATACAGTCTCCACAAACTTCACACTTTGCAGCTTTCAAGCAGTGCAACATAAATATGGATTGTGCTCAACAGCAACAAAAATAAAATTAGAAGAAATAATGGAAATAGCTGAAAAACAAAAGATACAAATTATAGCCCTACAGGAAACCAAATTAAATGAAAAGTACAATCTCAAATATAAAAACTACAATATCCTCAGAAAAGACAGAAATAAAGAAGGGGGTGGCCTTGCATTTTTAATCAAGAATTTGTACTATGAAGACATAGCCATTAATATTCCAAACATATCAGACCTCGAAGCCCAAGGTATCAAAGTCTACCTCAGTCAAAACAAAACCATCAACATATTCAATATGTATCACCCTCCAAACAATAAACTTATTGACGATGGAACAATGGCTCAATTTCTTACAGACAACACTATTATTGTAGGTGACCTTAATGCCAAACATCAACTATGGGGATGTTCCACGCCAAACCCAAGAGGCAAAATACTTTCAAACTTATTTGACGACAATGCCTTCATGTGCTTAAATGATGGGAATCCTACCCACCATTCCTACAGTTATAATACAGCACAAGCCCTTGATATAAGTTTCTCCAGTCCTGACATTTTCCACAAATGCAAATGGCAAATATTAAAAAGTATTGGAAGTGATCATTTGCCTATTTTGATAGAAATTAGCACCAAGACCAAAACCAGTTCAATTAAAGAAAAATTCTGGAACTTCAAAAAGGCTAATTGGAATCTTTACCAGCAAAACACCAATGAAGACTTTATAAAAGCACCCACTAGAATAAAAGATCTGGAACAAAATTGGATATCTTTCAAAAACATCATTATTAAAGCAGCCAAAGTTTCAATACCAAGAGGTAATATTAAGAAATGGATTCCAAATTATACACACCAGGCAAAAGATATTCAAACACTTATAACTAAAAGAAATGAACTACAAAAAAGTGCACCCAAAACCAAACAAATTGTAGAACTGAACATTGTGAATGCAAAAATAAAAAGATTATACGTAAATGTGAAAAGGGAAAAATGGAAACAAATTTGTGAAAACCTGAACCCAAGAAACCCAAATACAAAACTTTGGCATTTGGCAAAACAAATTGACAGAGCCCAGCCACAAACTGAAAACACAAATATGATTAAGAATACAGATGGTACCCCAGCAACTAATGACAAAAATGCTGCTAATCTTTTAGGTAATTCATATCAAATAAGTAGTAAAATCAAATTTGAAATAAAAGATAAGAAAGTTGAAAAAAAGGCCCGAAAGATTATCCATGACTGTAAAAACATCACTAGCACTCATAATATTTTCCATGAAAAAATCAATATGAAAGAGCTAGATTATGCATTAGAAAACACTGACCTGAACAAGACTCCTGGGCCAGATGGAATCCATGGCCAAATGATATCAAACTTGGGCAAAAATGGCAAAGAAAGACTTCTTGATATTTTCAATAACTCCTGGAAAACTGGAAAATTGCCTCAAGACTGGAAAACTCAAACAATAATTCCTATTAAAAAACTTGACAAATCTGCTGATAACCCAAAAAACTACTGACCTATCTCCCTTACAAGTATTTGCTGCAAATTAATGGAAAAAATTATACTCAGACGAGACTCACCTACCACCTCAACACAAGAAATCTCTTACCAGAAGAACAATATGGATTTAGGAAAGGACATGGGACAATAGACCAACTCTTATTTTTCACACAAAAGGTAAAAGATGCACAAAACAGAAAACCAACTAACCACACCATAGCTGCTTTTTTAGACCTTACACAAGCTTTTGATAAGGTATGGAAAAACAAGTTAATTACAAAATTATACAAACATTTCAAAATTGATGGAAAAGCTATCACTTGGATAAATGATTTCCTTAAAAATAGATACATCAGGGTCAAATATAATGGCACTCTATCTAAAACCTTCAAATTGTACCAAGGATTACCACAAGGATCAGTCCTTAGCCCAACTCTCTTTACCCTATTTATTGCAGGCATAGAAGAAAAAATTTCACATAAAACCAATATTGGGCTTTTCACTGATGACATTATTCTAAGGAGCAGCAATACTAACTGGAAAAAAGTTGAAAGAGATTTGAACAAGACTCTTTTCCACCTAGAAAAATTTGCTAATAAACATAAATTAGAATTTAACCCCCAAAAATCTGAAACCTGTCTTTTTACTACCGATAAGAAACTATACAAAATAAGACCAAAAATTATTCTGATAGAACAACAATTGCAATATAATAAACATCCTAAATATCTTGGCTACACCCTGGATCCAGAAATTAACTCCAGTAAACATATTGAAGAAGTTATTAGAAAAGGAAGAGACCGACTAAAAATCCTGAAATATATTTCAGGAAGAGAGTGGGGAGCCGATGCAACCACACTAAAATTAACTTACATATCTCTAATTAGACCTATCCTGGAATAAGGATATCAAATCTATGGGACAGCATCTGAAACAAATCTAAAATCGCTGGAAAGGATACAACTAAGTGCAGCTAGAATTATTACAGGTCTTCGAAATACCTGCCCTAATGATATTGTACTTTACAAGGCAGACATTATGCCCTTAAAGGATAGAAGAAGCTACAATCTGCCAAAATATATAAACAAAATCAAGAGTTATGGAAACAAACACAGAACTTCCAATTACATACTTAATTGGGAATCCAATATAAGACTCAAAAAAGAAGGCCCTCTACACCACATATAAAGTGGAAAAAAATTATTTAGCAGAAAAAATTTCTCCATGCAAACCACTACAAAATGTTATTTTTAATACCACTTTAAATGAACCCACCAACAAACAATACCAAAATCCAGAATACTTAAAACAATTATCATTAGGAATAATTAATAACATTCCTAAAAAAAGGCAATAACTATCTATACCGATGGTAGCAGAGACGAGCTAGGACACACTGGCAGTGGCTGTCTCATCAAAACCACAAACGGCATTGAGAAAATCAACAGAAGAAACCCTGAGTTTTGCTCAGTATTCAGATCAGAACTTATAGCCATCTATGAAGCCTTATAAAATCCATCAGAAATACTAATTATCAAGATATCTGGATTCTTACTGATAGTAGAAGTGCCATACAACACTTGAGTCACACAGGGGAACTCGGAGATAAAGTAAGCAGGAACATAATTGATTATCTCCAAAAACTCTCAAAAACCTCAAAAATTCACCTTCAATGGATACCCTCACACGTTGGCATTGAAGGCAACGAAGCTGCTGATGTGCTAACGAAAAAAGGCACAAAAGAACCCTTGCCACAGAAAAATAAACTTACTTTTAAAGAAATAGAAACAATAGCCAAAACAAAAATAAACAAGAACTGGAGGATCCCACCTAAGCACAGTTGGTACAGTGGAGTGAACCCAGGAGGAGCTCTGAACATCAGAAATAGACAGCATCATAAACAACACTAACAAGATTTAGAACAGGCCATCTCAAGCCATTGAAGATAGAAAATAATAACAAAATTTATCCCACTTGCCCAAAATGTAGTTTGGTACCTGCAGCTCCAGAACACATTTTGGCTTGCATTAGATGCACTAAACAGGACCTTTGGGAGAGGCCGCTGCTCATCATAAAACAGCTCGAGGAGCATGAACTCATGGAATTTGTGTAATCTTTACAGAAGGGGATAAGAAACAACAACGTGGTATAGGTCATGATAAATGATAATCATGGTGGGTAATAAGGCACAATTTGGATTATAGATTATAAACACAAGGTAATAAGACCAAATACAAATAAATAAATAGTGTGTGAAGTTTTGGTAACTACGCTGTTATCGAAATGTCACACACTATTTATTTATTTAGATTTGGTCTTATTACCTTGTGTTTATAATCATGGAGGGTAGTTAGCAACTGCTTTTACTGTAAGTGCACCACATATATACACATGTGAAAAACAGAAAACACAAGGTAACAAGACCAAATCCAAATAAATGAACATAAGTCTGATATATACACTGGTGTCCAAAAAATAAGAAACTTTTGTTTTTTAATGATATGTTTTAAAATATACAACGCTAAAAGCTAAAAAGTAATTTAATTAGGTATTTTAAGTCGTAGAATTTATTTATCGCAACCATTCGATTTGGTAAAATTGAAAATATGCAAATTTTTGCTTGTCTTTATAAGTGTGCTATTTGGCGTGTCGTTTACCCCATCTAAGAATTGTCCAATTATAATTTTATTTAATCCTTAGTTAATTATAAGTTTACGAAAAATTTTAGCAGATGATTTAAAATGGAGAGCTGTTGGAAGAATTGAGGCAGGGCAATCACAAGTTGAAGTAGCAAAATGGCTAAATGTGAATAAATCTGTGGTCAGCAAAATATGGAAACAGTTCATTGAGACAGGAACCATCAAAAGAAAAGAAGGTTCTGGTAGAAAAAGAAAAACAGCTACCTCTGAAGACCGTTATCTGGTCGTAACTGCCAAGCACCATAGGGAGATGACAGCTATTCAACTCTCTAATGAACTCTCAAGTGCTACTGGAACGAGAATTTCAAGACAAACTGTTTACCGAAGGCTTCACGAAGGTGCTCTTTATGCAAGACGACCAATGGTCTGTATCCCTTTAACCTCTGCTCACAGGAGAGCCCGCTTGAATTGGTGCTTGGAACATCACGTTTGGACTCATGATCAGTGGGCCAATGTTCTCTTCAGTGACGAGTCAAGATTTAGTTTAAACACAGATTCTCGACGAGTTTTCATCTGGGAGCCTGGAACCCGCTATCATCCCAGTAACATCAGGGAAATAGACAGTTTTAGAGGGGGCAGTCTCTTAGTCTGGGTTGGCATCAGTTCTAGCAGACGCACACCCCTCCACATTTTTTCTGGGGGCACTTTAACTGCCCAAAGGTACAGGGACGAGATCCTTGAGCCCTATCTAAGACCTTATAGAGATCAAATTGGTCACAATTTAATTTTCATGGACGATAATGCTCGTCCGCATAGGGCTAGGCTAGTCAATGAATATCTCCAGAGTGAGAATATTCAAAGGATGGATTGGCCAGCCAGATCTCCGAACCTGAATCCAATAGAGCATGTGTGGGATGCTCTAGGGAGGCGTATTGGAGCTCGTCACCCCTCTCCCAGAACCCTCGTTGAGATAAGAACTGCTCTATTGGAGGAGTGAGGTTTACTACCCCTGGACCTCCTCCAAAGCCTGGTAAACAGTATGAGGGCTCGCTGTGAGACCTTGATAGCTGTTAGAGGTGATCATACTCTCTATTGATATCTTATTTCTTTAAGATCTGGAACCTTAGCTTTGGGTATGTTGGTAATAATTTGCATATTTCATAATTTCAAATATATTTTTTTATTTTCATATAGCTAGTCAAATTCTCCATAGTCTAAACTATTTGTATACTAAATTTTATATTTGTTAATAAATTAGCTTTTGAGAAATTTTAATATTGGTTAAGTTTCTTATTTTTTGGACACCAGTGTATTTTTCAGAGAGTAATATATAACATTGTTTTCATATTCAGACCAAAGTACCAAATAAATAAGTACTGTAAAATTTATTTATTTGCATATGTTTGGTATTATTCCTTTTGATTCTAATAAGCCTATTTACTTTAACAAGATTTAGAACAGACCATCTCAAGCCATTGAAGATAGAAAATAACAAAATCTACTCCACTTGCCCAAAATGTAACTTGGCACCTGCAGCTCCAGAACACATTTTGGTTTGCATTAGATGCACTAAACAGATTCTTTGGGAGAGGTCTCTGCTTATCATAAAACAGCTCGAGGAGAATGAACTCTTGGAATTCATGTAATCTTTACACACATGGGGATAAGAAACAACAACAACTTAACTGGCCATAATTCAACACTGACTTTAATTCAACTGATTCTAATCCTTGGGGTGAGGTTCAATCAAAGAAGTTGGACATTGATAAGGCACAATTTGGATTATAGATTATAAACACAAGGTAATAAGACCGAATCCAAATAAATAAATAATGTGCGACGTTTCTGTAATAGCGTTGTTACCATCTTCAGACAAAAATACTGAATGCGGTATTATGTGATTCAGTATTTTTGTCTGAAGATGGTAATAAGGCTGTTACCGAAACGTCACACACTATTTATTTATTTGGATTTGGTCTTATTACCTTAAGTTGGACATTGTGTATTTGGAAGTATTCAAAAATATGGATGTGCTGGAATCTCAGTTCCAGGGAGATAGGAGAAATCCTAAATATTCATCACTTTCATTTGTTGTTGTTTCTTATCCCCTTGTGCATAAAGATTACACAAATTCCTTGAGTTCATGCTCATCGAGCTGTATGATGATGAACAGCAGCCTCCTCCAAATGTCCTGTTTAATACATCTAATGCAAGCCAAAATGTGTTCTGGAGCTGCAGATGCCAAGCTACATTTTAGGCAAGTGGGGTAGATTTTGTTGTTATTTTCAATCTACAATGGCTTGAGATGAACTGTTCTAAATCTTGTTAGGGATGTTTGGTGCTGTTCACAAACAGGGGAATTGACACAGCAAGCATGGAGCCTCCCAACAAGGATTGACTGGGGCTGAGATGACATCTAGAATTTTATAGTACTCTGTCTTCACACGGACAACTTCAAAGTACAAACTACAGGCAAAGTCAGACTTTCACCCAAGTGTGCCTGGATCATGGTGCCATGATTGACGAAAGCTACACCCCATTCCATAAGGATCTTCGGGAGAGACTGCTGCTTATCATCAAATATCTCAAGGAGTATGGACTTGTGGAATTTGTGTAATCTTTGCACAATGGGATAAGACACACATTGTGTTCCCAACATCTCTGTGTTTCTCTACCCCTCATCAAGGATTAAAGAGTTACTAAAATGTCGTATTTGATTGATGTGAAATATGCATTTACATATTTTCCGAGCCAGCAAGCAAATAAGTTTCTCAAAATATAATTGCATAGAGTAAAACAATAATATATTTATCTAGGTAGAAGGTGGAGGCTGGGAGTCATTCTCTAACAACCCCTGGTGGCGCAGCGCTGAGCGTATTTCCATACGGATGAAAGCTTTGAGACTTTCATCTGCATCTAAGGCATCAATCTCACGCAGAGCCTTCACACCGCCATCTCTGTAGTACCGCGCAAGTTGCTCCGCGTATTCAATCCATACGCAGTTTGCGCAGCCACTCATACAACAGGTGGTGGGCAGAGGAGGCGGTTCCTTAGGTGGAGGTGCTGAGCTGAGATTTCTGATGGGGCCTACGCAGCTTGAACTACGCAGTATCTTCCAAGCTGCTGCCTGCGCACATTGCGGCGTACTTAGACAGACTGTATTGACAAGTTTGACTATATTATATTATTCTCTAGAGGGTACAGGTGGTACAGGCCATGATAATCATGGTGTGTAGTAGTTACACCTACTGGTGGGGTTGGATTGGAGGCCAATCAGATCAATGAAGGGAGTAGAGAAAATACAAACAGCCCTTGATACAACATTTATAGATAACGATGAATCTCTCTTTTACCAAAACGTTACATAAAACTTATTAATTTGTATTTGGTCTGATTACGAATAAGGTACAATTTG
Source organism: Cordylochernes scorpioides (assembly GCA_030710605.1). Lineage (NCBI taxonomy): Eukaryota > Metazoa > Arthropoda > Arachnida > Pseudoscorpiones > Chernetidae > Cordylochernes > Cordylochernes scorpioides. Next base: position 54,241,101 of record CP092879.1, read on the forward strand.
GATTATAGATTAGAAACACAAGGTAATAAGACAAAATCCAAATTTATAAAAATAGTGTGCAATGTTTCAGTAACAGTGTTATGTGTTACTAAAACATCACATGAAACTTACTGACAGTCTATATGATATGTATAAAATGAAAGAATTTAAAAGCACGAATGTTTATTTTATACATAATACAAACTTCTACTGCCCTTACTGCGATGAAAAAATATATTGGGAGGGCTTGGCTCATCAGTGGTGAACCCTCCCAGTGGTTTCGCCAATTTAATCCACCAGACCGCTTCTCAGAGCTCTGTATTGGACGATTCTGCTTATATACGCAGCACTGAAGGATGGAATCTTAGAAATGGGTTTCAAGATAACTATGGACATAAGCTTATAGTCATGTGTTTACATGACTTATTTACATATTGATTGATTTGTAAACAGCAGTACAGGGTAAAACCTATCCCTAAAAGACAACATCTAGTTGCAGAGCTAAAGTATCCTTTAGAGAGAGATGTTCCTTTACCAGAAAGCTGCTAATTAGTAGAAATGTTTAGCAATGAAAAAAAAATCCTTTATATAGAAATATCTATTCATGGAAGTTCTACTGTAAATAGTTAGTGAATACAACACACACAAATATTCACAAGGTAATAAGACCAAATACAAATAAATAAATAGTGTGTGACGTTTCGGTAACAACGTTGTTACCATCTTCAGACAAAAGTATTGAATGAGAAATTTTATCACAGCATGTTTTAGTTACTGCTATCAAGTGTGTAAACAAGATAGCAGATAATTTATTTATTTGGATTTGATCTTATTACCTTGTGTTTATAATCTATAATCCAAATTGTGCCTTAACACACAAATATTATTTTGCAGGGATGGTATATGTATTTTTATTAATACTAGGTTCTTCGTACCAACAGCAGGTACACCCCTCTTTCCTTCTAAAGACCTCTGGGAAAACCCCAGGAATATAATAGAAAAGCTGAGACAATGGAACCTAATGAAGATTGTTTAAACGACTTGAGGAATAAACAACATCATATAGTCTCAACTTTTGTACATAGATATTCTTTCATTTTCTTCTTTTTCTCTTTTCTGAGCGAGGATTCAATTTCTTCACCTGCTTCTCATTTCTTTTTAGATTCATTTCTAACAGAATATCTGAGACAATGGAACTTAATGGAGATTGTTTAAATGACTTGAGGAATAAGCAACAACAACAACAACCAGGGTAGAACTTCACTTCAATAATGTGTGAATAATAAAGAAGGCTATTGCTTTATTATTTACCCATTGTTGCATATTGTATCTACAGTTAAACCTGTCTATAGCCCCTTTCCCCTCTATAGTACCCAATTTTGAACATTAAAATGTAAACATTTTACATTAAAAGTGACCTGTCTATAGCACCCCCTCTCTATAACACCCATTTTGGTGAATCCCAAGAGGGGGCGCTATAGACAGGTTTAACTGTATTATTGCATTATACCCTTTATTGCATATATTAAGACTTTTTCCCCCCATTAATAAATCAATACACTAAAAGATATAGGTAGAGCAATTCTTGTAAATATGTTAATTTGTTGTTTCCTTCTTTACAATTTTTAAATTTAATGGAATTCCAAGCACAAAATTAACAATAACATTTTATACATAGATTCACTACGGATTCTACAAAGGAAAAGAAAAAAAAGCAAAAGCGGCTTACATTTGATAATTATGCAAATCATATATATATATATATATATATACAGTTAAACCTGTCTATAGCACCCCCTCTTGTGACTCACCAAAATAGGGTGCTATAGACAGGTCACTTTTAATGTAAATCGCATCGTACTACGTATTTAAAATCGGGCGCTATAGAGAGGAAGGCTCTATTTAGAGGGGGCTATAGACAGGTTTAACTGTAATACATATGTATATTAATACGATGCATTAGGGCGCCATCTGTTATGGAAAATTTGAACTATTTTTGACGCGTATGATTATTTTAAAAAATAAATCAATTTTCTACTGCCTTTACTGCAATGATGAAATAATTGGAGGGCCTGGCTCATCAGGGGTGATGAGAGAGTTCACCCATATGAAATAACAAATGGGATTTAAAACTATTATGTTTTTATAATTATAATGTGTCAGAACCAGGTTATTGTTATAAAGGGGGCAGTTATAACGAGGTTTCATTGTAATTAATTAGTTCGTCAACAAACTCCGCCCTTGCCGGTCCCAAGCCCGGATGAAAAAGGAGGAGGGGTAGCAGTAACAAGCACACTAAAAACCTGGGCTCAGCTGGCCCGACTGATAGTACCCTGTAAGGGCTCCTGATCCAGGGATACAGGATGAGCAGCGTTTGTATTCCATGTTAGGAGAGACTGCACATGGCGTCTGTTCCTCATGTCAGAGGCGGCTATTTATTTTGGAGCTAAGTAGGCCTGCCACTGAGTAGTGCTCCCAGTCTTAATGACAAAGGCAGACACATTCTACTTCACCCAGTGTGGAGATAAGAAAGAAGAAGAAGAAGAGTTCGTCAACAGATCTGTTAATGATAAAGCACAATTTGGATTATAAACATAAAGTAATAAAATCCAAATCCAAATAAATAGTATATGACATTTCAGTAACAATGCTATTACTGAAACGTCACACACTATTTATTTATTTGCATTTTTTCTTATTACCTTGTGTTTATTGATCTGTTAATATAAAAATTGTTGACTTCAAAGCAAATTTCATCTATTGGGTCTCTTTTCTTTTATATAAAAATGGTTTGGATGGTTCTAATCAAAATAAAAATTGTCCTGTCATGCTAAGGCTTAGTTTTCCTCATTTTTCTATGTAAGGGGAAACATTTATCAATCCTTAATTATGCCCTGGGGGTAGTAAATATTGGGACAATTCAACAAAGCCAGGGAAACAAGGCCAACAATGGGGGAGGAGTTAAATAAATGTCGGCATTGATTCACTAACACGGCCAAGTAAACAGAAAGAGAAAATGCTGAGATAAGTAGGTTTTATTATTAATACAGTACAACTTCGAAACTATTATAGAAGACATTATTTATATTATATTTATTGAAGACACACAGGATAACCAAGTGTGAACAAAATTGCCTCTGCCACCTTCAAAAAATAGAAAACCAGCGACATCAAAGACTTTAAACTTCCTTAGGTCTTGATACAAGAAAATAAAGACCTAATCCAAATAAATTAATAGTGTGTGACCTTTCAGTAACAGCGGTGTTACTGAAATGTCACACTATTAATTTATTTGGATTAGGTCTTATTTTCTTGTATCTATAATCCAAATTGTGCCTTATCATTCCTTAAGTCTGGTTCGTTAGTGTAAATTTATTTTGAAAGTATACAAATAGAATGACAAAAAAAAAATTGTAATTAAAAAAGGAAAATACAACTTTTTAGAATCAAACTCACAATCTTACATAGAATTTCATTACAGTAGAACCTCCCTTTAGCAAATACCTCTCCACAAAAGACAGTTTTCATTTGCAAAATTACCATTTTTACAATTTAGCATTTCTCCAGTAAGAGGACACCTCTTTCTAAAGGACACTTTGGCTCTGCCAGTGTTGGGCAAATATTAATTAAAATGATTTATTAAACATTAACAATTGATTAATTGTTAATTGTAATTTTCACAATTAACAATTAATCAATTGTTAATTGTTAATTGCACTTTTCTAATTAACAATTAATTAATTGTTAATTGCACTTCAATTTAATTGAAAAATAATCTTTTAATGCCCAACACTGCATTTCAGTACCACTCTCTTCTCGAACATGCTGTCCGACAATTTGTGACTCTTTGGCAGATTTGTCATTGTCGCAAAAGAAAAAAGGCGTTCAACTGCAGCTGACGATGGTAAAGGTGTGTTGTATTTAATAAAAACACTTTTTATCTCAGGCAGTGTTGGGCAAATATTAATTAAAATGATTTATTAAAGATTAATTAATTGTTAATTGCACTTCAATTTAATTGAAAAATATTTTTTTAATGCCCAACACTGGGCTCTGCAAATTAGGTGTTCTTTACAGGGAGGTTCTACTGTATTTAATTATTGAAAACATTAATTCAATTTTTTTGCTGGTCAAAAAAGAACAAAAATATATTCATAGAGTATTTAGAAGGAAATAAAAGGTGAATAGTTACCTGAAATAATCTTGTAACATGGAAGGAAGAAGGAACAATTTGATGTAGCATGAATGTTCTGAACAAAAACAACAAACTAAAAAAGTAACTAAATAACTAACCCACAATATACAGAGTATATGATATGTCCTAAATACTACTGAGATATCTGTTATGGCTTGTTGATTGTCCAATAAATAATATTGTAATCTAGAAAATTAGGAAAGACAAACTTTAGGATGACACAGCAATTTATTTAAGGCAAGAAAAAATCAATATTTATAAGATACAAAGCAATGAGGGAATTTTCCAGAGTAGCAAAATATAAATATTATTTAATATTTAAAAAAAAAAGAATAATCTGTGAATAAAATATAATAAAATACTTTGCTACATAGCTCCTTCCATATGGGAGCTGTGACCCACAGCTTGCAAATATTGTAGATACTGACATGGATCTGACGTGTTTCTACCAATGATTCCCTTAGTCTTGATACTTTGTCCTTAGTAGCTTGGCATCTTTTCTTTTGAGGCGTGAAGAGCGGTTTCAGCGTCGTATCATCAATAGGGACATTGTCTTCTTGTAGGGAAGCCTTGGCTTTGACACGGCGGTGGAATCCTGGAGCCAGTCTTGGAAAATGTAGATCACAGCACCCATGTCTTCAAGGTCTTCTCAGTGATCTTCAGTTTGTCTTCCCTAATCTACCCATCAGCATCTCCACCAAATGTCACATGGAAAATTAGGAAAGACAAACGGCAATTTATTTAAGGCAAGAACAAATTCAATATTTATAAGATACAAGATATGAGGGAAGTTTCCAGATTATATAAAAATATAAATAATATAAATATTCTCTTTCTTATTTCCACTCAATCATTAGGGTATCAAGTTGTGACCCTTGATGGTATTTGACAACCATCATGACTGGGTGAAGTAGAATGCGTCTGCCTTTGTCATTAAGACTGGGAGCACTACTCAGTGGCAGGCCGACTTAGCTCCAAAAGAAATGGCCGCCTCTGACATGAGGAACAGACGCCATGTGCAGCCGCTCCTAACATGGAGTACAAACGCTGCTCATCCTGTATTCCTAGATTAGGAGCCCTTACAGGGTACTATCAGCCGGGCCAGCTGAGTCCAGGTTTTTTAGCGAGCTTGTTACTGCTCCCCCTCCTCCTTTTTCATCCGGGCTTGGGACCGGCAAAGGCGGTTATAAGGCGGTATATAAATATTTAAAAAATGAATGTACATAAAATATAATAAAACTTTGCTACAATATAAAGAAGAACTTCTGTGCTCCAGGAACCCAGGTTATAAATATCTCTCTCTAATTACAAGGTATGATGAAGCACAATGTGTGGATTATAGATTATAGCTACAAGAAAATAAGACCAAATCCAAATAAATTAATAGTGTGTGACGTTTTTGTAACAGTATTGTTACCATCATCTCACAAACAAATTAATATTTTTCTTTCATTTATTATTTTTTCTGATGATGCTACAACACTGTTACTGAAATGCCACACACTATTAATTTATTTGGAAAATAATTATTTTGTCTGATGATGGTAACAACGATGTTACTGAAATTTCACACATTATGAATTTATTTGGATTAGGTCTTTTTACCTTATAGCTCTGGCACATTTGTAAGTGCAAAGTCTAACTGCTTTTCACATGTGTAGACATGTGGTGCGCTTACAGTAAAAGCAGTCGCTAACTACCCACCATGATTATCATGGCTTTGAGATAAGAAAGAAGAACCTTATAGCTAATTACAAGGTATTAAGACCAAGTCCAAAATAAATTAATAGTGTGTGACATTTCAGTAACAGTGTTGTTACCATCATCAGACAAAAGAACTTCTATATATATTGTAGGTATTTGCAAAACAATTGGCCTAATGATGAGCTGACACTCGAAAGCTTGCTGTTTTAACTTAATAAAGAAACTTATTGTAATTATCTTGATTGGTATATCGTGTTTATACTTTAGCAATTATTTTAAGAAAAAAGAATAATTATTCTTTAATAATATTCCTTTGTCTGATGATGGTAACAACACTGTTACCGAAATGTCACACTATTTATTTATTTGGAATAGGTGTATTACCTTATTGTCTTCTTCTTCTTTCTTATCTCCACTCAATCATATTAGGGTATCAAGCTTGTAGAGACTTGACAACCATCATGATTGGGTGAAGTAGAATGCCTTTGTCATTAAGACTGGGATCACTACTCAGTGGCAGGCCGACTTAGCTCCATTAGAAATGGTCACCTCTGACATGAGGAACAGTTTAGCCGCTCCTAACATGGAGAAAAAAGGCTGCTTATCCTGTATCCCTGGATCAGGAGCCCTTACAGGTTACGAACAGCCGGGCCAGCTGAGCCCAGGTTTTTTAGAGAGCTTGTTACTGCTCCTCCTCCTCCTTTTTCATCCGGGCTTGGGACCGGCAAAGGCGGAGTTTTACCTTATTGTTATAATCTATAATCCAAATTGTG
>CP092879.1:54247851-54268144 GCA_030710605.1 Cordylochernes scorpioides
GTTATTGAATGAGAGGGCTTGGCTCATCAGTAGTGAACCCTCTCAGCGGTTTCGCCAAATTAATCTCTAGACCGCTCTACTATTGTATTGGACTGGTTTTGTTATATACCCTGCATTTTCTATGGAAGGCAGCTTAGGGGTGTTTAGTGAACTATGGACATAGGCTTATAGGTCTGTAGAGGTACATGTTACGTAGCCGTTGTGGTTTTATATTATTTATATTTTATTTAGTAATTACATTTTATTAATTAATTACCACCCTTTATTTGTAATATATTTTATTTACTACAAGCATGGCTGCGCTTGTTCTACACTATATTCTTATATAATACAACATTAATAATCATGGTCAAAAGTCAATAAACATAATAGTCTTTTTATGTTACATGTCTTTTTTTTTTCTTTTTTTTTTTCCTTTTCTCCCTTCTTCCCTTTTTCCTTAAAGATTCAACCTCACTGGGGGTTTAACTAGTCTTCCGCATCTGGTTCTAGTTGTGGCTGAAGTCTCCTCGCTCTGGGAAGATGTAGATGGTTGAGGGTCAAGTTGTTCTTGCTTTTCTGGAGGACTTTCTTTTTCGTAGGTCCTGATAAGGTATCAGCTGGACGTAGATCTCGTCGATTTCTTCTAAGAACTGATCCTTTGGTGTCCTCTAGAAGATAAGATCGGGGGTGAACTCCAGGGGCTATAACTTTAGCTGGGGACCATTGCTTCTCTTGTCTGACCAACACAGACTGGCCGTTCTCCAATGAAGGGAGATCCATTGTGTGTCGATTAAAATAAAACTTCATTCTGCTCTGGTTAGCTTCATGCTGTTTCCTGATGGAATCTTCGCAAATTCTGCTCTCGTTCATCAGTGTTGTCTTCATAGGCAAAAAGAGTCTCTGCTTTCTCCCATACAACATGACAGCTGGAGATGGCAATGAGTTATGCTCAGTGTTTCTTAGAAGTAGTAGTGCCTGATATATATCCTGTTTACTTTGTTGACATTTGATGATGGTACTCTTTAAAGTCTGGATAGTTCGTTCGATCATGCCATTGGACTGTGGGAATCTTGGGCTCGAGGTTGTGTGAGTCACATTCCATTCTTTGGCGAACTCCATCATCTCTGTGGATTGGAAGGGCGGTCCATTGTCAGTCATCATGATCTCGGGGACTCCAAATCTGGCGAAAACTTCTTTGAGCTTCTCTATAACCATTTCTGCTTTTGTTGACCTGAGTTCAAACACTTCCGGATACTTGGTGTAATAATCTACAATTCCTAAGTATTTCCTTCCCTCTATTTCAAATAAATCAACTCCGATTTTTTGAAATGGATAATTGCCGGTTTCATGAAGTATAAGAGGTTCTTTAGTGTTATTCCTAGAATATTTTTGACATATTCGACATTTCTTTACAAATTCTTCCACTTCTTGACACATTCCTGGCCAATAAAATGTACTTCTTGCCAAGGATAATGTCGAGTTAATTCCTCTATGAGCCTTGTGAAGTAGGCTCAATATGTGATTTCTCCTCTTTTCGGGGATTACTAATTTGACGCCTCTGCACAATAGACCTTCCCACTCGAATAGTTCTTCTTTTATATCCCAAAATGGCTTGACGAGGGGATTCATAGTTTTCTTATGGATTGGCCATCCATTTTCAATATAATTTTTAACCTCTTGCAGTACAGGGTCGTTATTAGTTGCTTCAACAAAATCTTGGTGACGGTTATTAGAATAAGTAACCATAAGAACTTGGTTATTTTGAGATATTTCTATCTCTGGGGTTATGAATAAATCATTAGCTATGTAGTCCCTTGACAGCGCATCAGCTGTATATAATTTTTTTCCAGGTATATATTTAAGATCAAAGTCATAATGCTGTAGTTGCAATACTAAGCGTTGTAGTCTTGGTGACAAATCTACCATTGGTTTTTTCATTATAGTAAGCAGTGGTTTGTGATCGGTAAAAGCCGTAAATTTTCTACCATAAAGGTACAAATGGTTTCTTTTACATCCAAAGTAGACTGCTAAGAGTTCTTTCTCTATTTGAGAGTATTTCTTTTGTGCGGCAGACAGGGCAGTAGATGAATAAGTTATAGGGACACCCTGTTGCTGTAAAACTGCACCTAACCCGTTTGAACTCGCATCTGTTGAAATTTCTATGTCTAGTTTGGGATCAAAGTGTCTTAAGCATGGTGCACTCGTTAATTGTAGTTTGAGATCTCTGTAATCCCTATCTCTTAGGTCATTCCATACCTAAGGTTCATTTTTACCCAGCAACAGGTTTGGCAAAAATTTAGCCAAATACGTGACCATGCCAAGGAATCTTTGAAGGGCTTTCTTGTCTTGTGGTCTAGGCATATCCAGTATAGCTTTTACCTTAGACTCCAAGGGTCGTATTCCTTCCGTTGAAACTATGTGTCCCAGGTATCTCACAGATGGTTGCATTAGCTGCGTTTTGGTCTTATCAAATTTCAGTCCATTTTCTCTGGCAATCTTCAATACCTGTTCTAGTATTTTTAGATGCTCAGTCTCACTGTCACTATATATGAGTACATCGTCCATATAGGTAACAACATTTGGCACACCCAAATATAATTGATGTATTATTCTTTGAAAAATTTCAGGAGCGGAACTCAATCCATACGGCATCCTTGTGTAACAATATCTCCCATATGGTGTAGACATTGTGGTTAATAGTGATACTTCATCAGTTAAGGGTATCTGCCAAAATGCATATTTTGCATCAAGGACGGTATATATGTTTGCCTTTGGAATCAAAGCTAAAACTTCCTCTGGGGAAGGCATCATGTATCTCTCTCTTTTTATCCAATAATTGAGTTTTCTTGGATCGATGCATATTCTTACATCTCCATTCGGTTTTTTAACTACTACTATAGGATGACTCCATTCAGTAGGTTTATTTATTTTCTTTATGACACCTAATTTACTCATTTTTTCAAGTTCCTCTCTAACTGGCTCTCTCAAGGCCAAGGGGAGTCTTCTTGCTGTATATACCTGGGGAATGGCATCCTCCTTAATAAGGATAGATTGTTTATTTTTAAGAAGTCCAACTCCTTCAAAAACATCTTTGTATTTATTTAAAATTACCTCAAACGAGATATTATTTATGCATTGATGGAGGGAATTAACTTTTTCGATTAATCCAAATCTAGAACAATCTTTTAATCCCAAAATTGGTATAGTCTGACATTTAACCACAAAAAATTTCGAGTTACTCTTTTTACTTTGGAATTGGCATTCCAGTTCTACCTCACCCACTATTGGTATTCTTTCTTTAGTGTAGGTAAATATATTTTTATTGGTTGGTGTGATCACATATTTTCCTTGCAGAAATTTTAGTGATGCTACTGGTAATATATTAACATCCGCACCGGTATCAATTTTAAAGTTTATAGGGTGCCCTTGTATATAGATGGTTTCAAACCAGCCATCTCTTAATATATTATCAACCGAAAGTACATGCATGTATATATCATTTTCAGCTATGTCATGTACTATTTTATTTTTACAGCATTTTGCATAATGATTAGGTTTTTTGCATTTATTGCATTGTTTACCGTATGCTGGGCAATTACCATAATTATGTTTTGAGGCACATTTTCTACAAGCCTTGAAAAATTTGATTTTTCTTTGCAAATTTATGTTCTGTATTTTTATTACTAGGTGTTTCTTTATAACTAGATAGCTTATTCACAGTTACCTCCTCCTTTATTTCCTTTAATTGTGTCCTGGATGATTCTGCAGCTCGTCCTAGGGCTATTGCTTTTGATAAAGTTAAATCAGGATCTTGAAGATACCTTTCCGTTAGATTTTTGTCCAGTACTCCCAGAACTATTCTATCTCTAATTAATGATTCTGTAAGATCTCCAAAATCACAATCTACAGCTTTATTTTTTACTTTTGTGACAAAGTCATCAAACGATTGATTTTTTATCTTGAACTTCCGAAAAAAAATTATATCTTCTATAAATAACATTTTTAAATGGTTTTGAAATGGTTATCAAATTTCTCCAGGATTTCAGTAATTGTAGGGTTAGTTAATGTTTCTTGCAAGCCAAAAGTTTTATATATATTTAAAGCGTCATCACCTATGTTATGTAAAAGAATGGCGCGTTGCTGTTTAACTGGCTTAGTTTCTAGTTGTATGGCGTCCGAATATAATAAAAATTTATACTTCCATGTTTCCCATGCTTCTGCATTATTTATAGTTAATTCAAATTGAGATGGAGGTTTAAAATGATCCATTTTCCAAAATTTGTATAATCTATTTTTTCAAAATTGAAAAAAATATATATAAAAATTTACTTACTTTAGAGGTATAGTCTTTTTCTTTTACTTCGTTTGCTTCTAAATTTTTAAGCTTTTTCTTCGTTTTCCGCTGCCACCATGTTACGTAGTGCAACATCTTCGTACACATTTATTTTCAGCAAATCTTTATTGTCTTAGTAAAGTCTGATACAGCCTTTTATTGTTTATTTTCGAAACGCCAAAAAGTGACAAAAACAAATCAAAAAGGGATGATGATAACCTGCGTCTTGCAGATTAACATTTTCATAGAAACATATATATATACATATTTATTGCTAGCTATATATCACGTAGCCGTTGTGGTTTTATATTATTTATATTTTATTTAGTAATTACATTTTATTAATTAATTACCACCCTTTAATTGTAATATATTTTATTTACTACAAGCATGGCTGCGCTTGTTCTACACTATATTCTTATATAATACAACATTAATAATCATGGTCAAAAGTCAATAAACATAATAGTCTTTTTATGTTACAGTACATACATATAATTTCAAGGTATTGCATCGAGCAAAGCTCTTCCGCAAAATATGTTTTCATAACCAATATATATAGTAAATTAAATTTAATTTCCATCTATCGTTAGAATTTTACACAAATAAATTTACTGGCAATGCGTTTCTTTTAAATATCATCAAATATTATCTCTACAGACCTTACTGCAATGATATGAGTTATTGAATGAGAGGGCTTGGCTCATCAGTAGTGAATGTTGGAAAAATATTTAATAAAAAGAGAAAGATGTATATTTACATATCAAGGAAAAGAAGAAACAAGATGATAATCTTTTATTTGCATAACCATTTGTTTTTGTATAAATATTTGCATACTTTATTTGTTTTTAGACATATATATAGAACCTGTGAGAGTTAATAAAGAGGTGGTTTTGATAAGTGAATAGGCTCAAGATCTTCAATTATTGAAAAAAATAACAACAAATTGGTAGCTGATCGCGGTTAAAAAGAAGTAAGTTCTAACAGGCTTAGCTTCTTACTAAGTTTGCATTTATTTTTAGAAAGTGAAATTGAAAAGAAGTGAGTTCTAACAGGCTTAACTTCATGATATTTGAATTTATTTTTAGAAAGTGAAATTGAAAAGAAGTGAGTTCTAACAGGCTTAACTTCATGATATTTGAATTTATTTTTAGAAAGTGAAATTGAAAAGAAGTGAGTTCTAACAGGCTTAACTTCATGATATTTGAATTTATTTTTGGAAAGTGAAATTGAAAAGAAGTGAGTTCTAACAGGCTTGACTTCATGATATTTGAATTTATTTTTAGAAAGTGAAATTGAAATAAAAGTTGATAATTCAAAATGGACATGTTTAACAGCACGAAAATAGAATATTTGAATGATCGAAATTATGCTATTTGGAGCATGAGAATGGAAGCGCTACTTGAAGCAAAGCAACTTTTTGAAGCGATTGCTAATCAAACGCCAATTAAAAATGAAAGGGATCCAACATCCATTAAAATTTTTGAAGATTGGAGCAGAAACTCTTGGATATATGATTTTAAGTATGTCTCCTGAGATTGCAATAATCTACAAAGGAATAAAGAATGCCAGACAAATTTGGAATTCATTGAGAGAAAGATTTGAAGGCGAAACAGAAGACAACAAGGCAATGAATCTTTTCTTAGAACTTACTAAATTGAGAAGTTTGCAACGAGATTATAATATTCTTCAGGATGACTTGGTCAAAGAGACCAAATCCATAGATGTTGAAAAGCTTAAAGAAAGTCATCAAGTGACCTTAATAGGTTTAAAAAGGAATTTTTCTGAAACTGAAAAAGGCTATATAGTTAAACTGGAAGAATTGGAGAACCAACTAAAAAGCATTGAAATGGAAAAAATCAATGTGGATTCTAAAGTTGCTGATTTGCAAGAAGAAAATTTCAAGAAAGATAAACAGATATCTGAATTGGATTCACAATTGGCTCAGCAGTATAAGGAAAATTCATCAATCCAAATGAGTTTAGAACAAATGAGAGAAAATATGAAGATTTTGGAAGAACTAAAAGAAAAAGGTTCTTCTGAGCAACAGGGCACCGAAAAGAAAATTCAAGAGCTAAAAGAAAATATGGAGGCACAAATGGATCTTAAAAATAGGCAAACAAAGGATGCAACATATCTAAAGAAGGAAGCAACAAAAAGGGAAGTAACATTAAAACGGAAACCTAAAGGTGAGAAAATGGGACATAATGCAAAAATCGATAGTGCTGTCCGCGAAGAAAACGTTATAAAGAGAAAGGAAATTCCGGCAAAGGAGAATAAAACTAACCGTGAAATGGAAACTAATAACAAGGTTAAAATAAAGATTATTGCCAAAGAAGCTGAAAATGATGAAATGTCCGTAGACTTGACACATCCCACAGAAGATAGAGATTATAGTAAAGCATCTAAAACTGAACAAGTCTTGGAAGATCCTCTAGAAGTACAAAGTACAGGACAAAAGATTCGAGAGAAGAGAGGTAGAAATAACGGCACTTCAGCATTAGCAAAAGTTGTTGCAAGAATTCGTATAGATGACGACGGGGAGAACGAAAGTGAAACAGCTCAAGTTGATAAAAATTCTGTTATAGAAACGGAAAGTGCAGAGTCTCTTACGAAAGAAGGCGCTGATCAAGTAGGGATTTCAGATAATGAGACTGAATCCATTGATGATATTGAGGAAAGAGTTGTCAGAGTTCCAGCATCGAGGAAATTGGTGGAAGCAGGACAAACTGGAGATACGGAATTTAAGATAAAGGATAATTATAAAGAAATTATTAAAATCTCCAAAATCCAAAATAAATTAGAGAAGCCTGAATATTTGCAAAAGGAAAAGAGGAAAAAAAGGGAAAGAGAGAAAAAGGAAAAAAAAAAACTTTTTATTAAATAAGGGGGGATTTGTTGGAAAAATATTTAATAAAAAGAGAAAGATGTATATTTACATATCAAGGAAAAGAAGAAACAAGATGATAATCTTTTATTTGCATAACCATTTGTTTTTGTATAAATATTTGCATACTTTATTTGTTTTTAGACATATATATAGAACCTGTGAGAGTTAATAAAGAGGTGGTTTTGATAAGTGAATAGGCTCAAGATCTTCAATTATTGAAAAAAATAACAACAGTGAACCCTCTCAGCGGTTTCGCCAAATTAATCTCTAGACCGCTCTACTATTGTATTGGATTGGTTTTGTTATATACCCTGCATTTTCTATGGAAGGCAGCTTAGGGGTGTTTAGTGAACTATGGACATAGGCTTATAGGTCTGTAGAGGTACATACATATAATTTCAAGGTATTGCATCGAGCAATGCAAATTGCTGTCCAGTAAATTTTCTTTGGTTGTCTTGAGTATTGGGAAATTTTCTGGTTATGTAAGCAATATCTGGTCTGGTGTTAACAGCTAGAAACCTTAACATTCCAAGAGTTTCTTGATAGGTATGCTTATTAAAGGTGTCATCATCATTATGATTTTAAAATAAAAATACAACCTTTCGCAATGAGTTTCTTTTATTATGATAAAAGAAACTCATTGCGAAAGGTTGTATTTTTATTTTAAAATTTGTAGCGCAATTTTTTCGTTTATCATTATGATTGTCTAAATGGATTTCTTTATAACACAATTGGTGTTAAAATTGGCTTTGTTTTTCATTCTACATATTTCTGAAATATTTGTTGTACATAGTGACCTTGCTGTGATGAAATTCCCTCCTTTTCCTGTATAATTTTGATCCCCAAGAACTTGCCTTTATCAGTTACATATGTTTTTTTCCAGGTTGTCTTTCAGTTATTGATGAAGGTAGTTGTGGTATAATCAGAATCATAGTTAGTAGAAAATCATCAACATATATCCCTATGTAAAAGTATTTGTCATAATTTTTCCGTTTGAATACACAAGGAACAGATATAAGCTTTTTGACTCCAATGTCATGAAGTACTTGATTAAATTTTTCATACTATGATTTTCCAGATTGTGAGGTGAACAATAAATAATTTTGCAGAGTCTGCAAGCTTTGTTTTTGTCGGAAATTAATCCAGCAGGCTGCTACATGAATATTATGTCCTAAATGTTTCCTTTCATATATGCTGCTTTCACATCAAAATTTTGATAACGATTCCTTTATTGCTGCCAAGAACAAAATAGTCATGAGGGTGGCTATTTTAATTAAGGGACTAAAACTTTCCAGGAATTTGGTTGTATCCCATCACAATAAGCCTAGCTTTATGAAATTTGTTTTTGTTTAATTGGTCTTCAGACAGTTTGAACACCCATTTAGTTTTTACAACTATAGCGTTTTTAGGTCTAGGTACCAGTTCCCATACTTGATGGTTTTGTATTTCCTCAAGCATTTCTTTCTCCCAACGTTTCTTGTCGTCATCGTAAGCTATGTCTCCATCATATTCTTTCTTTGTCAACAGAATGTAGTCACCAAATCGTTGAGTTATTGTTGTTCTTTGTTGTCTGATTTGTTGGAATGACAATTAAAATATTCAGAGAAAAAAGAAAGAATGACAGATCAATCAAAGCCACAGCGGCGCTCTAAGCAACATATTTACATAAGTGAAAATGTACTGGGATCTCGCGCACTTCTGGTCTTAACTATCCTTTCATGGTTTCTCAGGATGCCTGAATGACCAATTTTTTTGGTCGTTGAGGTACAACTTGCACCACGCTGACGAGGGCCAACAGCACAAACGCATAATTTGTTAGCTTTTTTTTTTTTTATTAATCAAGAATGGGTATTTGGCCAATTATGGAATAATTAAAAATCAACGAACAGTTGATATTTATTCCGATAGATGGCACAAGCCATCAGTAAGTTTAAGTTTCATAGTAAGGAAAGGCCTTTTTCTTAATATTTTAATAAATTTTATTCTTAGTTATTTTTGCTTTGATAGCTATGCTAACATTTTGCTTTATAGTCTGCATTAAATAAATAACTTTTCCTTGATTGAGTCTTCAACTAGATTGATTCACCTAATTTAGTTGGATTGCTTGTTATCACATCTGTTGGCGTGATTTCAGTGTTGACTTCTGATAAAACATGATTGTCCAGTTGTTCATTCTCCTGGGTATAGAAATGTGTGCCATTGTCAGCATTGGTGTCATTTTGATTATTTTTGGAATAATAGATTTTTCTGCAATTCTATACTTTAGATCTTGGAATAATAGATTTTTCTGCAATTCTATACTTTAGATCTTGGAATATGATTGCTTGGAAATACCTGAGATTCCAAAAATAATCAGTTCTGTTGAATTTTTTTTTCTATAAAAATCTCATAACCACCAAGATAAAAACAACTTAAAATGTACAGTGGCATCCATATTCAGGAAACCTATCAATCCACCATTAATCATCTGTTCAGGCATCTCATCCTTGAAAAAATTAGAGAACAGAAACTGACTGTTACTTCCATGCAGTGCCAACCAATTGGATAGCCAACCAAAGACAGAAGCTATTTTTACCCATCATGGATACTTATGGACTATTTGATCTATAAATTTAATCTCCATGACCTTGTATAATTATATACTATTGGATAATAAAAAATGATAAAAAGTCAATAGTCATTTGCAACTCCGATATAGGAATGAAATGATCATGGAACGCACTGCCTATCAATCTAAAATTCTTGAAATTTTGCAAGATGAATCAACCTTCATTCCCATAGCTGAGAGTAGGGCAGTTACCCAATATTTGATATTTTATGTAACTATATATTATTATATAAAAGTTAAGACTTTAACCACACAAATTAACACCCATTGCGCCCTCACTGTTTCTCTCTCTGCATACCCATCAACAGACACAATCCCTAGTTTACCCCTAGTCAACAGATGTAAATATATTGTCGCGGAGATAAATAAAGCAAGGGCAAGTTTGGGGCTAATTAATTTATTATAAGGGGTATTTATAGGAAGAGAGAGTACCACTTACCCTCAGTTAGAACTAATCCTGAATGAACGGCGTTAGCCACCGTCCCGTTTTCCTTATTTATAGATCAGCTTCCCAGAAGCCCCCACACCTGTGGTCCCCATTTCTTAATTTTATTATTTTTTATTTAACAGAGTGGTCATAGTATTTCTTAATTTTATTATTTTTTATTTAACAGAGTGGTCATTTTTATGTTTTATATCTGGAGACTCTGTAAATTTCCCTCGTGGCTTATCTTTTGTTTACCTTTGATAGCTTGTCCTTCCCTGAAATAAATTTTGTTTCCTCCTGAAGTTTTTTGTCTTCCCTAATTTTCCACGTGGCATTGATGAGACAGGTGGGGATGTAATAACTTGTTAACACACAACAATATCAAGATTTCTAAAAAAAAAGTATGGCATTAACACCTTCAGCAATAGTCCCAACCTATCCATTGGTCTCAGATACCCAATAACTAAACCCAGCACACCACTTAACAAATCCTGCGTGATCTACTTGGTCTCTTGTAAGCAATTCTATATACAGTTACGAGCGTCATGCGTGGCCTCTGTCACGGTTTGCTTTTTTTTGGAATGGCGTCCACCTATTGGTCGGCTACGATCACGCCACCTTTGCCCCCCCCCCCTCCCATTTCTTAACTATTGTGTTGGAGCGGGTCGCTCCTTAGATAAATCTTTTTCCCAGTAAGAGACGCCTACGGAAGCCAACAGTACATAGACAGATAAAGCACATAGGCTATAGTTATTAACTAAAATATGCATTTATTTAAGGCGCCAATTTATAATTGTAACAAATAGTATTTGAATCAAAACATTCAATCGGGTAAAACACGGGCGTTGCCCGGGTCATTCGACTAGTACTACATACATGGGAGAGATCAGTAGATCTATAAGAATCCGAATATCTGAACACTGCAGAAACAGAGATTCCCGGTCATTATTATTTCAGCATACTTCTATATACAGTAATCCCTCATTATCACGAACTCGGATTATACGAACTTTCGGTTTGCGCGAACCGTTTCTTTTCCCCCGTTAAATTTCAATGCTTTCCAAAGAGCTTTTGCCGGTTAAGACGAAATATTCGGTTATGACGAAATACGAATTAAATTTAGCCCCCAGCAGAACTAATCAATCGGTTAAAACGAATTCTAATATGTTTTTAAAGGCGAGTTATAAGTAAAACAATAAACTATTAAAACAACAAAAACGCCGTTGATATCAAGTATTGGCTCTCTTTGTCTTTTGTGTAAACATTCGTCCTTTGTTTGTTATGATGACTCATTTTCTATGAAACCATCCCCTTGGGGTCGTTCCATGTACTCAATCAGTGGAAAATTTCGACTCTATTGTGCCAGTATTGCTGTTTTTCTCGACTGATAAATGTCTCTTCAAAACGACTTCGAAAAGCATCCCATCAAGACGTGGAAGATGAGCTTTTAAAATGGTTTAAAAAAGTAGACAAAATAATATTCCTGTATCCGGCGCACTTGTCAAAGAAAAGGCTAAAGAAATAAGTGTCTCATTGGGTGTGGAAAAAACAGATGATTCGTTTTCACTTCCAGAAACAATGCTTGATGAGCCTGAAGAATGGACCAAACTCCTTTCAGCTACAAACCCAGCTGAGAATTTGACTTTCCTGGAGTATGTTGCCCTGGATGAAGGGTTGGAAATTTGCGGTTCACCCGAATTAGAAGAAAAGAAGAAAGAAGAAGAAGAAACAGAAGACGATGAGGTGAAAGAAGAGATAATGATGCCTACTAGAGGGGAAGTAATCGCGGCCCTCGAAACCCTCCAGAAGCTGTCCAAAACCTCTGCGGATATTGATGTTCATTTTGAAGATGACCTGGATAAAATAAGAAGGGAGTGTCTGAAACAGTGCCCAATCAAATACCACCAAAAAAACTATAACAGACTTTCTGAAGCCTGCAGAGAAAACCCAGATATAGGATACTCTATGCATACTGCATATGCTGCATACACATAAACATTGTATGTACCAAGTATATTATGTAAGTTGTTTC
This sequence comes from Cordylochernes scorpioides, assembly GCA_030710605.1. Lineage (NCBI taxonomy): Eukaryota > Metazoa > Arthropoda > Arachnida > Pseudoscorpiones > Chernetidae > Cordylochernes > Cordylochernes scorpioides. The sequence goes on from CP092879.1 coordinate 54,260,124, forward strand.
TTTTGTTGTTCTTTTTTATTTGTGTTTTAAAATAAACTTATATTCTCATGTTATTGCCTTACATTGTGATTATATTATCCATATTGTCTTTTAAAATAAAATACTTTATGTACATACATATACATAATTGTTGTTCCTTAAAATTAAAAAATATTTTCATTAATATTGTTTTCAAATAAATTTATTCGTTATTCCTCAGAAATGTAGTTTTCTTACTCATCAGTAGTACATAAGTACAACCCCCGGATACCACGAATTCAATTCGTCTAATACGAATTCGGTTTATACAAATTCGGTATATATTCTTTTAAGACGAAAAGGGTATTTCGTTCTCCCGTTGAGTTCGTCTTAACGAGGGATTTCTGTATATATACAACTGGATATTCTTTCATTTAAACAATACTAAAACTCACTATGGGCAGGCATTTTCCAATCCTGCACCAAAGATTGTGTTAGAAGCAATTGTATCCAACAAACTTCACAGTAATAATAGAAAGATAGAATTGCCAGATACATATATAACCAATTATTGTATTATTACCGGCCATCTATTTGAATTCATCTATTTTACATTTGTTTCCTTTCTTCCATAGTATAGGATTGGATTTGCATACATTTATATATTTGTACTACTTTTTTTTTTTCAATCATTTCACACTTTGTATAATAAGGTTTAGTAATATAGCACATAGAAAAAAATGTAGAATTATGTAAAAAATTGTCATGAAAGTTTTTTTTTTTTTGCTTATCCCTAGTACATGTGGTACAGGCCATGATAATCATGGTGGGTAGAAGTAAGCACCTTTTATAACATTTGATATATCACCACTTGTGTCACTCTGTACCCATAGAAGGGTGTCTTACCCAAAAGCTAGTAGATTTTTTTCTCATGTAAAGAAGCTTTTCTCCCTGACCTGTGTTTCTTCAATAGCGAAGAGGGAGATTATCGTTGTCTCAACTCCTTCATCAATTCTTTTGTTCAAATCTTCATACATTATAAAGGACTGCGGCGTATGATTATAAAACACTTAAAGTTGCACCGCATAAGTTTCTTTTCTGTGAAAAATCAATATTTATTTCAAAGAGAAATATTTACTATTTCTAACTTTTTTGGATGAAGTATGAAAGGGTGAAAATATGAAGAGTAATGGCGAACGGAAAAATAAAAGTGTCCAGGGGCGGGAATCGAACCCACAACCTTCCGCTTACCGGGCAGATGCCATGTCCACTAGGCTACCCTGGACTCTTCAAATCTTCATCTTCAAAAGTTTTGATGGAAAATAGTGAGTAGCCTTTGAACCATCAATGTATATATGATCTAACTTCACCCATGTTATGCTCGAGTGAATGTTTTGTTGAAATAATCTTGTAAACAAACAAGATTTACCTGATTTGATCAAACCAGATCAAATCTGATGCAACAACTTATAAAAATTTTCTGACTGAAAAAATAAATGAATTAGTTAAGTACTTAGTTAATTTGAAATTTCCTTGGTTGGAAATGTGACAAAAACTTTCTTAATTCTGTAAAGCCAGATTAGTTAAATATTGAGGTAACGTATAAGAAGCAATGATAAGGCACAATTTGGATTATAGATTATAAACACAAGGTAATAAGACCAAATCCAAATAAATTTATTTGGATTTGGTTTTATTATCTTGTGTATAAAAAGCAAAGGGACCTCTCCAGTCAAAATAAACATCAAAACTAGACTGCATCTATCTTATTTTGACGGGAGAGGAGCCCTATGCTTCTATAGATCAATTTCCTCCCACAAAATTTCCATCTATATTGATATATATATATATACTAGACGAATGACCCGGGCAACGCCCGGGTTTACCCGATTAAATGTTTTATTCAAACACTATTCGTTACAATTATAAATTGGCGCCGTGGATGTCACTCTTGTGAAACGTCCCGCTCCAAACTTTACAGTCAGATTAGTTACGATATAAATCTTCAAATCGAGCGAGCGTCTATAAATATTTCGATTTAGATCAAGTATTCTAATTATTAAGAGAACTATTATTAATAAAATTTTGAGAAGATTTCGATTTTAAACGTATTTATAACCTTGATAGAGGGCGCTGTTCGTGAGCTAAGTAGAATAATTTGAATATATAGTTTTAATATTTAATTTATATATAATTTAAAATAGCCTATCGTTTTCCTCGTATTTTTTTACCTATGTATGGAAATTTTGGTTTGAATTAGTGAACTACTGCGAATTTGTATACCGGACATACAAACCAACAAACAAACATTCATTTTTATATGTATAGTAGATAAAATATAAATGAGTTTTAAAAATTGTTAAAAAAAAATGCATCGGCCGGGAATCAAACCCGGGCCGCCCGCGTGGCAGGCGAGCATTCTACCACTGAGCCACCGATGCGTATACAAAATGGCCATATTTGGGTATTCATTCCATTCCGGATTACTCCGCGTAAAAAAAAAGTTCTTCAAATGAAAAAAAGAAATAGCCAAAAATACTAAGCAAATTGTATCCAAAAATTTTCCTCAGGTTTATAAAAAGCGACATGCAAAATTTGGTACCAATTGGTTCAGTAGTTTTTGAGTTTATCGCGAAACAGACAGACAGACAGAAATTGACTTTTATATATATAGAGATTAGATAATAAAAAGGCATATAGTGGATTGAATAAAAGATTTATTTGCCAATATATGCCTTTTTATTATCTAATGATTCAAGAATGGATTGCTCTATTTTCAGAACAAAATATATAGATATACAGTTAAACCTGTCTATAGCGCCCCCTCTTGGGACTCACCAAAATAGAGTGCTATAGAGAGGGGGTGCTATAGACAGGTCACTTTTAATGTAAATCGCATTGTACTACGTATTTAAAATCGGGCGCTATACAGGTTTAACTATATATAGATAAATATATTTGAATTTATTTACAAAAATAATGTTTCATTAAAAAAGGATGTTATTTGGCCAGAACTTATATTCAATATTAAAGGATATTTCAAAACATTATGTGGGTATTGAAAAAAAAAAGCGGGAACAGTCAAACAATTAGGAGGGAATTCCTCAACACACAGTATACAAGATAAACACAAGGTAATAAGACCAAGTACAAATAAATTTATTCATTTGGATTTAGTCTTATTACCTTGTATTTATAATCTACTAGCCGAATGACCCGGGCAACGCCCGTGTTTTACCCGTTTGAATGTTTTGATTCAAATACTATTTGTTACAATTATAAATTGGCGCCTTATATAAATGCATATATTGGTTAATAACTATAGTCTATGTGCTTTATCTGTCTATGTACTGTTGGCTTCCGTAGGCGTCTCTTACTGGGAAAAAGAAAGAGAGGATTCCATTTGGTTATTAACTAATATATGCATTTATTTAAGGAGCGACGCGCTCTAACACAATAGTTACAAAAACCAAAAAGCGAGTGGGGGGGGGGGGCAAAGTCAAAAACAAAGTGTCTCGCGTAGTGGCGGCGCCATCATAGCCACGTGATCGTAGCCAACCAATAGGAGAGCGCCATTCCAAAGAAAAAGCAAACGGTGACAGAGATGACGCATGACGCTCGTAACTGTATATAGAATAATCCAAACTGTGCCTTATCAGTATACAAGATAGTATCATGTGTCCTAAGAGATTTCAAGTTTTATAATCAACAATTCAAACAATGGGAATTAAAACTGGGTATCTATAACACACATAACATTGGAGAAAATTTATCCATAGTCACCAAAACTCGACTTGATGGACAATAACAATAACTTTAAGATGTATAAATTTCTGCTCAGAGAATCTGTATAAGACATCTTATTATATATATATATTATCTTAATAAAGCTTGCTGTTGTTTAATTAATATGTTGTATAAAAGTTATTGTTATAATTAGGTACTTATACTGAAACAGATATATTGATAATTAATAATTCAATGGAATATTTTTTCAATACAATAGATGTGAATCTCCTGTACATGAATTAAATAAGGTTTCTGAAGTTGAGTTTCTTTACATTTTTATTGTAATCTCAAGCTTTTGGGTATTACCCCCCTTGAGTTCCACAATGGACAATAATGAAACTCCCCGTTAAATACTAACAGTCTAATGGTGTTTCCTCATTGTTGTACTCCTGTAGAAATACCCGAAAGCTTGAAATTGCAATAAATGTAAAGAAACTCATCTCCAGAAACCTGTCGGCATATTTAAATATATTTTGTTACTTTAAATTATATCTCTTATTCCTACTCCACCTTTGCCGGTCCCAAGCCTGGATCAAAAAGGAGGAGGGGGAGCAGTAACAAGCTTACTAAAAAACCTGGGTACAGCTGGCCTGGCTGATAGTACCCTGAAGGGCTCCTAATCCAGGGATACAGGATGAGTCTGTACTCCATATTAGGAGCGGCTGCACATGGCGTCTGTTCCTCATGTCAGAGGTGGCCATTTCTTTTGGAGCTAAGTCGGCCTGCCACTGAGTAGTGCTCCCAGTCTTAATGACAAAGGCATTCTACTTCACCCAGTCATGAATGATTGAGTGGAGATAAGAAAGAAGAAGATATCTCTTATTGGTTTTTCATAAGTCGAATACTCAAATGTTTCTTCCCATTCTTTCCTACGTGACTAATATTTTATTAAGGAATGATTATATTATTGGGATTACAACAACCATCACCACAAGATTATCAAATAAAAATGTTTATTGCGGCATGTTGACTCAAGTTACAGGAAAGGAAGGATAAATCTAACCTAAGAGAAACTTTGTAAGAGGTTGGTGGAATAATACAAACTGGGAAAGAGGATGAAATGGGGGGGGGGAGGAGAAAAAGAGAAGTTGATGAAAAGGAAACAAATTTGAAAATAATCTTACTTATACTTTGATACAATAAATAATAAATATATATTTTATAATCACCAAAGTATATATATATATATAATGAATGACAATAATCAAATTTTTTAAAGTTTTTTTTTTTTTAGAAAGAGAGAAAAAAAAGATAAAAATCAATGATAAGTGTATGAGAAGGAAAAAAGAGAGGAAAAAAAAGGGACAAAAAATCACACAACTTTTACATATACAATACAAAAAAAAAAAGTAATATATATTTTTTTTCAAATTTTTTTTTTATATATATCCATTTTCAAATTTATATAAAATAATACAATTTATTCTTTTTTTTTTAAACTAAGATGGTGGCGGGGGTTGAGATGTATTTGTTTTTTTTTTTAATAAGAAAGGGAGAAAAAGGGGGAGAGAAATCAATGCACTAAATAAAAAAAAAACTAATAATAATAATATATAAATTAATTATGGGTTATCATGCTTTTTATATTGCGTATGATCTATTGCAATATACATATATATATTTACATTAAAAAAAAAAAGTTTGTGTGTGTGTGAATATATATAAATATGTAGACAAAATGTACATGTTTAAAAAAAAAATTAAAAAAAGAAAAAATGGGGCGTTCTATTTCAAAAATAAATAGAACTTTACCCCATCCATTTATATAAATAACGTTTATCACAATATCCTCTTGTGCCTGCCACATTGCCTAATGTAAATTATAAGATTTAAAAAAAAAAAAAAAGAGGGGGGGATATAGGAGGGGAGTATTTTGATGTCAATCCAAAACTAAAACTAGATAAAAACAAAACCAAAACCTATTAAGTAATAATACAGGTTTTTATTTAATGTGTGACCTTAAATGCAGAGAAATGATTAGGTTTGTATAAATGCAGATGCCATTTGAACATTAGAAAAGAGAGCAGTGGCAAGGCAATGAGAACACATTATCATTTTGATAAGAGAAGAGCTTGAAAAAAAAAAATTTTTTTTTTGTCACAATTTTTTCTACTTCACAAGTTTCGCATGAAAAAAAAAAAAAAAAGGTGTGATTGCTTTTTTTTTAATCAATCAACATTTTAGAATAAATACAATATGAAAATAGTTTTTTTACTTCTCTCCATTTTTTTTTTTTGCTTTTTTTTACTATGGTTATTTTTTATCTTAAATGTGTAAGACACTTTTCGAAACTGCTGGGCGGTTTTTTTTTTTTTTTAAGGAATTATTTATCTTTCTTAAAGGTGGGGCAAAGGGGAGCTTTGAGAAAAGAGGGGGTTAATGAAGTAGAGGGAATCTGAGATACAGAGCGTGTATATGCAAAAAATGCATCACTTTTTTTTTTTACACATTACAAATTTGTGGCGCCACAACAAATGCACCCTAAAAAAAAAATTCTAAGCTCAACTGGCTGATTTTCAGCCGTTTCTGTTTACAATGTGATGTGAGAGGGGAAGATAAACAAGTGAATAGCTCTTGTGTCAAATTTGAAAATAAGAAGAAAAAAAAAAAAGACAAAAATTTTTTTTTACACTTTTTTTTCCAGGCAAGAATATTTTCTTCGATAAAACAACAAAAAAAAGATAAAATAAATAATACATTATATATATCAATATATAAAAAAAAGGCATATCCTAAACATGTTCATTGAATTTTTTCATTACATATATATAATCAATTAAAATATGAATATATATATTTTTTTAAAAAGCACTAGGAAGAAGATACCAATTTTTTTTTTTCATCTTCGAAAAAAAAAAAAAAGGTATATATTAAAAAAATTTCTTTAGGTTTTTTTTTCCTAGGAATTTTAAAATTGTTCACCAGCATTTATTATAGAGAAGGGGAAAAAAAATTATGATTGTTCATTGAATAAAAAAAAAAGTATAGTTTTTACAACCACTGTTTATCATTACCAGTGATGTGTTAAAAGTACCTATAGCATTTATTCTGTACTTCTCACCTTACGTAACATCCATTAATCAATACCCTAAAGGTTTTGTTAAAAAACAAAAATCGGATAAAAAGTTTAAAATTTGGTATACTAAGTTGCAGAATTCTATATTTAAAAGAGAAAGTCGAAACAAAATGGGCGATAGAGTTTATCTAACAAAAAAAAATCTGATGAATCAGTTTCCTAAGCAAAGAGGAGTACTTAAAGGATAAATTTTATTCTGTATGATAGTTAAAATATTTATTTCTTAAGAAAATTTAACTAAAAAAACATGTGAATGATAGTAAAAAAGTCATATACCACAGTTAGTTCAGGATAGCTAGCACAACTCCCAGAAAGGAGTTGGTCATCTTATTATACAAAGCAAGTTTTTTTTTTCCCTTGCAAATCTCAATATATAAAATTTCGTCACACCCTCATTATATATAAAAACAAACAAACAAAAAAATTTTTGAAGATTAAAAAAAAAAAAATTCAAAGTTCATAAAAGAGCACCTAAATTTATTTTATTTTTTTGTAAAAATTTTATTTAAAAACAAATTACATTCACATAATATATATCTATACCTTTTTTTAAAAAAAAGGGGGGAGGGGAATACAATAATAAAAAAATAAATAACTTTTTATATAAATATTTAAAAAGAGAAATTAGGTAATGAATATATAAAATTTTGTTTTTTTTTTTTTTGTGTGGAGGAGTAGAGGAGGGGGAAATATCATTTAAGAGAGAGTGTTATCAATCAACCTGGAAAGAAGGTAAAGAAAGGAGGAGGAGCCAAGAAGAAGAAGGCTGAGACTAGACGACAGAGGATCCCTGTTTGATGGAAGCAGGAAGACCAGAAGTGGAGCTCCCAGCTGAGGAGCTGTAAGGACCATCCAAATTGTGGAGGCTGCAACACAGTCATTTCTTTAATACCATTGTCAAGCAGCTGTGGTGTTACTACATACAGTCTTGAAAATGGAATAACAACAATGAAAAACAAACAATATCAACATAGGTAATAAGACCAAATCCAAATAAATAGTGTGCAAAAAAAAATCTCTTGAGCCGGATTTGAACCAGCAACCTAAGGATCACCCGTTGAAACACCTACAGTCCTCCGCTCTGCCAACTGAGCTAATGAGGGTAACACATTATTTATTTATTTGGTCTTATTACCTTGTGTTTATAATCTATAATCCAAATTGTGCCTATCAACAATAACAACAAAAATCTACCCCC
>CP092879.1:54268244-54309546 GCA_030710605.1 Cordylochernes scorpioides
CCACTTACCCAAAATTGTAACTTGACACCTGCAGCTCCAGAATACATTACACAAGGGGATAAGAAACAACAATGTGCAGCCTAGGTTCATGATACCATTCAGCAAAATAGCACCTCATGTTTATAATATAACAATTACTGTAGGATCTCCATGAGAGAACACACTTCTCTACATAGGTCAGTTCTCATCACCATTTAGCTGCTCTCTGGTAAGAAGACACCTCTCCCTAAAAGATACTTTGGCTCTGAAATTAGGTGCTGTCCCTTAGAGAATGGTGTTCCAAATGATATTAAATATTTATTTACAATTTTTTTGGTGCAAAAATTTTACCCCCAATATTTTTTTCTATGTTAATCTAAATGAATAAATAATGTTGTAATAAACAGTGTTTTTTCCTAAACATCACATACTATTTATTTAGATTTGATCTTATTACCTTACATTTCTAATCCATAATCCAAATTGTGCTTATCATAAATAAACTATAATTATATACATTATTTTATATTGAAAAAAGTAGTACAATTTCTATTGACTATTTATTTGATGATTAATTGCGACATTCCATTCACCATGCTGAATATTTGCCCATTGTTGTTTGTGGCAAATCCTTTAGAGGTAAATAGATATATATTTACAGGCTGCAAAAATTGAAATGGAGAATTTACAATTCTACAATTCAAAGAATTAGAATTTTAGGTTGAATCAAAAAAGCCGGTGTTTAATTAGTCTGTTAATCAATCCATTAACTGCTTGTGTGTATATAGAATAGGCCATTTTGTTTTCAATACTTAGCAGGTTCAATAAGTCAACTCAAGATATTGCAGTGTTTGACCTACCTGGATTGCCTTGTATCAGAAGAGGTTGAGGAGGAGGTCAAATGTTTTTTATTCTTGGCCCCCATTTCTGCCCCGGCAGATTTTTTGTGATGGTGGTGGTTGTACTCAGGGGAGCGGGGGGACTTGGGGGTCCGCTGGCTACGGCTAGGCTTCTTGTTGTTGTTGTTGTGGTGGTGGTTGTTGGCTGCGATGGCGGAGGGCGGGGTGGAGGGGGGCTCGGGGTAGGGCTTGCTGTGGGCAGACATCTGCTGCAGGAAGGTGTCCAGCAGGGTGCCGCTGTTGTTGTCACAGAAGAGTTTGTCCACCATGCGGCTAATGAGACTGCCCTGGGACCCTGTGATGGTCTTCTCCTTCTCCATGCACAGGTTGAGAGGCTGCTCCTCTGTAGCTCCATTCTTCCTGCGGCCTCCTTCTACAGGCTCCTGGAAACATACACACTTCTTTGTTGGTACAATGTCAGCACAAAATATGGTCATTATAACATCTTCCCTCACTTAAAGCATAGTTATAATATTGACATATGTATTATATCTCGTACTCGAGGAGCATGAACTCATGGAATTTGTGTAATCTTTACACAAGGGGATAAGAAACAATAACATATCTCATACTTTTCTATCCTAAAAAAAAAAAATCCAAATATTGAGAGTGTAAGAACCATTTTTTTTACTTATATATGTCTGAGCAAAACCATCAGATTATTTCAAAGCTACCCGCAACATTCAAGTGAAAGTTAAAATAGGAGAGAGAGAAGCTACTATCTAAACATATCTATTAATACAGAGCATGTCAAGCAGCAAGAGCAGGTTGTGAGAAATGTACCATAGGCTTAGAAAATTTGGACTGGTGGTTGAGGGCAGGGGAGGTGGCGTGGTTCATGTCCTCCAGGTAGCGTTTCTTGGGCGGCTTGCAGACTGGGAATGTGGTAGTGGGTGGAGGAGCCACCTTGGCGGCTGTGTGGTTGGTGGTGGTGGAAGTCATTTCCTCACTGGGGGGTCCGCCTGGGAGCACCAACACCACGTTAGCTGGCTGGCTCACAGATGATGCCACACAAGGACGTTCAAAGAGACCTAAAGAAATTAACTTCAGGCAAGAACTATATGAGAGGAGAATATTTGTTGAATAACTCTTCTCCTTTAAAAAAAAAAAAAAAAAAAACTTCAAAAGAGGTAAACCATCTCCACACCAGTGATTTCAATATTGTTATAACTAAAGTTTTGTCTACAAATACAATACTATTTCTATATAATAAGGTAGAAATATAATTTACATTAATGATTGGTATTGATCTATTTTAACCGTATATTCATGGACAGAACTTAAGGAAAATCTTTGATGTTGCTGGTCATCTTTTTTTTTTTATTCATAAGAAGAGGTAATTTTGTTCACACTATCAAATATCTTTCAGAGTTATTGTCTTAATCCAGATATACATGCTAAAAGGTACAACTTCCTTAAGTTTTGGTCATGAGAGTACATTGGGAAGTTCTATAGTAGGGCTCGGGTATCATAACTCTGATATAGAAAAGGAAGATGTAAAAAGAAGGTTTTACCTTTGGCAGCGGCAGTGTTGGTCTGCAGTAGCGCTGAAGATTGACACCATTCAGCTGACATCATTCTTCACTGCACATACCACCATCTTGTTAGATGGAAGAATCCTGTGGTGATAATCATGTTTCCTTCACTGATATAAGACAACAGTCCATGGCAGCAACCATCCATAGACTGGATTGGCCAGGGCAGGAAAATGTCAACAAGGTTTCCAGAGATTTACATATTTATTTTCTGTTCCTATTTTATATATACTCTACACCCTGCCTCCTAACTCAACCCCTACTATAATTTAAACCAATTTTTCAAATCCCAGCCATTTCCTTTTCAAAATACAATCTTTAATTCAAATTCCCATCAGCCTTTTTTAAAATTATCCCTAGTACACATGGTACAGGCTGTGATAATCATGGTGGGTAGAAGTTGGCTTTTTACTGTAAGTACACCACCTTTAATGAAACTTCACATTATAAGAAAACTTCTCAACTTGACACCTGAGGCTCCAGAACACATTTTGGCTTGAATTAGATGCACTAAACACGACCTTTGGGAGAGACTGCTACTTATCATCAAACAGCTCGAGGAGCATGAACTCATGGAATTCATATAACCTTTACAGAAGGGGATAAGAAACAACTTCTCCACATTGAGTGTACTTACAGCAGCAATCCATGTCTACTAGGGGGTGGTATATAGTAAAAGAAGTAAATGTAGAGAAAGAAAGAGTGGTTCTCCTCCCACCAGGCCAACTAACCCAGATGGTCCAATTCTATAAATACCCTGCTCCACCCACCTCCCCAATATAAACCCTGTGACTTTATTACTGACCTCCTCCCATCCTTTTTTAAACTACAATCAGAGACAGTACACCATCATAACCTATATCCTCCATAACTAAAGGGGACAAGCTAGGTAGATTTCAAATTTGTTGTTTCAAATATGGTACAGATTGGATACAGTAGATCCTTTATGGTGTTCAGAGTATCTTAACTCTCTTGGAATTCTTTCGCCCTGAAAGCTGAAAGAGATATGTAAATAGGGTACAGATTATATACAGTAAGTCCTTTTTGGTGTTCAGAGCATATTTCAACTCTATTGAATTTCTTTCACCCATAGTACACATATAATAAAATTGGACTGATACAGAGAAGATTAGTATGGCCCCTGCGCAAGGATGACATGCAAAATCATCAAGCATCCCCATAATACATGATGTGTATTTACAAAATGGAATGTATGAGGGTGGATGGAATTCTTTCGTGCTATTTTTTTTTTTTAAAACCATTCAAGAGATCAATTTTCATATTTAGCTATCGAAAAACAAAAAGGATTTTTGGGAAAGCATGGTGCTATATATTTAGTTTACTAATGTGACTTAAACCGGGCTGTTATGTATTGGGTGTTAGGTCCTTTAAGCTGAAGAGCTGTGCTTGAAGCACAGACTATATAAGCAGAATGAACAATACAATACTTGTATATTTTAAATCAGCAAAATGACTAGGAAGGTTCAACATTAAAATGAAAGGCCTTCCCCTCCAAAATCAGAGAATAACCTTATCTTCAACTATCTATTTCCAAAGGAAAAGTGTGCAAGGATGTCCTCTCCAGTTCCTTCCTGTAATCAGGTAGAATTTCCATATTGGCCCTGATATGTCAGAGCCCCCCACCCAGACAGTGGGGAAATCCTAATGGCAATGTGAGAGGGGGGAGAAAATATTACGACAGGATAGTAAAATAGGAAGACTTCCGGCACACTGTGTGCCTTCTATTGGAATAAATTGAAACTAAACAGTAATATAAACATGAGAACAGTGCTAAATGTTTCAAAATTTTAATTTAGCTTGTGGAATCTCCTTTAACCCTTAACTGGACGGGTTGGGTAGATTTGGCCCATGCATAAATTTAATATAGGGAAAAAATATATTTTCCGTTTACCTAGAGTTACCAGCTTTCATGTATTCTAATTTTACAGTGATACAAACATTTTCCATCCATCGTTTATAAATTTCAGTTTTGGGAGGGGGGTTAAATATGCATGTGTGGGCGGATTCCGCCCAGCCCGTCCAGAAGCGTGAGAATTTTTCGTGTCAGTGTTAGCTCGTGGCTCATACTTGAGTCTCTATTTTCCGCTATTTTTAGCTTCCTTTTTTATAAAATAACACTTCTTTCTTTGGATAAGCAGAATAATCAATCAAGTCAACAGAGAGAACTATCCCTGCCAACCCAAAATATATATGTTTTAGAGATTAGTCAACCACACTTTGGAATAAATATTCCAGCAGACAATTGATTTACTTCAGTAGAATTAGTTGATAAGTTGAAAGAACATGGCCTTACATATTTAGGAACGATGAGAAAGAACAAACCTTAGATTCACTACAATTTCAACCGCACCCTAATAGAGATTCAGGAACCTCTATTTTTGGTTTCTCTGGAACAACCACTTTAGTCTCCATGTTCCAAAAAAAAAAAAAAAGAAAAAAGAAAATCGGTAATCAGATTGATAAAAAAGGTAAATAAGAAAGGAGTCATTTTATTGTTGATCTTGGGAGAGCATTGACTGATGAACACCTGGCCACACGTAATCTCAATTCTCTCCCACTGCAATTACAGGCGACAATTCAGGAAGAATGATGGTTCAAGTAAACCAAGTGAAACTACGATGCCACAACAATCTGATACTCCAAAAAGGTGCTACAAATGTCAATCAAAAAGCGCAGTAAAAAATAAAAACCCTTCGCTCTGTATGTCAACTAAGCGTTTGCAATAACATTTCTTTATAATTTTTGAAAACTGTAAATAGATTATATTCAGAATTTTTAAAAGTCAAAATCTGTATATTAACTATATATTAATTAAATATTTTTTTAAATATTAATTTCAATCATTATTTAGCGCTTATTTCATAAAGTTACATAGGTGGGTTGAATCTACCCAATCCGTCCAGTTACGTAAGAAAAATCCACCCGTCCAGTTAAAGTTTAAATATATATATATATTTTTAAAAAAGAACATTCCAAAATACCTAAAGTATTCTAGTAATATTTTAAAATATTGAATTATTTTATTAAAAAAAAAAAAAAAGGAAATTCAAAGAAAGTTAAATAAAAATTGACAAGTTTCTATATTAGTTGTTTTGTGCACTACTTTATAGATGTTGTCTCTCTCTTAATCAGGAAATGGCACAATTTGGATTATAGATTAGAAAAACATAAGGTAATAAAAGACCAAATTCAAATAAATAAATAGTGCGAGACACATTTCAGTAACAGTGTTGCCATTGAAAAATGGCACACACTATTTATTTGGATTTGGTGTCTTATTATCTTGTGTTTTTTTTAATCGAGAAAAAATTAAAATTCCAAGTGAAAACAAAAATCCAACTAAAACACCCTTCTTAGGTTTTCAGTCTGTAATGCAGGCTGTCCTACAACAAGGCTCCTCAGATTTGCATAAAATATGTGGGAGGGAGGAGGAGAATGGGCAGTAAAACAATATTGTTGTTGTCTTTCAAATAGAGATGTCTAATTACACCTTGTTTCCATAAATGGGAGAGTCAAATATGCTGAATAACAGAACAACAAGGAGGTTTAAAAGGAGTCTCCCATAAGAGACCAAAGCCTTAAAACAAGGTCTCTCCTGGAGGTGGTCCTGTACCAACCATGTGTAATTAGGATAGATAGCATAAGGTTACAAGACCAAATCCTAATATGTAAATTGAATGGGATGTTTCCATAACAACATTGTCTGATGATGGTAGCAATGCTGCTATCAAAAAACACTAGTTTTGGTCTTATTACCATCTCTCTCGTGTTTCTGATTATTTTATTCAGTAAAAGAACTAAATGGAAGATGGTAACAATGCTTAAAAATAATAATAATAATAATTTACGTGTATGGTTGTGTTATTTTGAGATTTTTTTTCTATATAAGTTATAAATTTCCACATATCATTGGGATAAGACTACAAAAACCTTTTGGATTGAGTAGTGTTGCTGTCATTACAGTACATTATCAGGTAAGTGTGTGAGCTGTACCAAGCAGGAGAATAACAAAGAGAAGGAAGAATACTCACATGCCGGTAAGAAAAAAAGAGGCAGCTAGTTAGAGAGCACATGTTGGCAGTGACAGCTGGATGGCTGGCTGCACACACATTCTTCTTAAGATTGGAAGAAGAAGAGAGATGAATAATGTGTTTCCTTTATTTAGAGAGAGAAGTTTAATTAATTTTTTTCCCTCACCGTGCAATTCATTATTGATGGGGGCGTTTACACAATAATATACCTGCATAAGTACAGTGGAATATCTTGCCCAGAAAATATTTCTAAATAGAATGGGCATCAATAGATATTGCTAAGTTTTGGTTTCTATTTTGATGGGAGAGAGGTGATCATTGATTAAGCCCCAATTGTATTTACTGGTTATAACATTTGGGACTTAGAATTATGATGTTATTGCAAGATTCCACAGTAGAACAAACTCCCTGTACTGGACAACACCTAGTTGCAGAGCCAAAGTGTCCTTTTATGAGAGGGGTCCTCTTACCAGAGTTTCTGAATAGTAAAAATGGCAACTTTGCAAATGAAAACAGCCCTTTGTAGAGAAGTGTCCTCTAGCATGAGTATCCTCTCATGGAGGTTCTACTGTATCTGGTAAATGGCATTAGCCTCTTTGGCAATATTTGTTTTCTATCTCAAGCCAGACAAGAGAAAAGCCATCTTAACCTGTTTTAGACAGCTAAATCCATGTGGTCTCTGGTTGAGATCTTCTGTTGAGAACCTGTCAAATGTGCAATGAGGTCCTGAAATTCATTTTAATATATTGCCTAAGGAAAATATTTAGAGTACACAACACCTTGAAGAATGCCAGTACAGTAGAACCTCCCTGTAAAGGACACCTAATTGCAGAGCTAAAGTGTCCTTTTACTAGAGAGTTGCTAAATAGTAAAAATGGGGATAATAAAAACTGTCCTTTAAAGAGAGAGAGAGTCCTCTCATGGAGGTTCTACTGTACTGACTTTTAGAAGTAGTTGGAGGGATAAGGAGAGAAATGTTGGAATCCAACCAACAATTTCTATACAGATAGATAGATAGAAATAACTTAGCCCTATCTTTTTGAGAGAATTTTTTTTTTTTTTAAGAATAAAAATAAAATGTTTAAACATAAAACTAGGTAAATTAACATGATTTTTAGAACAACATTGCTCCAGTATAGAGTATAACCTCTTTAATCCAATCAAAAAAGTTTGATCCCTTAGGGTGATGAAAAAAGAAGTTGTATGTGAATGTAAACATTTTAAATAACTAAATTGTTTCTAAATACACCAAATTAGAATGATTGCATAGAACTATTGAAAAATTATTGCCCAAAATATGGAATTATTATTTCCTACAGAAGTATAAATATTATTTTGAAATGAAAATACAACAAGATTTCATTATAACACACAAGGTAATAAGACCAAATCCAAATAAATAAATAGTATGTGACGTTTCGGTAACAACGCTGTTACCGAAACGTCACATACTATTTATTTATTTGGATTTGGTCTTATTACCTTGTGTTTATAATCTATAATCCAAATTGTGCCTTATCAAGATTTCATAATATTCTAAGATTTGAGTAAAATAAATATTTATCATTGAGTGTGTGTACACAGTCCCTAAAGGACAATATTAAGAAAGAGGCCAAAAAAGTAATCTCCCACAAGTCCCATAATTTAAACAAATTGCAGTGACCTCCTCTTATTGTTCAACACCAATTCTTCTTCATTTTTTTGGGGGGGGTATGGGGAAGTTTATCACAACCTTCATTCTACAAAGTGTATCTTCCAATAATCCTAGGAATACATATGCTGAAAACTTCTCTCCTTTGGGGGATTACTTTAATCCTACCCAGGAAATACAGAGGGGGTTCCATTTTTAAAAGTACAATTTTTCAACGCTATAGCTCGCTAAAGAAGCACACGGGATAAGCAAAAAAAAAAAAAAGAAGCACACAATTCAAGTGATGTTTTATTTTTTCAAAATAAAAATATTGATTTATATTTCATGAGAAAAACAATTTTTAAATATTTATAATTAAGGTGAAAACATCAGGTTTTCAGGGATAGGTTTCTTTTGTTAATTTTTTGTATTTCAAATCTCTAACTTTCGGGTATGAGAGATTATGTTTCTCCTGTAGAAGGGCTGTCATGCCCAAAGGCTAGAGAGATTTGAAATAAGAAAGAAACCTGATGTTTTCACCTTAATACAAGGGATTATTTTATTGAATTGTAAACTAGAATATTTAAAATGCCTAAAATTATAAGAAAGAATAGTCTAGGTTAAAAAAAATGAGAATTAGAGAAGCTTAAAAATTAAAAGAGGTCAACAACAAATCTAAGTAGGGAAATGGTCTTATTCTATCAGAAAAAAATAGGAGGGGGGGAGGAAGAGGTCAAACCTAGACTGAGAATAACTTTGAAATCTCAGCTCAACCAACAACCAACCACCTGTGGATATGTAAATACAGAACACACTGTCCTTTCCATTTGGTATTAAAACAACAGAAGGGGTCTTCTTCTTTCTTATCTCCACTCAATCATATCAAGCTTGTAGAGACTTGATGGTGTCTGCTGGAGATGAGTAGAGCTCATCAAAGGATGAGTCAATGATGTGTTGGGTTAGTTGGTGAAGGTGTGGTATAAACTGTTGATAGCCACAACCCAGGGTCCAATTTCCACATTGAACACTTTTTTTTTTTCTAAAGAAAAAAAAGGCTTCAATGGCCATTGATTCTTGCAAAAGTTCCTAAGTACCAAACTGCTTTCTACAAGTGTAGGTATGTCACACACATATAGGCAGTTTCTAACTACCCACCATTATCACCTATATCATGTATATTTAGAAGATGTAAAAAAGTTTAACCCAGAGCATAACTTTACAACTACAGTTGAACCTTGCCATAACAGAGCAAATTTAGCTATATAATATCAAGATAAGTCCCAAGTATCTCAATTTTTTTTATCTAGATTAAATAACAGCAGGATTATAATCACATTCAGCCCAGGTGATATTGCAATTTAGAATAAAAAGTGATAAAATTTGGATGATAAGATTAAAATAATTTATTCATTGTGTCCTCTTGGAGCTTCCTTTCTATGGCAAGTCTTTAGCTGAATGTATAGGGAGGGCCTTCTCAAGGAATAGTCACTATTTGTGGCCTTCCTGATCTTCCTTTCATCTTCCCTTCAGCAATATGAGGGGAAGGTGAAAAGTTCTTGGCCTTACAATGAAATACTTTGATCTTCAGTTTAAAAAATATTTTATTTTTCTACATAATCTCCCTTGGTTTCAACACACTTTGTCCAGTGTTTCTACAATATTAGTATTTATTCCTGTAAACGAGTTTGGAAGGCTGTTGAAATACTCATCTAAAGTCCTCTCAACTTCTTCATTGGACGTGAAGTCCTTCCAGAAACAAATTGATTCAAGTGTGGGAAGAGATGGAAGTCTGAGGATGCCAAATCGGGAGAATTGGGGGATGGCTGAGCAAATTGTACCTCAAATCCAACAGTTTTCTCACTGCCAACACACTTTTGTGGGCATGTGTGTTGTCCTTGACTTTACTTTTTTTGGCGCTGAACCACTGGATTTCACCCAATGTTTCGACTTGGTTTCTGGTGTGTAGTGGTGGACCCATGTCTAATCCAGGGTGACAAATCCCGGCACAAAATCGGTCGGATCCCCTTGAATCAGTACAAAAATTGCTGTAAAAATATTGTTTATGCATTTGCTTTTGATTTGCATTCAGAAAATGTGGCATCCACTTTGCGCAAAGCTTTTGCATCCCTATTTCTTCATGCAAGATGAAGGAGCAAAGTTCCTGTCAATTTCGGATGAATTTCTTTAGAGTTAATCCATTCAAAATAAAAGGTCGGTCATTATGGGAGTTTTATTTCACCCTCTTCTGAATAATTTTCTCGTATCTAGTCCCTACTATTAGATTATCAAACCAATCCTTCCTCAACCAACCATATAACACTTACTATAACTTTTTATTATTTATCGTGTGTATGTATGTGGCGTCATTTTCTTTCAACTATTCATCTTTGGTCGAATTAAAAAATGTTTTTCTTAAATTATTGTTAGTTTTGAAATACACAGAAGTTACATATTACATTTAAATATACTTTTAATTAGATAAATACTTATCTTGGATCAATACGTTTATTTATTCTTCTAACAATTTGTTCAGCTACTAGCCAAACTTCCTCGGGGAACAAACCTATTTTTGGTAGGACGCGTATTATTTCACATTTCTATACAATCCTTTTATAAACCCATTTAAAATATACTATATTTTAAAATTATTTTGAGCAAAAAAAAAAATAATAAATCCATAAAGTTGTATTGACAACTTTTAGAGAATCAAACTTAATTCATTTTGGCAATGGTTAACTATTGGGTAGTATAGGTAAACAAAAAAAAATAAATAAAGGTAGAACGACATTTGAAAACTATCCTGTATGTGTTTCTTTTAAACTAAAAATCGAAATTTATTTCAAGGAGAAATAACAACTATTTCTAAACCCATGGATGAAATATAAAAGTGTCCAGGGATGGGGTCCCATCCATGCAGGATAGTTTTCAAATGTCGTTCTACAATTATAAGCAGCATTATTTGTATTATTAAAAAAAAATGTATTTGAGAGAAAAAACTATATTTTTCTAAAAGTAGATACAAGAAAATCAAGACTTAATCCAATGGATTATTTTCTTGTATCTATAATCCAAATTGTGCTTTATCATTTTGCTAAAAGTAAAGATTCTTCATTGACTGTTCCATGATTCCATCTTGTATCTATAATCCAAATTGTGCTTTATCATTATGCTAAAAGTAAAGATTCTTCATTGACTTTTCCATGATGTAAAGGTAATTCCTTCTAAAGAAAGATTTGTATAAAATGCAAACATTGGGTCAAATGTCAAATCTCACTGTCACACACAGTGTCAATTCCCAACTTCAATAAATAGTAGAGCAATGTGGAAAAGAGCTGGGGGCACCCACTCAGTTTATTGACCTTTTTGAAGAGCTAGCTCTCTAGAGTTATGTGGTGGTCCTTTAATACTATCTATCACAATGGTCTTGGAATGTAAACACACTAATTGAAGTGAACACTTACTATTTCCTTCTAAATCCTGACCTCAACATTCACTTAAGATTAGAATTTGTGTTAGAATTATTTTTTTTTTTTTAAAGTTAGTAAATGTTTAAATAGTCATGATAAGGCACAATTTGGATTATAGATTATAACCACAAGGTAATAAGATCAAAACCAAATAAATAAATAGTATTTATTTATTTGGTTTTATTACCTTGTGTTTAAATAGTCAGTTTTGATTTAGCAAGTTTGTACTGTGTATCTGTGATTCTAATATAATAATTTCTAAATTATTAAATCCATTATTCCAAGCATTATAAAGATAAGGTTGTTTTTCAAAAAAGTATACACAATTCTCACAAATGATGCTTGTAAAAAAAAAAACAACATTAACATTTATAAACTATTAAAATACATTCCTAGTTCTTTATTTCAATTTTAAAGGATGATTTCATATTATTGAATAGTGTTGCGTGTTAGAATTTTTTATATAAACTAATGCTATGTAATCAAAAGTATCGTGATTTAAATTCCATTTAAGTAAATGGTGTAGTCATCTTTTTAATAATCTAGTTCACTGCGATATTGTGAAAATAATTGGACAATAATACAACAGTTGGGTTTACGTCATTATATTCTTTTACCCGATTAAGATAAAATTGTTTATATATATATATATATGGTATAACTTTTTTTTAAAGAAGGGAAAGGGGGGGTGTAGAATTGAAATAGTATATAAATTTAGTTTTAAAAAGTACACAAAATACGACGATGTGTTTAAAAAAAAAAAAAGTCAACAAACAAAGCGCCGGTTATAAAGAAAGAAAGGCTGGCTAAAAGCGGAGTAAAACAATACGTACGTTTAGCAGAGTAGAAGAATTCCAGTGAGATGAAGGTATATATCCGCCATAGCAGCAGCAAGAAATACAGCCGACAACACCACAGCGAGGTAGCAGGCGAGGAGCTGAAAGGACGAGGGGGGGGGGGGGGGGGGCAGGGTTGCCAGACGCTCTTCCGTCGCCGTCTTGACCCAACTCAACCCCACTCTACATCCCCCTCTTTTAGCGCCATTTACAACAACTAAAATGTCTTATTCCACTTTTTTTCTCCATTCGTCAACGATCACGTGGTTACATTTTAAATATATTCGTTAAATTTTAAAGAAAGAAAAAAAAATCGTGGTAAAAATTTAAAAAAAAACTTTAGAAAAAAGTTTATTTAGTCAATTTCCACAATCTAGTTAACTAGGTTTATAAAACTTTACAAAAAAAAATTGGGTGTAAGCTTACTTTTCCCCTGGTCCCACAGACTGGTTTAGAGAGGAATTCGGCGATCTGGTCCCACTGCCCAGGTCACTCGCCCTAGCCAGAGCCGGTACGAGGCTGTGACGTCATCACCGCTGCGCGAGGCATTGTGGGATGCTTCGCTTTTTTTTTTTTTCTTCTTCTTCTTTCCCCTTTGGCTCTTCTCCGTTTTGACTTTTTCCTTTTAGGCTCGGCGCCTTGCCTCCTACTTCGGGTCTTTATTTATTTACAACGTTACTCGGATTGTTTACTTCTTATCTGTAAACATTAAACACGTTTGGACAACACGTTTTTATATTTCACTGACAACGTATCTTTGAGACGGGGAAATTTATTTAATTTGATTAATTGCTGATTGAAATAGCTAATTTTATATTTCTATAAAATATATCTAAAATATTGTGAGATTACTAGGCGAGAGAAAGTGCCTCTTTTCGGACAATGCTCGGGTTTTGCCCGAGGTACATGAGGTACAAAATCAATTTTCAATGTGCTTAATCTTTAGAGAGTTTAAGTATCGTTATAATATTCTACAGGATTTTTGGCCTTATAGCAACCGGACAGATTATATGGACGAATGTCCAAAAATGTAATAAGCATTTACCATCTAATTTTCGGCTTCGGGCCGACGTTTTAGCATAATTATATATTTAATGGGTATAAGTATATATTTACACTAAAAAATATATTTTACTACATTTTTTTCCTTTCATATACAGTAGAGCATCTCTGTAAAGGACACTTAATTGGAGAGCCTAAGTGTCTTTTAGGGAGAGATGTCCTCTTATCAGAGAGTACCAAAATAGTAAAAAATGATAATTTTGTAAATGAAAACTGTCCTTTGTAGAGAGGGGTCCTCTAGCGGGAATGTCCTCTCATGAAGGTTCTACTGTATTTTATACGATGTTCACGACCTAGGGTCGAGTTAGGAATTCAGAAGGTAAAAATCCTCGATCCGAGATGACAGTGGAAATTTTACTGAGGGAGTAGTAGGTAGTGAAGGAAAGCTCAGAGCTTCCTGTTTCCTTATTTTTGTTTAAAGCTAAAGATCACCTCTAGTGATGTATTAAATAGAGAGAGAGAAGAAGTGGATGACACGTCATCATTAAGCGGAGCTCACAATTAGGTTCCATATTCGAGGGGGAAATTTCTCTAGACCCAATTCACACACACAAAGAAGCCTTCTTTTATTAGGGTCGTCGGCCTCATATAGGATTCTTCTGAACCCGAGGAGTGGGTAATTATGTAGTAATAACTATTTTTAACACGCTACTTTACTTTTCAAATATATAGTTAAAATGTTAACTAAATATCTATTTATTTAAAAGGAAAAGTATGGTTTAAAATACTTTTTATCGATAGAGGGCGCTATGATATTTTATAATGATAATGGCAATAAAAGAGCATTCATCTAAGCCCACTCTTCATTTTAGTGGAAATTCTATATTCGATGGCAATATTTTAAGAACCAATTCAAACGCTAAATTGTTAATTGGTGTCAGATATTGATGTCGTCGTTGGCCATCATATTAAATATAGATTTAATATAGTTGTTGTTTAAAGAGTTATCTCATAAACGTTTCCATTGAAGGACATACGTTTATGAGTGGATAATCCGGGTTTCCTGAAGTGTATTCAGGAATTGTCGACTGTCCTTCCAATTACAATCAATTTTTTAAATTCTAGCGGCGTACAACGTTTGTATATAACATCTATTTCAACAACAAAACAAAAATATTTATTAAGACTTTTTGGTCGTATACAGATTCTCCGAGCAGAAATGTAGACTAAATGCAAGAATACCAGTAATATTACCAGTAATCAGCAATAATGTTATATAACATCTATATCGGGAGAGAAGAAGTAATATATATCACCAAAGTAGAACAATCAAGTTCCTTTTACATTTTAGAAAGAACAACACCAAAATACAAAATTAAGAGATATTATAATGTCTTTTACATCGATTTAAAAAAAAAGTACGTTTTTCGTAGAGAAAAAAACTATTTCAATAGAGAAATTGAAAAAGGAACCAATTCATGTGCACATCAGGAATTTTTCCTCATTTATATTTAAAGGGGGGCAGAGCACACAATTACAACGCAGTAACAGTACTAAATATAACTAAAAAAAAAACACCCCGACAAGAAGACTGGGGTGGGAGAGAGAGAAAATGGGGGGGTAGAAAGGTAGGTACACTTTCTAAATAAAGAAGAAATGATGCTAAAATGGGGGATCAAGGAGTGGGGAAGATAGGAGGACTGGGAAGACGACCAGCGCACAGCACACGCACATACAACACCAAGCGAGTGAACAGGTCGAAGTCGGACGTTGACCCCACACACCGGATCGATACGTAGGGAGGCCGCCTCGGGGGGACACTGTCAAACTATGTCTCCTCCTCCGGCCTTATGGCTCTCTTGGAAACCTCCACAATTTTTTATAGCGTGATGTTTTTATTTTTAAAATATCTACTGTGCTCTACCTCCTTACTGAAATTATAAAAACATAGTGGGAGAGGTTTAGCATTGATAAACCAGATTCTCATTTATTTTTTATTTCATTGAAGTAAGGGCGGTAGAAACAAATTTTATTTTTAAAAGAATCATACGCTCTATAAACAGTTTAAATTTCCTATAACAGTCGGTACGCTAATGGTTACTAATGTGCTGCCGAGAGGATAGCTCCTCTACAGACCTTTCAACAACTACAGCGGCCATTTCGTCTTCTACATAAAGAGAGATAACCTAGGTTTCTGGGGCGTAGAAAACACCAGCTAACGCTCATATCTTCCTACATAGATGGACCCATCTCGGAGTCCAAAAACAATAATAAAAAAAAAAAAGTACAAGCAATCATGGAAAGGGTAATCAGCTATACAAAGTCTTGAAGGAGAGACATAACAACCACTATGTGTCTTCTACACATCTGCATTTTATAACGGTATTCCCAGTTTCTCTGATGAACTGTTAGTACTAGCTAGTATTCACCAACTAGTTTTCACGAAAATATATCGAGTAAACTATCGGGGGTATACACCAAACTATATAAATATATTTGAAAACTAATGTACCACTGCAGGTCCCCAGTGCCAGCATAAGAATCTTTATTATTCGCGTTATTTGGTTTATTTCTGAATTTGGTTGATAAAAGTAGTATGATCCTCCAGATCGAATGCTGCCAATATGTTTTTAGCTACATGTTACAATGTCTTCTTAGCACGCGTGTCTTCGCCGCGCGAAAACCTGGCGTGGAACGACAGAATGAAGCTTGTAAATATTGAAAAAGTACACCAGTAGAGAATACCTTATAGAACTGTAGTATTCCTTCTAAAACAACAGCAATCGCCAATTATTATAATAAACAATGAGAGAAAGAGAGTTTAAATTTATGACACGGGGCTGGGCCGAAGAAAAAATGATTGCGGATAAGAAAGATAATTCTAGGAAAAAAAGGCAAGTCAGGTGGTGATCAGTTTTGAGGAATTGGGGGAGGAAAAAATGGAGGGGGTGGGTGTTGACTAAACACAGCAGACCAATATGCCGCCGCCGGGGGGGGGGGGGGGGGAGGGAGTTGTCCTTCCAGCCCCAATTCCTCTAAAATTGGGCGTAGCCCGAGGTGCCTCCCACTCTACGACAAAGAGAGAAAATAACGAAAAATTACTTTTAAGTAAAAGCCTATATATACCTATACATTACAAATGAATACCCACGAATTATGCTTCCTTGATTAAAAAAAAAATTAGAGCAACACTCAATTATTACTATTTTATAAAGAGCGCCATCTATCTTTTAAAATTGAAACAACATTATATGACTATGAATCATTTTCTAGAGCGGTGACCAGACGTGTCCGCGTTCGTTAGATGTAGGAAAGGATCGGCGGTTAGCTGCAGTATAAGCAAATAGGGACTTTGGTAGAGCCGTCGAATAAAGAAGTAATGGACCTCTAACAGTACACCACAGAGGCGGCACCAGTGATCCCATAGAATACCATAAAGGCCCTAAGAAGGGGAACATATGGAGCGGTTTTCAAGTCAGAACACTGATAAACTTTCTAGGATACGATAAGTTTTATTTCTGACCATGGCTTCTTCATAGACGGCAACTCATAAAAAAGGCGGCTTATATCACCAGAGGTTCGGCCCCCAAATTAAAAAGAGCAGTTGCTTGTTCAGAAAATACCTTCATCTTAATTTTACTACCCAATTTGGTAGTCTCTCCGCCTCCCTTTTTTTTAAATACAATTTAGAATTTTAGCACGCACTGCTGACTTTACTCTCTCGTTCCTTGATTTATCAGGAAGTGTCTAGGATTATTTAACATTATTATGGTCATTGAGGTACAGCCTTCACCACACTGAATTAGGGCTAACAGCATGAAACGTGTATGTGGTTGGCTTGATTAATCAAGAAGAAATGTTTTTTGGCCAATAATCCGAAATTATTTTTTAAAAATACCCAACGAAGAGTTGATATTTATTACATTAGGTGGCTCTCAATCCATCCGCAAGGTTCAGTTGCCGCGCGACCTGAAGTGTTCAAGGCCACATTTCTGGGAAGAAGGAGAGATGACCAGATAGTACACTGAAATCCGAGGCAACGCCCAGTAGCCCCGAACCCACTCCTTTCTCCAATTGGCCGCGCGCACCCAAGGTATTATAATCTCTGGGCGTATGAAGCTCCCCGGCCTTGAAATGGATTGAGTAAGAGAGAGGCTTTTCCATGTCCCTTTGTGGCAATCACGAAGCCTTCAAAAACTTAATGAATTCCCCGACTGTATAAGACACACAAGACAGGTTTCGATAGACTGTGTGTTAGCGATACGGATAAATAACGATAATTTTTTTTTTTTTTTTTAAGAAGAGGGGTGTGGGGGAAAGAAAGAACCCGTCGTTTCAGTCTGTATTCCACAAAATTATATTTTCCTAAAAATCAGCATCAGCTAGCACTACGTTGAAGAAAGCCAACAGCCTGAAACGCGGTCGTTTTTTTTTTTCTTTAATCATCAATATATTTTTTTAAAAGGCTTTTTTGGTCAATCTTTTTAGTTTATATAACTGGAAAAAAAAAGGAAAAGTTACTTTTATATTGTCAAAATTATACTTAATTTCTGTGCCATTTTAAAGAGAGATGATTGTTAATCATAAAAAAAAAAAAAAAACTTTTCTCGCCAAGCTTAGATTAAAAATCAACGAGAATAGTTGATATTTATTCCGATAGATGGCGCAAGCCATCAGCAACTTTAAGTTGCTCGATAAGAAGAAGCCTTTTTCTTAAAGCTTAGATTAGTTTATAACTATTCCTATAGATGGAGCAAGCCATCAACAACATTGAGTTGTCACGATCGTGACATTACATCCTCTTCTTTGTCTTCCTTTTTAAACAAAAGATCGATCTGGAACATACCATCTTCTACCCACAGTCAGAGACTTAATGTCGGTTCTGTAGCGGTGAATAACAACCATGCCGTCTCTCAATGTGGTTTCAACATCAACATAATGTGGTGTCTGGAGGAGAACTCTCTCAAGGTGGGGAAGCCTTCCTTGCCGAAGAAATTTGTACACATACAACTGTATATATTTCCTTACATTTTATATTCCCTTTATTTAATATTTTACTATATATATTTTCCACCTTTGTAACAATTGATTAGAAGAATCAATAAAATTGTCAATGTGGTGTCATAAACCCAGGCGTATAGCGGGTGGTACCACCCTATGTGAGCGACCTCGTCCATTTCCGGGTGCCTGCCGGGTACAATGGGCCGAGTGCGTTAACAAGGCTGTCCACCAAGGTAACGTACCTTTATATAAGGCATTGGTGAATGGGCCATCTGATAGTCAGTAACTAACGCCGCTTCCATCCGTGGCACAACCTTGGGTATTGTTAGGAGAACACACACCAGAAACTGCTGACTCGAGACATAAGCGTTGCATGAAAATGTTCCCCTCATTAATTTTTTTTTAAATAAGAGCGAGAGAGAAAGATCGCAAAAACCCATGATCAACCACTTTTGTGGAAAACCTAAACAATGGCTTGTTGGCCATTTCCAGGAGGGAATGTTTTAGTGGAGATTGTACAGTAGCGTTTAAACATTGAGAAATAGGATGTGCATTCTACTAGAATTGTGTGGTCGAGGATGAGTAAAATAAAGGGGGGCGACCTTGACAACAGCAGGCTGTGTGACCCAGTTGAGCTCACCTGCGAGGGGAGAGAAGCAGCGGGGAAACGAGTATTGTGCCAATCAGTTTCTCTATGGGAATACTGACCCCGAATTGTACTTGCCGCCACCAATTGCCGGACTTCATAGGGACCACCAAAAAATACACAGAGGCGTCAATTGTTCTCTTTACAAAACCGCAGGAAATCGGTTCGTTTTACAAGTGAGGAAGGGGTTTGTTTGTCAAGCTATGGGTCCCACGCCTCTTTGTATTGAAGGCGGCCCTAACGAACCCTCTCACATTTCTTTAGGGCAGTTTTTAACGGGGTGATGTTTTCATGAGAGGCTTTAAAAGTTGACCCTACAGTAAAATCCCGTTTTTTGGCAGCCAACCTGGGGAAGGAGACAATATAGAAGAATAGCATTGATTGACGTCTTAACACAGGTTTGAATAGCCTAACAACGAGAGCGTGTATTTTTAGCCACTTATAATAGCTTTCCACTTGAATTTGGCTGTATAGATATCTTACTTTATTCAGGTGAATATCCCACTTATTGACGGCTAGAGAAGGGAGGGAAGAATAAAGTAGGAAGACGGAGTTGTTCCAAAGTTGGGCGGCAGTCAGACCTTATCTAGTGACGGGAGATAAGAGTCTGTCTACTGCCTCAACAACACTCCGCGTCTAACCCGGGTTGGAACTTCTCTAGTGGCAAGCATAGAACACGTCAACAAGACTTTAGTGTCATTTAAACCCCACTCCAAAAAGCAGTGGAGGAGTGTGCCACCTTATAAGGAAGGGAAAATCCCTCCAACCTGGCCCCTCCAAGCGGCGGACGACTCCCTAGAGCGGTTAAGCCAGGAGTGCAGAGACCGGGATAAGACTCCAACTCTATCCTAATATGGCGGAGGGCATCCACTTGCAATTAAGTTGAAAACGCCATTGTCGCACACACAGAGTCGGAGACTGTAATACTGATCATATTTGTGAGTAAAATATATTTTGAATTCTTTCACTGTCGTTCATACACGTGTAGAATCCAGAAGGAAACATCACTCACTTATGGAGTTGGTCTAATATATTCCATCGGACAATATTGTAGGAATTCGATGAAACAACAACAACAATCCATATAGAAAGCGATTACACATAACACGATTATATTGCCATGTTTGGTCACTCAGCGCTAACTTTCACAGGAATCATTGGAGCCGCTTTATGTTTCAATAGTCTAAGTATGGCGAGTTAGCGAAGTCACGTTGTTACATAGATGACGAGGGGTTTGAATCCTCCTAAAATGTAGCACAATGTCATCGATGGAATTGGAGTGAAAACATTTCGTCAAAATTCTCAGTAATTAGTGTCAAATAGTTTTGTTAAACGTGATAGGATCCAAGCAGGGTCTTATCCCACTGCCACCCTGAGATAATCCAGAGTACACACGCACGCAGCCACAAAGATAACTCCGACCCCACCCTGGATCAACTTGTGGCAGGCGGAGGATAAACCGCAACTATCTGGAATACTTCCCCCGAAAAGTGAAGTTCATCCCAAGAGAGTATCATCTAAATACATTTAGACGCAGCAGTGACACAACGTGATAGGCAGGAAGGAGAGAGGAAAATTGGTGACAATTAATGGCCTACTTTGAATCGAAGTTATTTGGAGATACCCAGGGCCTTCTTCTTATATAAAGACGCCAGAACAACAGCGGGACACCAATAATTGAAAGAAGAATTCCAAAATCCAAGCTGTGAGAACTTTACTATTGACGATGACTCCTATACCTCAGACTTCCATTCCAATATAATGCACCTCCCAGAAACATCTTTCAAATTGTCCCTCTCTCTCTCTCCAAGCCGGCAGTTTCATTTAGAATTAGAGATATTTTGCCCTTCTACCATTAATTAGTGGTCAATAAAAATGATTTAAATCTCATATATTACACGTGATTTTTAGAACAGAAAAGTTACCAATACCCATCACTATCCTACATCCAGTATTCTGATATCGCAGAGAAGCTTTATTCTATATAACAATTGCCGAGGTTTGTAAACTACGGTAAAATTTAGCATAATGGAACATCTTATCGAGCAACTAACTGATGGCTTTCGGTGGGCCATCCATCAAAATAATACCAACTGAATGATTTTTTTTAATTCCCGGAAGTTAACCAATGCCTTTTATTGAAGTAAAAAAGAAAAGCGAACCCCACGTCCGCATGGCGGCTGTTTGTTAACGCCCCATCACACAATGGCTGCACCGCTTCTTTTTAAAATAAAGAAAGGGTGTATTTATCTTCTTCTCTCTTAACTTTCTAAAAGTTAAGAAGAAAAACCTGATGTATGCCACGTGGTTTACCTAATATGTAGTAATGGAACCTGTGCGCTATCTAGTCCTTCTGTCTAGGATCCCCTGAATTCTCCTTTAAGTACTGTAAAATACATCAGGCATCACCAGGAAAAATGTCAATTTTTATAAAGAAATTACAAACTATTCTAAATATGCATTTATAAAGTGTCATCAGCGTTGACGCACCATCATCTTGATATCTTGAAGGATGAAAATAGGTCGGTAGGGGGGGCTCGGTATTTTGCCAAGCGCGGAAAATGACGAAGGTGGCAGTAAAAGAGAGAGTTAAGAAAGGTTTTAGTGGAATACCAGAAATGTTGTAACTTCCTAACAACGGGGCGACGTGACTTGAACCAGTTCCAGCCAGAATCGTACAAGATAAACGGCGGGGTTATCGCGCAAAGTTTCGGCCTAAATACCAACACACAAATGACAAAAGTCGTAGCAATCATCAACAATGAGTCACCATCATTTTTTAACTCCAAAAATTAGTCAATATAGTCAATATATTCAAAGCCTATACAAATTTGCCCAACAACAAACTCGTTTTTATATTTTGGAGGTATAAAAATGGCACACTAAATATTTCCTATTATCACTAATGGTACTGGAGGGTCGGTGGAAGGCTGGTTAAATCGTTTGGTTTTCGACCACTACGACCCGGGTTCAATTCCCTCATTGGACACTTTTTTCTGTTAAAAAAAAATGCTCCAATGGCCCCCGATTCTTGCAAAGTCCAACCCCACCAGCGAGTGCAAGTAACCAAACGGGGCTCTGGCACATTTGTAAGTACAAAGTCGAACTGCTTTTCACATGTGTAGACATGTGGTGCACTTAGAGTAAAAAGCAGTCGCTAATTACCCACCATGATTATCATGGCCTGTACCACGTGTACTAGGGATAAGCAAAAAAAAAAAAAACTAATGGTACTAAATTATAGGATTTTTTCTTATTTTGCCGTGAATCCACCACAATTTCTTCCGATTCTAAAACGAGAAAATTTCAATCAAATATTATAACAGAGTGTGTATTTTAAAGAAGCATCAACCTTTCTGGCCCATACTGTATAAAGGTGTGCATTCAGCTATCCAAGATGTTATACAGGATGTATTCCTCTAGCTATTTAGCACAAGGTATCAAGAATACCATGGCAAAGAACACTTGAATAGAGCGCTTCACGATTTTGCGTGTCATCCTTACGCAGGGGCCATGCTAATCTCTGTATCGTTCCTATTGTACTAGTTGTACCGCCATGTACGGATAGAAATAAGGACACCCTTATCAGAGGAGTAAGCACCCACCCGAAACGTCGTGCAGACATCTCTTTTTCAGCCTTTTTTTTACTTTACACATTTCCAATTCAAATCGTTCTAATGTGCATGATAACTTTTCGAATGAGAGACAATGGGAAGGACACATATTGAAAGAAAAAAAAAAACTTTGACATCCTAATTTTCGAGGTGAACAATGAAGTGGTGTTATTAATTCATTCCCAAGAGCGGTGTGCCATCTCAATCAAGAAGTGATTGATAAATAGCCCTAGATAGGCGACGCTAGTTTCTCTACTAGGATGATGTACCACAAATGCGTCCTCCTGTACAGTTTGAGCCAAGCACAATCGACCTTATTCAAAAGAGTCGTGGCAGAAGGCGGCGGGGGGAGGATTGTTTGTTCCACCAGACCGTTACCACCCACCCCCCAGTGGGGGATTAACTCCAACGGCCTGGATTAAGTCGAGCGGGCCGCCGCCATGTAAATTAGAACGACACCGGGAGACGACGGTCAGCGACCTCGGTCCTTCCGTCAGGTCGACCGACGCCAAGATGGCGGCTGTACCGTAACTCGCGTCCATTCTTCCTCTACTTGTTTCTCATAATGGTCGTCTTCCCTTTTACATCCTCCCGCAAAATTGGGAGTTATAATCTCACATATCAAAGAATTTCCTTCAGTATATTATTTAATAGGCAGTGAAAACTATATAGTGACATTCCTAAATGAAATAATTTCACAATCCCCTTTTTTTTTTCAAAATTTCCCCTTTAATAAGTAATATATTTTAGCAAATTGCGCTAATGGCTACCCCAAGAAAGGGTATAAGAAGACTACAGTAAGATAAGGTTATGTACTATACATAAAAGAGGTAGCTTGCAATCATTTATAAGACAATAAAACAACATCCCACACACATACACACAAAAAAAGCAAGGATGTAAATAGGTAAAGATTCGCTTGTAAATATTGAGCGTATTAAATTCCCGTCAATTACTGCTCCCTCCCAAAAATGAATGTTTTTTTTTTTTTTTTTTATGGTGGTCAAAAAACACGAAAGGTTATGCAGGGTTCATAGAACTATAGTGCCAGCCTCTATTGAACATACTTAAAGCTAAGATGCAAATAGGCAAATATTCAGTAATTATCGATTCAAAAAAGAAAGACGTTAAAAAGAACAGAATTGTAAGATTTATGCAAATACACTGAAGTATGACTAACCCCCACCAAACATGCCAAATAAAGATCTAAAAAATATGCAAAGATAGACAGGTGAAACGTAGAGGGCGTATTAAACTGGCAAATTTAAAAATTATTGGTTTAAAAATAGGCTTGAACATTTTGTTACGATTTATGCAAAGAGAAGCATGTCTTACCAAACAATCTAAGAAAATGTGTAAAACTATACAGCAAATATGCATATGTATATCGTGGTGGGCATAATAAATGATGACAAATTCAATAATTGCTGATCCTACGGAGGAATACGTTTAAAAAACATTTTGCTCAAGAGCCGTAAACTTGTGAAAGTTTCCATTAATAAACATACCAAAGCAGGGATATGTAAATAAGTAGAAATCCACATGTATATCGTAGAAAGTGACATCAAATGGCTGATCCCAAGAAGTATCTTGCCAAAAGCTAATGCAGCCTCCCAAATCCATCAGGATGTAAATAGGTAAAAGAATATTTAGCATCTTCCTCCCGATCGATTCCTGCCCGTGATGACCCACATGGCAAAATTAGCCACATCTTCCTGTTCTCTCCGCGCATGCGCACCACGCGGACATGGTTCGAAAACAATACTCAACAATTAAGAGGACAAAGGTCAAAATTTTAAAACAATCGCCATCTTCAATATATATATATAGTTTTCCTGTGATTTCAGAAATGATTTTTTTTTCCATAAAATATTTAAAAAGTATGTTGATAAAAGATAATGTTATTCGAAAGCTTTAAGTGAATTTTAGACCAACAAATGACATTTTCAATGATACATTCTTTTTTTTTCTTTACAAGAAAAAAAAATTGGGGAATAAAAACTTTCAGACTCTGAGACGGCTAGACAAGTAAATTAATAGTTGATTTAATAAAATTGGGAAGTGGAAAGCGCATTATAATTGAGTAGACTTAAACTAATGGTCATAAAATTGACAGCAGGAGAACACCTACAATCTATGTATATAGTAGTGTATTATAATAAAGGTATCGAATAGTTGAACTAATGGTCATAACTTCGTTTTTTCACAAGTAACGATGCCCTGCTGGGTGAAAAAAAAAAGTGGGGGCTACGCGTTTCTCTTTAAATTTATTTGTCAAAAGCTCATCATTTGGCTGCTTTTCACTTTACCAACAACATGTACTTAACCACCGAATATTTTATGTTGTGCGCAATGTGATTGTGTTCTAGTGTAGTAGTATTAATTATGGTGGGGTCATTATGAGTTGAACGCGAAAACCTAATTATAACCGCCAGTTCTAACATCCTGACAGATTTGTAGAGGCTAAATCCATAGGCTGAGAGTAAGCTCGAGTGTATATATTTTCAAAACGAGTACATCAATCCAGCAGATTACGGTGTTTTGATGGACCGATGATTTACACAGATTTTGGCGTTCTTGTGCCGTCGTGTCACAAACCCGACATGTGGGTCTGTCCACACAAGGAATGATCTGTACAGGTCGACCACGTGAGGGTTGGTTGTCTAGCGGGGTCAACATGGCGGCGGCGACGCCGTCGATTGATGGCGAGATACAATTGTTGGGGGCAATTGTCGCTGGGCGTAAAAACAAGGTCACCTGGAACTGACGCTTTTTATCGGAGAGGCGGCTTTTTTTTATATATATTTATTTCTTATTTCAAGAGATGATGACTCATTGCCTTTGTTGATAGGGAGGGAGAGATTGACAGCTTATCGTTAAGTTGACTGGCGAGAGCAAAACAATACGTTGGCTCAGCTATGTACAAACCTCGACTGAATCAGCAACAACTAGAGCGTAGGCATCTACCTTCCACTCCAAAATATATAACCATGGTCTCCATGTAGACGCTTCTCAGTTGTCAAAGCTGGTGTTATGGCTGTCACCGAGACTGCTAGTTTGCGGCGACAGTCCAATAAATGGCGTCTAGTTTAGACGGGAAAGGCGTCCTATGCTTATATATATTCACAACATAATTAAAACAATAGAGGAGGGAGGTTGTCTATTTCATTTAACTGACCAAAAAAATCAAGAGAATAATAGGGTGCGAGTTCGATACGCAATAACCACATGTCTTATATTTTCGTACCGTAATAAAGGTAAGTAGGTCTATAAATGTACAAGCAATCAACGCCATACAATTGAAAGAGTTGAGAAGAGCAGTACAAGACAAACAAGGGAGCAATAAGGTAAGATGGAGCAAGCACCCACCTAGCAGCTAAAGTAGAAAACTACAACGAGTGGCGGTGGGCCCAGTAAGAGGTCAACAGCCTACCGCCTGCCCCTACCGGGTCTTCCCTCTAGCTCTTACACCATTTGTTTTTTCCCCACCTATTTTTATAACTTTGTAGGACTTAAAATTTTACGTTTGTCATACCTACACTAACTTATTATAACCTTTAGATAATTATTTATTTTGTGAATTGGGAAAGGCAACATCTTATCTCGAGTTGGCGAGATCATTTAAAAGTTAATCCCATAAGCGACGACCTCCCGGAGCTCTGGAAAATTAAAAAGAGACATTATCTAATCCAACCTCTCCAGTTTTAACATTCATCTTTGTACCAACAATATTATTGGAAAGGACGTTTACATTATTGAAAATAATCAAATTACACGGACACGCTTATGTTTGAAATACGCCATAAAATCCCAATTCTGCGACGGTATGCATTTTTATAATTACCTTTCACATGCTAAGAGAGAATCAATGAAAGGACGCTACAACATTATAAACCTTACATAGGATGGTAGCTTGTACAATACTTCTGTAAACAAGGAAAGTTGTTCCACGACCTGTAACTACTGTGGTGGTGGGAGTTCTCTGGAGTCCTCTTTGTCTGTCTCATTGTGCTCTTTTAGAATTTAAAAAAAAATTAGAAAACTTTAAAAACTGTGGTCTTTGCACGGAGAGAAATGTACGCAAATAAAGAATAGTATTAATAATAGGAGCTATGAAAAAAAAACACTATTTGTTAAACGAAATATATAGATCTAACAAAAATTATTTTAGGAATTGAAAGGTTTGTATATAATGCTTAGCAGAATTGGGGGATGATGTTAAAAAAAAAAACTCCCAATTGCGGGAGGGAAAAAGGTGAAAAACCCGCCCTTGGGCGGTTTATAACCGTCAACAGCCGCGTGGTCACCTTACACTTTGGTTTGGCGAATCCGCCTGGTCGGGTGTCAATAATTCTGGTACGAACAGGAATTGGGTCATCTACAGAACACCTCCAGTTATATGTCATCTACAACAGAGATTAAACATTAAGTTCTCTGCTGATTTGAGAAGAGGATAATCTTTATCCTATCAAAATATCAATAAAATTGTTTAATTTGTCATTTATCCTATCAGCAGTTGAATCTACAGACTATTGTTATAGACATCCATCCTCGACATCTATATATTCTTAGTTTCCTTCATAGTCAAGCACCTATATATATAGATATTTTCAGTCGTTAAAGATATACTCAATGGGAACCAACAATAGACTTTGGACAGATATTAAACGAAATAAAGAGTAACTATTTTTAAAGCAATATTTGATAACTCCCAAACTTTCTCTATAGAATACTCAGAGAGCTCGTACAAAAAAAAAAAAAAAAGGGGGGGGGGGTGTTCTCGTTGAACTAAACGAGTCATTTCTTACGAATTTATTGAATTAAAAAAAAAGTCAAACACTCTTGGTGGAAAAAAAACGAAATTGACGGAATTTTTTGATAGAATACAAGAAAATAGGCGCGACATTCTGCGTATTTATTTATAATCTAATCAATTTTCTGTTATTACTGAAATGTGGGGGGGAAAAACAATGGCTGAGGTCCGTGCTCATCAATAAGGAACAGTACAATGAATCTTGGAGGTTTGGTCATTTGACCGCAGCTAGAATTGTATTGGATTTTGGGGGATCTGAATATTGGGACTTTTTGGATATATATACCTGGAAATGGAAATTTTGCCGGTAGGAAATTGAAGCATAGGACGCCTCTGCCGTCAATAGATGACGTTTAGTTTTGACAGGAGAGACGCCCTATGATTTTATACCTGGAAATATATGTTTGATTGCTCTTCTTTCATGAAATCAAGACATCCTGTAGTGCTGTCGTCTCCGATATAGTGGCCACCACCATCATGGAAGATCGGTAAGGCGCCACCGTTTCAGGATGAGACGATGGGCTTGTAATGTCTGTTGCATAAAGAGTTGCCAATTATGACTCCCCGCGGTTTGAAATTAATATACCTTTTCCTAGAAGGATTGTCAGTTCTCTGACCAAGGAGCTCGATCTGCTCTTTAGGCGGCCGAAACTCGTCTTGGAACTGCCTTTGGCGTTTCTTTTAGGATAGTTTCTTTCTATCTTCCTTTGTTCGAAACTAATGTTTCCTCTCCTAGACTGGCCGTTCTCGAGCTAACTCAGTCGGTCAAAATTGGTCTCTTCATTGAATCATCTTGGGTTTACATGGCATAAAGATCTAATAAGCACACACAGTATACCTTTTAAAATAACGTTTTTTTTTCAATAAAGAGAAAGGATAATAAAAGAAAATTGTATTTTAATTACTTTGTATATAAAGATAATTTGCATTATTATCATTAAATATAAGTATCTTTACTTTATTTACTCTTTTCCTTTGCTACTCCGTGGTGAATCCGTGTACAAGACTGCCTCAATTAAAGGCTTGTGCGTGTATTTTTTAAAGTGCTCACAAAATTGTTTCTAATATTCATACTAAAAGATATAACTATTTTTATTATCATTCAACGCTTTTTGCTTGGTGCTTAAAAAAACAGATTCCGTAGATAATGAAGATATATTGTCTCCCTTAATTATCTTTGACACATTTAGCATGCTAATAAAAACAGATTAACTACATCTTCAAGGAGAAACTTTTTTAACATTTCCGTTGACATTTTTTGTCATCACAAGGACTATAATAGACTACAGATGTTAGCAAATATACGAGAGTATCTGGGACAAGCTATCGTTAACCTTTCAGCTGAACAACGAAAACAGTGCCTTCTATTAACCTCATCTGATATAACGGTTTGTTTCACTTTTTACACATAAACGAGGAATGTGTTGAATGATTGCAATTTATTTCTCACGATTTAAAAACAACATTTATTTAATGTAACATGCTTGTCTGGAGGAGGACTATCTCAAGATGGGGAAGCATCCTTTGCAGAAGAAATGTGTATTATTTATTTAGGTAACCCAGGTTCCTCCTGGAGCGTACCGAAGTCGGAAGAAATGTGTACATATACAACTGCTTATATGTCCCTACGATCTACCCCTTTATTATATATTACTCTTTCCTTTTTTTCTGTAATAAATTAATTAGAAAAGAATCAATAAAATTGTTTATATTGTCAATTATCTAATGTAACAAGAGAGCCATGACAGTAATAAAAAATATATTCGTTTTGTTTTAAATAAAATTATTTAAAAAATAATAAAAACGAGGTTTTAAAGGTCTTCGAACCTGGAGATTCGAGACGAGATAGGTGCGAGAGTCCATACCAGGTAAAAAAGATGAAGGTCAAGGAGATCAATCAAATTCGATCAAAGAGGGGGTGGTGGTGGTGGCGGGCCGTTTCTCAGTAATGGAAAGAAAGCGTTTGGAGCGAGCACACCGCACGGAAGAATATTTTAACAGGACACGTCAAAATTGCCTCACCGTTGTTTTTATAAATTCAGTCCCCCAAAATCATTATTAGGATAGGATTAAAAAATGTATACAGTAGAACCTCCCTGTAAAGGACGCCTAATTGCAGAGCCAAAGTGTCTTTTAGGGAGAGGTGTCCTCTTACCAGAGAGTTTCTTAATAGTAAAAATGGTAATTTTGCAAATGGAAATTGTCCTTTGTAGAGAGGTGTCCTCTTATGGAGGTTCAACTATATAAATAATTCGTAGCATTATAAATTGTAAAATGCTATATTTAGCATACACAATTCTATAATTATCTTTTTCAATTCTTTAAAAATATGACTACGATTTTTTTTTTCTCTCTCTCTCTCTTCCAGGTAAGAGATAGGCGCCTTTTTAGTTACTTTATATAGGAAATTCTCTCTCCTCTTTTTGGGGTGAAAGAATATTTAGAGGGGTGGGGGGTGACCTACTTGTCTTGAAAAATTCCTCTCTTTTTATCGCATGAAATTCCTCTGTTAAAACTAGCTTAGCACAGGGAGGAGAGCTAAGAATATGGAGTGCGATCACGGTGCCATCTAAATAATATCTTATATAAGGTTGTTCCAAAAGTTTTTCTTATTACTTGGCGAATACATAATAATAATACAATTACTTTATACATCATTGATGGAGAAAAAGTTTTTCCTGTCTGCTCAAAATGCTCCAACTTCACTGCAACTCCAGCACATATCCTGGACTGTATTGGAGCTATACAAGAACCCCAAAACTATAGTAGAAAAAATATATTGCTTTCAACCTTCATGACCTGGTGTAATCTTACCCATGGGATAATAATAAACTTTATACATAATGCAAAGACATTATACATAACGGCGAAAATTATTATGACGAATAATATTGGTATTTCAATTTTTGAAAGTGTTTACGAACTTTTGGGGCGACCTTGTAATATATCTTAAGCTAATGCTATTGTTTAAATCAATAATAAATCACGTTATTGTTTAAAATTCTAGGAAGATGTAGTGTAAGAAAGCATCATATTAGAGAGGGCAACTGACATATAAGGAAGGAACTACTTGCACAACACGATGTTTTAAAAGGTGTGGTTCGTGGGAGAAGAAGAAAGATTAGAAAACGAATGTTGTTTTACAGGATTATGATGGTCGGTCATATGGTCAAATAAAACAACTGGCCAATAGATGAACAGAATGGAGGAAATACCACCGTCACAAGACCCGATTTCACCAAACCTGCCATTAAATATTTTGTCTCGCAAAACCTACGTAATTCGATTTTTTTTTTTTTTTACAAAATTAGGTCGTTTTCATCAGTCTTTGTATTTATAGTAAACCTTATTTTCTTCTAGTTTTGTCATTAATTCGGGAAAATATAATAATGATAAATAACGACTGCATATAACAACGACTTAGCTTGAATTCTTCATAGTACGAGGTCTTTTTCATCAATCTCTAGAATGCATGCCATGACACCTGTCGATACCTTTCTCGCTCTCAAGTTGTTGACAAATAATAAACGCCCATATATATACCGATTTAGTTTGAATTCCTCGTAGTAATTGCTATTTATTGTATCGCCAAAAGTCCATACTTTACTCCCATTTTCCCCCAAGAAATCTATTTCAAAGAGAGACAGAAAAAATCAATACATTGGTAGACCTGGAGATGACAATAGACGTCATTGCTGATAAAAGAACCCTCATATTCTATGGTTTAAACAATAGGTATCCATGTTTGGCTAGAGCACATATTGAAACTAACGATTTTATAACGAATAATTTAATTTTATCGACGGGTTAGTAGTTTTTGCTATCTTTTTATTAGCCATATATCTTCTCATCTCTCTCTCGTTACCTCTTTTTATGTAAATAAGTTGTAATCGCTTTGATAGAAATATATTGTAGCAAAAGATCGATTATTTATGAACATATTTACTATTCGTTATATTTTGCTACTCTTTAAAATTTCCTCTTCTATGGTATTTTAAAAATATGTAATAGGTAAGTTTTATAACATTAAATAAATTGCTGTGTCATTCTGAGTTGGTCTTCTTGACGTTTTGTCTTTCCCTATTTTTTTTTCTCATGATATTAATTGTTTCGTCTTATACTCTTTTTATTTCGCTAGTTTTTTTCAAGGTGACAAGTGAAAATATGAAGACACTAAGTGGCCTACTTGATTGAAAAAACATAGGCCATTCTAAATCAGTTTACGGAAGCAGCAAGCTAATCAACAATGGGGGGGGGGGGGGGGGGGTCTGAAATGGAAGCTTTTTTTTTTTTTTTTTTCAGTTTGATTTGCCGGATGGAGTTTTGAATTAAGGGAAGAGGGATGGACTCTTGTGTCATCATCCAATAGTGAGCGGGCGGGCGGGAGGTCTTAACGAGGCTGCAGGGCGCGGCCGGGGGTCAAGCGGGTTCATTCGGGCATGGGTCAACGGTCATCTAACAATGGCCAAACGCTAGCAAACGTCCCTCCTAATTAAAATGGAGCCCGGCACGCAGGCAGGCAGGCACCCCCGCCGCTATTGTGGGGATCGGGGGATTTCCTCGGCCGGGATGAATGAATAGTCATGAGGCAGCAAACATCTGGGTGGGGGAGGAGGTCCCCCCTAGTTTACTGACACAGCTCGGGCAAGATGACGCCACCAGCTTTATTCTGCTCCCCATGTCCCCTCTACGTTGGGACCTACGAAAAAAATCCGCGTCCGTCGAATTAGCGTGATGTCGGCAGGGGCAACTTCGCACACTTTCAAAGGTTTAGAAAAGATTACCTTGATGGACACACGTGATTTCGAAGTGGAGTATCTCCACTTCTGCAGGTCGCAATGACCCCGAGCTTCTCACATATCTCGCCATCCTTTCCAGCAACCACCAAAAGTCGTGATCATGGGATCTTCCCATCTCACAGATTTGTTTACCAGGCAAGTCCCTCGGTTTGGCAGATGAGGGAAGTCCTAAAAGATTGCTTTTATATAATGAAAAGAAAGAGAGCCATAGGAAGAACTGGTTACTGGAGAAGTACTTATTTGACTAGCAATTATGCAAAGGCCCCTCCCTTAGTCGACCTATTATGGTAGCAATGTTGAGGAACAAGGAGTGCTGTAAAACTCGCAGATGACGGTAGGCAGGCCCACATTTGGATATATAAAAAGACAATAAAATCGTCAACCGTTAAACGTAATCGTGCACGTAGAGTTGACGTGAGAAGCGTCCACTACGTATCGCAACAAGATAAAACACTGGAGATAGCGGGGAAAACACAAAAACCGTGTAACTCACAGTTTACGCAATTCGGTGATGTGTGTGGTTGGGTGTTTTTTTCCAAAATAGAACTCCAATTAAGTACATGTGGGGACGATGGTAGAGATTATGGACTTTTCCCCCTACCTTTTTGTGTAATTTCTTTATCTCATCTCTTCTAAAGAATTGCTCGCGTGTTCGCTTTTGCCTCACTTGCCACACAGCAGCAACCCGTACACGCTTGTTCGGCGGTACATATACTAAAATCGGAACACAGCAGCAACCCAGCCTTGCCGGGATTGAAGATCCGATTGGCCAAAACGGTCGACCGTTTACACGATTTTTACTTGTTCACGCAATCAGTTCAACACCTCCGAAATAATTAATCCCCTATTACTCCTCAGAGATGGTTCCTCTAAAGTTCACTTGGCAGAAGAAGGAAGGGATCCTTCCTATATCCATGGAATGAGCGGGTGGTACAACCAAGCATATGTACTGTAGTGTAATTATTGGGAAGGTACAAGATCCATTTCAGATACGCAATACTAGATTTTTTTTACACCCTGCTTCTAAGTATGCAAAAAATACCCACCTGTTGTGGGGAAGTTGATAAACTACCAAATTTGTTCAAATCTGTCATGCACAACCATTCCTTATTTTGGAGAGCCTACACACATTCTCTCTTAAGTGTAACTTTTCAAGCTAGACATAGACGATCCATTATTCGAGAGCCAGTAATACGGGAACGGAATAAAAATAGAGTTCCATCAAGCCAGCCAGCCCCTTTCGTAGACATTTCATTTGTAGAACTCCGTTAGAACTGGGCGTTCGTCAGAAAAAAAAAATCCTAAATTCTCTATACATATCGAAATGGGACCTTACTATGAGTGAGAAACCCATTTTAACAAAATACCTCCAATGGCACCAGCGTTCGGTCGGTGTGGTATAAACAGCAGCACGCCAAGTCGAATACGATTCAATTTTCCCTCACCAAGGCGGCGGCGACGGCAACCAAAAAAAAAAGGTGTGCTTATTGTGCTACCCCATCCAGCCTGGGAACGCACGCGAGGGGGAGACCATTCCGGGTTGGGGTAGGGCGGGTCACGGCGTTGTTGCCCCCTCTCTCATGGCTGTTCCTTCAATTGCCGGGTAGTGTAATTGGCCCTACAACTGTCGGCCACCTAGACTACTACATTGTCTAGGAAATCTCAACCTAAATGCTGAAGAAGAACAAATTGTTTAAAATTTTCAACTTTAATTAATAATAACAATAAAAACAAACATACGAGGTTATATACGGTAGTTTGAAGAATACATTATTATTGATAAACAATCAACCAGCCATTATATGACCGACGTCACATCAAAGTTTGTTGCTCAAGTACCCTCCAAACTTGGAGCAACAAGTAGTATAATGTACCTACCCATTAATAACGGAAACAATCGATTCGTCGAGAGGTCGGTAAAATAAAGACAGTAGTTGATGCATGAAGTGTTCATTTATATCGCGTTTATATATATATATTTTTAAAAAAAGCTTAAGACGCCGCTTTTTTTAAAAGTAATTTGTCGAAATCCGCAGTCCCGTGATAAAGAATCGCGTTTATTATAGTTTACACCTCCTATTCTACAACATTGTGTACTGTCGTGATGCTAGGGTGTATGTGCCCTGGTACCATTTATAACATTGATATCTTTTATAAATATTTTAATTCTATATAATACCTTCACTAATTATTATATATACTAATAAATTAACCTGTTTATTGTGTGTTAAGATGAAAACATCAGGCTTCCAGGAAAATAAGTTTATTTTTTATTTAAATTCAGATATATCTAGCTTTACTGTTCGAAGGCTTGAGATTTGAATTACTTTTTTTTTTTAATAAAGAAACGTATCCTTGAAAATCTGTTGTTTTCATCTAAATATTGATACAAGGGATTGTAATTATTGAATTGTTTATTTTGAATTCCAACAACACAACAAGGAGCTTTAAAGACCTTCAAGTCATATACAGATTCTCCGAGCAGAAATGTAGAGTACATATTTTGAATTCCTTATATTCCAAGTATATTTATTATCCAAGTTTGCGCCACCGCTCAATTTTGAGATCGAATAGAACAGTAGTACTACCGAAGGTATTTAAAAATGGTTTCGGAGCTCTCACTGTGTTCTATAAAACAAGGACAAAACGTAACGATATCTCTTAGATTTAGAGTTTACAGTGCATGCACATATCCTATCTGCAAAGGTGAGGCGAAACAATCGCAGTGTCGGTATATTCCAGAGGGAAGGAGCCAAGCACAAAGGCTTGCTCCAAACTGGCGCTCCACGCAGTATCGCATTTCCCACCAGTTATATAAAGAAACTTTCTAATCAGGTCGACAACAACTAAAAAAGAATATTTTATTGTTCAGATTAGCACGACGCTTTATGTAACTCTGTGTTGCTAGATACTGCCTAGAGAGTACGTATGTGTGGCGGCTGTTGATACTTCACATTGGTACAACACGGTAGTTTCGTGGGAGATTCCTTGCACGCTGAATGTGCGCCACGCCAAACAACAACAGAGATTAAGCTATCTTTTATTTCCGCAACACACACAAAAAAAGATCATACAGACCACGTTAAAGATAGATGAATTCTAAAGGAACAATTCACATGAAAAAGGTTTAACATTCTAAATGGATCTCGCAAAAATTGAAAAAGTCCTATAGGTCAATAAAGAAAGCGTATCCGATTCGAAGAGCCCCCTCTTTCGATAGATAACCAACTCTTATTCT
Organism: Cordylochernes scorpioides; assembly: GCA_030710605.1. Taxonomy (NCBI): domain Eukaryota; kingdom Metazoa; phylum Arthropoda; class Arachnida; order Pseudoscorpiones; family Chernetidae; genus Cordylochernes; species Cordylochernes scorpioides. The sequence goes on from CP092879.1 coordinate 54,303,756, forward strand.
AGTTTATTCAGATAGATGAATTCTAAAGGAACAATTCACATGAAAAGGTTAGACTTTCTAAATGGATCTCGCAAAAATGAAAAGTCCTATAGGTCAATAAAGAAAGCGTAATCCGATTCTAAGAGCCCCCTCTTTCGATAGATAACCAACTCTTATTCAGTTTACTAATTTAATGATTGATGAAGAAATAAATGGCGGATAATGCTTTCATATTTTTCAGGAAAGACCACATGATCATATTAGGATTTTGTAATATTCTAAAAAAAAAAAAAGGAAGGTAGAACAATCTTTCGAAACAGCTTTTCCATCCCCTTTTCGATCCCGCACAGTATCAATTTGATATCGTTTTTGTGTTGTGTCGTAAGCAAGAAGATGGTAAAGAAGAGCGAGTAGATGGAGTTTTTATCTAGAGAGGTCTCGAGGGAAATAACGTACGCGCACTAAAGGAAGTAAGCAGTAAAAAAAGAGAGAGAGAAAAAAAAAATACAGGCTCAGTCCCCTTAATAAGGCGGCGTCTATAAATGCTAATGAATCGTGAGTGAGTGCATACCATTAATTATTACAAAGGGGTAATTACACCGTACTAATTGGTCCTGTATACTAATAATGCAAGCTGCTGTAATTAACAACCCCGTGACAATTTTAAATTGAAAGATAAAAAAAGAGGACACCACCACCAATCGTGTGTTGTTCACTGACCTTTAGCTTACAACAACGCAGCACAATTGCTACAAAACTAATAACTTTTTATTTTTACATGTTCACGATTTGACTGGACTTCTGTGCTTCTTACATCGATCTCGTTACCAGCAAAATTTCAAAGAAAACTCGATTCAAGATGAAGAGAGGAAGGGAGGGTGGGGGGAATCGAGATTTTATGTACGATGGTAGTTTTTATCCCCAACATAGATGACTAGTAAGTTTTTTTGGGTTTCACGAAGAAATTTGCACAAGATGGAGCAATTCGACTTTTTTTTTTTTTGTCTTAGAAAACCTAAACGATTTCGTCGATGGTAGAATCGCGTAAAAAGGTATCACGGCAAGATTGAAACGCTCACGCACGAAGCAAAAAAGTATATTATAGGCTGTCGTCATGCCCTTGTTTTTTAAACTCGAATAAACCACCCCAACAGACCGGCAGGGAGGATTTCTACCTCAGCACACGTAGAATGCAGTAAATATCAAGAACTGCGAAACTAACTCCTCCTCAAGTTAGCAGCCCAAGGGCAACCATAAGTATATATCGTATATGGCTGTGACTTCGGATTCTAATAATAGAAGATGGCGAAATACATTTTTAAAATAATGTTTTCTGTGTCTGTTAATCGTAAATTGTATCTCATTTTGTATGAGAACCAAAAAAAAAGGTATCACTTTAGATTAATTACATTTCCGTTTCAAATGACATCTTTGTCATTTCTTTTAAATTGTGTGTCGATAAAAACGTCATATTCATTTTTCCTCCTGAAAGCGGCATCCATAGAGGTCCGTACGTCCTCTTGACCTCACGGACAATACAGCAGCTACATTATGCACCCATGATGCTTTAGGACAGGACAGGGAAGGTGTGCAGAGCTGATGAAGTTATGGGGCTTACACCAAAGATCCAAATTGTGCCTGCAACGTCCCACAATCAATGTCCCATATACTAGATGACTGCCCGCTGTACAAATTCAATGGAGGAATCTCCAATCTCCACTCTGTCACCCCGGAAGCCCTGAACTGGCTGAAGGCCTTGCCTCTCAGACTTTAATGACCGAGAAGTCCTCACTTCTTTTTTCTAGATTTGATTCATTTTGTCTCCTCTCTTATTGTAAAGACGTTGCTGTATCACCTCATATAGCATAAATAAATAGACGGAATTGGTCATTTCGGCCATTATACACATGGAAAGGCAAATATTAGAAGTCTTAAAAAGTGATCGACGGAGCGAGAGTGACAAAGGTAATTTAAAGGAGGAATCGAAGAAGCAGCAATCCATCAAAAATTTGCGGCGCTCACCTCTGGCGGAATAGATGACACATAGCTGACTCCTAGTTTCGAATCTGGCTCCAGAAGGAAGACTTTTTTTAGAGAGAGAGAGAGATATATACAAAAGCTTCTCCTCCCCACTGCAGGCAGGGGCACCCCGCACATCCCCTAACCATTGAAGAAAGAAAAGAATTTATAAAAAACGCCTGGGTGAACTATATTTATTATAGGATGAAGTCTTTGTAGGGGAGAAGACGTCGAGGGGGGATGGAAATTGGCGTAAACTGGGTGAAGGGAGGGGCGCCATCGTCTCACCTCTCCCTCCTCACAATTAGTTAAGTGTGTTTCTTTTGGGGACCAAAGTGGCGTATTGCCTCACGTTCTGACCCCACGGGGAGATTTCTTTAGACCGTCTTAACATGTAGCAATAAGGCGGCGTTCGGTAACCTTAAATACAGCGATAGTTCGTCAGGGAAAGTGATGTTCTAATACCACATGCAGTTTGGGGTAGTATTTACATTTATAGAAAATGATGTTTATAATAGTGTATAAGCATGTTTTCTTTGCTCTAACTTTCATATAAGTTGTGCTGCGGAAAATTTCTTCAAGTATGAAATCGTTTGGCCCAAGATTGTTTTGAGCTGCTGTGAATTGAAAGCCGAAATCGGGCAAAAATGATTAGGACAGCAAAATAACGACGTACTCCAGTAGAACTCGCATGAGCAATCCATCTGAAGACCAATTTTTTTTTTTAATAAAAAAAAATATAGTGTGCTCCCCCCCCCCCCTTTTTTTTTTTTTTTTGTCCTTATCAAGTCCAACCTTCAAGAGAGGTCAGAAGTATCCAATCTTTTTTTTTAAGTAACTTGAAATAGCTTATTATTTCTTAAATCTACTCTTTTTTTTTCTTTCTGCTCCCTGTATTCTTTAATTAAGAGATAAAGTGTAGGTAGGAAACTAAACCTGATGTTAGTGTACCAACAATATCAATCATGTAGATAATATGTAGTAAAACCATTATCTCCTATATTGACCATCAATGTCATTTCACCCTTTTCTTTGAGCAATTAATCACTTTTAGACCATTTCTATTTGATTAACAAACCTTCCTATCTCTCCATTTTTAAGGAGTAATCACTGGGTAATAAGACCAAAACCAAATATCTAGTATGTGAGGTAACCCTTGTTACCATCTTCAGACAAAAGTACTGAAATGACATTTGAGTACTTTTGTATCGTTACACACTGTTTATTTAGATTTGGTCTTATTACCTTGTGTTTGTAATCTATAATCTAAATTGTGTCTTATCATTAAAGGAGTAATGTCTTCCTAGGTCCTGATGATCCTTAGAATAAAAGTCCTGCAAACTTTCTCCTTTTGATTACTTCATTTAGAAGACTATATATTCCCCCATATATTCAATCATCTTCACTCTATTCACCCATTAGATCTTGCACACTAGATATCAAGACATTTTCCTCTTCAATTATTTGTGGCCATTACCAATCATCTTCATAACCATATAGGAAAACTGATCAAAGCATGAATAAGAGGACAAAATAACTCCCCTAGCTTTGATTTAATTGAAGAAGAAGAAGAAGACGAAAAAAAACTTAATTTTCTCTCTAGCTCAAAAGCACTATCAATACTGAATGCCACAATAAGAATGTTTTAAAAGACCTTCTTCTTAAATAATGGGTTCCAACTACAAGGCCTGTTTACACATTGAATCAATGGAATCCTATAGAATTGTTTTCTTTTGAAGGTTTAAGTCTTTGTTTGGGTTTTAAGAGATGATTTATTTCTTTTTAGCCTTTATGTGCAACTTGTTTGTTTGTACTTTTAGTTTGAAAAGACCACTATTTTATTTGGGCATTAAAAAAAAGCATGTTGTGTGAAAGCTTTAATAGAAACTATTTAAACCTTTAAACCCTTTGCTTGTATTGGAATTACTCAAAAATACTTTTTGACAATTAGTAAAATATTGTAATTATTCTTTTTATTTAGAGCTTTTGCTGAAAGAATATATATTTTTTTAAATGCATACTAAATACCAAAAAATGATTTATTTATTTGGATTTGGTCTTATTACCTTGTGTTCAATTATAGTCAGTTGAATTAAAGAAAAAAAAAATTATTGGGATTTTTAAAATGGTTGAAGTAGGTGTGTTAAAGAGTTATATAGTGTATGTCATGTAATGAATTGCTTTAAAACCACATCTAACTTATCATATATAATCACTATGATATTCATCTTACTCAATTTATTTACATCACATGTATGTGGACAAAGAGGATGCAAATTATACCCAGTGGTCCTTATTAATAAATGTAACTTGGTGTTATAGCCTCATATAGTTTAAATTTGTTTTAACCATGGTTATAACAAAAGTTTGATCTAGTGTTGTTTTTATATTGAGGTTCAACAAATTTGAAAATGTGGGGAATTGTGTGGGAGTTTTTTTTTTTTAAGAGTCCTAAGCCTTCCTATAACATCACTTGGGACCAGGATATAGTGTGTTGTAATCACAATTAAAATAATTTGAACTCAAAACTGCTCACCAAAGTGAGATTGTGGAAAAAATCTAAAAACCCTCCCCCAAAATAGCAATGGTAAATCAAGAAGATGAGTATTTCAAGCAGGATAATGGCCATGATATGTGGTAAGAAGACATTATATAATCCCCCATTGTCCTGTTACGTGGGTTGGCATCATGATACTACGTAACAATTTATCTCACTTTATATTGCTGAGCACATCAAAGCCCTTTATGAAACAATGACAAAACTGATTGGACCCTCCAAATAATGACATGCTCAATCTCCAGCATGTCTGTGACAGCATTATTAGCATTGGGTTCATTATGATACAGGGGAACAAACTCCCTGTGAGGGACAACATCTAGTTGCAGAGACAAGTGTCCTTTACAGAGAGGTGTCCTCTTACCAGAGAGTTGCCACTTTTTTTATATATGTTAAAACTAAAAATATAATTTATAACATCTTATTACCTTGTGTTTATAATCTATAATCAAATTGTGCCTTAACATCTTATACCATTTCATATTAGCCCACTACATGCTAAAGATTGAGTGATTGGGGGTCCTAAAGACGTAATGCCAAAATATGAGAAAAATCTGTTATAATGCTGAAAAGCTACAATACTTCAGAAACTTGGACCTTAGCTATATACAGCAGGCTTGGTCATTTTGGTCTCAAGTAAATAGCTGTGTACAATTGTATACTTCCTAAAATTAAGCCTTATTTTTTTTCAAATCTTCACCATTCCCTCTACCCCACTTTCAAATTAGTCTACTTTGTATAACAACACCACTTGGGTCCAAAATTTATTTGGTTATACCACAGTTAAAATAATTGGGACTCAAGACTTGGCACACTTTAGGATTATGGTGTCATAGCCACAGTGACTCCGCCTTTGCGGGTCCCAAGCCCAGATGAAAGAGGAGGAGGGGGAGCAGTAACAAGCTCACTAAAAAACCTGGGCTCAGCTGGCCCGGCTGATAGTACCCTGTAAAGGGCTCCTGATCCAGGGATACAGGATGAGCAGCGTTGTACTCCATGTTAGGAGCGGCTGCACATGGCATCTGTTCCTCATGTCAGAGGCGGCCATTTCTTTTGGAGCCAAGTCGGCCTGCCACTGAGTAGTGCTTCCAGTCTTAATCACAAAAGGCAGACACATTCTACTTCCTCCAGTCATGATGGTTGTCAAATCTCCCCACTATGCCGCATTGGCCGTCGTGCAGTTGTTATTGACTCATCCATTGATGAGCTCTACTCATCCCCGCAGACACCATCAAA
>CP092879.1:54309646-54591443 GCA_030710605.1 Cordylochernes scorpioides
CCTTATCATCTCTCGCTAATATAAAGAATCATTTGGTGACTTGAATTGATTTTAAACACAAGTAATAAGACCAAATCCAAATAAATAAATAGTGTGTGACATTTCAGTAACAGTGTTGTTACCATCTTCAGACAAACGTACTGAATGAGAAATAACAGTAACTATTTAAAACATGCTGTGGTATAATTTCTCATTCAGTACATTTGTCTGAAGATGGTAACAATGCTGTTACCGAAACGTTACACCACTATTTATTTGTATTTGGTCTTGTTACCTTGTGAGACAGAGGTAATTTTGTTCACACTTGGTTATCTCGTGTGTCTTCAATAAAGGTCATTGTAATATCTTACAGTTATTGTCTGAATCCCGATATACATGTTAAAAGGTACAACTTTCTTAAGTTTTGTCCATGAGTGTATTATTTGCTTTCCTCAACTGGATTCATGTGGTTAAAGAATTGTTCAGACCCCAATATTTTACAGAAAGCAATACCTCAAATTATCAGAATCACTATAGAACAGTCTATCCAAACCGATCAATCAAGAATAACCAATTCGAAGCTGCACACACACTACAAATATTTACATTAAAAACATTCGCAGCAGAGAACTATCTACTAAGTGAACTCCCACTGCCGGCTAAACGCCTCATTGCGCAATTGAGAATTCTATTTGTTTTATATCGAGAAGACCATATAAAATATATAAGGGCAGAAGACTTGTATTGCCATCTATACAAAAATAGAACCGAAAATGAATTGGAACATTATATATTTGAATGCATGCCTCTTGACACGGAAAGAAAAATACTTTTTTCTAAGATAGGCCAAACACATCTCACATTATATTCTTTATTATCCAACTTTATAGACAATAGTTCAGTAGCTTTGAATCTATATAACTTCCATAAAAATGCTGTAAAAAAGAAAGACTTAACTGAACATCCAAACATACCAAAAATTTCTGTTTGATGAGGAGGACAGAGCCAATATCCAATTATTTGTTTAGGCAGGTACGATAAGTTAACCCCCCACACTGATAAAACGGTGTTTACCTTACAACCCTGAACACTCGGATTTTCCTGGAAAATCTCTTAAAGATTTCTTGAAAAAGCCATGGTCCACCTGTGCTGTGTGAGCAGAAGAGCTTAAATTGACTTGTTCCATTATATGTATGTTCCATATGTAAATACCTGTTTTCTTTCCTCTCTTTGCTCTCCACTTCTCCCATCCATATTTCCAATTTTTTTTTTCTTATTTTCCATAGGATTATTCATATAATAATCTGTATATATTTACCATATGTATATAATCTTTCTCCATTTTTACCCCTTTGTATATTTCCCACTTACATAGGTTTCTCCGTCTTGTAACCCCAAGGAGAATCCTCTGTAAGACCTGTGTTTCTTAATAAAGGCTTTTGTGTGTGTGTATTATTTGCTTTCCATATAAAAATGCCTCACATATAATAGAACAATAATGACAACAATTGGGACCAAGATTTTATTCTGTTATAGCCATGTTGTAATAGCCAGAAAGGTAACATGACAAAATCCAAATTTTTGAAATGTCCTTGACAATTTTAGGTAAAACAGGGAAGATGTGTCTTGCAATGACATCATTCTGTTGTTTCTTATCCCCTTGTGTAGATTTTATACAAATTCCATGAGTTCATGCTCCTCGAGCTGTTTGATGATAAGCAGCGGCCTCTCCCATAGGTCTTGTTTAGTACATCTAATATAAGCCAAAATGTGTTCTGGAGCTGCAGATGCCAAGCTACATTTTGGGGGCAAGTGTGGGGTAGATTTTGTTATTTTCTATCATCTGGCATCATTCTAACTGACAAATACTGCTATCAGCTAAAGAGAAATGGCAATTTTATATCAGCTTGAGGGTGGGAAAAGTTGGGAAAGTGGAGAATAAGATAAAAATGGTAATTGTCCAAATTGCCTTAAGTTTTTTGGTTTACTTGCGGTACATTCCATATCTTAGTTCTTAGTGGCACCTGCAAGTTTTTATAAACATATTTTTTCTTATCTCCACTCAATCATATTAGGGTGTCAAGCTTGTAGAGCTTGAGGAACATTTTTTATAAACATGGTTAGGCCTAACTAAGATCTTCCAAGGGGGTCAATAGAAGGGTGATCTAAACCATTAGTTTTCAACCGCTACCACCCAGGATTGAATCCTGCATTGGGCACTTTTTCTCTAATTAAATATAAATTCTCCAATGGCCCCCTGATTCTTGTAAATGTCCAACCCCACCAGCGATTGCAAGTAACCAAAAACTGCTCTGGCACATTTGTAAATGTGAAAGTCAAACTGTTTTTCACCATGTGTAGACATGTGGGGTACTTACTGTAAAATCAGTTGCCAACTTCTACCCACCATGATTATCATGGGCCTGTACCACGTGTACTAGGAATAAAAAAAAAAGATCTTCCAAGGTTTAGCTACCTTATCCCCATTAGTTTCAACCAATCAGTCAATTTGACTTGGTGTAAATCTCCTGAACATAAATTAAAATAATACAACATTCTGGAGATGTTTCTTTTCTTTTTTATTAAATGTAATCTCAAACTTTCAAGACATCTCTACCCTTCTACAGGAGTACATTAATAATAAACTCTATTATTATTTAATATGGGCAAACTTTTGGATTATAGATTATACAGTTACGAGTGTCATCATCTCTGTCACCGTTTGCTTTTTTTTTGGAATGGCGCTCTCCTATTGGTTGGCTACGATCACGTGGCTACGATGGCGCCGCCACTACGCGAGACACTTTGTTTTTGACTTTGCCCCCCCCCAACTCGCTTTTTGGTTTTTGTAACTATTGTGTTGGAGCGGGTCGCTCCTTAAATAAATGCATTTTAGTTAATAACTAAATGGAATCCTCTCTTTCTTTTTCCCAGTAAGAGACGCCTACGGAAGCCAACAGTACATAGACAAATAAAGCACATAGGCTATAGTTATTAACTAATATATGCATTTATTTAAGGCGCCAATTTATAATTGTAACAAATAGTATTTGAATCAAAACATTCAATCGGGTAAAGCACGGGCGTTGCCCGGGTCATTCGGCTAGTAGATTATAAACACAAGGTAATAAAACCAAATATAGATAAATAGTGTGTGGTGTTTCAGTAACAGCGTTGTTACCATCTACAGAAATGGCCGCAGCCTTGCAGAAAATTGACATGGACCCAGAACAGCAGCTTTACACACCCAAGATAGAGGACATTGCGACTGCTGTGATAGAGATGTATGGAGACATCTGAGGCTCTTCATTGGACACAACAACAACAACGGGGGTCGGTGGAAAGCTGGTTAAACCGTTTAGTTTTTGACCACTACGACCCGGGTTCGATTCCCGCATTGGACACTTTTTTCTGATTTAAAAAAAAAAAATGCTCCAATGGCCTCAGATTCTTGCAAAAGTCCAACCCCACCAGCGAGTGCAAGTAACCAAACGGGGCTCTGGCACATTTGTAAGTGCAAAGTCAAACTGCTTTTCATATGTGTAGACATGTGGTACACTTATAGTAAAAGCAGTCGCTAACTACCCACCATGATTATCATGGCCTCTACCACGTGTACTAGGGATAATTTAAAAAAAAAAACGTCTACGGACAAAAGTACTGAATGAAGATGGTAACAACGCTGTTACTAAAACACCACACACTATTTATTTATTTGTCCTTATTACCTTGTGTTTATTATTATTTGTAAATACATATAGATACAAGAATAAATAAGACCTAATCCAAATAATTTAATAGTGTGTGACATTTCAGTAACAGCATTGTTACCATCTTCAGACTAAAAGTGCTGAATGAAGATGGGAACAATGCTGTTACTGAAATGTCACACTATTTATTTATTTGATCATATTACCTTGTGTTTATTTTTAAGGAATTGCTCCCTCTCTTTATCAATTTATTGTATATGATAAAACACAATTTGGAATATAGATACAAGAAAATATAAGACCTAATCCTAAATAAATTGTGTGTGACGTTTCAGTAACAGCATTGTTACCATCATCAGACAAAAAAGAATAAAATGATTTTATAAAGTTTATTCTCAAAAATATTTTGGTAAATGATAAGTGTTCTTTTTTACAAATAAAAATAAACACAAGGTAATATGATCAAATAAACAAATAGTGTGTGACATTTCAGTAACAGCATTGTTACCATCTTCAGACAAAAGTACTGAATGAAGATAGTAACAATGCTGTTACCAAAATGTCACACACTATTAAATTACTCGGATTAGGTCTCATTTTTTTGTATCTATAATTTATTGTAAAAAAAAAAACTTAAAACTTGGGCAATAAATTAGGAAGAAAAATTATGATACAATTTGGATTATAGATTATAAACCCAAGGTAAAAAGATCAAATCCAAATAAATAAATAGTGTGTGAAATTTCGTTAACAACACTGTTACTGAAACGTCACACACTATTTATTTGGATTTGGTCTTATTAGCTTATGTTTAGGAAGAAAAAGAATCTCTAGTTTATTTTTAGAAAAATTTTTGTTTTTTGTTCACAGGTACACCTTTTTTTACTTTAAAAAATAGTTTTATTTTAAAATTAAACTAACAATGATACACTATTGTGCACTGTGTTACCAGTGATCCACAGAGATATGAGTATCAAATACCTTCACTTGGTAATATTATAATGTAAAATGAAAATTGCAATTATACCGCGAATGTTTCTTTTAAACAAAAATCGAAATTTATTTTAAAGAGAAATAGCGACCATTTCTAACTTTAAGGATGAAGTATGATAGGATGAATTGTGAAGAGTAATGACAAACGGATATTTTTTAAATATAATAATGATTTTAAAACAAGAGAGGTAATAAGACCAAATCCAAATAAATAAATAGTGTGCGACGTTTCGGTAACAGCATTGTTACCATCTTCAGACAAAAGTACTTTGATTCAGTATTTTGTCTGAAGATGGTAACAATGCTGTTACTGAAACGTCACACACTTTATTTATTTGGATTTGGTCTTATTACCTTGTTTTATAATCTATAATCCAAATTGTGCCTTATCAATAATGATTGTAGAACGACATTTTTTTCGTTCAAAAGAAACACATGCAGGATAATTTTCAAATGTTGTTCTACAATCATAAGCCATATTACATTGTATTATGAATTACTTTATATAATATTTACGAACGGAAAATATGTCCAGGGTAGCCAAATGGACATGGCATCTGCCCGGTAAGCTGAACATTGTAGGTTCGATTCCCATTCCTGGACATTTTATTTTTCCGTTTATCATTACTCTTCACAATTCATCCTTTCATACTTAATCTCTAAGGTTAGAAATAATCGTTATTTCTCCTTAAAATAAATTTAGATTTTTCATTCAAAAGAAATACATGCAGGATAATTTTCAAATGTCGTTCTACAATTATAAGCCGCATTATATTGTATTATGAATTACTTTAATATAATAATGTTGGTGAAAAACATCAAGGAAGCTCACTGGACCATTTTACTAACTCTAACCCGGAGAAAAATGCTTATAAGCTGTTATGTAATTAGGTAATCCTATAAGCTTATGTCCATAGTTTACTTGAAAACCATTTCTAAGATTCCATCCTTCAGTGTAGCATATAAAAGCAGAAGGGTTAGTATACTAGGGAACTAGTTCTAAGGCTACCAAACATCAAATTGAATTTTATAATGCAATCCTAAAGCATATTTACAAAATTAAGAAGTTTAAATAAAAAATATTTCAGAAACAAAAAAAAAATAAGATTTTTTTATTCTTAAAAGGTAATTTTTTATTCAATTTTATAAAAATAAAAAAAAAATTCTTCATTTTTTCTTATGCCATTTTCTAATGGTTTCTTCAATTCTCAACTGATGGTCTGGTAATTGGTCTTTATTTCTGTTTATACAAGTTTCAACACAATCAAGATATATTTTTTGCATTTGTGGTAGTTCTACACTATCACCCGTTTCAAAATTTTTACTGCATTCTGTTCGACATTCCTTCAAATTTGAAAAAAGTTGTTTTATTTCATTATGAACATAAGTTTGTACTTTATCTGATGTTTTTGAACATCGTGCTAAACATTCTTTATATTCCTCAATTGAAGTTGTTTTATCCTCACAACATTTTGCTGAACACAAATGTAAATCTCTTTGAATTGGTCTCAAAGTGTTTCGATCTAAATCACTAAACATCTTATGATAGGCTTCATTATACTCCCCTTGAGCTTTATTAGTAACAGACATCTCGAACTAATATTATTTTTTAAATTTATAAAAATAATAATTTTAAAAATATGCTGCTGTACTCACTATATATATTTGTAAGAAATGTCCCTCAAATATTTCTGATATAGGACTCTTAAAATAACAAATCTTTAAAAAATAACTAAAAATTATTGTGGTTAAAAATGAATAATATTTTACATCATTGATAAATGAATTTTTTTAAAATCTTTTATTGAATGAAAAAAAAAACTATTCTTATCTTTCATATAATAAAAAATTTAATTTATTAATTCTTAACTTTTTTCAAAGTTAAACAAATTTAAGCCATTATAACAAATTTTCAAAAATGTTATAATTAAATGAAATTTTGAAAATTTTAATTGATACACACTCTCTTGCTAGAATATTAACCGTTCTAGGAACGCGTCTAGAATGACAGTTCTAAGCCTTATTAAAATGCTACTTGATGTAGTTAAAAACAAAGCAAGTGTGAAACTATTTGTTTCACTAATAGATGTTTGACTCTTAACTAATGAAAATTAATGGGAAAAACTGATTATCACACACACACACACACAAGATATAGTGATTCATATAGTTCTGTTATCTATTCTATCAATTTATATGATGACATCAACCATCTTACATTTTTATTTGAATCATATGAAACTTTTTTTATATTGTCAGTGAATACCTAATTGATTTCTAAATTATCACTGATTAAATAAATTAATCTGCCCATTAATTTAATTAGCCCCACTGTTGTTTATTATTGTTGATTATTAGTATGATAATTAATTTTCATCTAATCTGTATAACTGTACTATATTATTGAGAGAGATAAATAAACATTTTGTTTATCTTAATTAAATTACTTCTCGTCATCACTATCTGACAATATTAATTTGACTATTTAAGCATTTTAAAATGCTCACTCGTGATGAGAATAAAATTATTCAGAACATTTTTTATTGGGTCATATTTTAAGTAATAGAATCATGACCTATTTGATAAAAATATGTATACTTATCTAATGTGGATCAAGATTATTTGATAGGCTTGATGTTATATTTTCTATTGAGAAATAACAATATCCAAACAATTTTTGTACTTACATTCTCTGATGAATATTTTTTTTTATACACACACAAATATTTATTATCAATTACAAGCAATGATTTACACTTACAGAGAATATTGTTCCTACCATCTTAAGTTAACAATTAAAAAAAAAAGCGGTCTGAAGAAGGCAACCTCATTATCAAAATCTTTCCAACAGTCGCCTCCTTACTTTTTCTTTGTTCTCACGACGCTAATTTTCTTCAGGTGTTTCTCCATTTGGTTTCGGAATAGGTCCTTATGAAGATATTCGCTCCGAGCCTGCGACAGTTTATGTAGAAGATAGATGTCTTTTGATTTTTATGGCAGCCTCTCAAGAAGTGGTATTTTATATTTAAATGTCTGCAGCAACTGCTTGTTTGGGACTATAGATCCAGTGGTTAATGATTGACTGTATACATATTGGTTGGTTTTTTTAATGAAACTCTATTCCTCCAACTCTTGTAATAGGTTTATTATTCAATTTATTTGCCCACTCCACTATGGAAGCGGATTTGACAGCAGCTTTAACAAGCAGCTATCAATTCCGCTTCCATAGGGGAGTGGACTAAGAGTGTCTGTTTGCTACTTTTCCAATCTATAGCCGCTTCCCCTAGTTTCAACACATATCCTCTGTATCGTGGGAGATTGACCAGCTGCCATTGTGTAGGTCTTAAGGTTTTCGGTCTTCTCTCTTCCAAATTTCAGTCCGAGATCTGTTGTTCCTCTCAGGTATCTCATCATTCTCTTGATTGCTGTCCAGTAAATTTTCTTTGGTTGTCTTGAGTATTGGGAAATTTTCTGGTTATGTAAGCAATATCTGGTCTGGTATTAACAGCTAGAAACATTAACATTCCAAGAGTTTCTTGATAGGTATGCTGATTAAAGGTGTCATCATCATTATGATTTTAAAATAAAAATACAACCTTTCGCAATGAGTTTCTTTTATTATAATAAAAGAAACTCATTGCGAAAGGTTGTATTTTTATTTTAAAATTTGTAGCGCAATTTTTTCGTTTATCATTATGATTGTCTAAATGGATTTCTTTATAACACACTTGGTGTTAAAATTGGCTTTGTTTTTCATTCTACATATTTCTGCAATATTTGTTGTACATAGTGACCTTGCTGTGATGAAATTCCCTCCTTTTCCTGTATAATTTTGATCCCCAAGAACTTGCCTTTATCAGTTACATATGTTTTTTTCCAGGTTGTCTTTCAGTTATTGATGAAGGTAGTTGTGGTATAATCAGAATCATAGTTAGTAGAAAATCATCAACATATATCCCTATGTATAAAAGTATTTGTCATAATTTTTCCGTTTGAATACACAAGGAACAGATATAAGCTTTTTGACTCCAATGTCATGAAGTACTTGACTAAATTTTTCATACTATGATCTTCCAGATTGTGAGGTGAACAATAAATAATTTTGCAGAGTCTGCAAGCTTTATTTTTGTCGGAAATTAATCCAGCAGGCTGCTACATGAATATTATGTCCTCAATGTTTCCTTTCATATATGCTGCTTTCACATCAAAAATTTTGATAACGATTCCTTTATTGCTGCCAAGAACAAAATAGTCATGAGGGTGGCTATTTTAATTAAGGGACTAAAACTTTCCAGGAATTTGGTTGTATCCCATCACAATAAGCCTAGCTTTATGAAATTTGTTTTTGTTTAATTGATCTTCAGACAGTTTGAACACCCATTTAGTTTTTACAACTATAGCGTTTTTAGGTCTAGGTACCAGTTCCCATACTTGATGGTTTTGTGTTTCCTCAAGCATTTCTTTCTCCCAACGTTTCTTGTCGTCATCTTAAGCTATGTCTCCATCATATTCTTTCTTTGTCAACAGAATGTAGTCACCAAATCGTTGAGATATTGTTGTTCTTTGTTGTCTGATTTGTTGGAATGACAATTAAAATATTCAGAGAAAAAAGAAAGAATGACAGATCAATCAAAGCCACAGCGGCGCTCTAAGCAACATATTTACATAAGTGAAAATGTACTGGGATCTCGCGCACTTCTGGTCTTAACTATCCTTTCATGGTTTCTCAGGATGCCTGAATGACCAATTTTTTTGGTCGTTGAGGTACAGCTTGCACCACGCTGACGAGGGCCAACAGCACAAACGCATAATTTGTTAGCTTTTTTTATTAATCAAGAATAGGTATTTGGCCGATTATGGAATAATTAAAAATCAACAAACAGTTGATATTTATTCCGATAGATGGCACAAGCCATCAGTAAGTTTTAGTTTCACAGTAAGGAAAGGCCTTTTTCTTAATATTTTAATAAATTTTATTCTTAGTGTTATTTTTGCTTTGATAGCTATGCTAACATTTTGCTTTATAGTCTGCATTAAATAAATAACTTTTCCTTGATTGAGTCTTCAACTAGATTGATTCACCTAATTTAGTTGGATTGCTTGTTATCACATCTGTTGGCGTGATTTCAGTGTTCACTTCTGATAAAACATGATTGTCCAGTTGTTCATTCTCCTGGGTATAGAAATGTGTGCCATTGTCAGCATTGATGTCATTTTGATTATTTTTGGAATAATAGGTTTTTCTGCAATTCTATACTTTAGACCTCTTTGAATATGATTGCTTGGAAATACCTGAGATTCCAAAAATAATCAGTTCTGTTGAATTTTTTTTCTATAAAAATCTCATAACCACCAAGATAAAAACACCTTAAAATGTACAGTGGCATCCATATTCAGGAAACCTATCAATCTACCATTAAGCATCTGTTCAGGCATCTCATCCTTGAAAAAATTAAAGAACAGAAACTGACTGTTACTTCCATGAAGTGCCAACCAATTGGATAGCCAACCAATGACAGAAGCTCTTTTTACCCATCATGGATACTTATGGACTATTTGATCTATAAATTTAATCTCCATGACCTTGTATAATTATATACAATTGGATAATAAAAAATGATAAAAAGTCAATAGTCATTTGCAACTCCGATATAGGAATGAAATGATCATGGAACGCACTGCCTATCAATCTAAAATTCTTGAAATTTTGCAAGATGAATCAACCTTCATTCCCATAGCTGAGAGTTACCCAATATTTGATATTTTATGTAACTATATATTATTATATAAAAGTTAAGACTTTAACCACACAAATTAACACCCATTGCGCCCTCACTGTTTCTCTCTCTGCATACCCATTAACAGACACAACCCCTAGTCTATCCCTAGTCAACAGATGTAAATATATTGTCGCGGAGATAAATAAAGCAAGGGTAAGTTTGGGGCTAATTAATTTATTATAAGGGGTATTTATAGGAAGAGAGAGAGAGAGTACCACTTACCCTCAGTTAGAACTAATCCTGAATGAACGGCGTTAGCCACCGTCCCGTTTTCCTTATTTACAGATCAGCTTCCCAGAAGCCCCCACACCTGTGGTCCCCCCCCCCCCCCCCCCCCCCCCCCGGTTCCAGGGATGATTGACAGTTGTCCCATCTGGATGGAGCTACTTGACAATAATATTCCATTTTAACTGTGCTAGCAGTTAACATTTTGTAACATAGCATTTATTAATTTTATTTATGTGACATAGTATTTATTAATTTTATTTATGTGACATAGTATTTATTAATTTTATTTATGTGACATAGTATTTCTTAATTTTATTATTTTTTATTTAACAGAGTGGTCATAGTATTTCTTAATTTTATTATTTTTTATTTAACAGAGTGGTCATTTTTATGTTTTATATCTGGAGACTCTGTAAATTTCCCTCGTGGCTTATCTTTTGTTTACCTTTGATAGCTTGTCCTTCCCTGAAATAAATTTTGTTTCCTCCTGAAGTTTTTTGTCTTCCCTAATTTTCCACGTGGCAATATTGATGAGACAGGGTGGGGATGTAATAACTTGTTAACACACAACAATATCAAGATTTCTAAAAAAAAAAAGTATGGCATTAACACCTTCAGCAATAGTCCCAACCTATCCATTGGTCTCAGACACCCAATAACTAAACCCAACACACCACTTAACAAATCCTGCGTGATCTACTTGGTCTCTTGTAAGCAATACTACATACATGGGAGAGATCAGTAGATCTATATATCTGAACACTGCAGAAACAGAGATTCCCAGTCATTATTATTTCAGCATACTTCTATACAACTGGATATTCTTTCATTTAAACAATACTAAAACTCACTATGGGCAGGCATTTTCCAATCCTGCACCAAAGATTGTGTTAGAAGCAATTGTATCCAACAAACTTCACAGTAATAACAGAAAGATAGAATTGCCAGATACATATATAACCAATTATTGTATTATTACCGGCCATCTATTTGAATTCATCTATTTTACATTTGTTTCCTTTCTTCCATACTATATGATTGTATTTGCATACATTTATATATTTGTACTACTTTTTTTTCAATCATTTCACACTTTGTATAATAAGGTTTAGTAATATAGCACATAAAAAAAATGTAGAATTATGTAAAAAATTGTCATGAAAGTTTTTTTTTTTTTTGCTTATCCCTAGTACATGTGCTACAGGCCATGATAATCATGGTGGGTAGAAGTAAGCACCTTTTATAACATTTCATATATCACCACTTGTGTCACTCTGTACCCATAGAAGGGTGTCTTGCCCAAAAGCTAGTACGATTTCTTTCTCATGTAAAGAAGCTTTTCTCCCTGACCTGTGTTTCTTCAATAGCGAAGAGGGAGATTATCGTTGTCTCAACTCCTTCATCAATTCTTTTGTTCAAATTTTCATCTTCAAAAGTGGGGGGTCGGTGGAAGGCTGGTTAAACCGTTTGGTTTACGACCACTACGACCCGGGTTCGATCCCCGCATTGGACACTTTTTTCTGTTTAAAGAAAAAAAAATGCTCCAATGGCCCCCCGATTCTTGCAAAAGTCCAACCCCACCAGCGAGTGCAAGTAACCAAACGGGGCTCTGGCACATTTGTAAGTGCAAAGTCGAACTGCTTTCACATGTGTAGACATGTGGTGCGCTTACAGTAAAAAAAAAAGCAGTCGCTAACTACCCACCATGATTATCATGGCCTGTACCACGTGTACTAGGGATAAGCAAAAAAAAAATCTTCAAAAGTTTTGATGGAAAATAGTGAAGTAACCTTTGAACCATCCATGTATATATGATCTAACTTCACCCATGTTATGCTCGAGTGAATGTTTTGTTGAAATAATCTTGTATAAACAAGATTTATCTGATTTGATCAAACCAGATCAAATCTGATGCAACAAAATATTATGATTTTCTGACTGAAAAAAAAAAAATATATATATATATATATATTTTTGCTTATCCCTAGTACACGTGGTACAGGCCATGATAATCATGGTGGGTAGTTAGCGACTGCTTTTACTGTAAGTGCACCACATGTCTACACATGTGAAAAGCAGTTAGACTTTGCACTTACTAATGCCAGAGCCCCGTTTGGTTACTTGCACTCGCTGGTGGGGTTGGACTTTTGCAAGAATCGGGGGCCATTGGAGCATTTTTTTTATATATTTTTTTAAACATAAAAAGTGTCCAATGCGGGGATCGAACCCGGGTCGTAGTGGTCGAAAACCAAACGGTTTAACCAGCCTTCCACCGACCCCCGAAAAATAGATGAATTAGTTAAGTACTTAGTTAATTTGAAATTTCCTTGGTTGGAAATGTGACAAAAACTTTCTTAATTCTGTAAAAATTTCAGCCAGATTAGTATTAGGTAACGTATAAGAAGCAATGATAAGGCACAATTTGGATTATAGATTATAAATACAAGGTAATAAGACCAAATCCAAATAAATAAATTGTGTGTCACAATTTGGATTATAGATTATATACAAGTATCAGAGTCATCAAGCAACAATTCTTAATCAATTCTGTCACCGTTTGCTTTTTTGAATGGAATAAATACCCAAATATGGCCATTTCTTATAAGCATCGGTAGTTCAATGGCGAGAATGCTCGCCTGCCATGCGGGGCCCGGGTTCGATTCCCGACCGATGCTTTTTTTTTTTTACAATTTTTAAAACTCATTTATTTAAACTATATTAATTTTAAAACAACTAAATGGATTGCAAAAAAATAATTAAATCAAATACCTAAACACTAATATAATACAATTTTTGCCATTACACACTTTTTTTCCTGTAGTTTATGTGTTTCTTCTGTATTGCTATTCTATGGCACTTCTACTATTTATTATTGATGTACTTTCAGTATGAAGGATACTTCACTCGGGGGATTTCTCTCTCGGGTGAAGTCGGGTCATTCTTCTATTACCTTGTGTATAAGAAGCAAATATATATACATTGACTTATATAAAAGCATAGGGACCTCTCCAGTCAAAATAAACATCAAAACTAGACTGCATCTATCTTATTTTGACGGGAGAGGAGCCCTATGCTTCTATAGATCAATTTCCTCCCACAAAATTTCCATCTATATTGATATATATATAGTGTAAAAACTATATAATAAAAATATAACAGTGATTCTACATTTAAAACTTAAGGAGCAAACTGATAAGAATGATAAATCATATAAAGTAGATTTGGTTAGATTAGCAAGCTAAATCTAAATTAATTATAAAAATAAATAGTTGTATTGTTTTATAGTTAAGTATTCTATTAGAATTATCTTAATTATTTTGATTATTTAAATTCAAATTATAAAATTAGTAAATTGTTATTATTTAGTATAGATAGAGAGAAAAAAAAATCCTTTACTTCTAAAACATCATCTAGTTAATTATATATTTATAATTAATAACAATAAAATTTAACAAAGTTACGTCTTTTGCATCGGCTTTTACACGTCATTTAGACATACTCTAATCCTATATATAGAATAATCGAAGTGAGAATATATATAATAGTTAGAAAAAAGAGAGAAAGACAGAACCATGTACTTTTGATCAAACTAATAATAACAAGACAAAAAGTTTTGTAAAGAAGGTAGTTAAGATTGTTAGTATATATATATATATTTTTATAATTTTATATTTTATCGTTTTTTTTTTTTTTTAAATGATTTTTTAAATTTTTTTATTTTAAAATATGAATATAAATAGTTGTATTTAGTAATATATCTATATTATGAATTAACTTTTGTTATAAGTTTGGTTATTATGTTTTGAAACCCTAATGGTAGACCAGACATATACAAAAAAATTTAAATTGGAGTAATTATTGAAAAAAGAGGTCTGCTGAACCGGGCATTCTCAAATAGAAGTCCAGCGGCGTTTCATCCCTTCTCTATTACGTCATAGACCTCTTTTCAACCGGATTTTATGTGTTAATATAAAGTTACTTCAGTGAAACATTTATATGAACAGATATAACAGATATAAGTGTTACCAAATTCTTATTGTGAACCTACCTTGACCGCGCCGCCTTCAACTGTAAACATCTATTTCTGAATGACACATGTTGTGGGGGGTGGGGGACAAAATTAGACCGTCCATACTGAAGTTTTAGAACAACAAGATATTCAAAGAAGAAAGAGAAGATAGCTAAGGGAAGAAATCCAAACTTTATAATCTTTACATCCAGTTATATTAAAATAACTGATTCAACACTTAATCATCTTTCAATATTCCTTTAAAAAGGCAAACTATTAGAGTTTAATAAAGCTATTAATTGTGTAAATTCACTTTTATTTAATTTACATTTTCCTCCCCAGAATTTGGAGATTAAACAAAATGAATTCTATACAATATTACTTTAAAAATCTTGTGAAAAAATCTTCAAATCAGCTATTTAATTTAAGTTTAACTAATTGTTAAAGATTATAAATTTGTAGTATTTATTATTGAGAGAAATTATAGAAAGTTGATTTAATAAATGGATACTTCCATTTATTTTTTTTTTAAGTATTTTATAATTGATATACTGTTGAAATATTTTACTTGTCTGATACTAAATTTGTTTTTAATAAATTCCATGTTTAAATTTTTAACATCTCTTCTATGAAATTTTCTAATATATTATTTATTCTATAAAATCTTAGAAACTGACCAAAATATATACCTTTACAACAATTTAATGAAATATTAGAATTCATATTACAGTATTTTATAATATTGAAATTATAATTACTTTTTTTATTATAAATTTTAATAGCATTATTTGTAAGGTCTATATTTAGGTCTAAAAAGTTAACTTTTTTTGTTTCTATAAATTTTTTCATTGTTCTTAAGTTTCAAGTATTTAGGATAAATTTTAGGTATTAAGTTTTTGAATTGTGGATTATTAAATATTATGATGTCATCTACATAACGGAACATTTGCCAGTTAACATTATTTTGTAGAAAGTATTCTCTTTCGTACCAGAATAATATTAAGTTTGCTAATAAAGGACTGGAAGAAGTTCCCATGGGAACGCCTTCTGATTGAATATATATTTTATTTTTAAATTCTATATAGTTAAAATTTAAAAATGTTTCCAGTAGAGTTTTTGCTGTTTTAAGATCTAATTTAATTGTTTTATATCTGTTATGAATAATTTTAATGTGGAAAGTTTTGTCATTAATGATTTCGTTAAATAAATTGGTTATTTTATTATTTAGATCTCTTAAATTTATTTTAGAATATAGGTCCTCAAAGTCAAATGTGTGTACTGTTTCCATGTTTGTCCAATTGTTCATTAAATAGTTAATGATTTTTTTATTTGAGTCGATAAATTTATAATTATATTTATTAGTTAATTTATTTATAATAAATTGTAGTGTTGAAGCTAATTGTATATCAATGTTTTTTATAACTGAATTTATACCAGATGCGATTGTTCTGAAAGAAATAGGTTTTTTGTGTAGTTTAGGAATTATATAGAACTTTGGTATGTTTGGATTTTTGTAATGATTATAAATTTTTAGTGAATTTTCAACGTTTTTGATGTCTTTTTTGATTTTTGTGGCTGTAGTTCTAGCAAAAGTGTATTTATGATTATTATCAATTTCCTTTTTTAGTATATCGTGGTATAAATTTTTACAAATTATAGATAAGTTATTGGAACATTTATCTATAGGAGTGATAATAAAGTCCTTCTGTAATTTAATTATATTTTCTTTAAAAGAAGGAATATCTGAATTAGGTTTTGTGTATTTAAGTGTATTATTATAATAATTTATAATTTCCTTTTTAATATTATGTTTCCATTCCAGAAAAGTAAATTCTGGAATACTGTATTTTATACTAGTTTTATTTATGAAAATATCTATATCTTTTAATATAGATTTAATTGTATTATTTTAATTGTGTTTAATTTGAGGTATATATTTATACCCTTTATTTAAAATATCCTGATATTCTGGATTTAAAAAAGAAAAATTGCTAGTTAATATATGACCAGAAAACTTATATCTATCGATATAGTTGTTGCAATTACATTTAATTTTTTTAAAATTTGCCAAATTATTAATAAATTGGTTATAATTGCAAACTAAATTACCTATATTTTTGTTGTATCTCCAGATTGTTTTGAAATTTAAATTTTTTATAGGGAAAAGATTATTAATGTTTTGGTTATTAAAAATATCATTAAACTTAATATGATTAAATAAATTGTTATTAAATTTAATGATAATATTAATGTTATTAGTAGATTGTTTAATTTTTCTGTATTTAAAGATGTCGTGTGTGATATCTATTAATCTGTTAGTCAGATTATGAATTTTAATATATTCTATAAGTTTGATAAATTTATTATTATTTAGTTTAAATAATGTTTTAATAAATTTATCGACGAAGTTGTTAGTGTACATTTGTTTTGGGTCCAGTAATTCTTCAAATTCAATGTAACATAATTTATTGGTAGTTTTACCTCTAGTTTTATTAGGTTTAGTTTTAAATTCATTTTTTTTTTGTATTTGCAGCTGATTTCATAAGTTGAAATTTCTTCTGTTTGTGGTTTGTATGTGTAGTTTAATTTGTCATTAAGTCCATTAGGGAATAATGTG
Organism: Cordylochernes scorpioides; assembly: GCA_030710605.1. Classification (NCBI taxonomy): domain Eukaryota; kingdom Metazoa; phylum Arthropoda; class Arachnida; order Pseudoscorpiones; family Chernetidae; genus Cordylochernes; species Cordylochernes scorpioides. The sequence goes on from CP092879.1 coordinate 54,326,963, forward strand.
TTGTGTTTATAAATGTAGTTGTTTTCTAATAATAGTCGTTGTTTTTTGTTTTGACATATGTCTAGTATTTCTATTTTAAAATAATTGATTGTGTTCTTTCATATATATATTACCAATTGATTTTTTAGCGTGGTTTCTATGTAGGTTTATTCGTATATTTAATGGATTACACGTTTGTCCTATATATGATAATTGACAAATTTGGCATGTTAATTTATAAATAGTATTTACTAATTTACAACTAGTCGTTTGAAAAGTGTCATGGTTCTTAAGAGAGGGACAAGTTTGACAATTCTTTCTTAGGCAATTCTTAGCGAGTTTAAATTAACATAAAAGAGGTGCTAACCCTAATATGCTGGTAGTTTTTTTTAGTTTTTTAGTTTGTTATTCTATTGAAAAAAAAATTTTTTTTTTAAATATATTTATCTTAATTGTTTTTGTTTTAATGTCCATCTATACAGAGAGCAAAACAACAACTGACTCACCCGTGCAGCCAAGGTCACGCTCCGCTGCGTCACGTGGGAAAACATAGGTAGATGTTTTCTTACATGTTCTCAGCACATCCCCCTTTTGACTTGAAATATATATATACATTACAAACTTTAAATGCATAATATAATTAATAATGAAGGCGATCCACAGGTTTAACAATTCGTCCACTCCGGGTTCTTATCTGGCCGTCTTCTGAGTCGTTAGAGGGATAATCCACAACTGGGGTCTTTTCATTTTCAACCAGTTCCTCCCCCGAAAAGGTCGGCGTCGATGGGTCGGCTGGATATTGCACTGCATATCCTTTTCGTAGATGGAACCTGTTTCGACGTAAAGTCCCAACTGGAGTATCAACCATATACGACCTTGGTGTCGATGCTTTCTTCTTTACAATCCCCCAGGTTCGCATATCTGTAATCCAAACCGTGTCACCTTTGGATAGCTCCTCCATGTCCGTAGCTCCGCAGCGTCGATCATATCTGGATTTCATATCCTTTCTCCTTCTCCCCTCCTTTCTTTTCAGGGTCTGAGAGTCCACCAACCTTGGATTAAGATTCTCTGGTGCAATTGGCAAGGTCGTTCGGAGTTTACGTCCCATGAGAAGCTCAGCAGGGCTGTAACCGTTCTCCAAAGGGGTCGTTCGATACTCCAGGAGTCCAAGCGATGGGTCTTGATTTTTCTTGAGGATCAACTTAGCAATTTTCACACCTGCTTCTGCCATCCCATTGCTCTGCGGGAATCGAGGACTTGAAGTGACATGTGTGAATCCGTACTGCCTTGCGAAATTTGCAAATTCACGAGCAGCTCCAAATTGCGTCCCATTATCGCTTACAACAGTTTCTGGTATTCCATGTCGGGCAAATATGGATTTGCAACTACGCACCACCACATTGGCTGTGAGCCGATCCAGCTGAACCACTTCAGGAAATCGAGAATAATAGTCAATGACGACTAGATACCACTTATTCTCGAACTTGAACAAATCCATTCCAATCTTTTGCCACGGTCGTGTAGGAAAGTTGGTTGGTATCAAAGGTTCATGTTTTGAGACGGCTTCCTGGATACAAACACTGCACTTTCTGACTGTATCCGCGATCTCTTCCGAAATTCCAGGCCACCATACCGTCTCACGTGCGCGAAGTCTTGTTTTTGTAATCCCGAAGTGCCCAGCGTGCAACTTATCTAGGATCTCCAGTTTCATACTTGCTGGAATAACAAGACGACAGCTACGCATCAGTAGTCCATTTTGAACGCCGAGTTCATCCTTGACATGCCAATAAGAGAGCAGAGCCTGTGACATCTTCTTCTTATCTGGCCAGCCTTGCTCAAGGTAGTTGACTACTGCTTTCAGGGTCGTATCTTCTTGTTGAGCTTCAAAAATTTTCGTCAACATCTCGTCTTTGTCGGTTATACTCGAGAGAACTGCATTTATATGCGCTGAGGTTGGCCGTTCGTCTTCACCTCCCTCGATTGTAAGAAGTGGTTGTCTGGATAATGCATAGGCGTCGAGCAGCTCCTTTCCAGGGATATGCATTATTTCGAATCCAAACCTCATCATACGCATTCGAAAACGTTGCAGTCTTGGGGTCAGCGAACTCAATTCTTTCGTCGAAAATAGAGGAATGAGAGGCTTATGGTCGGTCTCAATTCGGAAACGCTTTCCAAGCAGGAAATCTTGAAAACGTTCGCAAGCCCATGTAATTGCGAGAGCCTCTTTCTCGATCTGAGCATATCGTTTTTCGGTAGGTGTCATAGTTCTAGAAGAATAAGCAACAGGTCGCCAGATTCCATTCTTACCTTCTTGCTTCAGTACCGCTCCCAAGCCATATGAAGATGCGTCGGATGACACCATAGTTGGTTTCCTGACGTCGTATGCTGCCAAGATGGGTTGAGTCGTGAGCAATTCTTTCAACTTTCGGAATGCTCGCTCCTGGCTGCAATCCCAAACGAAGTCTTGACCTTTCACCAACAACTGGTTCAGTGGAGCCACGATTTCAGATAAATTTTCCACAAAGCGTCCCAGATGGTTCACCATGCCAAGAAATCTTCTTACGCCATGAACATCTGTCGGAGCAGGCATCCTCGCCACTGCTTCGATTTTCGCTGGATCTGGTCGAATACCGTCTTCATCCAGTATGTGCCCAAGAAAATTAATTCTTGGCACGCCGAAGACACACTTGGCCTTGTTTAGTGTAACTTTCGCCTCTTTCAGTTTTCGGAGCACTAAACGAAGAATTCGATCGTGAGTCTTGGAGTCGGAGGCAAATATCAGGATATCGTCCAGGTAACACATTACACCGTCCATGCCTTGCAAGATTATTGACATAACTCTCTGAAAATACTCTGGGGCGAGTGAGATTCCAAATGGCATTCTGCAGTATTTATATCTCCCAAAAGGAGTGATGAAGGTCGTTAAATGCTGGCAGTCCGGGCTCAACGGAATCTGGTGAAAGCCACTGTTCGCGTCCAGTTTCGAAAAGAATCTTGCTTCCCCCAGTTGCCCCAGCATGTGCTCCACCACTGGCATGGGATGCACTTCGCGCTGTACATGTTCGTTCAGCCTTGAGAGATCCACACAGAGTCGTATGTCGCCATTCGGTTTACCAGCAATCACAGTCGGTGCACACCATTCAGTCGCAACGTTAACTTGTGCTATGATTCCCGCCTTCTCGAGCTCTTCCAATCTTGTTTTGAGCTTTTCCATCAAAGGTATTGGTACCCGTCGAGGAGTATGCACAGCATATGGTTTTGCTCCAGGTTTCAATTTGATTTCGTAAGGGTTTCCGATCTGTCCGAGTCCTTCAAATACTTCAGGGAATTCCTTGATCGGGTTAATTCTCGTCACAACCACTTCAATTCGCCTCGCCAGGTTCAAGAGCTCACATGCCCGGCGACTCAGAAGAGGTTCACTCAAACGACGAATGACATAAATCTTCTCCTTGATTTCATAATTGCCATTTCGCAGCGTTGATATAAACATACCCACAGTCTGAAGTTCGGAAAATTCAGCAGCTCTAAGGTTGATATCACTTTCCACCAGTCGTTGCTGTCCCATTATCTTCTTGAAGAGACAGAGAGGAACACATGTAACATCCGCCTGGGAGTCGAGCTTGAACTTCACCCGTTTCCCGTTCACTTGGATTTCTGCTGTCCATCGCCTCCTGCACTCGCCTTCATCATCATCGAGATTAGATGAATCCTCCACAGCTGAGACCTCCAGGAGAAAACCAATTTCTTCATCAAGTTCAGAAACAGCTTTGACTTCCGCAGTCTTCGCCTGCTTATCTGGGCAGCAATTTGCAAAATGGCCAGTTTTTGAACATAGGTTACATCTTTGTCCTTCAGCACGGCAAGCCTGTCCTTCCCTGTGGGTGAAACCTCCGCATTTTGGACATCGTGATCTTGTTTTGGCTGACTTCTCCTTCTTCCTCGAAGGCTGCTGTTGTTGTTTCGGTGAATGTTTCTTCGAGTTGAACTTCACCTGATTGACCTTTTGGCTTGTTGAGGGACGCTGCAGGTCGACTTGCTGCTGTCGAACGGCCTCCTGCTGTCGAACCATTTTCACCGCCTTTTCCAAAGTCAGTTCGCTGTCCAACTGCATTCTTTCAGACAAAGCTTTGTCCCTCACTCCAACCACTATTCGGTCACGGATCAACTGCTCATGAAGACCCTCAAATTCGCAACTATCAGCCAATTTGTACAATGAAGTGATGAATTCGTCCACTGGCTCCCGATCCTCTTGGATTCTTGAATTAAATTTCGCACGTTCGTAGATAATATTCTTTCTGACACAGAAGTGGCTGTCGAACGCCTTGAGGACGGAATCAATTTTCGTTGCCTCTTCCTCCTTTTCGAACTTGAAGGTCCTGAATATATCATCCGCGCGGTCACCCATCAAGTACATGAACAAATCGATCTTGTCCGCCTCCTCTTTCTTCTTCATTCCACTGACCACGAGGTATCGTTCGAATCTCTTCCTCCATTTGGGCCATTCGTTGGGAGTCGAGAAGTCGAAAGTTTCTGGAGGTTGAATCTGAGCCATGTTGAATTATCTTCCAAAGTACGCAAAAATCGATATTTTGCGATATACGGGTTCGTATTTTATCCAGTTATCGCTGCCACCATGTTTTAATGTCCATCTATACAGAGAGCAAAACAACAACTGACTCACCCGTGCAGCCAAGGTCACGCTCCGCTGCGTCACGTGGGAAAACATAGGTAGATGTTTTCTTACATGTTCTCAGCACAGTTTTTGTGGTTATTAAATTTGTAATAAAATGAATAATTAATCTATAAAAATATAGATATTACTGTTTGTTATCTGTTATATTTTTAAGAATAACTAATAAAAAACATCTTTAAACTATCTAAACACTGAAAAAAACAAAAGTTCTGAAGTTATTTTTTCTAAAATTACTTTTATAATTTACTTTTTCATAATCAAACAATAAAAGATAATTATAATATGTATGAAGTTTTATTTATATTAGAATATCTAGAATATCTAATATTAAAAAGGAAATTATAAATTATTATAATAATACACTTAAATACACAAAACCTAATTCAGATATTCCTTCTTTTAAAGAAAATATAATTAAATTACAGAAGGACTTTATTATCACTCCTATAGATAAATGTTCCAATAACTTATCTATAATTTGTAAAAATTTATACCACGATATACTAAAAAAGGAAATTGATAATAATCATAAATACACTTTTGCTAGAACTACAGCCACAAAAATCAAAAAAAGACATCAAAAACGTTGAAAATTCACTAAAAATTTATAATCATTACAAAAATCCAAACATACCAAAGTTCTATATAATTCCTAAACTACACAAAAAACCTATTTCTTTCAGAACAATCGCATCTGGTATAAATTCAGTTATAAAAAACATTGATATACAATTAGCTTCAACACTACAATTTATTATAAATAAATTAACTAATAAATATAATTATAAATTTATCGACTCAAATAAAAAAATCATTAACTATTTAATGAACAATTGGACAAACATGGAAACAGTACACACATTTGACTTTGAGGACCTATATTCTAAAATAAATTTAAGAGATCTAAATAATAAAATAACCAATTTATTTAACGAAATCATTAATGACAAAACTTTCCACATTAAAATTATTCATAACAGATATAAAACAATTAAATTAGATCTTAAAACAGCAAAAACTCTACTGGAAACATTTTTAAATTTTAACTATATAGAATTTAAAAATAAAATATATATTCAATCAGAAGGCGTTCCCATGGGAACTTCTTCCAGTCCTTTATTAGCAAACTTAATATTATTCTGGTACGAAAGAGAATACTTTCTACAAAATAATGTTAACTGGCAAATGTTCCGTTATGTAGATGACATCATAATATTTAATAATCCACAGTTCAAAAACTTAATACCTAAAATTTATCCTAAATACTTGAAACTTAAGAACAATGAAAAAATTTATAGAAACAAAAAAGTTAACTTTTTAGACCTAAATATAGACCTTACAAATAATGCTATTAAAATTTATAATAAAAAAAAGTAATTATAATTTCAATATTATAAAATACTGTAATATGAATTCTAATATTTCATTAAATTGTTGTAAAGGTATATATTTTGGTCAGTTTCTAAGATTTTATAGAATAAATAATATATTAGAAAATTTCATAGAAGAGATGTTAAAAATTTAAACATGGAATTTATTAAAAACAAATTTAGTATCAGACAAGTAAAATATTTCAACAGTATATCAATTATAAAATACTTAAAAAAAAATAAATGGAAGTATCCATTTATTAAATCAACTTTCTATAATTTATCTCAATAATAAATACTACAAATTTATAATCTTTAACAATTAGTTAAACTTAAATTAAATAGCTGATTTGAAGATTTTTTCACAAGATTTTTAAAGTAATATTGTATAGAATTCATTTTGTTTAATCTCCAAATTCTGGGGAGGAAAATGTAAATTAAATAAAAGTGAATTTACACAATTAATAGCTTTATTAAACTCTAATAGTTTGCCTTTTTAAAGGAATATTGAAAGATGATTAAGTGTTGAATCAGTTATTTTAATATAACTGGATGTAAAGATTATAAAGTTTGGATTTCTTCCCTTAGCTATCTTCTCTTTCTTCTTTGAATATCTTGTTGTTCTAAAACTTCAGTATGGACGGTCTAATTTTGTCCCCCACCCCCCACAACATGTGTCATCCAGAAATAGATGTTTACAGTTGAAGGCGGCGCGGTCAAGGTAGGTTCACAATAAGAATTTGGTAACACTTATATCTGTTCATATAAATGTTTCACTGAAGTAACTTTATATTAACACATAAAATCCGGTTGAAAAGAGGTCTATGACGTAATAGAGAAGGGATGAAACGCCGCTGGACTTCTATTTGAGAATTCCCGGTTCAGCAGACCTCTTTTTTCAATAATTACTCCAATTTAAATTTTTTTGTATATGTCTGGTCTACCATTAGGGTTTCAAAACATAATAACCAAACTTATAACAAAAGTTAATTCATAATATAGATATATTACTAAATACAACTATTTATATTCATATTTTAAAATAAAAAAAATTAAAAAATCATAAAAAAAAAAAAACGATAAAGTATAAAATTATAAAAATATATATATATATACTAACAATCTTAACTACCTTCTTTACAAAACTTTTTGTCTTGTTATTATTAGTTTGATCAAAAGTACATGGTTCTGTCTTTCTCTCTTTTTTCTAACTATTATATATATTCTCACTTCGATTATTCTATATATAGGATTAGAGTATGTCTAAATGACGTGTAAAAGCCGTTTGTTAAATTTTATTGTTATTAATTATAAATATATAATTAACTAGATAATGTTTTAGAAGTAAAGGATTTTTTTTTTCTCTCTATCTATACTAAATAATAACAATTTACTAATTTTATAATTTGAATTTAAATAATCAAAATAATTAAGATAATTTTAATAGAATACTTAACTATAAAACAATACAACTATTTATTTTTATATATATATATATATATATATTAGATAATAAAAAGGCATATAGTGGATTGAATAAAAGATTTATTTTCCAATATATGCCTTTTTATTATCTAATGATTCAAGAATGGATTGCTCTATTTTCAGAATAAAATATATAGATATACAGTTAAACCTGTCTATAGCGCCCCCTCTTGGGACTCACCAAAATAGAGTGCTATAGAGAGGGGGTGCTATAGACAGGTCACTTTTAATGTAAATCGCATTGTACTACGTATTTAAAATCGGGCGCTATACAGGTTTAACTATATATAGATAAATATATTTGAATTTATTTACAAAAATAATGTTGCATTAAAAAAGGATGTTATTTGGCCAGAACTTATATTCAATATTAAAGGATATTTCAAAACATTATGTGGGTATTGAAAAAAAAAAAAGCGGGAACAGTCAAACAATTAGGAGGGAATTCCTCAACACACAGTATACAAGATAAACACAAGGTAATAAGACCAAGTACAAATAAATTTATTCATTTGGATTTGGTCTTATTACCTTGTATTTATAATCTACTAGCAGAATGACCCGGGCAACGACCGTGTTTTACCCAATTGAATGTTTTGATTCAAATACTATTTGTTACAATTATAAATTGGCGCCTTAAATAAATGCATATATTAGTTAATAACTATAGCCTATGTGCTTTATCTGTCTATGTTACTGGGAAAAAGAAAGAGAGGATTCCATTTGGTTATTAACTAATACAGTAATCCCTCGTTATCACGAACTCGGATTATACGAACTCTCGGTTTGCGCGAACCGTTTCTTTTCGTTTATACATTTATTCGGTTTATACGAATTCGGTATATATTCTTTTAAGACGAAAAGGGTATTTCGTTCCCCCGTTGAGTTCGTCTTAACGAGGGATTACTGTATATGCATTTATTTAAGGAGCGACCCGCTCCAACACAATAGTTACAAAAACGAAAATGCGAGTGGGGGGGCAAAGGTGGCGTGATCGTAGCTGACCAATAGGAGAGCGCCATTCCAAAAAAAAAAAAAAAGCAAACGGTGACAGAGATGAAAACTGATGACTGATTGTTGATTAGGAGATGAGGAATGACGCTCGTAACTGTATATAATCTATAATCCAAACTGTGCCTTATCAGTATACAAGATAGTATCATGTGTCCTAAGAGATTTTAAGTTTTATAATCAACAATTCAAACAATGGGAATTAAAAGTGGGTATCTATAACATACAACATTGGAGAAAATTTATCCATATCACCAAAACTCGACTTGATGGACAATAACTTTAGAATTAAGATGTATAAATTTCTGCTCTGAGAATCTGTATATCTTATTATATATATATATTATCTTAATAAAGCTTGCTGTTGTTTAATTAATATGTTGTATAAAAGTTATTGTTATAATTAGGTACTTATACTGAAACAGATATATTGATAATTAATAATTCAATGGAATATTTTTTCAATACAATAGATGTGAATCTCCTGTACATGAATTAAATAAGGTTTCTGAAGTTGAGTTTCTTTACATTTTTATTGTAATCTCAAGCTTTTGGGTATTACCCCCCTTGAGTACAACAATGGACAATAATGAAACTCCCCGTTAAATACTAACAGTCTAATGGTGTTTCCTCATTGTTGTACTCCTGTAGAAATACCCGAAAGCTTGAAATTGCAATAAATGTAAAGAAACTCATCTCCAGAAACCTGTCGGCATATTTAAATATATTTTGTTACTTTAAATTATATCTCTTATTCCTACTCCACCTTTGCCGGTCCCAAGCCTGGATCAAAAAGGAGGAGGGGGAGCAGTAACAAGCTTACTAAAAAACCTGGGTTCAGCTGGCCTGGCTGATAGTACCCTGAAGGGCTCCTAATCCAGGGATACAGGATGAGTCTGTACTCCATATTAGGAGCGGCTGCACATGGCGTCTGTTCCTCATGTCAGAGGTGGCCATTTCTTTTGGAGCTAAGTCGGCCTGCCACTGAGTAGTGTCCCAGTCTTAATGACAAAGGCATTCTACTTCACCCAGATATGAATGATTGAGTGGAGATAAGAAAGAAGAAGATATCTCTTATTGGTTTTTCATAAGTTGAATCCTCAAATGTTTCTTCCCATTCTTTCCTACATGACAAATATTTTATTAAGGAATGATTATATTATTGGGATTACAACAACCATCACCACAAGATTATCAAATAAAAATGTTTATTGCGGCATGTTGACTCAAGTTACAGGAAAGGAAGGATAAATCTAACCTAAGAGAAACTTTGTAAGAGGTGGGTGGAATAATACAAACTGGGAAAGAGGATGAAATGGGGGGGGGGAGGAGAAAAAGAGAAGTTGATGAAAAGGAAACAAATTTGAAAATAATCTTACTTATACTTTGATACAATAAATAATAAATATATATTTTATAATCACCAAAGTATATATATATATATAATGAATGACAATAATCAAATTTTTCAAAGTTTTTTTTTTAGAAAGAGAGAAAAAAAAGATAAAATCAATGATAAGTGTATGAGAAGGAAAAGAGAGAGAGGGGAAAAAAAAGGGACAAAAAAAATCACACAACTTTTACATATACAATACAAAAAAAAAAATGTAATATATATATTTTTTTCAAATTTTTTTTTATATATATCCATTTTCAAATTTATATAAAATCATACAATTTATTCTTTTTTTTTTTAACTAAGATGGTGGCGGGGGTTGAGATGTATTTTTTATTTTTTTTATAAGAAAGGGAGAAAAAGGGGGAGAGAAATCAATGCACTAAATAAAAAAAAACTAATAATAATAATATATAAATTAATTATGGGTTATCATGCTTTTTATATTGCGTATGATCTATTGCAATATACATATATATATTTACATTTAAAAAAAAAGGTTTGTGTGTGTGTGAATATATATAAATATGTAGACAAAATGTACATGTTTTAAAAAAAAATATATTTAAAAAAAGAAAAAAATGGGGCGTTCTATTTCAAAAATAAATAGAACTTTACCCCATCCATTTATATAAATAACGTTTATCACAATATCCTCTTGTGCCTGCCACATTGCCTAATGTAAATTATAAGATAAAAAAAAAAAAAAGAGGGGGGGGGGTATAGGAGGGGAGTATTTTGATGTCAATCCAAAACTAAAACTAGATAAAAACAAAACCAAAACCTATTAAGTAATAATACAGGTTTATTTTTAATGTGTGACCTTAAATGCAGAGAAATGATTAGGTTTTTATAAATGCAGATGCCATTTGAACATTAGAAAAGAGAGAAAGAGAACAGTGGCGAGGCAATGAGAACACATTATCATTTTGATAAGAGAAGAGCTTGAAAAAAAAAAATTTTTTTTTTGTCACAATTTTTTCTACTTCACAAGTTTCGCATGAAAAAAAAAAAAAGGTGTGATTGCTTTTTTTTTTTAATCAATCAACATTTTAGAATAAATACAATATGAAAATAGTTTTTTTACTTCTCTCCATTTTTTTTTTGCTTTTTTTTTTTACTATGGTTATTTTTTATCTTAAATGTGTAAGACACTTTTCGAAACTGCTGGGCGGTTTTTTTTTTTTTAAGGAATTATTTATCTTTCTTAAAGGTGGGGCAAAGGGGAGCTTTGAGAAAAGAGGGGGTTAATGAAGTAGAGGGAATCTGAGATACAGAGCGTGTATATGCAAAAAATGCATCACTTTTTTTTTACACATTACAAATTTGTGGCGCCACAACAAATGCACCCTAAAAAAAAAAAATTCTAAGCTCAACTGGCTGATTTTCAGCCGTTTCTGTTTACAATGTGATGTGAGAGGGGAAGATAAACAAGTGAATAGCTCTTGTGTCAAATTTGAAAAGAATAAGAAAAAAAAAATTTTTTTTACACTTTTTTTTTTCCAGGCAAGAATATTTTCTTCGATAAAACAACAAAAAAAAAAGATAAAATAAATAATACATTATATATATCAATATATATAAAAAAAGGCATATCCTAAACATGTTCATTGAATTTTTTCATTACATATATATAATCAATTAAAATATGAATATATATTTTTTTAAAAAGCACTATGAAGAAGATTACCAATTTTTTTTTTTTCATCTTCGAAAAAAAAAAAAAGGTATATATATTAAAAAATTTCTTTAGGTTTTTTTTCCTAGGAATTTTAAAATTGTTCACCAGCATTTATTATAGAGAAGGGGGAAAAAAAATTATGATTGTTCATTGAATTAAAAAAAAAGACAAAAAAAAAGTCTAGTTTTTACAATCACTGTTTATCATTAACAGCGATTGTATTAAAAGTACCTATAGCATTTATTCTGTACTTCTCACCTTACGTAACATCCATTCATCAATACCCTAAAGGTTTTGTTAAAAACAAAAATCGGATAAAAAGTTTAAAATTTGGTATACTGAGTTGCAGAATTCTATATTTAAAAGAGAAAGTGGAAACAAAATGGGAGATAGAGTCATCTAACAAAAAAATATCTGATGAATCAGTTTCCTAAGCAAAGAGGAGTACTTAAAGGATAAATTTTATTCTGTATGAGAGTTAAAAGATTTATTTCTTCCTTAAGAAAATTTAACTAAAAAACATGTGAATGATAGTAAAAAAGTCATATACCACAGTTAGTTCAGGATAGCTAGCACAACTCCCAGAAAGGAGTTGGTCATCTTATTATACAAAGCAAGTTTTTTTTTTTCCCTTGCAAATCTCAATATATAAAATTTCGTCACACCCTCATTATATATAAAAACAAACAAACAAAAAAATTTTTGAAGATAAAAAAAAAAAATTTCAAAGTTCATAAAAGAGCACCTAAATTTATTTTATTTTTTTGTAAAAATTTTATTTAAAAACAAATTACATTCACATAATATATATCTATGCCTTTTAAAAAAAAGGGGGGGAGGGGGGAATACAATAATTAAAAAATAAATAACTTTTTATATAAATATTTAAAAAGAGAAATTAGGTAATGAATATATAAAATTTCGTTTTTTTTTTTTTGTGTGGAGGAGTAGAGGAGGGGGACATATCATTTAAGAGAGAGTGTTATCAATCAACCTGGAAAGAAGGTAAAGAAAGGAGGAGGAGCCAAGAAGAAGAAGAAGGCTGAGACTAGACGACAGAGGATCCCTGTTTGATGGAAGCAGGAAGACCAGAAGTGGAGCTCCCAGCTGAGGAGCTGTAAGGACCATCCAAATTGTGGAGGCTGCAACACAGTCATTTCTTTAATACCATTGTCAAGCAGCTGTGGTGTTACTACATACAGTCTTGAAAATGGAATAACAACAATGAAAAACAAACAACAATATCAACATAGGTAATAAGACCAAATCCAAATAAATAGTGTGCAAAAAAAAATCTCTCGAGCTGGATTTGAACCAGCAACCTAAGGATCACCCGTTGAAACACCTACAGTCCTCCGCTCTGCCAACTGAGCTAATGAGGGTAACACATTATTTATTTATTTGGTCTTATTACCTTGTGTTTATAATCTACTAGCCGAATGACCCGGGCAACGCCCGGGGTTTACCCGATTAAATGCTTTTATTCAAATACTATTCGTTACAATTATAAATTGGCGCCGTGGATGTCATTTTCGTATAATATATAAATGAGTTTTAAAAATTGTAAAAAAAAAAAAAATGCATCGGCCGGGAATCGAACCCGGGGCGCCCGCGTGACAGGCGAGCATTCTACCACTGAACCAAAGGCAAACGGTGACAGAATTAAGAACGCATGATGCTGATAACTGTATATAGAATATTCCAAATTGTGTCTATCAACAATAACAGCAAAAATCTACCCCCCCCCCCCCCCCCCCCCCCCCACTTACCCAAAATTGTAACTTGACACCTGCAGCTCCAGAATACTTTACACAAGGGGATAAGAAACAACAATGTGCAGCCTAGGTTCATTATACCATTCAGCAAAATAGCACCTCATGTTTATAATACAACAATTACTGTAGGATCTCCATGAGAGAACACACTTCTCTACATAGGTCAGTTCTCAATACCATTTAGCTGCTCTCTGAAAAGAAGACACCTCTCCCTAAAAGATACTTTGGCTATGAAATTAGGTGCTGTCCTTTAGAGAATGGTTCCAATCAATTCCAATGGTATTAAATATTTTATTTACAATTTTTTTTTGGTGCAAAAATTTTACCCCAATGTTTTTTCCAAAACATCACACACTATTTATTTGGTCTTATTACCTTTGTGTTTCTAATCCAAATTGTGTCTTATCATAAATAAACTATTACTATATACATTATTTTATATTTTAAAAGTCATAAAATTTCCATTGATGATTAATTACCACATTTCATTCACCATGCTGAATATTTGATCCTTGTTGTTTGTGGCAAATCCTTTAAAGGTAAATGGATATATATACAGGCTCCAAAAATTGAAATGTAGAATTAGAATTTTAGGTTGAATCAAAAAAAGCCAGTGTTTAATTAGTCTGTTAATCAATCCATTAACTGCTTGTGTGTATATAGAATAGGCCATTTTGTTTTCAATACTTAGCAGGTTCAATAAGTCAACTCAAGATATTGCAGTGTTTGACCTACCTGGATTGCCTTGTATCAGAAGAGGTTGAGGAGGAGGTCAAATGTTTTTTATTCTTGGCCCCCATTTCTGCCCCGGCAGATTTTTTGTGATGGTGGTGGTTGTACTCAGGGGAGCGGGGGGACTTGGGGGTCCGCTGGCTACGGCTAGGCTTCTTGTTGTTGTTGTGGTGGTGGTTGTTGGCTGCGATGGCGGAGGGCGGGGTGGAGGGGGGCTCGGGGTAGGGCTTGCTGTGGGCAGACATCTGCTGCAGGAAGGTGTCCAGCAGGGTGCCGCTGTTGTTGTCACAGAAGAGTTTGTCCACCATGCGGCTAATGAGACTGCCCTGGGACCCTGTGATGGTCTTCTCCTTCTCCATGCACAGGTTGAGAGGCTGCTCCTCTGTAGCTCCATTCTTCCTGCGGCCTCCTTCTACAGGCTCCTGGAAACATACACACTTCTTTGTTGGTGGAATGTCCGCACAAAATATGGTCATTATAACATCGTCCCTCACTTAAAGCATAGTTATAATATTGACATATGTATTATATCTCGTACTCGAGGAGCATGAACTCATGGAATTTGTGTAATCTTTACACAAGGGGATAAGAAACAATAACATATCTCATACTTTTCTATCCTAAAAAAAAAATCCAAATATTGAGAGTAAAGAACCATTTTCTTTTACTTATCTATGTCTGAGCAAAACCATCAGATTATTTCAAAGCTACCCCAACATTCAAGTGAAAGTTGAAATAGGAGAGAAGCTACTATCTAAACATATCTATTAATACAAAGCATGTCCAGCAGCAAGAGCAGGTTGTGAGAAATGTACCATAGGCTTAGAAAATTTGGACTGGTGGTTGAGGGCAGGGGAGGTGGCGTGGTTCATGTCCTCCAGGTAGCGTTTCTTGGGCGGCTTGCAGACTGGGAATGTGGTAGTGGGTGGAGGAGCCACCTTGGCGGCTGTGTGGTTGGTGGTGGTGGAAGTCATTTCCTCACTGGGGGGTCCGCCTGGGAGCACCAACACCACGTTAGCTGGCTGGCTCACAGATGATGCCACACAAGGATGTTCAAAGAGACCTAAAGAAATTAACTTCAGGCAAGAACTATATGAGAGGAGAAAATATTTGTTGAATAACTCTTCACCTTAAAAAAAAAAAAAAAAAAAAAAACTTCAAAAGAGGTAAACCATCTCCACACCAGAGTGATTTCAATATTGTTATAACTAAAGTTTTGTCTATAAATACAATACTATTTCAATATAATAAGCTAGAAATATAATTTACATTAATGATTGGTATTGATCTATTTTAACCGTATATTCATGGACAAAACTAAAGGAAAATCTTTGATGTTGCTAGTCATCTTTTTTTTTTTTTATAAGAAGAGGTAATTTTGTTCACACTTGGTTATCTTGTGTGTCTTCAATAAGGGTGACTATGTATCAAATATCTTTCAGAGTTATTGTCTTAATCCAGATATACATGCTAAAAGGTACAACTTCCTTAAGTTTTGGTCATGAGAGTACATTGGGAAGTTCTATAGTAGGGCTCGGGTATCATAACTCTGATATAGAAAAGGAAGATGAAGGGTGATAAGGGTGACTATGTATCAAATATCTTTCAGAGTTATTGTCTTAATCCAGATATACATGCTAAAAGGTACAACTTCCTTAAGTTTTGGTCATGAGAGTACATTGGGAAGTTCTATAGTAGGGCTCGGGTATCATAACTCTGATATAGAAAAGGAAGATGAAGGTTTTACCTTTGGCAGCGGCAGTGTTGGTCTGCAGTAGCGCTGAAGATTGACACCATTCAGCTGACATCATTCTTCACTGCACATACCACCATCTTGTTAGATGGAAGAATCCTGTGGCGATGATTCCCCTCACGGATATAAGACAACAGTCCATGGCAGCAACCATCCACAGACTGGATTGGCCAGGGCAGGAAAATGTCAACAAGGTTTCCAGAGATTTACATATTTATTTTCTGTTCCTATTTTATATATACTCTACACCCTGCCTCCTATAACTCAACCCCTACTATAATTTAAACCAATTTTTCAAATCCCAGCCATTTCCTTTTCAAAATACAATCTTTAATTCAAATTCCCATCAGCCTTTTTTAAAATTATCCCTAGTACACATGGTACAGGCTGTGATAATCATGGTGGGTAGAAGTTGGCTTTTACTGTAAGTACACCACCTTTAATGAAACTTCACATTATAAGAAAACTTCTCCACTTGACACCTGAGGCTCCAGAACACATTTTGGCTTGAATTAGATGCACTAAACACGACCTTTGGGAGACTGCTACTTATCATCAAACAGCTCGAGGAGCATGAACTCATGGAATTCATGTAACCTTTACAGAAGGGGATAAGAAACAACAACTTCTCCACATTGAGTGTACTTACAGCAGCAATCCATGTCTACTAGGGGGTGGTATATAGTAAAAGAAGTAAATGTAGAGAAAGAAAGAGTGGTTCTCCTCCCACCAGGCCAACTAACCCAGATGGTCCAATTCTATAAATACCCTGCTCCACCCACCTCCCCAATATAAACCCTGTGACTTTATTACTGACCTCCTCCCATCCTTTTTTAAACTACAATCAGAGACAGTACACCATCATAACCTATATCCTCCATAACTAAAGGGGACAAGTTAGGTAAATTTCAAATTTGTTGTTTCAAATATGGTACAGATTGGATACAGTAGATCCTTTATGGTGTTCAGAGTATCTTAACTCTCTCGGAATTCTTTCGCCCTGAAAGAGAGAGATATGTAAATATGGTACAGATTATATACAGTAAGTCCTTTTTGGTGTTCAGAGCATATTTCAACTCTATTGAATTTCTTTCACCCATAGTACACATATAATAAAATTAGACTGATACAGAGAAGATTAGTATGGCCCCTGCGCAAGGATGACACGCAAAATCATCAAGCATTCCCATAATACATGATGTGTATTTACAAAATGGAATGTATGAGGTGGATGGAATTCTTTCGTGCTATTTTTTTTTAAATCATTCAAGAGATCAATTTTCATATTTAGCTATCGAAAAACAAAAAGGATTTTTGGGAAAGCATGCTGCTATATATTTAGTTTACTAATGTTACTTAAACCGGGCTGTTATGTATTGGGTGTTAGGTCCTTTAAGCTGAAGAGCTGTGCTTGAAGCACAGACTATATAAGCAGATTGAAGCACAGACTATATAAGCAGAATGAACAATACAATACTTGTATATTTTAAATTAGCAAAATTACTAGGAAGGTTCAACATTAAGATGAAAGGCTTTCCCCTCCAAAAACACAGAATAACCTTATCTTCAACTATCTATTTCCAAAGGAAAAGTGTGCAAGGATGTCCTCTCCAGTTCCTTCCTGTAATCAGGTACAATTTCCATATTGGCCCTGATGAGCCCCCCAGACAGTGGGGAAATCCTAATGGCAATGTGAGAGGGGGGGAAATATTACGACAGGATAGTAAACTAGGAAGACTTCCGGCAGTGTAATGTCGTCCAATGTGTGCCTTCTATTGGAATAAATTGAAACTAAACAGTAACATCAACATGAGAACAGTGCTAAATGTTTCAAAATTTTAATTTAGCTTGCGGAATCTCCTTTAACCCTTAACTGGACGGGTTGGGTAGATTCTGCCCATGCATAAATTTAATATAGGAAAAAAATATATTTTCCGTTTACCTAGAGTTACCAGCTTTCATGTATTCTAATTTTACAGTGATACAAACATTTTCCATCCATTGTTTATAAATTTCAGTTTTGGGAGGAAGGTTAAATTTGCATGTGTGGGCGGATTCCGCCCAGCCCGTCCAGAAGCGTGAGAATTTTTCATATCAGTGTTAGCTCGTGGCTCATACTTGAGTCTCTATTTTCCGCTATTTTTAGCTTCCTTTTTATAAAATAACACTTCTTTCTTTGGATAAGCAAGAATAATCAATCAAGTCAACAGAGAGAACTATCCCTGCCAATCCAAAATATATATGTTTTAGAGATTAGTCAACCACACTTTGGAATAAATATTCCAGCAGACAATTGATTTACTTCAGTAGAATTAGTTGATAAGTTGAAAGAACATGGCCTTACATATTTAGGAACGATGAGAAAGAACAAACCTTAGATTCACTACAATTTCAACCGCACCCTAATAGAGATTCAGGAACCTCTATTTTTGGTTTCTCTGGAACAACCACTTTAGTCTCCTATGTTCCAAAAAAAAAAAAAAGAAAAAAGAAAACCGGTAATCAGATTGATAAAAAAAGGTAAATAAGAAAGATGTCATTTTATTGTTGATCTTGGGAGAGCATTGACTGATGAACACCTGGCCACACGTAATCTCAATTCTCTCCCACTGCAATTACAGGCGACAATTCAGGAAGAATGATGGTTCAAGTAAACCAAGTGAAACTACGATGCCACAACAATCTGATATTCCAAAAAGGTGCTACAAATGTCCATCAAAAAGCACAGTAAAAAATAAAAACCCTTTGCTCTGTATGTCAACTAAGCGTTTGCAATAACATTTCGTTATAATTTTTGAAAACTGTAAATAGATTATATTCAGAATTTTTAAAAGTCAAAATCTGTATATTAACTATATATTAATTAAATATATATTTTTTAATATTAATTTTAATCATTATTTAGCGCTTATTTCATAAAGTTACATAGGTGGGTTGAATCTACCCAATCCATCCAGTTACGTAAGAAAAATCCACCCGTCCAGTTAAGGGTTAAATATATTAAAAAAAAAAAAAAAAGAACATTCCAAAATACCTAAAGTATTCTAGTAATATTTTAAAATATTGAATTATTTTTTATTTAAAAAAAAAAGGAAATTCAAAGAAAGCTAAATAAAAATTGACAAGTTTCTATTACAGTTGTGTTTTGTGCATTAATTTATAGATGTTGTCTCTCTTAATCAGGAAATGGCACAATTTGGATTATAGATTAGAAAAATAAGGTAATAAAAGACCAAATTCAAATAAATAAATAGTATGTGAGACATTTCAGTAACAGTATTGCCATTGAAAAATGGCACACACTATTTATTTGGATTTGGTGTCTTATTATCTTGTGTTTTTGAGAAAAAATAAAAATTTCAAGTGAAAACAAAAATCCAACTAAAACACCCTTCTTAGGTTGTCAGTCTGTAGTGCAGGCTGTGCTACAACAAGGCTCCTCAGATTTGCATAAAATATGTGGGAGGGAGTAACAAAAGGAGAATGGGCAGTAAAACAATATTGTCTTTCAAATAGAGATGGCTAATTACACCTTGTTTCCATAAATGTGAGAGTCAAATAGGCTGAATAACAGAACAACAAGGAGGTTTAAAAGGAGTCTCCAATGAGAGACCTTAAAACAAGGTCTCTGCTGGAGGTGGACCTGTACCAACCATGTGTAATTAGGATAGATAGCATAAGGTTACAAGACCAAATCCTAATATGTAAATGGGATGTTTCCATAACAACATTGTCTGATGATGGTAGCAATGCTGCTAACAAAAAAACACTAGTTTTGGATTTGGTCATATTACCCTCTCTCTCGTGTTTCTGATTATTTTATTCAGTAAAATAATAATTATTTAATTTATTATTTGAATTATTTAATTATGAATTAAATATGAATT
This sequence comes from Cordylochernes scorpioides, assembly GCA_030710605.1. Classification (NCBI taxonomy): domain Eukaryota; kingdom Metazoa; phylum Arthropoda; class Arachnida; order Pseudoscorpiones; family Chernetidae; genus Cordylochernes; species Cordylochernes scorpioides. The sequence goes on from CP092879.1 coordinate 54,346,725, forward strand.
ATTTAATATGAATTTTATTGAATATTTTTTTTTGAATATATTTTATTGAATATTATGAATTAATATGAATTTAATATGAATTATTTAATTCAGTAAAATAATATTTATTCAGTAAAAAATGGAAGATGGTAACAATGCTATTATACTCAAAAATAATAATAATTTACTTGTATGGGGTTGTGTTATTTGAGATTTTTTTTCTATATAAGTTATAAATTTCCACATATCATTGGGATAAGACTACAAAAACCTTTTGGATTGAGTAGTGTTGCTATCATTACAGTACATTATCAGGTAAGTGTGTGAGCTGTACCAAGCAGGAGAATAACAAAGAGAAGGAAGAATACTCACATGCCGGTAAGAAAAAAAGAGGCAGCTAGTTAGAGAGCACATGTTGGCAGTGACAGCTGGATGGCTGGCTGCACACACATTCTTCTTAAGATTGGAAGAAGAAGAAGAGAGATGAATAATGTTTCCTTTATTTAGAGAGAGAAGTTTAATTAATTTTTTTCCTCACTGTGCAGCAATTCATTATTGATGGGGGCGTTTATACAATAATATACCTGTATAAGTACAGTGGAATATCTTGCCCAGAAAATATTTATAAATAGAATGGGCATCAATAGATATTGCTAAGTTTTGGTTTCTTATTTTGATGGGAGAGAGGTGATCATTGATTAAGTCCCAATTGTATTTACTGGTTATAACATTTGGGACTTAGAATTATGATGTTATTGCAAGATTCCACAGTAGAACAAACTCCCTGTACTGGACAACACCTAGTTGCAGAGCCAGTGTCCTTTTATGAGAGGTGTCCTCTTACCAGAGTTTCTGAATAGTAAAAATGGCAACTTTGCAAATGAAACAGCCCTTTGTAGAGAAGTGTCCTCTAGCATGAGTATCCTCTCATGGAGGTTCTACTGTATCTGGTAAATGGCATTAGCCTCTTTGGCAATATTTGTTTTCTATCTCAAGCCAGACAAGAAAAAAGCCATCTTAACCTGTTATAGACAGCTAAATCAATGTGGTCTCTGGTTGAGATCTTCTGTTGAGAACCTGTCAAATGTGCAATGAGGTCCTGAAATTCATTTTAATATATTGTCTAAGGAAAATATTTGGAGTACACAACACCTTGAAGAATGCCAGTACAGTAGAACCTCCCTGTAAAGGACACCTAATTGCAGAGCTAAAGTGTCCTTTTACTAGAGAGTTGCTAAATAGTAAAAATGGGGATAATGAAAACTGTCCTTTAAAGAGAGAGAGTCCTCTCATGGAGGTTCTACTGTACTGACTTTTAGAAGTAGTTGGAGGGATAAGGAGAGAAATGTTGGAATCCAACCAACAATTTCTATACAGATAGATAGAAATAACTTAGCCCTATCTTTTTGAGAGAATTTTTTTTTAAAGACTAAAAAAAAATATGTTTAAACATAAAACTAGGTAAATTAACATGATTTTTAGAACAACATTGCTCCAGTATAGAGTATAACCTCTTTAATCCAATCAAAAAAGTTTGATCCCTTAGGGTGATGAAAAAAGAAGTTGTATGTGAATGTAAACATTTTAAATAACTAAATTGTTTCTAAAGACACCAAATTAGAATGATTGCATAGAACTATTGAAAAATTATTGCCAAAATATGGAATTATTATTTCCTACAGAAGTATAAATATTATTTTGAAATGAAAATACAACAAGATTTCATTATAACACACAAGGTAATAAGACCAAATCCATATAAATAAATAGTATGTGACGTTTCGGTAACAACGCTGTTACCGAAACGTCATGTACTATTTATTTATTTGGATTTGGTCTTATTACCTTGTGTTTATAATCTATAATCCAAATTGTGCCTTATCAACATTTCATAATATTCTAAGATTTGAGTAAAATAAATATTTATCATTGAGTGTGTGTACACAGTCCCTAAAGGACAATATTAAGAAAGAGGCCAAAAAAGTAATCTCCCACAAGTCCCATAATTTAAACAAATTGCAGTGACCTCCTCTTATTGTTCAACACCAATTCTTCTTCATTTTTTTTTGGGGGGGGGGGGGGGGAATGGGGAAGTTTATCACAACCTTCATTCTACAAAGTGTATCTTCCAATAATCCTAGGAATACATATGCTCAAAACTTCTCTCCTTTGGGGGATTACTTTAATCCTACCCAGGAAATACAGAGGGAGTTCCATTTTTAAAAGAGTGACTTTGCAACGCTATAGCTCGTTAAAGAAGCACACAATTCGAGTGATGTTTTATTTTTTCAAAATAAAAATATTGATTTATATTTCATGAGAAAAACAATTTTTAAATATTTAAAATTAAGGTGAAAAACATCAGATTTTCAGGGATAGGTTTCTTTTGTTAATTTTTTTATTTCAAATCTCTAACTTTCGGGTATTATTTATTTATTATCATTTACAAAGCACGCGATATCCGTCTTGGATATTTGCATGCATACACAAGTTTGGGAGCTTATTTACAGTAATTATTAATATGATTTTTGTTATTATATAATAGAAATTATTAACATATTTGTCAGTTAGTTAACGATTTAATTACCCTATAATGAATATTAGTGAACATCACAGATAAGAACAGAAATTTAGAGCTATTTACAGCATATAACTATATATCAGTTATTACAGCCCAGGCTATCTATTACTAAAAAACATTCTACAAAATCTATTAAAATTTATATACATATATCTATTATTAACTATTTGATTTAGACAATTTATATTTATTTGATTTTTGACTCTCAAGTCCTCTACAAGTCGACAGTCCGTTAGAATATGTACAGGATTTTCTTCTTCTGCACCACATGAGCATTTAGGCGAATCCGTCTTTCTGACTTTGTACAAATATGATCTAAAGTTACCGTGTCCAGTAAAAAATTGGACACTGTAAAAATTTGGCTTGACATATTTGGGTATTTGGGAGTCAGTGAAGAAGGACTTGAAAATGGTATTAGTCTTCTCATAGTATTTCTGCATTTTTTCCCTTATATAATTAGAAATTATATTCCTACTTGAAGAGTCAAATCGGTTGTAATTTATTTCGGTTTTCAACATGTTAGATTCAATATAATCAGTAAGTTTGGGGACTTGTGCAAGTATGTGTGTACAGTCCGATGATGTTGTACTGTAGGCCTGTATACAATGTTTTAATATTTTATATTGAAGAGAATTTAGTTTGTCCTTAGACTTTTTGTTTATGAATGGATACCATACTGAATAACCATAAGTAATTGTACTTCGATATAATGTCTTATACAATATCAGTCTTCGTCTAAAGTCTAGACCCCATGCTTTCTTTGTAAGGCCAAATAGGTATCCACTAGCTCTAGTTACTTTTATGATCATTTCATTAACGTGAGGCGTAAAGTCCAGTTTGCTTCTGACTCGGTGATTTTTAATAGTCACTCCTAGGATCTTAAGTTCTTCAACCGGTTTAATTAACTTGCTACCTGAGACTATTATATCGCTATTGCATTTATATAAATATAATATTTTTGTTTTTTCATCTGACAATTTTAATTTACGACTTTCACACCACTTATTGATTTTTCTTAATACATTATCTATTGTCTTTCTTAGTTGTTCAGGAGTTTTATTCCAACATATTAACGTAATATCATCTGCATATCCTATTGTTTCACAATTATCATCCAGACTATTATTCAGTATCTCATTAATAAGAATATTCCATAATGTGGGAGACAGTGGTCCTCCCTGTGGACATCCTTTACTTAGTTTCTTATTAATTTCAGTTGAGGAAAATCTAAATCTTATTCTTCTATTATCAAAGTATGATTGTAGAAGTTTTATCGTTGAAGCCTGCACACCATCTTCATCTAGTCTTTTCATCAAGGCCGGCCACCATGCATTATCAAACGCTGCACTAATATCCACTGCAATTATTGCTGCATATTCTCTTGTTTTATGTTCTAACGCAATTTCTATTATTTCAGTTAGTGCAGTAATAGTAGATTTCGATCTTCTAAAGCCATGTTGTCGATCACTTAGTAAATTAAAATCTTCATAATATTTTATTATTCTATTATTAATTATTTTTTCAAATATTTTAGAAATGTTGGAATTAAGACATAAAGGTCTATAATTTTTATAGTTATTAAAATCTGTTTTTCCAGGTTTCGGAATAATTATTGCCTCTGCTCTTTTCCATTCAGTAGGATAGTATTGTAGGTCCAAACATTTTTGAAATAGTTTCACCAATATAGGAGCTATAAATTGTTTAGTGTGCCTTATCATGTTGTTAGAGATGTTGTCTATTCCGGGAGATTTCTTTGGATTTAATTTGTCAATTAAGTCGTTAACTTCAGTAATCATAACCATCGATTTTTCTTTATTGAGTAGTTTTAAATTATAATTTCTTATACTTTTATGGATGTTTGTATCTTCTTCACATTTATCATCTGGAAATAAGTTATTCAATAATTCCTCACCCTTCTGCAAACATTCCATATCAGTATTACCCTCCAAAATTTGCATATTTCTCTTCCGATTAGATCCACTTTTGATGTTTTTATACACCTTATATAAGTTTCCATAAGGGTTGTTCGATTTGTTTTCCTCCAGAAAAATTCTCCAGGATGCTTTCCTAGCTTTTTCTATTTCCCGTAAATACTTATTTCGTATGCTTTTATAGTATTGTTTAATATGATTAGGGCAATTTTTGTTTCTATAGTAACAGTTCCTAAGATAATGACAGTGATCCTTTAGAAGCTGTAAATTCGTATTCCACCACTTATTACTAATATTATTTTTTGTTGTCATATTATTATTTACTTTGAGTGAATTATGTGCTGCCTCAATCAGTATGTTCGTAAGTTCTTTTACCGTTTGATCAATCATTTCTGGTGTTTCCACTATGTCTAGTAAGTTTTCAATTTTTTCTCGTTCAGTACTGTTAATTCTCTGACTAAAACTTAACCAGTTCGCATTTTTCTCATTAAATTTCCAAGTGGAATAATATTTTTCTGAACTAAATTGTTCGTTTATATATATTTCAAAAGATATAGCTACATGATCTGAAATTTGCGATATTTGCTGCGTCTTCCAATTTCTGATCGCCGCAATTGCCTGTTTATTTGTTAGTGTGAGATCAATCACACTTGCATCACGACACGTGAAAGTTTTATTATTATGGATAATTAAGTTTATTTCATCTATGATAGGGATCAGTCTATGTCCATTATAATTTTTCCTGATATCATACCATAACGGAGCTCTGGCATTGAAATCGCCGCAAATTATCACCGGTATATGTAAATTTGTATTAATTAACTTCTTCATAAATTCCTCGTGCTCACTTTTCATTGAATTCGGATGTATATAAATGTTGGAAAGATATATTTTCTTACTTTTTGTTTGTATGGTTATAGTTGTAGCGAATGAGTTAGTGAATTCTGTACTTAATTGAATTTTTAAGGTGCTATTTCTTACAATTATTGCCGTATTTATATTGGGACTGTTCATCAATTGATATTTTGTACAAGGTCCTGGAAATATTACCTCCTCTTTGATTATATAAGGTTCTTGTATCATTACTATATCTGCATTTCTAATTTCATCAGATGCACAAAGCTCATTTATGCAATTTTTGCTTTTTCTAGTATTTTGTTGAATAATTTTGATTTTGTCAATATATAGTTTTCGGCCCATACCTTCTGGAATTTTATTATTGGCCCGCATCTTCTATATGTGTAGAATAGTCTGTTCTTTGTATTATAATTTGCATCTCTTTTTTATAGATTGGGCAGTCTTGACTATTCGGTTTATGCTCCAAATCTCTATTTCTAAAATGTGGATGTTTGACGCAGTTGCAGCATTTAATTGTAGTCGAGCATTCGTGTTCTCCCTCTTTTTCACATTTAATACATTTTTTGGGATTGGGACAGTTATTCCTCTTATGATTAGGATTAAATAGAAAACAGTTCTGACATTGATTCACTAATATTTTATCTTTAATATCGCATCGTTGAATATCCGTGTAAATTTTCCCATTTCTCTTCATAATTTGGTAGACTCTAGGTGAAACCCTCAGTACTACATCTTGCTCTGCTCTGTTGGTTTTCATTGGAAATAGCACTTTGATCTCTTCACTGAGTTGAGAAAGTTCAGGGTTCATCTCACATAACGTTGTCGATAAATTAGCCAAGTTGGTCATCTTATTGACTGATTTTATGATTATGTTTGGATCTCTTAGTTTTGGCTTGTATATTTTACTGCATTGGTTTAGATCATCTTGCTTAGTAAAACTTTCTATCATTCGATCTATATCTTGATCTTTAGGCAATTTTATTACTGTACCTTTCCTAGTATTAAATACCTTGTTAAATCTGATTTTATTTCCCTCCTGTCGTAAAACCTTTATACTATCATTCACCTTTTGTTGTACCTGTGAGATGTTTTGACCTTCATTGGCAGTTATTATGATAGTTTGTTCCTCAGTAATTTGCTTATCTTTTTGAATAAATTTATCTTCCCCATATTTTAACACCTCTGCATACGAGTCCTTGTTTCTGTTTTGTTTTACTATTTGGGATAAATCGTTTCTAATGTCGGTATAATTTTTCTGCATACATTCCCCAATTCCATTTAAACTCTGTTCTAGTTTCACTAATTCTAATACACTATCCTTTAGCTGTTTTGTTGTACTTTTTACATATCCAATATCTTGTTTGTTCAACGTTTTTTGATTGTTATCAAATTTGTCTACAAAATATTTACATAATTCATCCAACCTGTCTAATATTAACGCATTCATTGTTTTGCATATCTATTGACAGCGTAAAATATTAATGAATTGTTAGCGATATTTAAAGTGTTTGATTTGATCCAAAAGATTTAGCAATATTAATATATAATTTCAAAATTTAATATGTTTAAAAATAAACTGAATTTAAATTATTTCAAAATATATAATATACAAGTTAAAACAAATTTAAAGTATATTTACCGGAAAATGCGGAGCGATGCAAAACACGTCCACTCAGATTTTCAGGGATAGGTTTCTTTTGTTAATTTTTTTATTTCAAATCTCTAACTTTCGGGTATGAGAGATTATATTATGTTTCTCCTGTAGAAGGGCTGTCATGGCTAGAGAGATTTGAAATAAGAAAGAAACCTATTCCTGATGTTTTCACCTTAATACAAGGGATTATTTTATTGAATTGTAAACTAGAATATTCAAAATGCCTAAAATTATAAGAAAGAATAGTCTAGGTTAAAAAAATTGAGAATTAGAGAAGCTTAAAAATTAAAAGAGGTCAACAACAAATCTAAGTAGGGAAATGGTCTTATTCTGTCAGAGGGAGGGGGGAGGTCAAACCTAGACTGAGAATAACTTTGAAATCTCAGCTCAACCAACAACCAACCACCTGTGGATATGTAAATACAGAACACACTGTCCTTTCCATTTGATATTAAAACAACAGAAGGGGTCTTCTTCTTTCTTATCTCCACTCAATCCTATCAAGCTTGTAGAGACTTGATGGTGTCTGCTGGGGATGCTGAGTAGAGCTCATCAAAGGATGAGTCAATGATGTGTTGGGTTAGTTGGTGAAGGTGTGGTATAAACTGTTGATAGCCACAACCCAGGGTCCAATCTCCACATTGAACACTTTTTTTCTAAAAAAGGCTTCAATGGCCATTGATTCTTGCAAAAGTTCCTAAGTACCAAACTGCTTTCTACAAGTGTAGGTATGTGACACACATATAGGCAACTACCCACCATGATTATTATATCATGTATATTTAGAAGTAAAAAAAAAAAATGTTTAACCCAGAGCATAACTTTACAACTACAGTTGAACCTTGCCATAACAGAGCAAATTTAGCTATATAATATCATGATAAGTTCCAAGTATCTCAATTTTTTAATCTAGATTAAATAACAGCAGGGTTATAATCACATTGAGCCCAAGTGATATTGCAATTTAGAATAAAAAGTGATAAAATTTGGATGATAAGATTAAAATAATTTATTCATTGTGTCCTCTTGGAGCTTCCTTTCTATGGCAAGTCTTTAGCTGAATGTATAGGGAGGGCCTTCTCAAGGAATAGTCACTATTTGTGGCCTTCCTAATCTTCCTTTCATCTTCCCTTCAGCAATATGAGGGGAAGGTGAAAAGTTCTCGGCCTTACAATGAAATACTTTGATCTTCAGTTTAAAAAAATATTTTATTTTCCTACATAATCTCCCTTGGTTTCAACACACTTTGTCCAGTGTTTCTACAATATTAGTATTTATTCCTGTAAACGAGTTTGGAAGGCTGTTGAAATACTCATCTAAAGTCCTCTCAACTTCTTCATTGGACATGAAGTGCTTTCCAGAAACAAATTGATTCAGGTGTGGGAAGAGATGGAAGTCTGAGGATGCCAAATCAGGAGAATTGGGGGATGGCTGAGCAAATTGTACCTCAAATCCAACAGTTTTCTCACTGCCAACACACTTTTGTGGGCATGTGTGTTGTCCTTGACTTTACTTTTTTTGGCGCTGAACCACTGGATTCCACCCAATGTTTCGACTTGGTTTCTGGTGTGTAGTGGTGGACCCATGTCTAATCCAGGGTGACAAATCCCGGCACAAAATCGGTCGGATCCCCTTGAATCAGTACAAAAATTGCTGTAAAAATATTGTTTATGCATTTGCTTTTGATTTGCATTCAGAAAATGTGGCATCCACTTTGCGCAAAGCTTTTGCATCCCTAATTCTTCATGCACGATGAAGGAGCAAAGTTCCTGTCAATTTCGGATGAATTTCTTTAGAGTTAATCCATTCAAAATAAAAGGTTGGTCATTATGGGAGTTTTATTTCACCCTCTTCTGAATAATTTTCTCGTATCTAGTCCCTACTATTAGATTATCAAACCAATCCTTCCTCAACCAACTATATAATATAACACTTACTATAACTTTTTATTATTTATCCTGTGTATGTATGTGGCGTCATTTTCTTTCAACTATTCATCTTTGGTCGAATTAAAAAATGTTTTTCTTAAATTATTGTTAGTTTTGAAATACACAAAAGTTACATATTACATTTAAATATACTTTTAATTAGATAAATACTTATCTTGGATCAATACGTTTATTTATTCTTCTAACAATTTGTTCAGCTACTAGCCAAACTTCCTCGGGGAACAAACCTATTTTTGGTAGGACGCGTATTATTTGACATTTCTATACAATCCTTTTATAAACCCATTTAAAATATACTATATTTTAAAATTATTTTGAGCAAAAAATAAAAATAAATCCATAAAGTTGTATTGACAACTTTTAGAGAATCAAACTTAATTCATTTTGGCAATGGTTAACTATTGGGTAGTATAGGTAAACAAAAAAAAAAAAAAAAAGGTAGAACGACATTTGAAAACTATCCTGCATGTGTTTCTTTTAAACTAAAAATCGAAATTTATTTCAAGGAGAAATAACAACTATTTCTAAACCCATGGATGAAATATAAAAGTGTCCAGGGATGGGGTCCCATCCATGCAGGATAGTTTTCAAATGTCGTTCTACAATTATAAGCAGCATTATTTGTATTATTAAAAAAAAATGTATTTGAGAGAAAAAACTATTTTTCTAAAAGTAGATACAAGAAAATCAAGACTTAATCCAATGGATTATTTTCTTGTATCTATAATCCAAATTGTGCTTTATCATTTTGCTAAAAGTAAAGATTCTTCATTGACTGTTCCCTGATTCCATCTTGTATCTATAATCCAAATTGTGCTTTATCATTATGCTAAAAGTAAAGATTCTTCATTGACTTTTCCATGATGTAAAGGTAATTCCTTCTAAAGAAAGATTTGTATAAAATGCAAACATTGGGTCAAATGTCAAATCTCACTGTCACACACGGTGTCAATTCCCAACTTCAATAAATAGTAGAGCAATGAGGAAAAGAGCTGGGGGCACCCACTCAGTTTATTGACCTTTTTGAAGAGCTAGCTCTCTAGAGTTATGTGGTGGTCCTTTAATACTATCTATCACAATGGTCTTGGAATGTAAACACACTAATTGAAGTGAACACTTACTATTTCCTTCTAAATCCTGACCTCAACATTCACTTAAGATTAGAATTTGTGTTATAATTATTATTATTTTTTTTTTAAGTTATTAAATGTTTAAATAGTCATGATAAGGCACAATTTGGATTATAGATTATAACCACAAGGTAATAAGATTGGTTTTATTACCTTGTCTTTAAATAGTCAGTTTTGATTTAGCGAGTTTGTACTATGTATCTGTGATTCTAATATAATAATTTCTAAATTATTATTATTGAATCCATTATTCCAAGCATTATAAAGATAAGGTTGTTTTTCAAAAAGTATACACTATTCTCACAAATGATGCTTGTAAAAAAAACATTAACATTTATAAACTATTAAAATACATTCCTAGTGTTCTTTATTTCAATTTTAAAGGATGATTTCATATTATTGAATAGTGTTATGTGTTAGAATTTTATATAAACTAATGCTATGTAATCAAAAGTATCGTGATTTAAATTCTATTTAGGTAAATGGTGTAGTCATCTTTTTAATAATCTAGTTCACTGCGATATTGTGAAAATAATTGGACAATAATACAACACCAGTTGGGTTTACGTCATATATTCTCTTACCCGATTAAGATAAAATTGTTTATATATATATGGTATAACTTTTTTAAAGAAGGAAAAGGGGGTATAGAATTGAAATAGTATATAACTTTAGTTTTAAAAAGTACACAAAATACGACGATGTTTAAAAAAAAAAAAAAGTCAACAAACAAAGCGCCGGTTATAAAGAAAGAAGGGGAAAGGCTGGCTAAAAGCGGAGTAAAACAATACGTACGTTTAGCAGAGTAGAAGAATTCCAGTGAGATGAAGGTATATATCCGCCATAGCAGCAGCAAGAAATACAGCCGACAACACCACAGCGAGGTAGCAGGCGAGGAGCTGAAAGGACGAGGGGGGGGGGGGGGGAGCAGGGTTGCCAGACGCTCTTCCGTCGCCGTCTTGACCCAACTCAACCCCACTTTACATCCCCCTCTTTTAGCGCCATTTACAACAACTAAAATGTATTATTCCACTTTTTTCTCCATTCGTCAACGATCACGTGGTTACATTTTAAATATATTCGTTAAATTTTAAAGAAAGAAAAAAAATCGTGGTAAAAATTTAAAAAAAAACTTTAGAAAAAAGTTTATTTAGTCAATTTCCACAATCTAGTTAACTAGGTTTATAAAACTTTACAAAAAAAAAATTGGGTGTAAGCTTACTTTTCCCCTGGTCCCACAGACTGGTTTAGAGAGGAATTCGGCGATCTGGTCCCACTGCCCAGGTCACTCGCCCTAGCCAGAGCCGGTACGAGGCTGTGACGTCATCACCGCTGCGCGAGGCATTGTGGGATGCTTCGCTTTTTTTTTCTTCTTCTTCTTTCCCCTTTGGCTCTTCTCCGTTTTGACTTTTTCCTTTTAGGCTCGGCGCCTTGCCTCCTACTTCGGGTCTTTATTTATTTACAACGTTACTCGGATTGTTTACTTCTTATCTGTAAACATTAAATACGTTTGGACAACACGTTTTTATATTTCACTGACAACGTATCTTTGAGACGGGGAAATTTAATTAATTGCTGATTGAAATAGCTAATTTTATATTTCTATAAAATATATCTAAAATATTGTGAGATTACTAGGCGAGAGAGAGAAAGTGCCTCTTTTCGGACAACGCTCGGGTTTTGCCCGAGGTACATGAGGTACAAAATCAATTTTCAATGTGCTTAATCTTTAGAGAGTTTAAGTATCGTTATAATCTTATACAGGATTTTTGGCCTCATAGCAACCGGACAGATTATATGGACGAATGTCCAAAAATGTAATAAGCATTTACCATCTAATTTTCGGCTTCGGGCCGACGTTTTAGCATAATTATATATTTAATGGGTATAAGTATATATTTACACTAAAAATATATTTTACTACATTTTTTTCTTTCATATACAGTAGAGCATCTCTGTAAAGGACACTTAATTGGAGAGCCTAAGTGTCTTTTAGGGAGAGAAGTCCTCTTATCAGAGAGTATCAAAATAGTAAAAAATGATAATTTTGTAAATGAAAACTGTCCTTTGTAGAGAGGGGTCCTCTAGCGGGAATGTCCTCTCATGAAGGTTCTACTGTATTTTATACGATGTTCACGACCTAGGGTCGATTTAGGAATTCAGAAGGTAAAAATCCTCGATCCGAGATGACAGTGGAAATTTTACTGAGGGAGTAGTAGGTAGTGAAGGAAAGCTCAGAGCTTCCTGTTTCCTTATTTTTGTTTAAAGCTAAAGATCACCCTCTAGTGATGTATTAAATAGAGAGAGAGAAGAAGTGGATGACACGTCATCATTAAGCGGAGCTCACAATTAGGTTCCATATTCGAGGGGGAAATTTCTCTAGACCCAATTCACACACACAAAGAAGCCTTCTTTTATTAGGGTCGTCGGCCTCATATAGGATTCTTCTGAACCCGAGGAGTGGGTAATTATATAGTAATAACTATTTTTAACACGCTACTTTTCTTTTCAAATATATAGTTAAAATGTTAACTAAATATCTATTTATTTAAAAAGAAAAGTATGGTTTAAAATACTTTTTTATCGATAGAGGGCGCTATGGTATTTTATAATGATAATGGCAATAAAAGAACATTCATCTAAGCCCACTCTTCATTTTAGTGGAAATTCTATATTCGATGGCAATATTTCAAGAACCAATTCAAACGCTAAATTGTTAATTGGTGTCAGATATTGATGTCGTCGTTGGCCATATCATATTAAATATAGATTTAATAGAGTTGTTGTTTAAAGAGTTATCTCATAAACGTTTCCATTGAAGGACATACGTTTATGAGTGGATAATCCGGGTTTCCTGAAGTGTATTCAGGAATTGTCGACTGTCCTTCCAATTACAATAATTTTTTTTTTTTAATTCTAGCAGCGTACAACGTTTGTATATAACATCTATTTCAACAACAAAACAAAAATATTTATTCAGACTTTTTGGTCTTATAGAGATTCTCCGAGCAGAAATGTAGACTAAATGCAGGAATAACAGTAATATTACCAGTAATCAGCAATGTTATATAACATCTATATCGGGAGAGAAGAAGTAATATATATCACCAAAGTAGAACAATCAAGTTCCTTTTACATTTTAGAAAGAACAACACCAACAACACCAGAGATATTATAATGTCTTTTACATCGATTTAAAAAAAAAAGTACGTTTTTCGTAGAGAGAAAAAAAAAACTATTTCAATAGAGAAATTGAAAAAGAAAAAGGAACCAATTCATGTGCACATCAGGAATTTTTCCTCATTTATATTTAAAGGGGGGCAGAGCACACAATTACAACGCAGTAACAGTACTAAATATAACTAAAAAAAAACCCACCCCGACAAGAAGACTGGGGTGGGAGAGAGAGAAAATGGGGGGTAGAAAGGTAGGTACACTTTCTAAATAAAGAAGAAATGATGCTAAAATGGGGGATCAAGGAGTGGGGAAGATAGAAGGACTGGGAAGACGACCAGCGCACAGCACACGCACATACAACACCAAGCGAGTGAACAGGTCGAAGTCGGACGTTGACCCCACACACCGGATCGATACGTAGGGAGGCCGCCTCGGGGGGACACTGTCAAACTATGTCTCCTCCTCCGGCCTTATGGCTCTCTTGGAAACCTCCACAATTTTTTTATAGCGTGATGTTTTTCTTTTTAAAATATCTACTGCGCTCTACCTCCTTACTGAAATTATAAAAACATAGTGGGGGGGAGAGTTTTAGCATTGATAAACCAGATTCTCATTTATTTTTTTTATTTCATTGCAGTAAGGGCGGTATAGAAACAAATTTTATTTTTAAAAGAATAATACGCTCTAAAAACAGTTTAAATTTCCGATAACAGTCGGTACGCTAATGGTTACTAATGTGCTGCCGAGAGGATAGCTCCTCTACAGACCTTTTAACAACTACAGCGGCCATTTCGTTTTCCACATAAAGAGAGATAACCTAGGTTTCTGGGGCGTAGAAAACACCATCTTCCTACATAGATGGACCCATCTCGGAGTCCAAAAATAATAAAAAAAGAAGTACAAGTAATCATGGAAAGGGTAATCAGCTATACAAAGTCTTGAAGGAGAGACATAACAACCACTATGTGTCTTCTACACATCTGCATTTTCATTTTATAGCGGTATTCTCAGTTTCTCTGATGAACTGTTAGTACTAGCTAGTATTCACCAACTAGTTTTCACGAAAATATATCGAGTAAACTATCGAGGGTATACACCAAACTATATAAATATATTTGAAAACTAATGTATCACTGCAGGTCCCCAGTGCCAGCATAAGAATCTTTATTATTCGCGTTATTTGGTTTATTTCTGAATTTGGTTGATAAAAGTAGTATGATCCTCAAGATCGAATGCTGTCAATATGTTCTTTAATCTTTTTAGCTACATGCTACAATGTATTCTTAGTACGCGTGTCTTCGCCGCGCGAAAACCTGGCGTGGAACGACAGAATGAGAGAGAGAGAGAGAGAGAGAGAGAAGCTTGTAAACATTGAAAAAGTACACCAGTAGAGAATACCTTATAGAACTGTAGTATTCCTTCTAAAACAACAACAATCGCCAATTATTATAATAAACAATGAGAGAAAGAGAGTTTAAATTTATGACACGGGGCTGGGCCGAAGAAAAAATGATTGCGGATAAGAAAGATAATTCTAGGAAAAAAAGGCAAGTCAGGTGGTGATCAGTTTTGCGGAATTGGGGGAGGAAAAATGGAGGGGGTGGGTGTTGACTAAACACAGCAGACCAATATGCCGCCGCCGGGGGGGGAGGGAGTTGTCCTTCCAGCCCCAATTCCTCTAAAATTGGGCGTAGCCCGAGGTGCCTCCCACTCTACGACAAAGAGAGAAAATAACGAAAAATTACTTTTAAGTAAAAGCCTATATATACCTCTATACATTACAAATAAATACCCACGAATTATGCTTCCTTGATTTAAAAAAAAATTAGAGCAACACTCAATTATTACTATTTTATAAAGAGCGCCATCTATCTTTTAAAATTGAAACAACATTATATGACTATGAATCATTTTCTAGAGCGGTGACCAGACGTGTCCGCGTTCGTTAGATGTAGGAAAGGATCGGCGGTTAGCTGCAGAATAAGCAAGTAGGGACTTTGGTAGAGCCGTCGAATAAAGAAGTCATGGACCTCCAACAGTACACCACAGAGGCGGCACCAGTGATCCCATAGAATACCATAAAGGCCCTAAGAAGGGGAACATATGGAGCGGTTTTCAAGTCAGAACACTGATAAACTTTCTAGGATACGATAAGTTTTTATTTCTGACCATGGCTTCTTCATAGACGGCAACTCATAAAAATGGCGGCTTATATCACCAGAGAGGTTCGGCCCCCAAATTAAAAAGAGCAGTTGCTTGATCAGAAAATACCTTCATCTTAATTTTACTACCCAATTTGGTAGTCTCTCCGCCTCCCCTTTTTTAAAATACAATTTAGAATTTTAGCACGCACTGCTGACTTTACTCTCTCGTTCCTTGATTTTTTTTTTTATCAGGAAGTCTCTAGGATTATTTAACATTATTATGGTCATTGAGGTACAGCCTTCACCACACTGAATTAGGGCTAACAGCATGAAACGTGTATGTGGTTGGCTTGATTAATCAAGAAGAAATGTTTTTTGGCCAATAATCCGAAATTATTTTTAAAAAATACCCAACGAAGAGTTGATATTTATTACATTAGGTGGCTCTCAATCCATCCGCAAGGTTCAGTTGCCGCGCGACCTGAAGTGTTCAAGGCCACATTTCTGGGAAGAAGGAGAGATGACCAGATAGTACACTGAAATCCGAGGCAACGCCCAGTAGCCCCGAACCCACTCCTTTCTCCAATTGGTCGCGCGCACCCAAGGTATTATAATCTCTGGGCGTATGAAGCTCCCCGGCCTTGAAATGGATTGAGTAAGAGAGAGGCTTTTCCATGTCCCTTTGTGGCAATCACGAAGCCTTTAAAAACTTAATGAATTCCCCGACTGTATAAGACACACAAGACAGGTTTCGATAGACTGTGTGTTAGCGATATGGATAAATAACGATAATGTTTTTTTTTTTTAAGAAGAGGGGTGTGGGGGAAAGAAAGAACCCGTCGTTTCAGTCTGTATTCCACAAAATTCTATTTTCCTAAAAATCAGCATCAGCTAGCACTACGTTGAAGAAAGTCAACAGCCTGAAACGCGGTCGTTTTTTTTTCTTTAATCATCAATATATTTTTAAAAGGCTTTTTTGGTCAATCTTTTTAGTTTATATAACTGAAAAAAAAAGGAAAAGTTACTTTTATATTGTCAAAATTATACTTAATTTCTGTGCCATTTTAACGAGAGATGATTGTTAATCATAAAAAAAAAAAAAACTTTTCTCGCCAAGCTTAGATTAGTTTATAATTATTCCTATAGATGGAGCAAGCCATCAACAACATTGAGTTGTCACGATCGTGACATTACATCCTCTTCTTTGTCTTCCTTTTTAAACAAAATAACCTTTTTTAAAAAGCTGACGTTAAAGTAGTCTTTATATGTAAATATCATCGTAGGGCCAGAGCGGAGGTAGCAATCATCCATGCCAGCTTCCACTAACGTGTTAGTAGAAAGACTTCGGTTAAGATCGATCTGGAACATACCATCTTCTATCCACAGTCAGAGACTTAATGTCGGTTCTGTAGCAGTGAAGAACAACCATGCCGTCTCTCAATGTGGTTTCAACATCAACATAATGTGGTGTCTGGAGGAGAACTCTCTCAAGGTGGGGAAGCCTTCCTTGCCGAAGAAATTTGTACACATACAACTGGATATATTTCCTTACATTTTATATTTTCCCTTTATTTACTATTTTACTAAATATATTTTCCACCTTTGTAACAATTGATTAGAAGAATCAATAAAATTGTCAATGTGGTGTCAAGCCAAGGTGTATAGCGGGTGGTACCACCCTATGTGAGCGACCTCGTCCATTTCCGGGTGCCTGCCGGGTACAATGGGCCGAGTGCGTTAACAAGGCTGTCCACCAAGGTAACGTACCTTTATATAAGGCATTGGTGAATGGGCCATCTGATAGTCAGTAACTAACGCCGCTTCCATCCGTGGCACAACCTTGGGTATTGTTAGGAGAACACACACCAGAAAGTGCTGACTCGAGACATAAGCGCTGCATGAAAATGTTCCCCCCATTAATATATATATATATTTTTAATAAGAGCGAGAGAGAAAGATCGCAAAAACCCATGATCAACCACTTTTGTGGAAAACCTAAACAATGGCTTGTTGGCCATATCCAGGAGGGAATGTTTTAGTGGAGATTGTACTGTAGCGTTTAAATATTGAGAAGTAGGATGTGCATTCTACTAGAATTGTGTGGTCGAGGATGAGTAAAATAAAGGGGGGGGGGGCGACCTTGACAACAGCAGGCTGTGTTACCCAGTTGAGCTCACCTGCGAGGGGAGAGAAGCAGCGGGGAAACGAGTATTGTGCCAATCAGTTTCTCTATGGGAATACTGACCCCGAATTGTACTTGCCGCCACCAATTGCCGGACTTCATAGGGACCACCAAAAAATACACAGAGGCGTCAATTGTTCTCTTCACAAAACCGCAGGAAATAGGTTCGTTTTACAAGTGAGGAAGGGGGTTTGTTTGTCAAGCTATGGGTCCCACGCCTCTTTGTATTGAAGGCGGCCCTAACGAACCCTCTCACATTTCTTTAGGGCAGTTTTAACGGGGTGATGTTTTCATGAGAGTCTTTAAAAGTTGACCCTACAGTAAAATCCCGTTTTTTGGCAGCCAACCTGGGGAAGGAGACAATATAGAAGAATAGCATTGATTGACGTCTTAACACAGGTTTGAATAGCCTAACAACGAGAGCGTGTATTTTTAGCCACTTATAATAGCTTTCCACTTGAATTTGGCTGTATAGATACCTTACTTTATTAAGGTGAATATCCCGCTTATTGACGGCTAGAGAAGGGAGGGAAGAATAAAGTAGGAAGACGGAGTTGTTCCAAAGTTGGGCGGCAGTCAGACCTTATCTAGTGACGGGAGATAAGAGTCTGTCTACTGCCTCAACAACACTCCGCGTCTAACCCGGGTTGGAACTTCCCTAGTGGCAAGCATAGAACACGTCAACAAGACTTTAGTGTCATTTAAACCCCACTCCAAAAAGCAGTGGAGGAGCGTGCCACCTTATAAGGAAGAGAAAATCCCTCCAACCTGGCCTCTCCAAGCGGCGAACGACTCCCTAGATCGGTTAAGCCAGGAGTGCAGAGACCGGGATAAGACTCAAACTCTATCCTAATATGGCGGAGGGCATCCACTTGCACTTAAGTTGAAAACGCCATTGTCGCACACACAGAGTCGGAGACTGTAATACTGATCATATTTGTGAGTAAAAGATATTTTGAATCCTTGCACTCTGTCGTTCATGCACGTGTAGAATCCAGAAGGAAACATCACTGAGTTGGTCTAATATACACACACACACACACACACACAAAAGCCTTTATTAAGACACACAGGTCTTACAGAGGATTCTCCTTGGGGTTACAAAACGGAGAAACCTATGAAAGTGGGAAATAAAAAATGGGGAAAGATTATATTCATTTGGTAAATATATACAGATTATAAGAAAGAATAAAAAATAAGAAGAATAAAAAAAAAATCAAAAAAAGAGAAAAAAAAATAAAAAAATTTGGAAATATGGATGGGAGAAGTGGAGAGCGAAAAGAGGAAAGAAAACAGGTATTTACATATGAAACAAGACCATTTAAGCTCTCACACAGCACAGGTGGGCCATGTATTTTTTAAGAAATCTTTAAGAGATTTCCCAGGAAATCCTCGTGTTCAGGGTTGTAAGGTAAACACCGTTTTATCATTGTTAACTTATCGTATCTGCCTAAACAAATAATTGGATGTTGGTTCTGTCTTTCTCATCAAACAGAAATTTTTGGTATGTTTGAATGTTCGGTTAAGTCTTTCTTTTTTACAGCATTTTTATGGAAGTTATATAGATTTAGAGCTACTGAACTATTGTCTATAAAGTTGGATAATAAAGAATATAATGGTGATATATATATTCTCTAGTTGGAGTTCGTTAGGAGGTAGATACGTGAAGGTTATACAAGTCAGCAGTGAATCTATGCTTGGGTTCATTTTAAGTAACCGAAATCCAATTAGTTTTCTCTTCAACATTGTCCAGTATGTGTTTATTTTTGATATAAATTCCCACAATGATGTCTTCAGAGCTTCTTCCCTGACCCGAGATTTTTCTGGCAAGTGATTGGTAAACCTGGAAATTCTCGATCTCGAGTTTTAGATCAAATTGGCACTAAGTTTCCGTTATAGCAAATATTTCAGATTGTTTTAAATAATTAATGAAAGGGAAAACGTATAAATTGGAAAAATTCCAATACATAATATTTACATAATTGTGACCAAGTTTTAATAGTTGTTAAATCGAGTAGTTTAGTTTTCCATTCCTATTAGCTATATGTGATTGATGGTGATCTTTTCTTGCCTGTAAAAAGAGATATGATGTGATCCTTCCAGTTCCTTTCTGAGTGTTTGCTATATCTCAGTTCCTTCTGAACTCATGATCTTATCATTTATAACTTGGTAAACAGTACTTCCCACAATCAACTTGCTATCTCGAAGTCTAGATGAGATTCCTTTAGCCAAAAGTTCTTTTCTCTTATTAATCAACAGTCGACGCTGTTCTCTAACTTTTAAGGTGTAATCCTTATTTATGTAAATCCTTAATTGCTTAAGCTTGAATGCATTCCTAAATAGTTTTATTCTGTCTTCATATTTGGGTATTTCAACCAGTAGGGGTGCGCTCGGCCTTTTAGATAATCGATGACATTTAAGGATGTTAATATTCTCGGAGATTTGCATATTGTCCGTAATTATCTGTTTTATTTTTGCGAGAGATTCATCGCTTGTTTCATTTTCTTTCTTTTCGACTCCGTAAAAAATTAAATTACTTTCTCTCATTTTCATTTCCGTGAAATCTATTCTTTTCTCAATTTCTTGGATCCTTTCAGAATTCTTCGAGACAGATTTTACCGTGTTTTCCATAGTATTCTCCAGTTGTTGTATACGTCGATTTAATTTATCAACTCCTTGCTCTATAGAAAGTAATCTTGTCTCTAATTTATCCCCCCAGTTATCCATTTTATTTGAGATTGCACCAATCAATTGTCGAATATCACCTTCCATACATGACTCGAGCGTAGTTTGCCTAGTGGGCCTAGGTCCCGGGTTTTGCTCTATGCCAGATATCAGTTTATCCTACCAGTTATCCATTTTATTTGAGATTGCACCAATCAATTGTCGAATATCACCTTCCTTACATGACTCGAGCGTAGTTTGCCTAGTGGGCCTAGGTCCCGGGTTTTGCTCTATGCCAGATATCAGTAATAACATCAAAATTATACATCTAAGCTTTGGCCTTCTGTACTGAATCTGAATCTTGAATTTCAGATTCTCAACATAACCCAGATCCACTGCCAAACTATAATTTGCACAATTTTCACACGAATCAAAATTTGCATAGATAAAAGTTGAGCGAGGCTTGTTTCGCTGTAAATTTAAATAAATTATGATAAGAATTACAATTGGCCTCATATTATGAAGATATAAATTTACCAATATCACCTCAATAAAAAAAATAGCTCTTTTTTATAAAGTACGGCGAAAAAGCTTTAAAAATAAATTACCTAGCAGGAGCTGTCGTTTCACGCCGAGTTGGTCTAATATATTCCATCGGACAATATTGTAGGAATTCGATGAAACAATCCATATAGAAAGCGATTACACATAACACGATTCTATTGCCATGTTTGGTCACTCAGCGCTAACAGGAATCGGGGGGAAGGATCATTGGAGCCGCTTTATGTTTCAATAGTCTAAGTATGGCGAGTTAGCTTAGTCACGTTGTTACATAGATGACGAGGGGTTTGAATCCTCCTAAAATGTAGCACAATGTCATTGATGGAATTGGAGTGAAAACATGAAACATTTCGTCAAATTTCTCAATAATTAGTGTCAAATAGTTCTGTTAAACGTGATAGGATCCAAGCAGGGTCTTATCCCACTGCCACCCTGAGATAATCCAGAGTACACACGCACGCAGCCACAAAGATAACTCCGACCCCACCCTGGATCAACTTGTGGCAGGCGGAGGATAAACCGCAACTATCTGGAATACTTCCCCCGAAAAGTGAAGTTCATCCCAAGAGAGTATCATCTAAATACATTTAGACGCAGCAGTGACACAACGTGATAGGCAGGAAGGAGAGAGGAAAATTGGTGACAATTAATGGCCTACTTTTGAATCGAAGTTATTTGGAGATACCCAGGGCCTTCTTCTTATATAAAGACACCAGAACAACAGCGGGACACCAATAATAGAAAGAAGAATTCCAAAATCCAAGCTGTGAGAACTTTACTTAAAGCATTGACGATGACTCAGACTCTACCCTTCCATTCCAATAAAATGCACCTCCCAGAAACATCTTTCAAATTGTCCCCCTCTCTCTCCAAGCCGGCAGTTTCATTTAGAATTAGAGATATTTTGCCCTTCTACCATTAATTAGTGGTCAATAAAAATGATTTAAATCTCATATATTACACGTGATTTTTAGAAGAGAAAAGTTACCAATACCCATCACTATCCTACATCCAGTACTCTGATATCGCAGAG
This sequence comes from Cordylochernes scorpioides, assembly GCA_030710605.1. NCBI lineage: Eukaryota > Metazoa > Arthropoda > Arachnida > Pseudoscorpiones > Chernetidae > Cordylochernes > Cordylochernes scorpioides. The sequence continues at coordinate 54,368,568 of CP092879.1, forward strand.
AAGCTTTATTCTATCTAACAATTGCCGAGGTTTGTAAACTACGGTAAAATTTAACATAATGGAACATCTTATCGAGCAACTAACTGATGGCTTTCGGTGGGCCATCCATCAAAATAATACCAACTGAATGATTTTTTTTTTAATTCCCGGAAGTTAACCAATGCCTTTTATTGAAGTAAAAAAGAAAAGCGAGAACCCCACGTCCGCATGGTGGCTGTTTGTTAACGCCCCATCACACAATGGCTGCACCACTTCTTTTTAAAATAAAGAAAGGGTGTATTTATCTTCTTCTCTCTTTACTTTCTAAAAGTTAAGAAGAAAAACCTGATGTATGCCACGTGGTTTACCTAATATGTAGTAATGGAGCCTGTGCGCTATCTAGTCCTTCTGTCTAGGATCCCCTGAATTCTCCTTTAAGTACTGTAGAAATATATCAGGCATCACCAGGAAAAATGTCAATTTTTATAAAGAAATTACAAACTATTCTAAATATGCATTTATAAAGTGTCATCAGCGTTGACGCACCATCATCTTGATATCTGTGAAGGATGAAAATAGGTCGGTAGGGGGGCTCGGTATTTTGCCAAGCGCGGAAAATGACGAAGGTGGCAGTAAAAGAGAGAGTTAAGAAAGGTTTTAGTGGAATACCAGAAATGTTGTAACTTCCTAACAACGGGGCGACGTGACTTGAACCAGTTCCAGCCAGAATCGTACAAGATAAACGGCGGGGTTATCGCGCAAAGTTTCGGCCTAAATACCAACACACAAATGACAAAAGTCGTAGCAATCATCAACAATGAGTCACCATCATTTTTTAACTCCAAAAATTAGTCAATATAGTAGATAAGCGTATTCAAAGCCTATACAAATTTGCCCAACAACAAACTCGTTTTTATATTTTGGAGGTATAAAAATGGCACACTAAATATTTCCTATTATCACTAATGGTACTGGGAGGTCGATGGAAGGCTGGTTAAATCGTTTGGTTTTCGACCACTACGACCCGGGTTCAATTCCCTCATTGGACACTTTTTTCTGTTAAAAAAAAAAAAAAAAGCTCCAATGGCCCCCGATTCTTGCAAAAGTCCAACCCCACCAGCGAGTGCAAGTAACCAAACGGGGCTATGGCACATTTGTAAGTGCAAAGTCGAACTGCTTTTCACATGTGTAGACATGTGGTTCACTTAGAGTAAAAAAGCAGTCGCTAATTACCCACTATGATTATCATGGCCTGTACCACGTGTACTAGGGATAAGCAAAAAAAAAAAAAAAACTAATGGTACTAAATTATAGGATTTTTTCTTATTTTGCCGTGAATCCACCACAATTTCTTCCGATTCTAAAACGAGAAATTTTCAATCAAATATTATTACAGAGTGTGTATTTTAAAGATGCATCAACCTTTCTGGCCCACACTGTATAAAGGTGTGCATTCAGCTATCCAAGATGTTATACAGGATGTATTCCTCTAGCTATTTAGCACAAGGTATCAAGAATACCATGGCAAAGAACACTTGAATAGAGCGCTTCACGATTTTGCGTGTCATCCTTACGCAGGGGCCATGCTAATCTCTGTATCGTTCCTATTGTACTAGTTGTACCGCCGTGTACGGATAGAAATAAGGACACCCTTATCAGAGGAGTAAGCACCCACCCCGAAACGTCGTGCAGACATCTCTTTTTCAGCCTTTTTTTACTTTACACATTTCCAATTCAAATCGTTCTAATGTGCATGATAACTTTTCGAATGAGAGACAATGGGAAGGACACATATTGAAAGAAAAAAAAAAACTTTGACATCCTAATTTTCGAGGTGAACAATGAAGTGGTGTTATTAATTCATTCCCAAGAGCGGTGTGCCATCTCAATCAAGAAGTGATTGATAAATAGCCCTAGATAGACGACGCTAGTTTCTCTACTAGGATGATGTACCACAAATGTGTCCTGTACAGTTTGAGCCAAGCACAATCGACCTTATTCAAAAGAGTCGTGGCAGAAGGCGGGCGGGGGGAGGATTGTTTGTTCCACCAGACCGTTACCACCCACCCCCCCAGTGGGGGATTAACTCCAACGGCCTGGATTAAGTCGAGCGGCCGCCGCCATGTAAATTAGAACGACACCGGGAGACGACGGTCAGCGACCTCGGTCCTTCCGTCAGGTCGACCGACGCCAAGATGGCGGCTGTACCGTAACTCGCGTCCATTCTTCCTCTACTTGTTTCTCATAATGGTCGTCTTCCCTTTTTACATCCTCCCGCAAAATTGGGAGTTATAATCTCACATATCAAAGAATTTCCTTCAGTATATTATTTAATAGGCAGTGAAAACTATATAGTGACATTCCTAAATGAAATAATTTCACAATCCCCTTTTTTTCAAAATTTCCCCTTTAATAAGTAATATATTTTAGCAAATTGCGCTAATGGCTACCCCAAGAAAGGGTATAAGAAGACTACAGTAAGATAAGGTTATGTACTATACATAAAAGAGGTAGCTTGCAAATCATTTATAAGACAATAAAACAACATCCCACACACATACACACAAAAAAGCAAGGATGTAAATAGGTAAAGATTCGCTTGTAAATATTGAGCGTATTAAATTCCCGTCAATTACTGCTCCCTCCCAAAAATGAATGTTTTTTTTTTATGGTGGTCAAAAAACACGAAAGGTTATGCAGGGTTCATAGAACTATAGTGTGCCAGCCTCTATTGAACATACTTAAAGCTAAGATGCAAACAGGCAAATATTCAGTAATTATCGATTCAAAAAAGAAAGACGTTAAAAAGAACAGAATTGTAAGATTTATGCAAATACACTGAAGTATGACTAACCCCCACCAAACATGCCAAATAAAGATCTAAAAAATATGCAAAGATAGACAGGTGAAACGTAGAAGGCGTATTAAACTGGCAAATTTAAAAATTATTGGTTTAAAAATAGGTTTGAACATTTTGTTACGATTTATGCAAAGAGAAGCATGTCTTACCAAACAATCTAAGAAAATGTGTAAAACTATACAGCAAATATGCATATGTATATCGTGGTGGGCATAATAAATGATGACAAATTCAATAATTGCTGATCCTACGGAGGAATACGTTTAAAAAACATTTTGCTCAAGAGCCGTAAACTTGTGAAAGTTTCCATTAATAAACATACCAAAGCAGGGATATGTAACTAAGTAGAAATCCACATGTATATCGTAGAAAGTGACATCAAATGGCTGATCCCAAGAAGAATCTTGGCCAAAAGCTAATGCAGCCGTTAAACCTCCCAAATCCATCAGGATGTAAATAGGTAAAAGAATATTTAGCATCTTCCTCCCGATCGATTCCTGCCCGTGATGACCCACATGGCAAAATTAGCCACATCTTCCTGTTCTCTCCGCGCATGCGCACCACGCGGACATGGTTCGAAAACAATACTCAACAATTAAGAGGACAAAGGTCAAAATTTTAAAACAATCGCCATCTTCAATATATATATAGTTTTCCTGTGATTTCAGAAATGATTTTTTTTCATAAAATATTTGAAAAGTACGTTGATAAAAGATAATGTTATTCGAAAGCTTTAAGTGAATTTTAGACCAACAAATGACATTTTCAATGATACATTCTTTTTTTTTTTTCTTTACAAGAAAAAAAAATTGGGGAATAAAAACTTTCAGACTCTGAGACGGCTAGACAAGTAAATTAATAGTTGATTAAATAAAATTGGGAAGCGCATTATAATTGAGTAGACCTAAACCAATGGTCATAAAATTGAGAGAACACCTACAATCTATGTGTATAATAGTGCATTATAATAAAGGTATCGAATGGATGAACTAATGGTCATAACTTCGTTTTTTCACAAGTGACGGTGCCCTGCTGGGTGAAAAAAAAAAGTGGGGGCTACGCGTTTCTCTTTAAATTTATTTGTCAAAAGCTCATCATTTGGTTGCTTTTCACTTTACCAACATGTATTTAACCACCGAATATTTTATGTTGTGCGCAATGTGATTGTGTTCTAGTGTAGTAGTATTAATTATGGTGGGGTCATTATGAGTTGAACGCGAAAAACTAATTATAACCGCCAGTTCTAACATCCTGACAGATTTGTAGAGGCTAAATCCATAGACTGAGAGTAAGCTCGAGTGTATATATTTTCAAAAAGAGTACATCAATCCAGCAGATTACGGTGTTTTGATGGACCGATGATTTACACAGATTTTGGCGTTCTTGTGCCGTCGTGTCACAAACCCGACATGTGGGTCTGTCCACACAAGGAATGATCTGTACAGGTCGACCACGTGAGGGTTGGTTGTCTAGCGGGGTCAACATGGCGGCGGCGACGCCGTCGATTGATGGCGAGATACAATTGTTGGGGGCAATTTGTCGCTGGGCGTAAAAACAAGGTCACCTGGAACTGACGCTTTTTATCGGAGAGGCGGCTTTTTTTATATTTATTTCTTATTTCAAGAGATGATGACTCATTGCCTTTGTTGATAGGGAGGGAGAGATTGACAGCTTATCGTTAAGTTGACTGGCGAGAGCAAAACAATACGTTGGCTCAGCTATGTACAACCTCGACTGAATAAGCCAACAACTAGAGCGTAGGCATCTAACCTGCCACCCCATATATATAACCATGGTCTCCATGTGGACGCTTCTCAGTTGTCAAAGCTGGTGTTATGGCTGTCACCGAGACTGCTAATTTGCGGCGACAGTCAATAAATGGCATCTAGTTTAGACGGGAAAGGCGTCCTATGCTTATATATATTCACAACATAATTAAAACAATAGAGGAGGGAGGTTGTCTATTTCATTTAACTGACCAAAAAAAAATCAAGAGAATAATAGGGTGCGAGTTCGATACGCAATAACCACATGTCTTATATTTTCGTACCGTAATAAAGGGAAGTAGGTCTATAGATGTACAAGCAATCAACGCCATACAATTGAAAGAGTTGAGAAGAGCAGTAGCAAGACAAACAAGGGAGCAATAAGGTAAGATGGAGCAAGCACCCACCTAGCAGCTAAAGTAGAAAACAACAACGAGTGGCGGTGGCCCAGTAAGAGGTCAACAGCCTACCGCCTGCCCCTACCGGGTCTTCCCTCTAGCTCTTACACCATTTGTTTTTCCCACCTATTTTTATAACTTTGTAGAACTTAAAATTTTTACGTTGTCATACCTACACTAACTTATTATAACCTTTAGATAATTATTTATTTTGTGAATTGGGAAAGGCAACATCTATCTCGAGTTGGCGAGATCATTTTAAAAGTTAATCCCATAAGCGACGACCTCCCTGAGCTCTGGAAAATTAAAAAGAGACATTATCTAATCCAACCTCTCCAGGTTTAACATTCATCTTTGTACCAACAATTATATTGGAAAGGACGTTTAAATTATTGAAAATAATCAAATTACACGGACACGCTTATGTTTGAAATACGCCATAAAATCCCAATTCTGCGACGGTATGCATTTTTATATAATTACCTTTCACATGGCTAAGAGAAAATCAATGAAAGGACGCTACAACATTATAAACCTTACATAGGATGGTAGCTTGTACAATACTTCTGTAAACAAGGAAAGTTGTTCCACGACCTGTAACTACTGTGGTGGTGGTGGGAGTTCTCTGGAGTCCTCTTTGTCTGTCTCATTGTGCTCTTTTAGAATTTAAAAAAAATTAGAAAACTTTAAAAACTGTGGTCTTTGCACGGAGAGAAATGTACGCAAATAAAGAATAGTATTAATAATAGGAGCTATGAAAAAAAAACACTATTTGTTAAACGAAATATATATATCTAACAAAAATTATTTTAGGAATTGAAAGGTTTGTATATAATGCTTAGCAGAATTGGGGGATGATGTTAAAAAAAAAAACTCCCAATTGCGGGAGGGAAAAAGGTGAAAAACCCGCCCTTGGGCGGCTTATAACCGGTCAACAGCCGCGTGGTCACCTTACACTTAGGTTTGGCGAATCCGCCTGGTCGGGTGTCAATAATTCTGGTACGAACAGGAATTGGGTCATCTACAGAACACCTCCAGTTATATGTCATCTATAATTGCGATTAAACATTTTGAACAGTTCTCTGCTGATTTGAGAAGGATAATATTTATCCTCTCAGCAGTTGAATCTACAGACTATTGTAGTCGTCCATCCTCGGCATCTATATATTCATAGTTTCATTCATAGTCAAGCATCTATTTTCAGTCGTTAGAGATATACTCAATGGGAACCAACAATAGACTTTGAACAAATATTAAACGAAATAAAGAGTAACTATTTTTAAAGCAATATTTGATAACGCCCTAACTTTCTCTATAGAATACTCAGAGAGCACGTACAAAAAAAAAAAGGGGGGGGGGGAGTCTCGTTGAACTAAACGAGTCATTTCTTACGAATTTATTGATTTAAAAAAAAAAGTCAACACTCTGGTGGGAAAAAAAAACGAAATTGACGGAAATTTTTTGATAGAATACAAGAAAATAAGCGCGATATTCTGCGTATTTATTTATAATCTAATCAATTTTCTGTTATTACTGAAATGTGGGGGGGGGGGGGGGGGGGGAAACAATGGCTGAGGTCCTTGCTCATCAATAAGGAACAGTACAATGAACCTTGGAGGTTTGGTCATTTGACCGCAGCTAGAATTGTATTGGATTTTGGGGGATCTGAATATTGGGACTTTTTGGATATATATACCTGGAAATGGAAATTTTGCCGGTAGGAAATTGAAGCATAGGACGCCTCTGCCGTCAATAGATGACGTTTAGTTTTGACAAGAGAGACGCCCTATGATTTTATACCTGGAAATATATGTTTGATTGCTCTTCTTTCATGAAATCAAGACATCCTGTAGTGCTGTCGTCTCCGATATAGTGGCCACCACCATCATGGAAGATCGGTAAGGCGCCACCGTTTCAGGATGAGACGATGGGCTTGTAATGTCTGTTGCATAAAGAGTTGCCAATTATGACTCCCCGCGGTTTGAAATTAATATACCTTTTCCTAGAAGGATTGTCAGTTCTCTGACCAAGGAGCTCGATCTGCTCTTAAGGCGGCCGAAACTCGTCTTGGAACTGCCTTTGGCGTTTCTTTTAGGATAGTTCTTTCTATCTTCCCTTTGTTCGAAACTGATGTTTCCTCTCCTAGACTGGCCGTTCTCGAGCTAACTCAGTCGGTCAAAATTGTCTCTTCATTGAATCATCTTGGGTTTACATGGCATAAAGATCTAATAGGCACACACAGTATACCTTTTAAAATAACGTTTTTTTTTTCAATAAAGAGAAAGGATAATAAAAGAAAATTGTATTTTAATTACTTTGTATATAAAGATAATTTGCATTATTATCATTAAATATAAGTATCTTTTACTTTATTTACTCTTTTCCTTTGCAACTCCGTGGTGAATCCGTATACAAGACTGCCTCAATTAAAGGCTTGTGCGTGTATTTTTTTAAAGTGCTCACAAAATTGTTTCTAATATTCCTACTAAAAGATATAACTACTTTTATTATCATTCACCGCTTTTTGCTTGGTGCTTAAAAAAACAGATTCCGTAGATAATGAAGATATATTGTCTCCCTTAATTATCTTTGACACATTTAGCATGCTAATAAAACAGATTAACTACATCTTCAAGGAGAAACTTTTTTAACATTTCCGTTGACATTTTTTGTTGTCTCTAGGACTATAATAGACTACAGATGTTAGCAAATATACGAGAATATCTGGCCCAAGCTATCGTTAACCTTTCAGTTGAACACGAAAACAGTGCCTTCTATTAACCTTATCTGATATACGGTTTGTTTCACTTTTTACACATAAACGAGGAATGTGTTGAATGATTGCAATTTATTTCTCACGATTTAAAAACAACATTTATTTAATGTAACATGCTTGTCTGGAGGAGGACTATCTCAAGATGGGGAAGCATCCTTTGCTGAAGAAATGTGTACATATACGACTGCTTATATGTCCCTACATCTACCCCTTTATTATATATTACTCTTCCTTTTTTCTGTAATAAATTAATTAGAAAAGAATCAATAAAATTGTTTATATTGTCAATTATCTAATGTAACAAGAGAGCCATGACAGTAATAAAAAATATATTCGTTTTGTTTTAAATAAAATTATTTTAAAAATAATAATAAAAACGAGGTTTTAAAGGTCTTCGAACCTGGAGATTCGAGACGAGATAGGTGCGAGAGTCCATACCAGGTAAAAAAGATGAAGGTCAAGGAGATCAATCAAATTCGATCAAAGAGGGGGTGGTGGTGGCGGGCCGTTTCTCAGTAATGGAAAGAAAGCGTTTGGAGCGAGCACACCGCACGGAAGAATATTTTAACAGGACACGTCAAAATTACCTTACCGTTTTTTTTTTATAAATTCAGTCCCCCAAAATCATTATTAGGATAGGATTAAAAAATATATACAGTAGAACCTCCCTGTAAAGGACACCTAATTGCAGAGCCAAAGTGTCTTTTAGGGAGAGGTGTCCTCTTACCAGAGAGTTTCTTAATAGTAAAAATGGTAATTTTGCAAATGGGAATTGTCCTTTGTAGAGAGGTGTCCTCTAGCGCGAGTGTCCTCTCATGGAGGTTCAACTATATAAATAATTCGTAGCATTATAAATTGTAAAATGCTATATTTAGCATACACAATTCTATAATTATCTTTTTCAATTCTTTAAAAATATGACTGCGATTTTTTTCCCTCTCTCTCTTCCAGGTAAGAGAATAGGCGCCTTTTTAGTTACTTTATATAGGAAATTCTCTCTCCTCTTTTTGGGGAGAAAGAATATTTAGAGGGGTGGGGGGTGACCTACTTGTCTTGAAAAATTCCTCTCTTTTTATCGCATGAAATTCCTCTGTTAAAACTAGCTTAGCACAGGGAGGAGAGCTAAGAATATGGAGTGCGATCACGGTGCCATCTAAATAATATCTTATTATAAGGTTGTTCCAGAAGTTTTTCTTATTACTTGGCGAATACATAATAATAATACAATTACTTTATACATCATTGATGGAGAAAAAGTTTTTCCTGTCTGCTCAAAATGCTCCAACTTCACTGCAACTCCAACAGGAGCTAAGACCTATACAAGAACCCCAAAACTAGAGTAGAAAAAAATATATTGCTTTCAACCTTCATGACCTGGTGTAATCTTACCCATGGGATAATAATAAACTTTATACATAATGCAAAGACATTATACATAACGGCGAAAATTATTATGTCGAATATAATTGGTATTTCAATTTTTTGAAAGTGTTTACGAACTTTTGGGGCGACCTTGTAATATATCTTAAGCTAATGGCTATTGTTTAAATCAATAATAAATCACGTTATTGTTTACAATTCTAGGAAGACGTAGTGTAAGAAAGCATCATATTGAAGAGGCAACTGACATATAAGGAAGGAACTACTTGCACAATACGATGTTTTAAAAGGTGTGGTTCGTGGGAGAAGAAGAAAGATTAGAAAACGAATGTTGTTTTACAGGATTATGATGGTCGGTCATATGGTCAAATAAAACAACTGGCCAATAGATAACAGAATGGAGGAAATGCCACTGTCCACAGGACCTGATTTCGCCAAACTACCATTAAATATTTTGTCTCGCAAAACCTAAGTAATTCGGAATGTTTTTTTTTTTTTTTTTTTTACAAAATTAGGTCGTTTTCATAATTCACTAGAAAGCATGTCATGACATGTATCTATAGTAAACCTTTTTTTTTCTCTAAGTTTTGTCAATAATTTTGAAAAATATAATAATGATAAAATAAAGACTGCATATAAAGATTTAGCTTGAATTCTTCATAGTATATATTGGTCTTTCTCATCAATCTCTAGAATGCATGCCATGACACCTGTCGATAGTAAACCTTTTTCTCTCTCAAGTTTTGACAATAATAAACGCCCATATATATACCGATTTAGTTTGAATTCCTCGTAGTAATTGCTATTTATTGTATCGCCAAAATCCATACTTAACTCCCATTTTCTCCCCAAGAAATCTATTTCAAAGAGAAACAGAAAAATCAATACAGTGGTAGATGACAATAGACGTCATTGGTGATAAAAGAACAACCCTCATATTCTATGGTGTAAACCAGTGTCGGGCAACCTTTTTTGAGTTGCGGCGCACTAAGCTTAATTTCTTTTTTTCGCGGCGCACCTGTGAGAATTTCGTAACAAAAATATTTTTTTCCTTTTTTAACCAACATATTTTACGGTGTACAAAACTTATTGTGTGAATGTGTGTGTGTTTTACAACATGCAAAAAAAAATGAAGAATTACTACAGCAATACTTTGACGAAAACTCCGAATAAATTTTTTAAATAAATTTATAATTTTTTTTTGTTTTCTTTTTTTTAAGCTTTGTAGCTTTGAGTCTCTATTAATAAACAGCTGTGACAATGATTGTAAATGACGGTTAAGTTTGGACATATTATTTTAAAAATTAGGTATTTTCCCGCAGTATGTATTCAACTTTATTAAATAAAGTTGTTTTCGCGGATTGTCTTTTTTTTAACTTATGATTTTAAGTAGGTACGTACCTATTTGCATTTTTATTTTTTAATAATGGCACGTGCCAGTTATGTACGTCAAGATTATGTACATACGTTATATGAAATATAAAATTATGCAAACTGTTGTAATTATAATACCAAAACAAGTTTTATATAAAATGAAATTTGCTTTTTTTTAATTTCATTTTTTATATGAAAATTTTTGAAAAATATTATTAAAATTGAATAAAAATTATAAAAAATATTTTTTGAAACATTATTTTTAAATTTAACCAAAAGTTCTAAATACATACAAAAATGTTCGCGGCACACCTAGAATTCTTCGCGGCACACCAGTGTGCCACGGCACACCGGTTGCCCGACACTGGTGTAAACAATCTGTAACGTATTGTTTGGCTAGAGCACATATTGGAAACTAACGATTTTATAACGGATAATTTAGATTTTATCGACGGGTTAGTAGTTTTGCTATCTTTTTATTAGCCATATATCTTCTCTCTCTCTCTCGTTACCTCTTTTATGTAAATAATTTGTAATCGTTTTAATAGAAATATATTGTAGCAAAATATCGATTATTTATGAACATATTTACTATTCGTTATATTTTGCTACTCTTTAAACTTTCCTCTTTACTTCTATGGTATTTTATAAATAATAGTTAAGTTTTATACATTAAATAAATTGCTGTCATTCTGAGGTTGGTCTTCTTGACGTTTTGTCTTTCCCTATTTTTCTCGTGATATTGTTTCGTCTTATACTCTTTAATGTCTTTGCTCTTTTTAATTTCGCTAGTTTTTTCACCGTGACAAGTGAAAATATGAAGACACTTAAGTGGCCTACTTGATTGAAAAAATATAGGCCATTCTAATCAGGTTACGAAGCAGCAAGCTAATCAACAATTATGGTCTGAAATAGAAGCTTTTTTTTTTTTTTTCAGTTTGATTTGCCGGATGGGAGTTTTGAATTAAGGGAAGAGGGATGGACTCTTGTGTCATCATCCAATAGTGAGCGGGCGGGCGGGAGGTCTTAACGAGGCTGCAGGCGCGGCCGGGGGTCAAGCGGGTTCATTCGGCATGGGTCAACGGTCATCTAACAATGGCCAAACGCTAGCAAACGTCCCTCCTAATTAAAATGGAGCCCGGCACGCAGGCAGGCAGGCACCCCCGCCGCTATTGTGGGATCGGGGGATTTCCTCGCCGGATGAATGAATAGTCATGAGGCAGCAAACATCTGGGTGGGGGAGGAGGTCCCCCCTAGTTTACTGACACAGCTCGGGCAAGATGACGCCACCAGCTTTATTCTGCTCCCCGTGTCCCATCCACGTTGGGACCTACGAAAAAAATCCGCGTCCGTCGAATTCGCGTGATGTCGGCAGGGGACAACTTCGCACACTTTCCAAGGTTTAGAAAAGATTACCTTGATGGACACACGTGATTTCGAAGTGGAGTATCGTTCCAATTTTAGTATATGTACCGCCGAACATCTCCACTTCTGCAGGTCGCAATGACCCCGAGCTTCTCACATATCTCGTCATCCTTTCCAGCAACCACCAAAAGTCGTGATCATGGGATCTTCCCATCTCACAGATTTCTTTACCAGGCAGGTCCCTCGGTTTGGCAGATGAGGGAAGTCCTAAAGGATTGCTTTTATATAATGAAAAGAAAGAGAGCCATGGAGAAGTACTTATTTGACTAGCAATGATGCAGAGGCCCCTAGTTCTGCGTAACTCCTAGTCTACCTATTATGGTAGCAATGTTGAGGAACAAGGAGTGCTGTGAAACTCGCAGATGACGGTAGGCAGGCCCACATTTGGATATATAAAAAGACAATAAAATCGTCAACCGTTAAACGTAATCGTGCACGTAGAGTTGACGTGAGAAGCGTCCACTACGTATCGCAACAAGATAAAACACTGGAGATAGCGGGGAAACACAAAAACCGTGTAACTCACAGTTTACGCAATTCGGTGGTGTGTGTGGTTGGGTGTTTTTGCCAAAATAGAACTCCAATTAAGTACATGTGGGACGATGGTAGCGATATTGGACTTTTTCCCCTTACCTTTTTGTGTCATTTCTCTATCTCTCTTCTAAAGAATTGCTCGCCGTGTTCGCTTTTGCCTCACTTGCCACACAGCAGCAACCCTTACACGCTTGTTCGGCGGTACATATACTAAAATCGGAACACAGCAGCAACCCAGCCATGCCGGGATTGAAGATCCGATTGCCAAAACGGTCGAACGTTTACACGATTTTTACATGTTCACGCAATCAGTTCAACACCTCCGAAATAATTAATCCCTATTACTCCTCAGAGATGGTTCCTCTAAAGTTCACTTTGCAGAAGAAGGAAGGGATCCTTCCTATACCCATGGAATGAGCGGGTGGTACAACCAAGCATAGGTACTGTAGTGTAATTATTGGGAAGGTACAAGATCCATTTCAGATACGGAATACTAGATTTTTTTTACACCCTGCTTCTAAGTATGCAAAAATAGCCACCTGTTGTGGGGAAGTTGATAAACTACCAAATTTGTTCAAATCTGTCATGCACAACCATTCCTTATTTTGGAGAGTCTACACACATTATTTCTTAAGTGTAACTTTTCAAGCTAGACATACACGATCCATTATTCGAGAGCCAGTAATACGGGAACGGAATAAAAATAGAGTTCCATCAAGCCAGCCAGCCCCTTTCGTAAACATTTCATTTGTAGAACTCCGTTAGAACTGGGCGTTCGTCAGAAAAAAAAAACGAAATTCTCTATACATATCGAAATGGACTTACTATGAGTGAGAAACCCATTTTAACAAAATACCTCCAATGGCACCAGCGTTCGGTCGGTGTGGTATAAACAGCAGCACGCCAAGTCGAATACGATTCAATTTTCCCTCACCAAGGCGGCGGCGACGGCAACCAAAAAAAAAAGGTGTGCTTATTGTGCTACCCCATCCAGCCTGGGAACGCACGCGAGGGGGAGACCATTCCGGGTTGGGGTAGGGCGGGTCACGGCGTTGTTGCCCCCTCTCTCATGGCTGTTCCTTCAATTGCCGGGTAGTGTAATTGGCCCTACAACTGTCGGCCACCTAGACTACTACATTGTCTAGGAAATCTCAACCTAAATGCTGAAGAAGTACAAATTGTTTAAAATTTTCAACTTTAATTAAACATATATCAATAAAAACAAACATACGAGGTTATATACGGTAGTTTGAAGAATACATTATTCTTGATAAACAATCAACCAGCCATTATATGACCGACGTCACATCAAAGTTTGTTGCTCAAGTACCCTCCAAACTTGGAGCAACAAGTAGTATAATGAACCTACCCTTTAATAACGGAAACAATCGATTCGTCGAGAGGTCGGTAAAATAAAGACAGTAATTGATGCATGAAGTGTTCATTTATATCGCGTTTATATATAAAAAGCTTAAGACGCCGCTTTTTTTTAAAAGTAATTTGTCGAAATCCGCAGTCCCGTGATAACGAATCGCGTTTATTATATAGTTTACACCTCCTATTCTACAACATTGTGTACTGTCGTGATGCTATGGTGTGTGTGCCCTGATACCATTTATAACATTGATATCTTTTATAAATATTTTAATTCTATATAATAGCTTCACTAATTATTATATATACTAATAAATTAACCTGTTTATTGTGTGTTAAGATGAAAACATCAGGCTTCCAGGAAAATAAGTTTATTTTTTATTTAAATTCAGATATATCTAGCTTTACTGTTCGAAGGCTTGAGATCTGAATTACTTTTTTTTTTTAAATAAAGAAACGTATCCTTGAAAGTCTGATGTTTTCATCTTAATATTGATACAAGGGATTGTCTTATTGAATTGTTTATTTTGAATTCCAACAACACAACATTCTCCGAGCAGAAATGTAGAGTACATATTTTGAATTCCTTATATTCCAAGTATATTATCCAAGTTTGCGCCACCGCTCAATTCTGAGATCGATAGAACAGTAGTACTACCGAAGGTATTTAAAATGGTTTCGGAGCTCTCACTGTGTTCTATAAAACAACGACAAAACGTAACGATATCTCTTAGATTTAGTGATATAGAGTTTACAGTGCATGCACATATCCTATCTGCAAAGGTGAGCGAAACAATCGCAGTGTCGTTATATTCCAGAGGGAAGGAGCCAAGCACAAAGGCTTGCTCCAAACTGCGCGCCACGCAGTATCGCATTCCCTCCAGTTATATAAAGAAACTTTCTAATCAGGTCGACAACAACTAAAAAAGAATCTTTTTATTGTTCAGATTAGCACGACGCTTTATGTAACTCTGGTTGCTGGATAACTCCTAGAGAGTACGTATGTGTGGCGGCTGTTGATACTTCACATCCGTACAACACGGTAGTTTCGTGGGAGATTCTTGCACGCTGAATGTGCGCCACGCCAACAACAAAGATTAAACCATCTTTTATTTGCGCACACACACAAAAAAGACCATACAGACCACGTTAAAGATAGATGAATTCTAAAGGAACAATTCACATGAAAAGGTTAACTTTCTAAATGGATCTCGCAAAAATTGAAAAGTCCTATAGGTCAATAAAGAAAGCGTATCCGATTCTAAGAGGGGGGAAGGAATAAAATATTTCGATAGATATAACCGACTCTTATTCAGTTTACTAATTTAATGATAGATGAAGAAATAAATGGCGGAGAATGCTTTCATATTTTTCAGGAAAGACCAACATCATCATATAGGATTTTGTAATATTCTCAAAAAAAAGAAGAAGGTAGAACAATCTTTCGAAACAGCTTTCATCCCATTTTCGATCCCCGCACGTATCAATTTGATATCGTTTTTGTTGTGTCGTAAGCAAGAAGATGGTAAAGAAGAGCGAGTAGATGGAGTTTTTATCTAGAGGTCTCGGGGGAAATAACGTACGCGCACTAAAGGAAGTAAGCAGTAAAAAAAGAGAGAGAAAAAAAAATACAGGCTCAGTCCCCTTAATAAGACGGCGTCTATAAATGCTAATGAATCGGTGAGTGAGTGCATACCATTAATTATTACAAAGGGGTAATTACACCGTACTAATTGGTCCTGTATACTAATAATGCAAGCTGCTGTAATTAACAACCCCGTGACAATTTTAAATTGAAAGATAAAAAAAGAGGACACCACCACCAATCGTGTGTTGTTCACTGACTTTAGCTTACAACAACGCAGCACAATTGCTACAAAACTAATAACTTTTTTATTTTTACATGTTCACGATTTGAGTGGACTTCTGTGCTTCTTACATCGATCTCGTTACCAGCAAAATTTCAAAGAAAACTCGATTCAAGATGAAGAGAGGAAGGAGGTGGGGGAATCGAGATTTTATGTACGATGGTAGTTTTATCCCAAACATAGATGACTAGTAAGTGTTTCGGTTTCACGAAGAAATTTGCACAAGATTGGAGTAATTCGACTTTTTTTTTTTTTTTTAAGTCTTAGAAAACCTAAACGATTTCGTCGATGGTAGAATCGCGTAAAAGGTATCACGGCAAGATAGAAACGCTCACGCATGAATCAAAGAAGTATATTATAGGCTGTCGTCATGCCCTTGTCGCCATCCCAACAGACCGGCAGGGAGGATTTCTACCTCAGCACACGTAGAATGCAGTAAATATCAAGAACTGCGAAACTAACTCCTCCAAGTTAGCAGCCCAAGGGCAACCATAAGTATATATGGTATATGCTGTGACTTCGGATTCTAATAATAGAAGATAATGAAATAATTTTTTAAAATAATGTTTTCTGTGTGTGTTAATCGTAAATTGTATCTCATTTTGTATGAGAACCAAAAAAAAAAAAGTATCACTTTAGATTAATTACATTTCCGTTTCAAATGACATCTTTGTCATTTCTTTTAAATTGTGTGTCGATAAAAAACGTCATATTCATTTTTCCTCCTGAAAGCAGCAAATTATAGACGGAATTGGTCATTCGGCCATTATACACATGGAAAGGCAAATATAGAAGTCTTAAAAAGTGATCGACGGAGCGAGAGTGACAAAGGTATTTAAAGGAGGAATCGAAGAAGCAGCAATCCATCAAAATTTGCGACGCTCACCTCTGGCGGGAATAGATGACACATAGCTGACCTAGTTTCGTATCTGGCTCCAGGAAGGAAGACTTTTTTTAGAGAGAGAGAGATATATACAAAGCTTCTCCTCCCCACTGCAGGCAGGGCACCCCGCATCCCCCTAACCATTGAAGAAAGAAAAGAATTTATAAAAAACGCCTGGGTGAACTATATTTATTATTAGGATGAAGTCTTTGTAGGGGGGGAAGACGTCGAGGGGAGGATGGAAATTGGCGTAAACTGGGTGAAGGAGGGGCGCCATCGTCTCACCTCTCCCTCCTCACAATTAGTTAAGTGTGTTTCTTTTGGGGACCAAAGTGGCGTATTGCCTCACGTTCTGACCCCACGGGGAGATTTCTTTAGACCGTCTTAACATGTAGCAATAAGGCGGCGTTCGGTAACCTTAAATACAGCGATAGTTCGTCAGGGAAAGTGATGTTCTAATACCACATGCAGTTTGGGGTAGTATTTACATTTATAGAAAATGATGTTTATAATAGTGTATAAGCATGTTTTCTTTGCTCTAACTTTCATATAAGTTGTGCTGCGGAAAATTTCTTCAAGTATGAAATCGTTTGGCCCAAGATTGTTTTGAGCTGCTGTGAATTGAAAGCCGAAATCGGGCAAAAATGATTAGGACAGCAAAATAACGACGTACTCCAGTAGAACTCGACATGAGCAATCCATCTGAAGACCATTTTTTTTTTAATTAAAAAAAAAAAGTGTGCTTCCCCCCCCCCCCCTTTTTTTTTTTTTTTGTCCTTATCAAGTCCAACCTTCAAGAGAGGTCAGAAGTATCCAATCTTTTTTTTAAAGTAACTTGAAATAGCTTATTATATCTTAAATCTACTCTTTTTTCTTTCTGTGCTTGCTCCCTGTATTCTTTAATTAAGAGATAAAGTGTAGGTAGGAAACTAAATCTGATGTTAGTGTACCAACAATATCAATCATGTAGATAATATGTAGTAAAGCCATTATCTCCTATATTGACCATCAATGTCATTTCACCCTTTTCTATGAGCAATTAATCACTTTAGACCATTTCTATTTGATTAACAAACCTTCCTATCTCTCCATTTTTAAAGGAGTAATCACAGGGTAATAAGACCAAAACCAAATAACTAGTATGTGAGGTAACCCTTGTTACCATCTTCAGACAAAAGTACTGAAATGACATTTGTTTATTTAGATTTGGTCTTATTACCTTGTGTTTGTAATCTATAATCTAAATTGTGTCTTATCATTAAAGGAGTAATGTCTTCCTAGGTCCTGATGATCCTTAGAATAAAAGTCCTGCAAACTTTCTCCTTTT
Source organism: Cordylochernes scorpioides (assembly GCA_030710605.1). NCBI lineage: Eukaryota > Metazoa > Arthropoda > Arachnida > Pseudoscorpiones > Chernetidae > Cordylochernes > Cordylochernes scorpioides. Next base: position 54,386,512 of record CP092879.1, read on the forward strand.
GATTACTTCATTTAGAAGACTATATATTCCCCCATATATTCAATCATCTTCACTCTATATTCACCCATTAGATTTTCTTCTTGCACACTAGATATCAAGACATTTTCCTCTTCAATTATTTGTGGCCATTACCAATCATCTTCATATCCATATAGGAAAACTGATCAAAACATGAATAGGAGGACAAAATAACTCCCCTAGCTTTGATTTAATTGAAGAAGAAGAAGAAAAAAACTTAATTTTCTCTCTAGCTCAAAAGCACTATCAATACTGAATGCCACAATAAGAATGTTTTAAAAGACCTTCTTCTTAAATAATGGGTTCCAACTACAAGGCCTGTTTACACATTGAAATCAATGGAATCCTATAGAATTGTTTCTTTTGAAGGTTTAAGTCTTTGTTTGGGTTTTAAGAGATGATTTATTTCTTTTTAGCCTTTATGTGAAACTTGTTTGTTTGTACTTTTAGTTTGAAAAGACCACTATTTTATCTGGGCATTAAAAAAAAGCATGTTGTGTGAAAGCTTTAATAGAACTATTTAAACCTTTAAACCCTTTGCTTTTATTGGAATTACTCAAAAATACTTTTTGACAATTAGTAAAATATTGTAATTATTCTTTTTATTTAGAGCTTTTGCTGAAAGAATATATATTTTTTAAATGCATACTAAATACCAAAAAATTATTTATTTATTTGGATTTGGTCTTATTACCTTGTGTTCAATTAAAGTCAGTTGAATTAAAGAAAAAATATATATATTGGGATTTTTAAAAATATGGTTGAAGTAGGTGTGTTAAAGAGGGTTATATAGTGTATGTCATGTAATGAATTGCTTTAAAACCACATCTACCTTATCATATATAATCACTATGATATTCATCTTACTCAATTTATTTACATCACATGTATGTGGACAAAGAGGATGCAAATTATACCCAGTGGTCCTTATTAATAAAAGTAACTTATAGCCTCATATAGTTTAAATTGTTTTAACCATGGTTATAACAAAAGTTTGATCTCTAGTGTTGTTTTTATATTGAGGTTCAACAAATTTGAAAATGTGGGGAATTGTGTGGGAGTTTTTTTTTTTTTAAGAGTCCTAAACCTTCCCATAACATCACTTGGGACCATGATATAGTGTTGTTATAATCACAATTAAAATAATTTGAACTCAAAACTGCCCACCAAAGTGAGATTGTGGAAAAATCTAAAAACCCTCCCCCAAAATAGCAATGGTAAATCAAGAAGATGAGTATTTCAAGCAGGATAATGGCCATGATATGTGGTAAGAAGACATTATATAATCCCCCATTGTCCTGTTACGTGGGTTGGCATCATGATACTACGTAACAATTTATCTCACTTTATATTGCTGAGCACATCAAAGCCCCCTTTATGAAACAATGACAAAACTGATTGGACCCTCCAAATAATGACATGCTCAATCTCCAGCATGTCTGTGACAGCATTATTAGCATTGGGTTCATTATGATACAGGGGAACAAACTCCCTGTGAGGGACAACACCTAGTTGCAGAGACAAGTGTCCTTTACAGAGAGGTGTCCTCTTACCAGAGAGTTGCCACTTTTTTTATATATGTTAAAACTAAAAATATAATTTATAACATCTTATTACCTTGTGTTTATAATCTAAAATCCAAATTGTGCCTTAACATCTTATACCATTTCATATTAGCCCACTACATGCTAAAGATTGAGTGATTGGGGTTCCTAAAGACGTGATGCCAAAATGTGTGAAAAACTGATTTTATCAATTCAAATTTTAAAATATGAGAAAAATCTGTTATAATGCTGAAAAGCTACAATACTTCAGAAACTTGGGACCTTAGCTATATACAGCAGGCTTGGTCATTTTGGTCTCAAGTAATAGCTGGGTTCAATTGTATACTTCCTAAAATTAAGCCTTTTTTTTTTCAAATCTTCACCATTCCCCCTACCCCACTTTCAAATTAGTCTACTTTGTATAACAACACCACTTGGGTCCAAAATTTATTTGGTTATAACCACAGTTAAAATAATTGGGACTCAAGACTTGGCACACTTTAGGATTATGGTGTCATAGCCACAGTCTTTGCCGGTCCCAAGCCCAGATGAAAGAGGAGGAGGGGGAGCAGTAACAAGCTCACTAAAAAACCTGGGCTCAGCTGGCCCGGTTGATAGTACCCTGTAAGGGCTCCTGATCCAGGGATACAGGATGAGCAGCGTTTGTACTCCATGTTAGGAGCGGCTGCACATGGCATCTGTTCCTCATGTCAGAGGCAGCCATTTCTTTTGGAGCTAAGTCGGCCTGCCACTGAGTAGTGCTTCCAGTCTTAATGACAAAGGCAGATGCATTCTACTTCCTCCAGTCATGATGGTTGTCAAATCTCCCCACTATGCCACATGGGCCGTCGTGCAGTTGTATTGACTCATCCATTGATGAGCTCTACTCATCCCCGGCAGACACCATCAAAAGTCTCAAGCTTTACAAGCTTGATACACTAATATGATTGAGTGGAGATAAGAAAGAAGAAGATTTGGGTCCAAAATTTTATTTGGTTATAACCACAGTTAAAATAACCGGGACTCAAAGACTTGGCACACTTTCAAATTACGGTGTCATAGCCACAGTGCTGTTATAAAAGAGACTGTAGTAACGAGGTTCCACTGTAACGTCTTCAATTCAATCTTTGGTTGATTTAAAGATGGTAAATCTGAAGGGAATCGGTGAGGATTTGAAATAAGTTGAAATCTTAGTAAGAATTGAAGTAAGTAATATTGTATAAAACTCAGGGTTTTTTTCAATCTTTTTTTTATCAAAGGAAGCAAACCTCTGAGTAGTGGCCATCTCCTCAGGTCAGATAATGGCTGCTTACAATGGAACAAACCCTAATGATGGCCAATTAATGGCCATTTAATACGGCCTGCCACATGAAAAGCTGGCAAACAAAGAGTACCTCGGATGTATCAAAACCTATAAACCCAACTTATTAGTTGGTGGCGTAATGGCATACACCATTGGTCTTTGATGTGATCCCGGATTGACTTTTCCCCAACATAGGACACTTCTTCTGAGGAAAAAAAAAAAGTTTTGACAGTCTGATTCTTTCACAGGTCCAACTCCACCAGTAAGTAACCAACCAAATGAGAGTTCTGGCATCAGGCAAACATGAAGCTGCAATGTAGTGTACCTCAGTATTCTCAAACCTTTAGTAGAATTACTGAAACTTCAGAAATTAAGTAAATAATTGGTTGATTGTAGCTCTATTTTTCCAAAAAAACTTCCAAACAACAAATGATCTTTCAAAACTCAAACCTTTACTCATCATGATCATGTGTAATACTAATATATAATCATACCATAATACCAATATTATTTGCAGTTATATATAATGTCTGTATTATTTCTAAAGTAATTGTATTATATATTATTATGTATTGGCTGTAATAATCTTATTCGCCAAGTAATAAGAAAAACACAAACTTTTGGGATAACCTTATAATTAGCCGTTTTAAAAATAATATTCATTGGATAAATATTCACTTGGAAAGAACATAATTCTAAGGTCCCAAGTTACTTTAACCAGGGTTCAACTGTATATTCGTTAAATTAATAAACCTGGTTGGTTTTCTATATCTATAGTGTGTGTTTCTTTAAATCCTATTCTTTAAGTATAATCCAAGTGTAGTTTTTTTTTAGATAGATGGAAGTGTACCACAGCATGAAGTTACTACTGTTACCTTGTGTAAATAATACTCATTTAGATACAAGGTAATAAGACCAACTCCAAACAAATATTACCTTGTGTTTATAATCTGTAATTCAAATTGTGTGCCTTATCAATACTCTATTTAGATTTGTGGTCTTGTTACATGTTTATAATTCTATATATCCAAATTGTATCACAAACACACACCCTTCCATTCTTTTCATGGATATTATCACAGAACATCTTTTTAATTCAATTTACTGTTCAGAGAAATTAAACTCAACGATTTTGGCGGAATAACGTATTATTTTTTGAAAAATTCAAAGAAAGAGTTTAAAATATATATTTTTTATAAATAAATTTTAAATAATAATAATATGCTAGTTGAAAAATAGGTAAACAATTAAAAATTTCATTCCTTTATCATTTTCAATTTATAATCCAAAAAATTCAAGATATACCACAATTTTATATCATCTTTATCAATTAAAAAAAATTATATTTACATTTAGAGTCCAAACAAAATGTGGCTACAACGTCAGCCAAATGTGTTTATCAACAACCTTCTAAAATAGTTTACAGATGCAATTTCCTGGAGCGGTGACCCGGGGTGGAATGACCTTACAGGTTGGCCATTTCTGTATTAAACACCGCCATATCTATCAATTTTTTTTTTTATTAAGATTAATGGTGGCATTTAATGAAGGGTCACCTTTGCAACCAACCAACCAACCCTACATGGCCTTCATCACTTCCCTACAAGTCCGTCCATCCCTAGATGCTTCCCCCTTAGGGAAGAGATTCCGGTTATAGAGATGGCTTCGCTTAGGGGCTTCACAAGGTGTGGTGTCTGCCAGGCACTTTTCATAACAAGTTTCTCCTCTTTAGGAATGAACACTTCAGGATTGGACTAAAAGAAAGTAACTTTTCTGCAAACTATGAAAGTTGCCGAACACATAATTAAAGAAAATAATATAGGCAACCTTTGTAAACTATAAAAATATCCTTGATTAAGACAACAGTCTTATACAGATTCTCCTCTCTCTGTGCCGGCTTGCAACAATATCCTTGAGATGATCAATTACCATCATGTAGTGGAGGAGAAAATGATGAACCCAAGTTCCAAAAATAGGAACACTGGAATAACAGTAAAACCCCACTTTCATGAGGAACCTTGAGTAACTACATTTGTAATAAAATCAGCTTGTCACATTTTCTTTCTTATCTTTTTTTCAATCATCTAAAGGTTCCTGAATCCATGGGAGAGATATACTTCAGATATGACACAAATATAGAATAACCATCTAATGCCACTGACCTAACAGTGGAATTAAGAAAATGCTATCTCCTGATTGTACAATTAAAAGTTGCTGATTGCTTGTACCATCTGTCTGAATAAATACCAAACAAATCATTGATATTTAATTATTCCAGAATTGTTCAAATACCCATCTTAATTAATCAAGATGGGGTATTTGGACAATTCTGGGGAATAATTAAAAATTAACGATTAGTTGGTATTTATTTTGACAGATGGGACAAGCCATTAGCAACTTTTAATTGCACAATCAGGAGATGGCATTTTATTAATTTATCCACCTGATCCCAGTACAATTTCTCTACTATTGTTTCACATTACAATGGAAGTATCAATACCAATATAATTTATCTTACTGTTATGTGTAAAGTAGATACGCTCTATATATGCAAATCTCTAGAGTTGTGTTTGGCATAAATGATGTTCCTCCAATGTCCTGCAAGCAGTAAGAACTTCACAATAACACTTTGAGATTGATAATGGGAGCAATGCTACCACAACAAACCATTAGTTGGCCTGGTGATTGTCACACATATAGAGGCAGTATCTTAGTATACATCAACTATAAATAGCCAATTATTTTGTCAGTAACAACAGCTGTCAGATGTGTCACTCACTTCTCTGGAGAAAGTTCCTTCGAGACAAGAGGTCGGCCAAGAAATAAAATATAAGCTCATGTGGACTGGAAGAATAACCAACAACAAGAATGGAAAACTATGAAATGGGCAAACTTCACTAGAGACCAAGTTTCCAACTCAATATTGAGAAGGATGCTTACTTGCCCTCTTCTTCTTCTTTCTTATCTCCACTCAACAATCATATTAGGGTATCAAGCTTGTAAAGCCTGTTGATGGTGTTTGCTGGGGATGAGTAGAGCTCATCAATGGATGAGTCAATAGTCAATAATGTGGTTTGGGGTTGCAGGTTGAGAATAGATGGATGCTTACTTGCCCTCAAAGTTGGAAATGGCTTCTAAGGCAGATGAACTTACTCTAAGATCAAAAGTATATAGATACATAAATTAAAGGGAACCACCACCACTTTTTTCTCATCAAATTCCTCAATTAAAGTACCTATTGGACCAGGGTAACATTTTCCAACCAATGATTAGGTACAATTTGGATTATAGATTAGAAAAACAAGTTAAATAAGACCAAATCTAAATAAATAAATAGTATATTACAGTTTGGTAACAACACTGTTAAGGAGAGTCAAACACTATTTATTTACTTAGATTTGGTTTTATCACCTTGTTTATCTTATCTCCAAATTATGGCTCTGGAGGAGCCTGGATATACACCAGGGCTGATTCACCTGAAATAAATAAGAAATGAATATTATATCATAAAGATAGAGGTTGCCTGGCCGGCATTCATATTTCTTGAAAATAAAGATACTTCGGCCAGTAAATCTTTTTATTGTCAAAACGTCGAGGTTAAAAAATATTTACTGGCAGAAGTATCTTTATTTTCAATGAATATTATATATTCTCAAAGTATATATATTTATATATCAAGAAGGCTTTTGGCCATCATTTTGCGGAAAAAAAAAAGAAACAATTAGTTGATATATATTTCAATTGTACGACACGCGATCAGAAAGATTCAGGCTTTGACTCAATTTACCCCCTGATCCTGTATATTTTCCCCTTTTAGTTTTACATATTTTATATTTTATCAGGAATGATTCCATGATTGATCAGGAAGCCTCTAGAATCAGTTATTTTGGTTGATAAGGTGGAGCCAAGCTGACCAACAGCTTTTTGTGGTTGGCTTTTCTTTATTTACCAAGAAATTGTTTTTGGTCAATATTCTCGAATAAATAAAATAATGAGTTGCTATTTATTCACAAGGTAATAAGACCAAATAAATAAATAGTGTGTGACATTTCCAAATTGTGCCTTATAAATTGCTATTTATTCTTATAGATGGCACAACCCTTAGAAACATTATCCAGAGCTAGCTTTACCTCCTGGTACATTTTACCCCTTATTTTCATTCAACTCCAATGTTTGAAAAAGGGTAGGGAGGGGGACAAGTCTCCCATATAAATGAAGTGTTCAAGAAGCTATGTGACGCCTGCAGTGTTATCTTGAGATGTCATCAGAGAATGAGATAACCCCCTCTAGAGCTGTGGGAGGAGAAGGTGATTTATTATGTCAAGTTTTGACACTCCGTTGTTGGCACAGCTTGGTCTGGCAGCACACAACGGCGGCCCTTGTCTAAAGGTCAAAAATAAATTAATTTCTAATCTTGGAGCCCACACTCCTCCCGTTACACCTAGGCATCGCAATCTCTTACTGAGAGTGAAGGATTTGAAGAAAGAAAGAAAGAGGAGCCTTATAATGAAGGCTTGGAGTGAGGAGGAAGAGCTCTCTATATAACAAAGCTTAGATGTGATGCAAGCTCACTACTCAAGGGCAAGATGTTGGAGCTGACCCAGGAATGGCACCTGGGACCAAAATAAGCTGTCGCCACCTTACATCACATGTTGTTGGCTTATTTACCTTGTCTGCTGCTGGGGTGAATGGGTTGACAAACCTTTTATAGAAATATAAATGACGAGAGTTGTGCAAAACATTGATAAATGATATATATTCTAAAAGCACCTTTTTATTGTTTTTCATCCTAATTTATTAATGCAATTATTCAGCCATGAAGGCGAATACCCTAAAAAATGATAAGGGACTGACAATGGAGTCAGCCCACAAGCTCTATATCTTGTGAAGAAATGAAAGAAGCCAACTCTGTGCCTGCTGCAGGATAAGCTTTGCTTCCCAAAGATGAATCACTCCAAGCGAAGCATGCTGCTGGGATATAAATCCTCGGGACATGGAGGAAAAGTAGTTTGCCCAGGCTGAGGCTAGAGAAGCTGTGGCAGAGTGGTAAAAGAAAGGTGTAGGTAGGTACTGGTGTAGGTAGCCTACCAATCATAGAAACCATATGGGTGAGGGGGGCCACACAGAGAACTTACAGGTGTTGTTGCTAGGTAGAGAAAAATATCCCAAAACTATCTGAAGAACAATCAACCACTGATCAGAGAGAGCCCAGGTATAAATATCCTTTATATTTTAGCTGAACTCTCATGGAAGATTCTACTATAGATTGTTCCAGTTTGAAGCAAGCACCCTCCTCCTCTTCATAGTTGCAAAGTATGAATGCTTGATTCAGAATAAATAATTGGTGATGAAGGCTCTATATATATTTGAATGGGAACTAGCCTAAAATGTGTGTGTCATCCAAAAATTCTTTTTTCTCCAAGGAATGCAAACCTGCAGAGCCCCAGGGATGTAGCGGATGCGGCCCCAAATGTAGCAGGCTGAGCAAACTGGCACAGCTGGTTGAGGACAAATGAAAGTGCTGTGATACCATAATTAGTGTGATAAGCCCAATCTTATCAGGCCACCAAATGTTGACAGAAAGTCCGATAGCATTCTGGCCATTGTTGAACAAGGAACCTGACCAAGGTTTGAGCCCAAAATATATTTGGGGATAATATATAATAAGTAATGGAAACTCTGAAGGAATAAATCGCTACATTATTGAAAGTATAAAAAGATTAAGCCATGGCGCCGTAGAGTCTAAATTGGATAGAAAATACTGACCACAAAATAGAAATTGAACAATTAATTTTATGTAGGGGGACTGAAAATATATTATTTAAACTCTAACCCTTATTATATTTTAATCAAAATGAAAGTTACACTGAGGCTGGTGGTACCTTACGTGAAAGTCGATAATTATGCAAAGCTATCAAAAGGGAAACACAATAAAAGATGAGAGGTTTTATAGTTGTGCCTTGCAGTCATCATAGACTTGATGCATTGTCTACTAATATAATATCTTGCTTCTAGTTCATCTAGTTGAACTTCAACCTATTGCTCTTTTGATTTCTGTAAGTTTAATTGCAAATTTCTTATTTAGTAAAGTTTATAATATACTCCATAAATATGTCAAAAATATCTTGATTATAGCACCCAGGTCTTTAATTCAACAGACATTTTAGTCCAATACTTACAAGAGAGAACTCCAACATTTAATTATCTACTATAAAAGAAAAAGATGCATAAATGTGTGTTAGTTTTATTACAAGGAGCTTGTAATTAAGCTCAAACAATGACCAAAGGGGAAAAGTGTAAAATATACTCTTTTGATATTCGATATGAAGAATCACAAGGTAATAAGACCAAATCCAAATAAATAGCGTGTGACATTTTAGTAACAGCATTGTTACCATCTTGAGACAAAAGTGCTGAAATCTTTTGTCCGAAACGTCACACACTATTTATTTATTTGGATTTGGTCTTATTACCTTATGTTTATAATTTATAATCCAAATTATGCCTTATCAATATGAAGAATCCTCAAATAGGGTGAAAAAGTTTGAAGAAAATGTATAATGAAGAGAGTATAGCCTTCAAAGTAAGATGGCAGTTTTAGTACATGTCTATAGACCACCTTTTTGAAGAATGAAGGAAGGCTTATCAATAGAGTGGCCTAAAATTTGAAGGTGAGAATTGCTCAGAGCAAGAACTCCCTATCAAAAGATCGCAATAAAATATAATAATAATTCATTCCCAGTTTTAACTTAATAAGTAGCATCTATCCCTTGGAATATGTTGAATTGAAAGAGGTTTGATTGAATACAAGGTATGCTTGTAAAACCTTCTAAAAGCCTTGTTTTCCTTACAATAAGTAAATGCTTCCATCATAAAAATAAGAAATAAAAAAAGCTCTCAGAGGTTATTCTCTAATAATTATAATATCAGAAGAGGTTTAGTAAGATAAAAGTGAGAGCTTGCCACCATTGGTGTGAGACCAGAATGGAAAAAAGAGCTATAAAGCTATCAGTATTGGCGCAACTATGACCTTCTTCTTTATTGATATTGGGGAGTCAGACAGAAATGGAAATCCCTCTAATGAGGGATATTCCCCTGAGGGATATATTCCCCTACACTTTATCTACCCTTTATTTACTTTTTTTTTCACCTTTCTAAAAATTGATTAGAAGAATCAATAAAATTGGTTAAATTTTCAATTGTCTAATGAGGGGGAGGGACAAAGACCCTGAGTGTGTGTGTAAAAGAAAGGGTTCTATCTAATTTATAAAAACTCTGAATAACATTCTCCAGTTAAGGTGGTTCTAAACCAATACATGGAAGTTGTAACTCTTTTACATTGTATTCAAGAACAACTAAAAGTCAGACCAGAGCAATCTTTATGTAATAAAATTGCTATAAACATAGCTGGCTATATATCAGATAGGGAATTAAAACAATATTTGGATTATAGGCAAGAGTGATAAGTTTTTATAACAGCACAACAGAGTTATAACATCGTAACTCTAAGGTCCCTAGTTGTAAGTCCCAATTGCTTTAACTGTAGTAATAACAGCATACAAGTCCTAAGTGTTGTTATTATAACAAGGTTGTGTCTTTCACATAAATACACCCCACCATCTAGAGTTGCTGCAAAGCGGGTGAAATGGCTTTCTATGAGGCTGATATCAAGAATTGGAGGTGGTACAATATGACAAGAAATAAAATAAAGTGATGCTCAAAGGAGATAGGCATTCTATATACAGTTACGAGCGTCATGCGTTCTTCATCTCTTAATTCTTCAGTTTTCATCTCTGTCACCGTTTGCTTTTTTTTTTTTTGGAATGGCGCTCTCCTATTGGTTGGCTACGATCACGCCACCTTTGCCCCCCCCCCACTCGCTTTTTCATTTTTGTAACTATTGTGTTGGAGCGGGTCGCTCCTTAAATAAATGCATATATTAGTTAATAACTAAATGGAATCCTCTCTTTCTTTTTCCCAGTAAGAGACGCCTACGGAAGCCAACAGTACATAGACAGATAAACTAATATATGCATTTATTTAAGGCGCCAATTTATAATTGTAACAAATAGTATTTGAATAAAAACATTCAATCGGGTAAAACACGGGCGTTGCCCGGGTCATTCGGCTAGTTATATTAATAAAAAGAGGTAAAATGATTTATTCTTTTGTGTCTGATGATGGTAACAATGCTGTTACAGAAACGTCACACACTATTAATTTATTTGGATAAGGTCTTATTTCCTTATAGCTATAATCTATAATCCAAATTGTGCTACATCATAATAGAAAAAGAGAAAAATGATGTTTTTTTTTTCCTGAAAAGGAACAATAGTTAAGAAAAAGACATCTGATCGTGCAACTAAAAGTTGCTGATGGCTTACACCATCTGTCAGAATAAATATCAACAAATTGTTGATTTTTAATTATTCCAGATTTAGCCAAATACTCTTTTTTGATTAAATCAAGAAGAGCTAACCAATAGTTGATATTTATTCTGACAGATGACACAAGCCATCAGCAACTTTTAGTTACACCAAGATCAGGAGATGTCTTTTCCCTTAATTTATCCACCTGATCTCAGTACAATATTTCACTTCTGTCCTATTATTTCACAAGAAACTGTTGAAATGTTGTGAACAAATATATAGGATTTATACTAGAGAAAATCTGACATCAGATGAGGGAAGAGGTGAAATTTGTACACACAAAGTGGACATTCTGAGATGCCATCAACCTAGACAATCTTTACACAAAGGATCAGTTATTGGGGAGGCTGGCTCTCTATTGATATTCTATAATCAATTACAACTCTCTCCTTTCTTTACACCAAGACAAATTTTATCTTTGAAATAACATTGAAAGGGATCTAATAGATGCTGTGGTGGACAAGTTAGAGAAAGAATAGAAACCAGTTTTAGATGAGAGAAACAATGAAGACTAATGCTTGCAACTAATATTAATAAAGTTTTACATCGGTAAAAATTTAACATTTAAATTTCAAATGAGAAAAGAGTCATCAAGATCAAATAAATAACCAATGGGAGAGAATGAATGTGCTTAATAAATGTATTCTAGTTAGGCCTTGATATAACAACATGATTTGGGATTTTTTTTGTTGTTGTTACTACAAGGTAATAAGACCAAATCCAAATAAACTAATATTTGGTCGTCTTGTATTACCTTGTAGTTATAATCTATAACCCAAATTGTACCTGATCATTTTTGTTGTTTATAAACCATGATTAATTGCAACTTGGGATACTTTGGATGGTAGGGTACAATTTGGAATATAAATTGGATACATGAGGTAACAAGACCAAAAACAATAAGTAGTTGTCTGAAGATGGTAACAATGCTGTTACTGAAATGGAACATACTATTTATTAATTTGGTCTTGTTACCTTATGTCAACTTTAAATATAAAATATATGGGATTATAACTGTTATATTGGGGTTCCACTACTTCATTATCTATTGGCACCATCTCCAATATGGAAGTCATGGAACATGGTCCCAATAAGACAACACTTTCCATGATGTGATTGAATAAGGACCAGTAGAAACAGGGACAAGTAGTTGTCTCTTTTAGATAAGTCACCAATATGGTTTCTAAATTCAATCTATGTATAGAACTGGGAATCTCTGGCAAGGTTAGGAATTCTAGGCCACCCTGAGGCCACAAAAACTACCACCCTACTAGACGAAAGAGACCTCCTCCGTACCATCAAGATCCAATGCCAGCAAGAATGTGAGTTTACTGGTACAGAGCAGGAGGGACAAGAACCAATTATGTCCTCCCAAGAGAACAACAGTCTTTGATTTCCAGACTTAAGTCTGGTCATCTACAGACAATGACTTTCCAGAATGGTTGCAAGGTTTTCCCACTATGTACTGAGTGCAATTTTCAACTTGCAACCCCAAACCACATTATTGACTGTATTGATGCATTCCCAGCAGACACCATCTCAAGCTCTACAGGCTTGATACCATAATATAATTGAGTGGAGATAAGAAGAAGACAGGAGGCATATATACATCAGTCTTAAATCCCTCTAAATTTAATTGTATAAATATAAAATTATCTGTTATATATCTTATAGTCAATTGTCTTGTGTATATAAACATTTTATTCTCAATCTGTGAGAAGTGTTGACCACAAGGGAAATATATAAATTCAACGATTAAGTACAATTTGGATTATAGATTATAGCTACAAGAAAATAAGACCTAATCCAAATGAATTAATAGTAATCATAATAAATTAACATTAATTTATTTGGATTAGGTATTATTTTCTTGTATACATAAATTCAAATCACTACAATGTATCTCATATTTACTTTTCAATCTAAAGCCTTTTTTTATGTTGCACTATAAATCTCTAACCAAAGCTAAATCAATGCTGGTCAAATGTCCTTATTTTCTATTATTTATTGAACACTGCCACAACAAAGGTTTGAAATAACTTATTCTATAGATACAAGGTAATAAGACCAAATCCAAATAAATAAATAGTGTGTGACATTTTGGTAACAGCGCTGTTACCGAAACATCACACACTATTTATTTATTTGGTCTTATATTACCTTTTGTACGGCTGAAGAGAAGAGGAGGCTATATACATAATCTAATTGATGTAAATAATTATATGCAAATAATCTATGTCAGGATTAGAATGACGAATCCTGTATGGGACTTTGATTCCAGTAAAAGGCTTGTTGTTGTATATAGTCACAGTGTGTAGAAAATACTATACTATACCTACTACATATAGGTTTCTCTCTGTATTCTTAGTTCTCTTCTCTTACTCTGTAAACTGGCGAATCCTATATAGGACGAGAGGTCCTCAATAAAGGCTTTTGTTGTTGTTGTATATTACCTTTTGTTTATAATCTATAATCCAAATTGTGCCTTATCTTATTCTATAGATAAACTGTAATTGAGAAGCAGCTTGTCATAAATTCACTGTTGTGTTCACAAGCAGCCTGAATATGAATATCTACAAAGTTTCATTAATTGGAATGAAATATTAATTACAGCAAATAAACTGAGGATATTTCCCAATTATTTTTCTTTATTGTTGGGAAATGTTTTGAGTTTTTCTGTAGTTAATGAATATCATTATTGCATTTATGTGGCATTTTATAGGTTCAATGGTCACATAAAATGACTTATTTGCTTATACTTAAAAAAAAAAAAAAATGATTCTTGTTAAGAATGGCTAATACTTTATATGGAATTTGTGTTGTTAACTCTACATTTATTTAAGATCTCAAGATTACTTCATCTTTAAGGGTGGGTGTACCAATTAAAAAAGTACAATCTGCAATTTGAGACCACTCTCTTGGAACTGGATAAGCCTTGGGTGTTTAATGGAGGTTTAATGTTTGAGATTGAAAAATAATAATTTAAAATATATTTAAATTTAACAATGGGGTGTAGATTTGAATAATTTAGCAAAAAAAAAAGGGGGTAGCCCTAACCACATCATCAACTACATTGGATCATCCTAGGGGCAGCAATTGAGTAAAGATAAGCCAGGTGTGAGAAGGGTAAATAAGGCCTCCCATATATTGTCCTAAGATATCATCTCCATATCCCTACAGGGAAGCAAGCCTACCTTGCTGAAGAAATTTGTACATATGCATCTGTATATATTTCCTTATATTTTATTCATCCTTTATTATATATTACCCTTTATTTTATCATACTCTTTTTTTTTTCTGGAACAATTGTTTAAAAGAATAAATATAATTGATTAAATAGTCCATATTTGCCACTAACACTTCAGGCCAGATTTGAGGAGCCAAGTGAAATAAGATGGACTGGGTGACTGGATAAAAGACTGCATGGACTTGACAACACTTTACCAAATGTCAAGGCATGAATTGGTCCTCAACATCCATTTAGGATAAGGCAGGGGGAAGAAAAAGATACTCAAAGAATTTACCATAATTCAATACCATCAAAAAAAGTCTCAAGCTCTACAGGCTTGATACCCTAATATGATTGTTGAGTGGAGATAAGAAAGAAGACCATAATTCAACCATTTTTTCACAAATCCCAATCATCTACTTCAACACAACACCTCTTTGTAATGCTGTATTAAAGAGGTTCAACTGTAATACATGTAAGGGGACACTTCTCTACAGTTTTCATTGCAAAATTACATTTTTACTATTTTAGCAATTCTCTGGTAAAAGGACACCTCTCTCTAAAGGACACTTTGGCTCTGCAACTAGGTGCTGTCCTTTACTGGAAGTTTGTTCTACTGTAATATGTATCATATGGCGGTAATTAAATACACATATGTATGCTATCATTATATCAGCCTTGGTATTTGGTGTCCATTTCATTCCCATGTGATCTCCCACATATAGTTGTTTCCTAGATTAAAACTTCAGTTATTTTCTTTGATATTTTATCAGTAAAATGGATGTGTTAATACATTAATCCCTCTAAATAATCTTGATCCTCTAATTTTTCTCCAACTTGCTGTGTGACAAACTAATATTTTTAAAATTGAGTCTTCTTTGTCCATTAAAGGGAATTTTAATATTCATGTCTAAACCTATACCTGGATGCCTGCCAACACACTTCATGGACCAATTAAAGGAACTCACTGGCTTAACGGTCGCTGAGACGGTACATTGAGCTCAAGACAGAGATGGCTGGTGTTGCGTCTTGTTTGGGATGTAATGCACACAATGGGCCACAAGGTTTGATCGCAAATAAAATGATATTACTGATCTAAACCTAATCTAACTTGAAGGTTTGAATGGTTTATATACGATCTAAACCCAAGTGCCTTATCAAATTGTGCCTTATCAAGGTAATAAGACCAAATCCAAATAAATAAATAGTGTGTTGCACACTATTACATATATATATAAATACACACTATTTATTTATTTGGTCTTATTACCTTGTGTTTAAAATCTATAATCCAAATTGTGCCTTATCATATAAGATTTAAATAAATTGCTGCCTGGATATATCCTACTTTATATCTGGGATCAACATTTTCTCAGTTTAAAACACTGCAGACCACTGATGGTAACACACTGCGAAGTGCATCAATATGCTAAAGATTAGGTTAGTTTTTCAGATAGGTTAAATTAGATTGTTTTAAAAATGGAACTATTTTTTTGCTTACCATGAATATATCTAGTATACAATCACCAATGTATTTCCACTGTACACAGAAATGGGAATCTCACCCAAATATTTATAAAGGCATCTTCATGTGTCCTCTATAAATGTACTGAAGAGTTTAGGGTAAAAATGCCATTAGGTATCAATCCCAATGAACAGAAAACCTCTCTTTGTATCTCCTAGTGTGAGTACAACTCCAGTAGATGACAGGCAACATCCTAATGAGATGGCTAACACAAAAAGAGGACCAAATGAAAGCTAGGATAGGCTTTCAATTTCATTCTTGTAATGAAGAAACTGGGCTCAGCTGATAGTACCCTGTAAGGGCTCCAGGGATACAGGATGAGCAGTGTTTGTACTCCATGTTAGGAGCGGCTGCATATGATGTCTGTTCCTCATGTCAGAGGCAGCCATTTCTTTTGGAGCTAAGTCAGCCTGCCACTGAGTAGTGCTCCCAGTCTTAATGACAAAGGCAGATGCATTCTACTTCACCCAATCATGATGGTTTGAAGCTTTACAAGCTTGATACCTTAGTGTGATTGAGTGGAGATAAGAAAGAAGATGATGGTTGTCAAATCTCAAGCTTTACAAGCTTGACACCCTAAAATGATTGAGCGGAAATAAGAAAGAAGAGAACATTCTCATCTTTAAGGGGAGAAATTTCCCCAAAAGGAGGAAGAGCCAAATATATTTGGCCAATGGCATAGAGAGAAGAAGGCATTGACAAACCACTGTGTATCAAGCACTGCCGAGAAAACTATATGGACAAAATATCAGATCAAATTGGAGAATATTTATCCATATAGTTACCAAAAGTCAAACTCAACTTGATGGTCACTTAACATGTTCATGTAACTTGTAACACATTATTGGCTGTATTGATTCATCCGGGGGGGAGAAGTCCGACCACACCTCCCTGCGGTCCCCTCTGGACCCTTGGAATATTCAACCAAATTCTGGTTCGTTTCCAAGGTGACTAACGTGGCAACGGCACCCATTTTCCAATGAAGAGCAAACAAAACACCATAAAGGAATGACAATACATCCAGATGGCACAAGAACTTATAAAGCGTGCAACAATTGTCCTGGTGTGGAACTAACACCTACTCACATATTCTCATGCCCAGCAATGGCCGCAACCTTGCAGAAAATCGACTTAGACCCAGAGCAGCAGCTTTACACACCCAAGATAGTGGATATTGCTGCTGCTGTGATGGAGATGCATGGAGACATCTGAGACTCTTCTTTGGACACGACAACAACAACAACATTGATTCATCCATTGATGAGCTCTACTCATCCCTAGCAGACACCATCAAGTCTCAAGTTTTACAAGCTTGATACCTTAATATGATTGGGTGGAGATAAGAAAGAAGAAGATGTAACTTGTATTGAGCTATAGTGTTTTAGAAATCAATTTATTTTATATAAATGTTATTTAAATGATTTTGTTTTAAAACAAAGCAGAGAATAAGTGAATTTAAAAGTAAATCTCTTGGTAATTTAAAAAAGTTATTTTTGATGAGTTTTTACAAGTTATATTTTCATAAGCATTAGAAGAATATACATGTGCGTTGACACAAGGTAATAAGACCAAATCCAAATAAATAAATAGTGTATGACATTTCGGTAACAGCGTTGTTACCATCTTCAGACAAAAGTGTACTGAATGTTATAGTAACATTATATAACATATAGTTATTACTATAACATAATAATATGAAGTACTAAAAGTTATTCTTCCTATGAGCTGAAGAAAATGAATTCCAAAGCATTCAGTACTTTTGTCTGAAGATGGTAACAACGCTGTTACCGAAACATCACACACTATTTATTTATTTGGATTTGGTCTTATTACCTTGTGTTTATAATCTATAATCCAAATTGTGCCTTATCATGTGTGTTGACAATAAATCATATATATATTCATTGATTTTTTATCTTAATAGTTAAGTAGTCTGCAACATTGTATGTTTTTGTTTATGTACCTTTGCATAAGTTATGAGTATATTTACAAGTGTTATAGTTAAATTTGTTGTTATTAAATTAAATCCAAATGTATTGTTATTATCACAGATTTATAAAATAGAAAACATCAAAAGATCATTATTAAATTTTTAAAAAAAGCAAACTGTAAGAGATAGGTTTATTATCTTTTGATGATATATTTATTTAGAATGTGTATTTAAATCAATAAACATTAGGGTTTTTTTTTTAATTGGCTTTTTAAACAACATTTTTTTTATTAAGTGTGATATTGTTTCAAAATATGTTTTCTTTCTTTATATTTTATAAAATTGAATAGTATACATATACATAATATATATAAAAATTTGTTTTTTTTTCACTATATTAATAAAAAAAAAAGATATTTAGTTAATTTATAATTGATCCTTGTTACACCTAAAAATTATTTTTGTCCATTGTTTGAATGGATTAATGACAGACGACTGAACTGTTGTATTTCCTATGTAAAATTCTGTTATATTTAATATTTGTGTGGAAAAAAAATAATTTACTATTTTTTAAATTTTTCATACAATACCTTAGAAAGATCGTCCAAATATTTAAAAATCATTTTATTTTGGTGATCGTATATGAGAGATAAATATAACTGAATATTTGTCAAAAATAAAATAACATGAATGTGGTAGTTTAGCGTATTAAAAAATGGGCTTTTATTATAATAATAGATGTTTATTTAAAATATTCAACTAGAAATTCCATTACATTGTTTCACAAATAATTTAGAGAATGATAATAGACGAGTATTTTTAACTATTATCAAAATTAAAGGCAACTTTTTTTTTAATCGATAATGTACAGTATTTAAGATATATCATTAGAAAGAAATAACTATTAACATTAGGGTTTAAAATATACTTTTTTGTTACTTCTACATAGAAATACATTTTCTCTCTATTTTTCTTATATATTATTTAAAATATATTTATTGGATGTATCATTTCAAACGGCAAGATAAAAGGTTCTAAAAAACAACGAGTTTAAACGTCCCGGCTTTCTCTGAAATTAACAAAATTTATAATATCTAAAAGTTTATAACGGATACCTATAAATAGGATTCGAAATAGGCTAATATAATAAAATACACATGTTTTTCTATACATATTTCAAATAACTTACCTGTAGGGACATTTTCACGTAGAAGAATATTTCACTAAGGGGAGGAACAACCAGCCACGTGTCCAAAGGGGTACGAATGGCCGCCACGAAAGCTCCAGCCCCTTAACAAAAGAGGATGGCCCCAGATGATATCGTCTGATGTTGATAATGCCCTTATATTAGACCTAACTATTTGGTATAAAATAGTAAAATTTTGAATTTAGAAAAACTTCTATTAAAAAAATCAAAATTACCGCCAATATAATAATAAACAAATGTAAATTTTGTATTCTTGAACATAAATGACAGGAACTTCCAACGCGCACGAATACAGAACTAGTGTAATCTTACGTAAAGAAGATAGTTCCCTTTAAAAATGAATATTTTTTGGTAAATAGCGATCATATGAATTAAATGTAAATATGAAGAACTTTTTTTATTTATTAATAAATTATTTTACTACTTATTTTACTTTTGTTCAAATAAAAAATATTACCTTGTCTCTTACCTCATACGAATTATTTGTATTATGTATATATATTTAAAATATAAATTTATACAGTAGTTTAAATATGTAAGAGATATATTTATAAAACATTAAAAAATTGTTAAGCTCACTTTATATTCACACGTTTTTATTTAATTATTTTTAAAAATTGGAAGCCAATCGTCTTAGAAACCTCTATTTTTTATATCGAAATAAACGTATCTCTCTTTAAAAAGGTTTTATATATAAATATTTTTATAAAACAAGACGTCAAAAACTGACACAAATTTCATATATACTCTTTATAGGGAATTTGAAGCAAGGTTCCATGGTGTAATGGTTAGCACTCTGGACTCTGAATCCAGCGATCCGAGTTCAAATCTCGGTGGAACCTACTTTTTTTTTTTTTCTTGACTTTTTTTTTTTTTTAGAAATATTTTATTTTTTTAATAAACTTTTATTATTTATTTATTTATCTCTACTTTTTTAGGATATATATATTAATTTTTGTTGAAAATTCATATTTTATATATTTTTAGTTTTATCTTTTTACATATCATTCTACATTCTTTCGTGTATTTTAAATATAATTATAATACGTCTTAGGTTTGTATATATTATTATCATGTTATTTTCTCGTTTATTGGATACAGCGTTACTGGAGACGCCTTGTCTGAAGTCACTCATTCTTAAAAAAAAAAAAAATTTCTTTCTTATCCCTAGTACACGTGGTACAGGCCATAATAATCATGGTGGGTAGTTAACGACTGCTTTTACTGTAAGCGCACCACATGTCTACATATGTGATAAGCAGTTCGACTTTGCACTTACAAATGTGCTAGAGCCCCGTTTGGTTACTTGCACTCGCTGGTGGGGTTGGACTTTTTCAAGAATCGGGGGCCATTGGAGCATTTTTTTTAACAGAAAAAAAGTGTCCAATGCGGGAATTGAACCCGGGTCGTAGTGGTCGAAAACCAAACGGTTTAACCAGCCTTCCACCGACCCCCTCTAACGACCAAAATTTCGACAAGATAAACGAATCTATGGAAGAGATGCTTATGCGTACGAGTTTAGTAGTCAAATAACTTTTGACATGAATTTCTATGGGGGTAAATCAATGGATGTTTGAAAAGGGTAATTTAGTAGAGATATTCAACTCAAATATATTTTCTTCTATCTGATTATGTTGTTGCATATTTGTTTAATGTATATGTTTATTTAATGCTCTTTTTTCTTAATTGTTTATTTTCTTTTTGATAATTCTGTTACCTACTCTACTACAATTATTGTAAATAGTTTCACGCCCAATTATCCAGATCGGATATAGCGTGTCTTGTTTGTAACTGGTAACAAATAAACTTAAATATATTATATATTTTGTTTTTGATTAAAAACGGATATTAAAAAGCTTCAAAAAATATCAAAAATCAAATGAAAATGGTCTCCTCCTTCGTCAAAATAGACGTCAAAACTAGACGCCATCTATTGACCGTCGCTGCAAACTAGCAGCCTCAGGTCGGTGACAAAGCCACAACACCAGCTTTGTCAAACTGAGAAGCGTTCACCTCTAGTTGGTTTCGGGCTAATGGCCCTCATCAGTCTAGGGCGGACTTTATTCCATGAGATCCACAAGGGATCTAATGGAATCTTCACAATCCACCAAAGAGGTGTTTAGCTGGCAAAGTGGCTAGGCCAAATCTATGGCTATAATATAGATGGAATTTTGGAAATAGATGGCGTCTAGTTGTAACGTCTATTTTGACGGGAGAGGTGACCTTTGTCTTTGTATATTAATATTCTCCTGGAAAATTTTCCATCTATAATTGAAAATGGATCTTAAAAAGCTTCAAAAACAAAAAAAAATGGTCGCCTCTTCCGTCAAAACTAGACGCCATCTATTGACCGTCACCGCAACTAGCGGCCTCGGGTCGGTGACAAAGCCACAACACCAGCTTTGGCAAACTGAAAAGCGTCCACCTAGAGACCTATTTACCTATATACCTAGAGAAGTGTTTTATATTTTAAGTATAGTAGGATAATACGAATAAAAATAAAACGATAAGAGGAGCTTCTTTTATGAATTTTAATGCGCAAGCTTTCGGACCTAACGTCCTTCTTCCATTAGTATTACCACTATCCATGCCTGTAGAAGGACGTTTAGTCCAAAAGCTTGCGCATTAAAATTCATAAAAGAAGCTCCTCTTATCGTTTTATTTTTATTCGTATATACCAATTATTAAGAGTTCCTATTCTTTTAATAGTAGGATAATATAAAAATATATTTAGATAATAAAAAAGCATATGTTGTATTAGCGTATCATCTGTTGTAAGAAATTTAAAGTATTTTTGTCACGTGTGTTTCTTATCCCCTTGTGTAAATATTACATGAATTCCTGGAGTTCATGTTCCTCCAGCTGTTTTATGATAAGCAACAGCCACTCCCAAAGGTCTTGTTTAGTGCATCTAATGCAAGCTACCCTGTATGCAGTACAAACTCCGCCTTTGCCGGTCCCAAGCCCGGATGAAAAAGGAGGAGGGGGAGCAGTAACAAGCTCACTAAAAAACCTGGACTCAGCTGGCCCGGCTGATAGTACCCTGTAAGGGTTCCTAATCCAGGGATACAGGATGAGCAGCGTTTGTACTCCATGTTAGGAGCAGCTGTACATGGTATCTGTTCCTCATGTCAGAGGCGGCCATTTCTTTTGGAGCTAAGTCGGCCTGCTACTGAGTAGTGCTCCCAGTCTTAATGACAAAGGCAGATGCATTCTACTTCACCCAGTGTGGAGATAAGGAAGAAAGAGAAGAATGCAAGCCAAAATGTGTTCTGGAGCTGTAGGTGCCAAGCTACATTTTGGGCAAGTGAGATAGATTTTGTTATTATTTTATATCTTCAATGGCTTGAAATGGCCTGTTCTAAATCTTGTTAGTGTTGTTTGATGCTGTCTTTGAAGTTCAGAGCTCCTCCTGGGTCCATTCCACTGTACTTAGGTGGGCCCGGCTTATGGACCGAAAGGTCTGGGTGGCCATATTTGCTCCTAGGATGTACTTAGGTGGAATCCTTATTTATTTTTGTTTTTGTCTACTGTCTCGCGTATGATTCTTTTTTTAAATAAACCAATTTTCTACTGCCCGTAACTGCGCAATGATTTTATCCCATTATTTTATCATTGCAGTAAGGGCAGTAGAAACTTGATTTATTTTAAAAAGAACGCGTCAAAAATAGGTTAATTTTTTAAAAAGGCATATATTGGATTGAATAAAAATATTTTTTTGGCAAAATTTCGGTTGGCTGAACGCCAACCTTTGTCAAGGTACTACAACGTATTATTTTGTATAAACAAAATATAGGTTAAATTTCACTTACAGTTAAACCTGCCTATACCGCACCCTCTAAATAGCGCCTCCCTCTCTATAGCGCCTGATTTTAAATACGTATTACGATGCGATTTACGGAGAGCAAATAGAGATAACCCCGGGCTACTGGAGCATAAATCGCCAACTACCCGGGATTTACATTAAAAGTGACTTGTCTATAGCACCCCCTCTAAATAGCGCCTCCCTCTCTATAGCGCCCGATTTTAAATACGTAGTAGGATGCGATTTATATTAAAAGTGACCTGTCTATAGCACCCCCTCTCTATAGCACCCTATTTTGGTGAGTCCCAAGAGGGGGCATTATAGACAGGTTTAACTGTATTTTGTTAGTAATTTTTATAATAATATTTTTCATGCATAAATCCCTTGTATATTTTACAAAACTGTTTTAACTGTAATCCAATGACGCTATGCGAGTTAATATCTCTCTGCATTATATAATTGCGTACATACGTATGCATGTATAAATACACACACAAAACAAGTAGGTAACACCCTCGATTCCCGACAGTCATGAACCGGCATTGAATCCCACGTTAACATTCTGTTTAATATGTGAATCACCTTCACTTATTATTAATTGTTGTAAATATCATAAACTAGGTTGTTCTTTTTGAGTGTTACCTAATAAAGTGATTTTGGAACCGAGTATATACACACATGGACAAAACTTAAGGAAGTGGAAAGTCCTTGATGCCACTGTTCGTCTATTTATTTATTTTATTTATTTATTTTTTATTTTTTTGTTAAGGAGACAATTTTGGTTACACTTGGTTACCTCCTGTGTCTTCAATAAAGGTCACTGTAATATATTTCAGAGTTATTATCTGAATCCTGATATACATGATAGAAGGTACAACTTCCTTAAGTTGTGTCCATGAGTGTATCTTTCAGAGTTATTGTCTGAATCCCAATATACATGCTAGAAGGTACAACTTCCTTAAGTTGTGTCCATGAGTGTATCTTTCAGAGTTATTGTCTGAATCCCAATATACATGCTAGAAGGTACAACTTCCTTAAGTTGTGTCCATGAGTGTATCTTTCAGAGTTATTGTCTGAATCCTGATATACATGATAGAAGGTACAACTTCCTTAAGTTGTGTCCATGAGTGTATCTTTCAGAGTTATTGTCTGAATCCCAATATACATGCTAGAAGGTACAACTTCCTTAAGTTGTGTCCATGAGTGTATCTTTCAGAGTTATTGTCTGAATCCCGATATACATGCTAGAAGGTACAACTTCCTTAAGTTGTGTCCATGAGTGTATCTTTCAGAGTTATTGTCTGAATCCCGATATACATGCTAGAAGGTACAACTTCCTTAAGTTGTGTCCATGAGTGTATCTTTCAGAGTTATTGTCTGAATCCCGATATACATGCTAGAAGGTACAACTTCCTTAAGTTGTGTCCATGGGTGTATCTTTCAGAGTTATTGTATGAATCCAGATATACATGCTAAAAGGTACAACTTCCTTAAGTTGTGTCCATGAGTGTATATTTCAGAGTTATTGTCTGAATCCCGATATACATGCTAAAAGGTACAACTTCCTTAAGTTTTGTCCATGAGTGTATCTTTCAGAGTTATTGTCTGAATCCAGATATACATGCTAAAAGGTCCAACTTCCTTAAGTTTTGTCCATGAGTGTATATTTCAGAGTTATTGTCTGAATCCTGATATACATGCTAAAAGGTCCAACTTCCTTAAGTTTTGTCCATGAGTGTATATTTCAGAGTTATTGTCTGAATCCGATATACATGGTAAAAGGTCCAACTTCCTTAAGTTTTGTCCATGAGTGTATATTTCAGAGTTATTGTCTGAATCCAGATATACATGATAAAAGGTACAACTTCCTTAAGTTTTGTCCATGAGTGTATACCCGCTATTTGACCAATATATAAAGTTGTACCTAGTTGACTTCTAAGCGGCCGACCAATGGTGTTGAAATTTCGCAAACCTATCTAAAGAACTACGGAATATAAGCAATTCAAATTTGGAATTTTTCGATCGATAATGAACTAAATTACCCATCCCAAAGAATTTAAAATATGATCATGAAATGATGATAATAAATAAAAGAAATCTATAGATTTGACCAGCCCATATGGAAATTTTCCGCAATACACACACAAAAACCTTTATTAAGACACACAGGTCTTACAGAGGATTCTCCTTGGGGTTAACTTTCCGCAATATATAAATTAGATCTTGGTAGGATCCCAGTTCCACATCTCGAGAATATGCAATTAACCCAACTAATTTACATATTATTCTGGAGGGGATGATAATAGTAATAGTTTGAAAGCTCTCTTTCAAGAAATTTTTAAAAATTGATAAGAAAAAAAATCGCTGTTTGTAATTTTACTGTCCTCAAAGCTTATGTCCATAGTGCTTCTAAAATACCCATTCCAAGAGTCTATCAACAGTATCACTATAAAAGGAAGTTCCAAAAATGCAATATAACAGCGTTATGGTAGATTAAACTGGCGAAACCGCTGGGAGGGTTCACCACTGATGAGCCAGGCCCTCTCTTTAATTTTTCCATTGCAGTAAGGGCGCAGTAGAAATTGTTTAATTTCAAAAAGAATCTTACGCGTTTAAAATAGTTTCGTATTTTAAAAACGATTTTACAAATCCAAGATGTAAGACACAATCACTTCCTGGTCTCTATGTTTTAAAAAACCGCCCTGAATGAGAAAGCATTTTGCAAGCCTGTGTCGAGGACACCAGAATTACGCAGCGAAATAGTGTAATGAGGTCACGTGATGTATTGCTCCCTGGTACCCTCTATTTATTCTCTCTCGCAGTTTTAAAATACTCTCTGATAGGTTGGTTGTCACATCGAGGTTAATGGACAACTGGATCGACTTACCATGCTCATCCCAACCTGCCGTCACCTTCTTTGTTCCGTCCCGTAGCACACAATCAATATTGCGCTCTGCCTTCTGAAAAGCACATGTGCCCCTGGTCAGGATATGCTTACTTTGTTTTTAATATCAACACCTGAACCACTTATTTTTTTCTATTGTTTTTTTTTTTTCATGTGTTTTAAGCGTATTTACGCAAGTTTTGCCTTAAATACCCATTTCTTGGTTTTTCAGGAAGCCACTGGGACCAAAAATCTTTTTTGGTCGCAGTGGTACAGCCTACTCCACGCTGACGAGCGCCAACAGCGCGAAACGCGTTCGTGGATGGCTTTTCTTTATTTATCAAGAAATTGGGTTGGCCAAATATCAGGGAACAGGTTAAATCAATGAATAGTTGATTTCTGTTCCACCAGATGGCGCTCTGCCTTCTGAAAAGCACATGTGCTCCTGGTCAGAATATGCTTACTTTGTTTTTACAATCAATATTGTAAAAAAATATTTATTATTTTATTAGCAGAGTATTATTTTTTTATGTTTATATTTTGCTATACTCTGTACACTTCCCTCTTTTGTTTATCACTGATAGTTTGTTCTTGCCTGTTGTCTCATTCCGAAGTTGGTCTTCCCTAATTTTCCACGTGGCAATATTGTCCCCAACTTGTACATCATACACTCTATAAAAAAGTCCGTTGACGCGTGGTTAACACCCTCGATTCCCGACAGTCATGAACCGGGATCGAATCCCGCGTTAACATTTTGTTTAATATGTGAATAACATTCACATATAATTCACTGTTTCAATTATCATAAACTAGGTTGTTCTTGTTGAGCGGTACCTAATAAAGTGATTTTGAACCGGAAAACTCTATAGAAGAAGTTTTAGAAGAATAGCCACATCCCCAAACCTCATTTAGATGTTAACTAGAATGAAATGATATAAAAACGGTATATATAAGCACTATAGATCTATATATTCACATATACTCATGGATAAAACTTAAGAAAGTAGAAAGTATAACAAATGAAAACATTAAGACGCGAATGTTTCTTTTCACAAATAAATCAAACTTCTACTGTCCTTACTGCGATGGAAAAAAAATATTGAGAGAACTTGGCTCCTCAGTGATGAATCCTCCCAGCAGTTTCTCCAATTTGATCTATCAGACCGCTTCTTTAGATCTCTAATACTGTATTGGATCATTCTGATTATATATGCTGTAATGAAGGGTGGAATCTTAGTATTTGAGCAAACTATGGACATAAGCTTTTAGGACAGTAGAATTATATTTCATCGCAGTAAGGACAGTAGAAGTTTGATTTATTTGTAAAAAGAAACATCGTCTTAATGTCTTCATTCGTTATATATATGTGGAGCGTTTTATTGCTTTGTATTAATCATTGATAGGTTGAAAGTCATAAGACCGGTGGTCTTAATAAAGCTTTGTGTGTGTGATAGGTTGAAGTTTTGCAGCGATCCTATGTACACAGGCTTTGTTCAAGTGGATAGTGAGCCTTAGACGACAAACCCAAACGGCTATCAACCATTTTCTCCTTAGCTACATCACCTACCACGATGGCTTCAAAAAGTCACCCTTCTTTGGAATGTGCCATTAATCTATCACATCCTACGTATCCATCTACGTATTCTTCGTAGATCGCGATATGCGTGGTGTCGCTGGAGACCCGCTGGCGATTCTCCACCAAACTCTGCAGCGCAGGCAGAGGCGCCATATTCATTGTACATAGTGTATACAATCCATATTATATTTTTTAAATAGTGAAGACTGTTCACTTTGCATGTATTGACAAGATGTCAATAAAATTATTTTAATTATCAAAAAATTGTCTATCACATCCTGATCCAGAGATACAGGATGAGTTTGTACTCCATGTTAGGAGAAGCTGTACATGGTGTCTGTTCCTCATGTCAGAGGCGGCCATTTATTTTGGAGCTAAGTCAGTGGCCTACCACTGGGTAATGTCCTGACCTCACCCGGCGATGATCCCCTGGCCACCCATCCCCAGGCCCCTCCAACAGTGCAATGTATATAGTCCCTTGTATATATTCCACTTTATACGTCCATCAGGGCTCAAAAATCATTCATTCTGGTTAGCAGCCCCGTAAATAAATATATTTCCACTGAGTAGTGCTCCCAGTATTAATGACAAAGACAGACACATTCTACTTCACCCAATCATGATGGTTGTCAACTTTACAAGCTTGATACCCTAATATGATTGAGTGGAGATAAGAAAGAAGATCTATTACTTGGATACCTCAGGTTCATGGAACATACACATTCTATCATTTAAAATGACACAATAGAAGTCCTAATAATTACATTGTCATTTTGAGTAGGCAAATCGAAATAAGAAATCAAATTATCTCAAAAAAGAAAACTTTGAAACAAATGAAATATTATAAATTCAATTTCCATATATCGTCAAAATTTGTAACAATTAAATTTACTGGCAATGTGTTTTTCTTTTTAATAATTTCTAAAATTTAAATGAAATTTATAGGTGTCTAAGATGGCAGGGATAAGATATTATTGAGAGAGTAAATAGAGAATTTAGTTTATATATTTAAAAATACGTACCTCGATCTATAAAAAAACATTCTACATATTATAATATGATACATTAATTATTAAACTGGCTAAACCGCTGTGATGGTTCACCACTGATGAGCCAGGCCCTCCCATTAATTTTTCATTGCAGTAAGGGCAGTAGAAAATTGTTTAATTTTTAAAAGCATCATACGCTTTTATAATAGTTTCAAAATCTCATTTTACATATTCTTGTAGATCACATGAAAACAACTTTTTGTCTCATTGGTTTAATTTTTTTTTTTTTTATAATAATTTTTCAAATGAAACCTTAAAATCATTTTTAAAAAATAATAATGATGAGTATTAAATATGTATGGGGGAATTTTAAAGAAAAATTTATATTATTTTTGAGAGAGAGAGAGAAACGTTTTTTTTTTTTTTAGCTTCACAGATCCACAGGGGTACGCCTTTTTCATATAAATATATTGAATGGATAGCCTTTTAACTCAAAGAATTTAGTAACACAACAACTTTTTTCTAATTTTGCATATTTACCTTCGTGTATAATGGAGAACAAGCAAGTAACATACAGAGAGTGTCATCCAACCTCCGTCGTCAACAAGAAGGAGCACGATTGCTGACCAGATTGGTTTCTTCCTTCCTGATTGGTCCGTCCGCCCCCCCGGTCTACATGTGGTGGACAGCCTCCTTTGGACGCCTATATTTATACCATAGCAATATGCAAAAACTATCCTAATATTCAAATGTATATATAAATTATTTATCATCTTAACGGCTTTTATATGTTTCTATGTACTACTGTAGAAGAACAGAGATACCTGAAAGCTCAAGATTACGTTTAAAAAAGATAAATAAACACATCTCCAGAAACCTGTAGCATTTGTTTGATTGATATCCAAGAGATATAAATCAATTTATATATTATCAAATTATAAAAATCTTAATACCCCCCATTGTTGTAATTAAAAAAATTAAAGATAGGTTAACTTCCTCAGAGCTAGACTTCAAAAACAGGAAAACAGGGAACAGGAAAGGTCCGACCTTTGACCCCGGTAGAGGGAACTCCAAAGCCGGGGCTGTTAGTAGACGTTGGGAGGTAGCGTTCAAAGGAGATATACTGGGCAGTCTCTTTGCTGGAGCCATGTCAGTACGTCTGTTTCTAGGGACGTAGTCTTCTTGTCGTCACTAACTTCTGGAGTGTCCATTTCCATACCCATTTACATTATTACATATATATGTGGTGAAGTCCTGTAGCCTCTTGTGGAATCTTATCGACTAAATATGTGATGAGGTATCCAGTCGACTTAACTATGGTGTGAGTCCCTGTCAACTCTCGCTATACTTTGTTGACCGAGAGGAACAGTCAGGATGGGGAGTTTTCCAGTACCTCTCTGCACCTTGTAAGACCTTTAAAAGTTCTCACAGAGTACAGGCAGTCGTGGTCGAGGCAGAGTGGAAAGCTTGGGAATGTCCATACAAAAAACGAAGACCCAGTTGCACTAAGAAAGTTCCGTGAACAGATAAAAGTTGAGCTAGGAGCGAAAGATGGAGATAGAAGAGTTCTTACTGACTACATGGTGGATGAGGTGGACCTGGGGTACAACCGACGAGGGCTCACGCAGATGGTGAAGTGACTATATTTTTAGGTTAAAACGGGGGCTTTATATACCTTTTCTGAGAAAGGGAGTTTTGCATTTCACCAGATGTGAAGAGTGTGAATCGTCTGGTGACATTCTAAACTGGCGCCGTCCTGACAGCTTCCAATCTATCTTTAGATGTTGTTTAGTAGATATGCCTTACAGACAATATCTTATTTAAATTGTTATAGAAGAACCTCCATCACTACAAGTTTTCATTTGGTATACTCACTTAAAACAAAGCAAAAGTAATAAATATCAAATTTTTAGCTGATTGTGGTGGCCAGGTATAAGACATAGAATAGAATTTTTATATTTCCTTTAAAATGAAGAAAATAGACGCAGCAGTTTCTGTAGCGTAATGAGCGGTTGATATCACAAATATTCAACCTTTCAAGAAGAAACCCTGGTTATTTAGGCGACTAAAGCTAGCCAGATTTTCCAGCGTGAAAACTTCCGAATTGCCTCAGACTGCCAATTGACTCTTTCTGTCATATGCAGTCCACCCCCACTATACACCCAATGTTCAACTCTCCTGTGTCAAAGGCCACAACGGTATTCTGGGAAATGAACTAGCAAACCAAAGAGCTAAGCCTGCTGCACCTTCTAACTTATACACTGTCTTCCAAAATATTTCCATAAAGCGTTGTCCACAATAAAATAACTCAGATCACACAGAATCTATCAATAGACCTATACACTATAGATTATACAATCAGCAATCTCAGAATTTTTACGCCAAGAATTTCGATTTCCATGCTTCTACGAATCTAACTTGAGTGCACTTCAACAATCATCCTACCTGGCCATAGCCACGCACAAGCATACTCTGCGAAATTTTGAAAGAGGATCGATTTACCCCAACTGCTAGAATGAAGACCAAACAGTGGGTCATCTCCTCTTCATCTGCTCAGCTTTCTGATAACAAAGAAATTAGAGGTTTTAATTTTTTATTCTTATTTGAACTCTTTTTTCCTCAATTATTTTATTTCGACTATATGTTCTTGCTTTCGTTTTTGTCCATAGATTCCGTTTTTGTTAATAGAGCACTTGCCTCGGTTTGGGGTACTTTTTAATCGTTTTTTGGATGTGTGTGTGTGTGTTCCTTTTTTTGACACAAGGGTATCACAAATTCATTTTTAAGAATTTGCTGATAGTGAATACACAGTCCCCCAACGCTGATTGCACCATTGAGAATTTGATGTAGATAATTTTATTGTTTTATCCTATATACATAATTACTGTTTAGAGTTTCCCTCTTTTCCATTTTAAGATCAATACTTTATAGAGTTGTGTTCTAATCTTTTCCTAGAAAGAATAAAAACATCAACTTCGTTAACTTCCTTCACCGGATTTCAACATCCCTAATAGCCTCAAAATCATAGAATAACAAATTTGGCATTTTAAACGTTTAAAATTTCAAAGCTTTTTTTTACATACATTCCTTATTAACGAAGAAAGAAAGAAAGGGGAGGGGGAGGAAAAATAAGTCAGTTCCCACATTTGCGCAACCAGACGAAAATCTAGAAATAGAAGTCAGACAGACGAACTGTGGGCAGTTAGGGTAGAAGAGTTCGTCTGGTTTGGGTGAGTGACCTTCTGCAAGGAATAAAGGAAGCTCAGGGGGGGAGGGGGGGACTAAAAATAAAAAGTCACGTGCGTGGCAACCATGCAAGACAAAAAATATCA
Source organism: Cordylochernes scorpioides (assembly GCA_030710605.1). Lineage (NCBI taxonomy): Eukaryota > Metazoa > Arthropoda > Arachnida > Pseudoscorpiones > Chernetidae > Cordylochernes > Cordylochernes scorpioides. The sequence continues at coordinate 54,418,283 of CP092879.1, forward strand.
AACTGTTCCTGGGGTATCGCCAAGGCGGGAAAAAAAAAGTCGTTTGAATACAAAAGAAAGAATCATAATGATTTTGTTTTAGTTATAAATTGTTTGTATTCAAAGTGTCTTTTTTTTAGGTCAAGATATTATGTGAAATTCATGTTTTAATTATTTATTTATTACTTTATTTAATTAATATGTATGCTACTCTTTTTCTTTCAAGGTCACGAGAATTATTTTTCGTATATTTGATCACATTTTTAAAAAATATCGTTTGATATTTGAAAAAAATAAAAAGATTTTAATATTTGTACAAAATACTTTTCATTTTTATGAATTGTTATTCGAATATATATGTATATATTTATATTTCTTAAAAATTAAAATGGTTATATGAATATATATAATCGAGGTCTTTTTTTTTCTAGCTATTAATAATAAAATACTTTTAAATTAATCTTTTTATTTCTTTATAAATATATATTATAGTATAAAAAAGAAATTGTGTTATACCCCCAGAAGGAACTGGTTGTATATCATGAAACTTGGCATAAATATATTAGCTATTACATTCACTAAATGATTTTTTTAATTAAAATATTTTTGAAGATAGAGCAATCCATAGACAAATCTTTAATTAAAAAGGCATATATTGGATCAAAATATCATTTATTTTACCAATATTTCAGTTGGCTGAACACCAACATATATATATCAAATGTTTTTCTCCCCATTGAATATAACAAAATATTTTTAAAACTTAATTCTGTTGACGTTATGTGGCGCTGAGTTTGTTGTTGACACACATTAAATATGTTATAACACCTTGATAAAGGGGTGGCGTTCAGCCAACTGAAATATTGGTAAAATAAATGATATTTTGATCCAATATATGCCTTTTTAATTAATTAAAATATTTTAACTATTTTAATAGACTTTTTAGAATTTAACCATTCATTATACGCAGCAAGAAGCTAACTTTAGCTAAATATACTTCTTTCCTTGGTACAACACTTTACATATTTCCAACAAGTGATTTATTCCAACTCAAATGTTAAAATAGATAAGTTATTCTCACTTTTTTTTTTCCGTATTCGTGGAACAAAATGGGTAGTTTGTAACATCTGTATGCTTCAGAAACCGAAGTAAACCAAATGCATAAATAAAAATGGAGTAAAAAGTATGTTTTTTATTAAGTGTGTGATTCTATGTGTGTATGTGAGAATATAATTTTATTTTTTATTTTAATAGGAAAGAGCGGGTTAAAACGCTTTTTTTTAGTTTGCATAAATGTATGTACAGTTAAACCTGTCTAAAGCGCCCCCTCTAAATAGAGTCTTCCTTTCTATAGCGCCCGATTTTAAATACGTAGTACGATGCGATTTACATTAAAAGTGACCTGTCTATAGCACCGCCTCTCTATAGCACCCTATTTTGGTGAGTCCCAAGAGAGGGGGCTATAGACAGGTTTAACTATATGTAGAAATATATGTCAATATACACTAGATCCTGATCCCCGGCCATCTCTTCGCAGCCTCTACCATCGCGGTCTCGTTTGCTTCCTGATCTTTTGGTCACTTACCTTTGGAGTCGCGTCTGGTCAAAGGTCAGAAGACCAACAACTATTTGGTCAATTAACTTCAACAAAGTCATACATTCGATTTTGCATATGTGTCATAATTTTATAAATATTATAACAGTCAATATAAATATAGATACAATTATATTATGATACATTAGCGCGCCATCTGTTATGAAAATTCGAAACTATTATAGACGCGTATGATTCTTTTTAAAAATAAGCATATTAACATATTATACATATATACAATTCAATGCACTAGCTTAGCCATCATGCAATCAGAAACAAAGTAATAAAGTTTTATTGAGAGTCCGCCGCATCTAAGACAGGGCGAGGTCCAAGGTCCAATTTCGTCAAAGATTATTTATTTGCTTCCAGGAAACTTCCAATAAGTTTTACGACCGTCACTGGACACCTACAAACGGCAGGACGACAACAGATCATCTCTTTTTCTCATGTAGATCACACCCTCTTGGACCTTGTCCGCGTCTTCGACGCTGGCTTCTCTGAGGTAACATCCAACCTGCCTCCTCCTTTTGTGTTGCCCATTGACACTTGAAACTACTGTGGGACCAATGATTGCATAGTGCCTACTTACCACATCTTACAGGTAAACCATGCTGAAATATATTGACAGAGAACCCAATTTGCTCCCATTGCAAAAGTGAAGACCAAACTGTGGATCACCTCCCCTTCTGAGGTAACATCCAACATGCCTTGTCCTTTGTGTTACCCATTGACGCTTGAAACTACTGTGGGCCCAATGATTGCATAGTGTCTAACTACCACATCTTCCAGGTAACCATGCACAAAGATATTGACAGAGAACCCAATTTGCTCTCATTGCAAAAGTGAAGACCAAACTGTGGATCACCTCCTCTTAACTTTTCCAACCATCCAATATCTATCCAGACGTATTTATTCTTATATTAATCACCAATCTAAGTCTAGCCTTCCTGTAAAATCATCCAAAATATAAATTTGATTGGAATCGCTTTATGAATGGGACTTCTACTTGTAAATAAAACAAGAAAGACTCAAGTCTGAAGAACAACCTGAATAGTTGACGACATCTGTAGTCTCTAGGGTTAACCAAATAAATCATTTTATTTATATATGAGAGAAAGTTGAAACTATATCGTTGATCGACGAATATAAAAAAAAATTATAAAAAATTCAACGATTCTTGTTAGCTCTTCTTTCTTCTATTCACACTTTCTTTGACAAAACTTATTTAAAATAAATGTTAAATATACTAGGGACGTAAAGAGGGTGTGTATATTCAAATATGTGTTGGGCTCAAATTCCATTTGCCCATCCTTTTCAAAAGAAAACCAACCATATACCTGTTGGTTCTGGATACCATTCAATTCTTGTCAAAGAGAGCGTTAACAGCATGTGTTGGTTCCAAAGACCATTCCATCATTAACAAAAGGATTTGAAGTCCATTCTATCCTTGTCAAAGGGACCGTTAACAGCAAGTGTTGGTTCCAAAGACTATTCCATCCTTGATAAAAGGATTAAATGATTTGTTTGAATAAATGATTTGATTGATTGATTCAGTGATTTATTTAGAGCACATTTGTCATGATTAGATTTTTAATTTGGCTCTCAACTTGACTCCTTGACAAAAGGAGTGTTAACCATATACGTGTTGGTTCCAAAGACCATTCCATCCTTGATAAAAGGAGTGTTAACCATATACGTGTTGGTTCCAAAGACCATTCCATCCTTGACAAAAGGAGTGCTAACCATATATGTTTTGGTTCCAAAGACCATTCCATCCTTGATAAAGGAGTGCTAACCGTATATGTGTTGGTTCCAAAGACCATTCCATCCTTGATAAAGGAGTGCTAACCGTATATGTGTTGGTTCCAAAGACCATTCCATCCTTGACAAAAGGAGTGTTAACCATATATGTTTTGGTTCCAAAGACTATTCCATCCTTGACAAAAGGAGTGTTAACCATATACATGTTGGTTCCAAAGACCATTCCATCCTTGATAAAGGAGTGCTAACCGTATATGTGTTGGTTCCAAAGACCATTCCATCCTTGACAAAAGGAGTGCTAACCATATACGTGTTGGTTCCAAAGACCATTCCATCCTTGACAAAAGGAGTGCTAACCATATATGTTTTGGTTTGAAAAACGGTTCGAATCCTTTTGTCAAGGTAAATACTGTCATTTTTCAATAGTTTCTTGACCTGTTGACTTAGTTCTAAATGTTAAAAAAAAATAACTCACGAATTCAAAGATATGCTTTCTTTATAATCCTCTTCACTACATCACACAAGAAAGAAGAGGAAATATTACACCATTTTGTATATAATACATTCATATTTACATACTGAGGTTATCTAATTCCTTCCATTACTCGGTCAAACCCATTGTTTGATTGGCTACAATTATAACCAATAATAACACAGCTGTCACATGACGAAGGCAAGACAATTAAAAAATATATCCCCCCCCCCCCCCCCTTACACGAAAGATCCTGAACTTATCAAGCGGATGTGACGTCATCCAATTGTCATGGAAATGAGAAGGCTTCTCGAAGCGGAAATGCGACAAAGGGTGGTTCGACTATTACCTTAAATTCTTCTGCGCTTTTTTTTTTCTTTCTATTAGCCGGTGGTCGTGAGAATGGATTGCTATTGTTATAGATTTTCATTGTTGATTGGTCCCGTGGAGACACTTTAATGATAGGCTAGTGGCTTGTTTGAAAACAATGAGGTTGCTGGGTGAACTTCTATTTAGTTTGGTAAGCCTATCGTCTGCTTTTTTCTTTTTTTAAATTTTCGTTTGGCTTTCATTTGTTGGATCGTTTGTCTTTATTAAGCAGATTGAACATGGTATTGTTACGTAATATGGATATATATAAAGATGTTTTTTTGTTTGTTTTGTATCAATTCTGTTTTGTTTTTGTTTTTAGTATTTATTGTTTTTGTTTTGGGTAATTAGGTTGAAAAGGATTTTGGGGCGCAATTTTTTTTTACTATTTACATATTTTCTACAATGGTGTGTAAAATTATGGTATTTTAAGCATACATTTAAAAAAAAATTTAGATACCTAAATTCTTCAATCTTTATGATTATTTTTTATGTTTTATATATTATTAAATTATATTGATTTAATACAATGTCTTAAAAAAATTTCCTGTGCTAATCTTTTGACTAATCGGTCGATAAATATGGAAATGGTAAAATAGAAAGTGTTACACCTAGAAGTAACTGGTGGAATATCATGAAAATTATCATAAATACATAGGCTATTATATAGAATAAATGATTTTTAAAAAATGGAAAGAATTTAAAATTTAACTAAGACGTTTGGCATCTAAAATGTAATAATATATTGCACTCTAAAAGAGGTTAATTGAACCAACTTTTTTTCTTCTTTTTTTCTACTCCATCTAGATGTAGCACGTACACTTTCTATTTCCACCCCAATGTACGATTTAATTTTAAATCTGTTCACAAATTACAAGTGTTTATTAAATTGTATAAAAGCATTGCCTTTTGATCAAAATCATGTAACGTTAGAATGTCCACTTTTGATTTTTTTTTATTGGTAAAAAAATAGTATTAAAGAAGCATTCGATTTGTATAAAAGGAACTCGTATTTACTCAGACCAATCTATATACAGTTAAACCTGTCTATAGCGCCCCCTCTCTTGGGACTCACTAAAATAGGATGCTATAGAGAGGGAGTGCTATAGACAGGTCACTTTCAATGTAAATCGCATCGTACTACGTATTTAAAATCGGTCGCTATAGAGAAGGAAGGCGCTATTTAGAGGGGGCGCAATAGACAGGTTTAACTGTATATATATATAATAATTTATTTTGCTTTAAAAAATTTTTAAATTTAGAATTAATATGTAAACACAATTTTTTACAATTACACTGTATTGTATATAAATCTCTATATCTTCCATAGATAAAATAATAATCTATAAAATTAAATATAAATATAATTATTTGCTGTATATAAACTGAAGGCAATAGTTGAGTCAAAGATACAGTTCTTTCATTGGCCTTGTAGAACGAGAGTGTGTACGCGTGCGCGCGTGTTCTAGTGAAAAACAAACATCCTCGATAAAGAGAGGCGAGTTGCCCCTCGAAATATTGGAACAATAAAAATAATTAGAAATCCAATATATGCATCTTTTTTAAATATATATATATATGAACTTGATTATCTTAATTAAAATTTTTCTTATATATATAAGTTTCATTATTACCATTAAATGTGAATAGCTTTTACTTTTTTATTCTTTTCATTTGCAGAGACTTCTTGGTAAATCTATATATAAGAATGTATGTTTTAATAAAGGTTTTTATGTATTTGTGAAAGGAATAATTATATCGTTTATTTACACCTTTTAAAAAAAAAGAACTTTTTTTTGCTTATCCCTAGTACACTTGGTACAGGCCATGATAATCATGGTGGGTAGAAAAAGGTGACTGCTTTTACTGTAAGTGCACCACATATCTACACATGTGAAAAGCAGTTCGACTTTGAACTTACAAATGTGCCAGAGCCCCGTTTGATTACTTGCACTCGCTGGACTTTTGCACGAATCGGGGACATTGGAGCATTTTTTTAAATCAGAAAATAGTGCCCAATGCGGGAATCGAACCCGGGTTGTAGCGGTCGTAAACCAACGTTTTAGACCATCCTTCCACTGACCCCCTAAAAAAAAAAAAGAACTAATATTAATAGAAGACAAAGAATGAACAGGTTGTCAAATAAGCTGTAAATGAGGAAAATCTGTTAGATTGGTTAAAATTATCGAAGGTTATGTGTGTTCAAGAGATTGTAAAGTATGTTGGAATCAACGATCCAATCTGACAAGACTTTAAGATAATATTTAGAATTAATGAGTTTTTTTTTTTTTTAATTTTGATGGACTTAATTTTGTATTCCATCATATTTTAGATGGTTTTTTGAAGGGTAAAAGAATTCAAGATTTGATATCAAAAAACGTTCAATCGTTTTTCCATATTCAACATTCACTTTCTTTGTATATTTTTACTTTCTTTTGGTTTATTCTTTTGCTTTCTATATATGCAAATACAATTCCCGTTTCAAACTTTAAAGTCACATTCTTCGGTTGAATATTTTCTTTACATAAGACGATTATTCTATTTTATTTTTATCTTATATAATCTTTTTTTTTGTTTGATAAAAAATCTTAAAAATAAAAAAGTACTCTTTGCATGGCTCTGTACTAGAGCAAAGAGAATCGAAGAAAAAAAAATCTAAACAACCAAAACATACCAGGTCTATTAGTATGAAACGCGAAAATTTTCAGTGAATTCAAAGTTCACCAATTCCATACAACAAAATATTTTTTATTCCAAGTAATTGCCCTGATTAGCTTATACACTCGGACCACCTTTCAGGCAATTTTCGAATTCCTTGTCTGAAAAATTCTATTCCTTTTGAGTCGAACCAGTCAACAAGCCATTTTCGGAGTATGTCTGAGTTCGAAAATTCATGGTTTTTTAGGTGGTAGTCCGACGGCGCTAAGTCTGGTGAGTACGGCGGGTGGGGTAAGAGTTCCCAGCCCAAGTCTTTTATGGTGTTTTTGACCACCAATTCATATACGTCAAGAATAAATTAATGTATACCAGTTTTTCACTTTGCTACTTCTTAATTTTGTTATAAAACTACCGTTGAAAAACATTTGCATATTATACAATAGATAATTTGCTCATTACTTATTCATGTATACATTGATTATGTTTCATGCATGCACGCATGCATTTTGACGGTACAACTGCCGAATTTGGTGAAAAAAGGATACATTGATTAGTTTTTTTTTAGAATTATTTATGAAAAACAAAAAATCACAATCGTATTCTAAAATATTGAAAATATTATTTTTCATTTGAAAAGAAAAAAAATGGAACGATTTTAATATTCTCTGAAAAACAAAAAAATAAATCGTAAAATTTGAAAAGTTTCAAACAAATATCTCAATTTTTTTTAGAAGAAAAAAATCTTATATGTTCTATTCTATTAGAGAATATATTTTTAAAAAACACAAGTTTTTTTTAATAGATTGTAGAAGAAAAAAAGAAGCGAGCAATCTGAAAATTAAGAAATATTAAAATAATTTTAATAAATATTTGACGCGCGACTATTTATTATAAAATTTATATAATAAAACTTTAGAAAGTGTTTTTCCCGCCCAATTACCTTAACTCGAAATCTCCTCGTTTAATATCAAATATAAATTAAAATAAAGTGTCAAATGATTTTATAAACATATTAAAATCTTAATATATCCTAATTTCGTGTCATATTTTCATTTTAAAAAAAAGTCAAAATAAATTATTTGTAATGCTTTCTGTAACCTAGTTGTCGTCTGACAAAATTACTACTACACGAATGGTGAATGAAATTGGAATTCTTCAACCTTATTTGGAGATTTTTATGATAGTATTTAAATATTTATTTTATATAAAAAAATATTCTCACTTCCGTAGATCGATATACCTGTTTTATTATATATATATATTAACATGATTACATTTAAAAACCAAGACAAATCCTATATTAACATATATTTAATGACAGAATGGCATATTTATAATTATGCTTATTAATCTATTTTAATTAGTAGAAATTAAACAAAGCATTACATACCAACAGATGTAGAAAGAGTAAAAAAATCAATTCTCAACAAAACAATTACAATGTTGCTGAGTCTAATTATACAAGTATATAAATCTTTTGTATATATATAACTACATATATTTTGAAAATAGAGCAATCCATAGATAAATCTTTGATTAAAAAGGCATATATTGGATCAAAATATCATTTATTTTACCAATATTTCAGTTGGCTGAACGCCAACCTTTATCAAGGTGTTATAACATTCTAAAGTGTGTCAACAACAAACTCAGCGCCACATAACGTCAACAGCACTAAGTTTTTTTTAAATATTCTGTTATATAACAGAATTTAAAAATACTTAATGCTGTTGACGTTATATGGCGCTGAGTTTGTTGTTGACACACTTTAAAATGTTATAACACCTTGATAAAGGTTGGCGTTCAGCCAACTGAAATATTGGTAAAATAAATGATATTTTGATCCAATATATGCCTTTTTAATCAAAAACTACATATATCTTTAATTAAAAAGGCATATATTGGATCAATAAATAATTAAAGATCTATTTTAATTTTTAATTTAGGATTAATTAAAGATATATATATATTTTTTATGGATCGCTCTATTTTCAAAAATTTATATTTATAAACGTTTTTCTCTAATCTGTACAAAAGTTGTTGGTTGGATTCCAACAATTTATTTCGTTAAAATTATGAAATAAAAAGTGTTACGCTCATAAGAAGTTAAAGAAAAATAAATAAAATAATATGGCTCAAATTAATTTGTAGCGTGTAATGAATGATTAAATTTTAAATACAAAACGTCTTAAAGTAGATAATTTAAAATAAATTTCTTTTTTTTTCAATCATTTGATCCATATATAATAGTCGGTAAATTAATGACAAAAATGTCATGAAATCTTACTAGTTCCTTCTGTGGGAGTGTAAAACATAATTTTTATATAATCTTTATTTCCCCACATGTTATAAAAAAGGCCACGTTAAAATAAAAGGATTCTAAAAAAGCAATAGACGATTTGGTTCAGTGAAATTCCACAGTATTTAGATTCCGTTATCTGAGGTCGTGGAACTCTCCCAGTTAACAGAAATAATTGTGCACGCTATCATTGATGAAGTATATTGTTACATCATGATTAATGGCGTATTTCTTATATTATTTTTAATATATTTGAAATTTAAATTATATATTTATTTATTTTAATATTCTGTGATATTTATTTAAAACAGATTATTTAGATTATCATCATTTACCTTTAAGGAAACGAACACTGACGTAGACCGCAATATTTATGTCTCAAATAGGAAAAGGTACACGACCTTAATAAACTTCAACAAGAAAAAATACCTTCAGGAAAAACAAGAACTTCTTAAAAATGCCCGTGACTCCGCAAACTTTTGGAAAACTATAGCTACCTTGAAAGACAAAAGCTATATACAAGGAAATATAACAATTTTAGAGTGGCAATGCTTTTACAACAAACTGCTCTCTGCTGAAACGACGATAGGAAGCGACCTATCTACTCTCTCACGAACTGATCCTGAACTCTACTGTGAAATCTCCATAACAGAAATAACTAGAGAAATCTCCAGGCTGGCAAATGAAAAAGCTTGTGGCGCTGACGAAATTCCGAATGAAGCATTAAAGACCCTACCTTTCGAACACCTTGTTACTCTAAAAAATATATTCAACAGAATCATTAATTCTGGTTCATATCCCTTAATATGGTCTAAATCTATCATCCATCCTATTTTTAAAAGCGGTGACCGGGATAATCCATCAAACTACCGCGGAATTGCCCTTATTAGTAATCTGTCAAAACTTTTCACATCAATACTAAAATCGCGATTACGCAACTGGATTGAAGGTAGATCAATTATTCCAGAAAACCAGGCCGGATTCAGAAAAGGCTACTCCTGTCAAGATCACATATTCACACTGTTGTCCTTGATACAGCTGACTCTCAGACGTAAAAGAAGAAAACTCTATGCTTTTTTTGTGGACCTAAAAAAGGCTTTTGACACTGTTCCCCACTCACTTCTGTGGTCAAAATTGGGTGAATTAGGTCTGGATTTCCGCTTTGTTAACCTTATCAGGAACTACTTCGAACAAATGACAACGACGGTGAGATGGAATGGACTATTTACTGAACCCATCAAAATCCGATCGGGAGTGTTACAAGGAGAACCCTTATCACCCTATCTATTTATACTCTTTGTAACTGATTTAATCAACATTTTTAATGACTCTACTCTACCAGGCATATACCTCCCTAATTTTGGAACGGTCCACCTTTTGATGTATGCCGACGACATAATTCTCATAGGAGAATCAAAAATCAATCTACAAATAAAAATCAACATGTTGAAAAAATACTTCGAAACAAATCATCTAACCCTGAACGAATCAAAATCCAAGATAATGGTTTTCCGAAATGGTGGCCGCCCTGCAAAATCGGACAAATGGTTCTGGGGAGACCAACTGTTGACAGTGACATCGAAATATCTCTATCTTGGCTATCCCCTCACAACAACAATCTCGTTTAGTCAAGTGGCTTCATACTTTAAAGGCAAAGCGCTTGCAGCTACCGGCGAAGTATGGAAAATTATGGAGAAATCCAGGTTGAATTCATTTGGTTCATCAATGAAACTATTAGACTCGATTATCCTGTCAACTCTGCTGTATTCTGCTCCAATTTGGGCAAACGAAAAGTACAAAATCTTGGACCAAATTCAGAATAACTATCTCCGACGACTATTGAACTTGCCGAGTAACACACCAGGCTACATACTACGCATGGAAACCGGACGCTTCTCACTAGGAGTCACAGCAACCAAACTAATTCTAAAGTTCTGGTTAAGAATATTAAAAATGGAAAAATCCAGATTGCCCGCAATCTGTCTAGCCCAATTATGGGAAACGTCCACTCTGACGAATGCCTTTATAGGTTTTACAGAAAATTTAATGAATATCCTAAACTCAACTGGATTCATGTGGTTAAAGAATTGTTCAGACCCCAATATTCTACAGAAAGCAATACCTCAAATTATCAGAATCACTATAGAACAGTCTATCCAAACCGACCAATCAAGAATAACCAATTCGAAGCTACACACACACTACAAATATTTACATAAAACATTCGCAGCAGAGAACTATCTACTAAGTGAACTCCCACTGCCGGCTAAACGCCTCATTGCGCAATTGAGAATTCTATTTGTTTTATATCGAGAAGACCATATAAAATATCTAAGGACAGAAGACTTGTATTGCCAACTATGCAAAAATAGAACCGAAAATGAATTAGAACATTATATATTTGAATGCATGCCTCTTGACACGGAAAGAAAAATACTCTTCTCTAAGATAGGCCATACACACTTCACATTATATTCTTTATTATCCAACTTTATAGACAATAGTTCAGTAGCTCTAAATCTATATAACTTCCATAAAAATGCTGTAAAAAAGAAAGACTTAACCGAACATTCAAACATACCAAAAATTTATGTTTGATAAGAAAGACAGAACCAACATCCAATTATTTGTTTAGGCAGATACGATAAGTTAACAATGATAAAACGGTGTTTACCTTACAACCCTGAACACGAGGATTTCCTGGGAAATCTCTTAAAGATTCCTTAAAAAATACATGGCCCACCTGTGCTGTGTGAGAGCTTAAATGGTCTTGCTCCATATGTAAATACCTGTTTTCTTTCCTCTTTTCGCTCTCCACTTCTCCCATCCATATTTCCAAAAATTTTTTTTTTTTTTTCTCTTTTTTTGATTTTTTTTTATTCTTCTTATTTTTTATTCTTTCTTATAATCTGTATATATTTACCAAATGTATATAATCTTTCTCCATTTTTTATTTCCCACTTTCATAGGTTTCTCCGTTTTGTAACCCCAAGGAGAATCCTCTGTAAGACCTGTGTGTCTTAATAAAGGCTTTTGTGTGTGTGTGTGTGTGTGATTATCATCATTTGTATTTAGGTACACGTGTGACTTCACTGCTCTCTTTGATGTGAGAAAATAAATAGATGATTCTGGAGGCTACTTAAAGAAGACTTATCTCGTTATTCCCTTTTATAAAGTTGTAGGATGGTTGAAACACGCTCTGGTAAGATGCAAGACCCAGCACAGGAGAGAATCAAGGCTGAAGAGTCTGCCAAGCCGCAACTTGGTGCAACAATTGGTGGAGATGCTAGTTCCGACCCAGTTGTCCTGAATCCCAACATCGACATCCCCAAGTATGATGGAACAGAAGACCCTCGCCCATGGATAGAATCCCTCGAAGAGATTGGTTTCCTCTATCATTGGGCAGACTACATAATTGCCCGTTATGCCGCCATGAACATGACGGGAAGCGCTAAAACCTGGTTGAATTTACACAAAGCGAGTTTCACGAGCTGGGAAAATATTAAAATCCGCCTCATTCAGGATTTTTCTCTGGACGCCAATAAAGAATAACTAAGAATGAAGCTCAACAGAATGCAACACTGGAATGAACCAGCAATCAGGTTCGCGGAAGACATCCTAGTGTTGTGCAACAAGGTTGACCCCGCAATGGAAGAAGAAACAAAAATCGATCATGTTATTGGAGGACTGAAAAAAGAGTACTCATTCGCGCTCTACCTGAACCCTCCTAAAACGACCGATGAACTTCTTGTCGTGTGCAAGAAAATGGATTCTTTTGAAAAGAAGTATCGGGAACGTGTGGAGAAATCCAGAAACCTATATAACGGCCCACGCTATTCTAGACCCCAACAACAATCGAGGTACGTGCCGCCGACTGCCACACGAAACTACCAGACCCCTTCCAGGCCCCAAGCCCCTGTTTCCAATAATTACAAGAACGACTTCCCTCCTACTCTCAGGCAGTATCGAAACAACTTGACCCAGCCCTTTACCCCGAGACGTCCTTATAATCCAAACTTTGTGCCTAAACCAAACCTCCAGAGAAACACCTACAATAAAAGTCAAGAAGTGAGCAAAAATAGGACGGAAGATGGAAGACCAATCTGCTTCAAGTGTAACAAGCCAGGGCACGTGGCCCGTTATTGTAGGGTCAAGTTTATAAGAATCCTAGAAGAGGATCCAACAGCTACCCAAGAGAAGATCGAAGAGAAATGCCAAATGAATGAAATATCAGATAAATCAGGACCTCGGCTTTATGCTGATATATGTCATAGCACACAGACAAATATTCCTACCCGGAATAGATATTCCGTGTTGGAAGATTTAAACTAAGCGTCGCGCCTGAATATGTCAATCAAAGCAAGTCGACCATAAATGGAATCAAAAGTTGGACCCTAAATACAAATTAAAAATTCATGTGGACAAGATAGGAACTTTTGAAGCTTTGGTTGATACAGGCGCTGACCTCTCAGTGGTCGACCTCAGAACGGCCCTCGATACAGGCCATGGTATAAGTAAACTCGCAAAAACTTGTGCAGGACCCGATGGAAAAAAATTAGACATAGTAGGAAGTATATTGTTAAATATAAAAATTGATGACAAAGCATTATCGCACAAATTTGTGATTTTGAAAACGCATTTACGGACATTAATTTTTGGAAGAGATTTCCTTAAGAAAATGAACGCGAAAATAGATTGCAAAAAAGAAATAATAAAATACGATCTGACAAATAATCATGACATAAGCAATTATGAACTGAAAAAAATAAAAAGCGTTGAAGATACTGTTATACCTGAACTGTCTATTAGATTAATTAAGGCCTCAATAGAAGCAGAGGATGGCGAATATGTCATCGAAGAGAACAACAGAATGATTCAAACAAATGGCCTTCGATTGGCAAGAAGTTTGCTTACTGTCACGGATAGGAAAACTCATATCTGGATAACGAACCCTTATCCTCGACCTTTAAAAATCATGAAAGACCAAACATTGGCTCATGGAAGCCTTCCTGCAGAGGTAAAGTTCATAGAGAAGTTAGAGCAAATTAATAATGAAGAAATCCAATTTCAGATAAACAAAAATCTATCACCTAAAGAACAAGAGGATTTGAAACAAATTTTGAGTAAGTATGCTGATTTGTTTTCGCCGAGGTTAGGCAGGACCAATTTGGCAAAACACCGGATCGATACAGAAGATGCAAAACCGATAAAGCACAAGCCATATAGGGTGAGCCCCAAAGAACGGGACATTATAAAAGATCAAATTGATGAAATGCTCAAAGAAGGCATAATTAGACCATCTTCAAGTCCCTGGTCTTTCCCTGTAATACTGGTCAAGAAGAGAGATGGTAAGTTCAGATTTTGTGTAGACTATAGAAAATTGAATGAGGTAACAGTAAAGGATGTTTATCCAATCCCAAGAATTGATGACGTAATGGATACTCTCCAAGGATCGAAGTACTTCTCAGCAATAGACCTTAGATCGGGATATTGGCAAGTCGAAATTGAAGAGAAAGACAAGGAGAAGACAGCTTTCACTACGACCCACGGTTTATATGAATTCAACGTCATGCCCTTTGGACTATGCAACGCCCCTGCTACTTTTGAGAGGAATATGGACAATGTGCTTGGAAATATAAGATGGCAGATTTGCCTTTGTTATCTGGACGACGTTATTATATACAGCTCAGACTTTCCAACCCACCTTAAAAGACTTGAAGCTGTCTTAAAATGTTTTAGTGAATCTAATTTGAAACTGAACGACAAGAAATGCAGATTTGCTTTTGAAGAACTTGAGATCCTTGGTCATATAACCAACCAACAGAGTATAAAACCGGCCGAATATAATATCAAAGCCGTTAGGGATTTTCCTCAGCCCAAGAAGGTCAAAGAAGTACAATCGTTCCTAGGAATGTGTTCCTATTATAGAAAATTCATTAAAGATTTCTCATTAATTGCTGACCCATTGACAGGACTCATCAGGAAAAATGCGCAATTTACCTGGACAGAAAAACAAGAGGAAGCATTTCAAACCTTAAAAAAAGCTCTGATAAATCCGCCAATCTTAGGTCACTTTGATCCAAATGCAGCCACCTACATTCACACAGACGCCTCTAACATCGGCTTAGGTGCAACACTGGTCCAAATTACCTGTGGGGAAGAGAAGGTGATATCATATTTGAGTCGAACTCTAAGTAAAGCTGAGCAAAATTACTCAACCACCGAAAAGGAATGTTTGGCTGTGGTGTGGGCGATATCAAAACTACGACCCTACCTATATGGAAGACACTTCAAGATAATTACAGACCATCACGCATTGTGCTGGCTGAAAAATCTTAAAGATCCAACAGGTAGACTTGCAAGGTGGGCACTGAAAATTCAGGAATACGATTTTGACATAATACACAAATCGGGTAAAAAACATATGGATGCTGATGGCTTATCTAGAGGACCCCTACCCGAAACGGATTGGGTCGAAGATTATGAACGACTATTTTTGAATCAGATAATAAATGAAGAGGATGAATTCATAGAAAATGTTAAGAAAAGCCTTAAAGGAAGCAAACAAGCAATCACACAGAATTTTAAAGAGGAAAATGGATGTCTATATAAGAAGAACCCAAACCCTGAAGGCAGAGCATGGTTGCTTTTAGTGCCGAAGAAGAGAAGGAAAGAAATCATGAGTGAATTCCACAACCATATGCTGAATGGCCATCTAGGCGTCGCCAGAACCACATACCGTTTGAAGAATAAATATCATTGGCCTTCCATGCTGAAAGATGTTTCAGAATTTGTAAAGACGTGCCATCTTTGCCAAAGTCGGAAAGGTTCAAATCAGTCGCCCTCTGGACTTTTGCAACCCATTCCCCCAGCTAACTACCCTTTTGAAAGAATCGGGATTGACTTTGTTGGTCCCTTGCCATCAACGAAAAGAAGAAGGAAGTGGATAATTGTGTTGACTGATTATTATACCAGGTACGCTGAAACAAAGGCAGTCTCAGAAGCAACAGTGAAAGAAGTCTCTACATTTTTAATCGAACAAATTTTTTTACGTCACGGGGCCCCAAGGTTTCTTATTAGTGACAGAGGTTCACAGTTCACTAGCAATTTGATGAAGGAGGTTATGAAAATGTGCAAAGTTAAACACTGCTTCACGACGAGCTACCATCCCCAGACTAACGGACTAACGGAACGGCTAAATAGAACTCTAATCAACATGATAAGCATGTATGTAAATACAGACCAGAAGAACTGGGACGAAATCCTCCCTTTCGTCACCCACGCGTACAATACCACGATTCAAGAAACCACAGGCTACTCTCCATTTTTCCTGTTATTTGGGAGGGAACCCATGTCCCTCTTAGACGACGATAATATCCCAATTGACAATAACATGAACGATTATGACGAATATATAGAAAATTACTTAGATAAAATAGCAAGGACGAGACAGGTAGTCATTAACAACACAGAGAAGACTCAGGAAAGAATGAAGAGAAACTATGACAAAAAACACAACGAGAGAATCTATGAACCAGGACATTTAGTGGCAGTTTGGACACCAGTCAGGAAAATCGGAAAATGTGAAAAAACTATTGAGAAAATATTTTGGCCCATATCGAATATTAAAGAAGCTGTCTAACGTAAATTACTTAATTGAGCCGAAAGATAATCCTGGCCAAGACCCATTGATTGTCCATGTCTCAAGACTCAAACCCTATTTTGAGAGAATTGATGAGGTAACTCACGAGGACGTGACGACCTCTGGAGAGGGGGAAGTGTTACATCATGATTAATGGCGTATTTCTTATATTATTTTTAATATATTTGAAATTTAAATTATATATTTATTTATTTTAATATTCTGTGATATTTATTTAAAACAGATTATTTAGATTATCATCATTTGTATTTAGGTACACGTGTGACTTCACTGCTCTCTTTGATGTGAGAAAATAAATAGATGATTCTGGAGGCTACTTAAAGAAGACTTATCTCGTTATTCCCTTTTATAAAGTTGTAGGATGGTTGAAACACGCTCTGGTAAGATGCAAGACCCAGCACAGGAGAGAATCAAGGCTGAAGAGTCTGCCAAGCCGCAACTTGGTGCAACAATTTAATCTATATTTTTAATATATATCCGCTAGAGAACGTATTTAAATAAATCGAAAATCCATTCGGGGATGAGTTTCTTTATCAGTTTGTATTAACCTTTCGGGCTTATCTGATTCCACCGTCTCTTTTGATGGGGGAGGCGACCTTTGTTTTTGAAGATCGATTTCCTCCCGGCAAAATTTCCATCTATATTTTGGCCATAGATTTGACTTATCCATTCTGCTAGCTAAACATCTCTTTAGCAGATTGTGAAGATTTCATTTTATTCCTTTGTGGATCTCATAAAATGAAGTCTGCCCTGAACTGACGAGGGTCATTAGCCCGAAAACATGGTCTCCAGGTGGTCGCTTCTCAATTTTGCCAAAGCTGGTGTTGTTGTTTTGTCATCGATCTTAGTCCGCTAGTTTGCTGAGATGGTCAATAGATGGCGCTTATTTTTAGCGTCTATTTTGACGGGAGAGACCATCTTTGTTTTGGTAATACATAAATACTATAAAATAGGTTCATATGCAAAAAGAATTAATATGAACGCAAATATTTCTACCCTCATTTCCTCGCCGTTTGTACGTCAAGCTAGGGCTTTCGCAGATGCATATTCACTTGCCAAAACTACTAAATCAATCATCAAGAAAATTTTCACATGTAGGCTATTCTCAGCCTATGCAAATTAAACCAACTAATTAACATATTTTAGGGTTGGACAATAATGATGGCAATATCATTCTAAGGAATTCTTATTACAGCTACTACTGTTAAAACTAGAAAAGGCATTTTTAGATTGCAGAGCGCCATTTAGTGGAACAAAATTAACTAAACGTTGATTTATGTTTATTCCATAATATCTGGCCAACCCATTTTATTGATAAATCAAGAAAAGTCAACCACGTATGTATTTCGGGTATATGAACGGTCAGGATATAATTTTTAATATCAACACCTGACTTTTTTTTTTATTTTTTTCACAATTGCTACTATATAATTCTTTATTTTACTCTCCTGCACCATTCGCTCTATGCAAATTTTACACGCCAAGCCTCACTACTAATATGCTGTGTGATATATAATAGTAAATATAATCAATATCTCTCTTTCATAATAGCTTTTATTGGAAAAAATGTTTTCCTTTGCCGAGACTCTGTAAGAAAACCCACGTATTTGTTGTGCATTTGTTAAAGCAATAAATATATGTCAAACATTCACTCGGGGAGAAGCCGGGTCATTCGACTAGCCTCCAAATGAAGAAGAAGAAATCAATACGATAGTAATCTGATAAGGGCAGAGCGGCAAAGATGGCGGTTATAAAAAGAATCAGGATTACGTCAAAACGAGGGAATGATGTCACAAAGAAGGCTAATCATATGATCTTTATTTTTGGCAGCCGATTGACTTCAGTAGATATCTTGGCGCCATCTGCCAGATTTCCATAAAGAGATTTGGCAACCCCTCCCTACGTCACTCCCCCTTTGTCATACAACCCAGGCTCTGGGATGAGTGGCCATTTGGCTTAATGTGCCCCTGAAAGGATTGAGAATAAAAGAAATATGGTTCTCAAATGCGCGACCTTTTAAACGGCTTTTTTAGGATTGAAGCATATGGCGTTGAGGATTGACAGACAGATGTCCCGATGCTCAACTTTCTGTTGGTGAACACCAGGCTTGTGATCAGCTTTTGTTGTAGTCATATGTTGAAATATAGGTTTTGTTCATTTAGTTTAGAAAACCGGAAAATGCCCCAATGTGGGAAAATCGTTGAAATGACTGTCAAACTAAATTGAACAGACAGATGTCCCAAAGTCGGTAGATGTGGAATCGACTGTCAAACCAACTTGAATACGCAGATGTCCCAAAGTCGGTAGATGTGGAATCGACTGTCAAACCAACTTGAATACATAGATGTCCCAAAGTCGGTAGATGTGGAAGCGACTGTCAAACCAACTTGAATACGCAGATGTCCCAAAGTGTGTCGGTAGATGTGGAAGCGACTGTCAAACCAACTTGAATACGCAGATGTCCCAAAGTCGGTAGATGTGGAAGCGACTGTCAAACCAACTTGAATACGCAGATGTCCCAAAGTGTCGGTAGATGTGGAAGCGACTGTCAAACCAATTTGAATACACAGATGTCCCAAAGTCGGTAGATGTGGAAGCGACTGTCAAACCAACTTGAATACACAGATGTCCCAAAGTCGGTAGATGTGGAATCGACTGTCAAACCAACTTGAATACGCAGATGTCCCAAAGTCGGTAGATGTGGAATCGACTGTCAAACCAACTTGAATACACAGATGTCCCAAAGTCGGTAGATGTGGAAGCGACTGTCAAACCAACTTGAATACACAGATGTCCCAAAGTCGGTAGATGTGGAAGCGACTGTCAAACCAACTTGAATACACAGATGTCCCAAAGTCGGTAGATGTGGAAGCGACTGTCAAACAAGCCAAAACAGATTAGTTCCCTTAACTCGATTAATGTAGAAGCGACTGTCAAACCAACATGAACTGACAAAGGTCTCAATTTCGGTCGTTATAAAATAACTTTGAAACAAGCTAAAACAGATAAATGTCCCAAAGTCGGTAGATGTGTACTGTAAAACTAATTTAAACAGAAAAATATTCCATAACAGTTCAATATAAAATAGGCTGTAAAACAAGCTAAATCACACGCCAATGCCCCAATTCAGTTAACATAGGCGTAGCGCAGTCAAACAAGCTGAAAAGCAGACAAAAATTTCAAAATCAACTAAACTGGAAACTGCTGTCAAAAATCAGGAAGAGGTAAGTGCCCCCAAGTGTAGAAGCAGCTGTCAAAAAGATAAATCACATGAATGTCCCAATTCATTTAACATAGAAAAGCAGTAGTCAAACAAGCTGAAAATTACATAATTTCCTAAATTGACCCAACTGGAAGCTGCTTTCAAACAATCAGAAAGAGGTTAGTATCCTAGAATGTAGAAGTAGCTGGCAAATAATATAAATCACACGAATGTCCCAATTCATTTAACAGAGAAAAGCAGCAGTCAAACAAACTGAAAATGACAATTTCCAAAATCAACCCAACTGGAAAATGCTTTCAAACAATCAGAAAGAGGCAAGTGTCTCCGAATGTAGAAGCAGCTGTCAACCAGGCTTTAATCAGAAGAATGTCACAAATCAGTTAACATAGAAGCAGCATTCATGGTAAACGGTTTGCGGATTTCGAACAAATTAGAAAGAAGGAATCATATATCGCCGCAACTCTTTTTTATTATAATAATATTTATAATAATAAAAAAAAAAGAGTTGCGGCGATATATGATTCCTTCTTTCTAATAGAAGCAGCAGTCAAACAAGCTGAAATACAGACAAACATTCCAAAATCAACTCAACTTGCAGCTTCTGTCAAACAATCAGGAAGAGATAAATGTCCCAGAGTACAGCAGCTGTCAGGGAAGCTGAAGCAGACTTCGAGGACGGTGGAAGCAGACCAGCCTAATTAAGTGCCAAGGTTTGAGGAAGAAGGACAGTGCACTGGCAGGAACTACGCTGTCATGCTCTACAGTGCGCAGAACAAGGCCTTTATGCAAGACGTACCAAGCCTTTGCCAACATCTCAAGCAATCAACAATGGCGGGCGCTGGGGCTTCAAGTGTTTCATTTTTGTGCATCCACGGCTTATTGATTTATAAAGCTGGGTCGTGTTCTTAGAGTTCAACCTTCTGCTGAGCTTATTTTCAGTTTGATCTCTGAGCTCACTTACAGATTGTGAAATAGAAAGCCCAATATCTTTTGTAATATCGCCTCACCTTACTTTACTTTACGATTTCAGTTAACTCTTTGGGCTCACTTGCAGCTTGTAAAATACAAAAGCCTTTTGAATTATGCCCCTTTCCTTCTATTTACATAAATTTACTTTTATATTTCTGCTTTGTATTGCATCTGTATTATGTTTTTTAAATAAATTCAACTTAACCTGAGGTTGCTTTTACCGCGCCTCTTGGTCTCTTCGCGGGCCTGACATTTGGTCCTTTTCCTCACTGGTTTTCTTGCTCTGTTTCTCTGACTTGGTTTTCTCTAGGTAATGCGAACGAATCAGGATGCAAGGACAATATTGTCTATATCATCCGTGGCCCTGCTTCGCAGGGCCAAACTTTCTATCTGCCGCTAAACTAAGATACGGATTTTAATATGCATGTTGAAGCAATTTTTATAAATGTTATGATACAAAAAGGCATTCCTTTTTATATATCCTCATTTTCTCAACTCATAGCTATGCCTGTAGAAGGATTATAAAGATCTGAAAGTTTACACTTTGCACGGATAAAGAAACACATTGCTACTGTTTTATATTCTTATTTTTTACTTTATAGCAATTTTCTCTTCTAATAGTATTCCTTTCGTAATCATTCTTATACCCAAATATCAGATAATTAATCCTGTTACACTTTACTAGACAGTACCTGGTTTTATCTAGTGACTGATTAACTGAGCTTTTTTAGGCATATTCTAATGGAATATATTCCTTTTCTACTGACTATCTATCTCTGGAATCATTGGAATTTGAGTCGGCTTTGGAGAATTTGAAATTTCGATATGTTTTTAGGATAATCTTCAGTTTAATCCTAGGGTGAATTTTCTTGCTATCCTATCTTCTGCAATACTGCCAACTAGATATAAATATGTCTCAGCACATATAGCCTTTATTAAGACTGAGTTCGTGTATATAACGTCATCTCAAATTATAAATGAAAAGCATTGAAAAAATAAAAGAAGAAAGATTTTTAGATAGAGCCTGTGTAAGAAAATAACAGCCAAATTTTAATTAGTATAGACATAATATATCAGAATACTCTTAAAAACACCTTCTGGAGACTTAGCAACCCACTGCAGACGCTGAGAACTATTTCAGAAAAGAAAAATATAACAATAGAACTCTATAATTTCTACAGATCGATTGTAAATAGATTCATACACAAAAGAGGTAGTGAGGAAAGTTTTAGAACAGATGTGTAAATAAATCCCTATTCAAAGAAAGGCTCACGTGCACATGGGGAAAGGAAGAAAAAAATTACTGTATTATTTTGTTGTTGTATGGCGAATCCATACAGGGTAATGGGCCCTAATAAAAGCCTTTTTGTTGTTGTTGTAATATATCAGAATATTTTGATCAAAGAGTATTTATTTTATTAATAATACAAGACTCGACTCTTAAATTATGGTGCAGGATTTTTGGGATTAGATACTTTGTGTACTCATGGTAGAGTTTCTTCTGGATGTCCTTCATATCAGCTTTTACAGAGTTCTTCGTAACCTTTCTGGTGTTGAACTTATTGAGAAATCTGAGATACTTGTGGCAGTTTGATCTGTTTTACGTAGTATTCCTTTGACATCTCCCCAATAATGCTCGACTGGACGGCACTGTGGCACGCTCGGTGGATTCAACTCCTTTGAAACAGAAACGACATTTTCCGTTTCTAGGAACTTCAATGTATCACGGGCGTTGTCAAATTATTTGATAAACATAGCAGTTTTAATCTTCTCAGTTATGCGGGAAGAATGTTGTTTATTTGTTAAGTGAACTGATCTCCCACGCCTTCTCATTGGACAAATGTGGCCATGTTTGTACATAAAAGAGAATTGAAACGGAATGCGAGGAGGATCGGGGCTAGAAGACCTTACACATTAGGCCAATTAGACCGGAAGTAAAGAAGATAAGGAATGCGAGGAGGTCGGGGCTCAAAAATCATTCATTTTGGTTTGCAGCCCCGTAAATAAAGGTATTTCCGGAATGCGAGGAGTCGTGGAGGGGTGTTCGAGTGGAGACGCTTAAAGCGTTCTCTGTGTGCTTGTCTGATGATCTCCTCGCATACCTGTGTAACCCCGGTCCGCTCCTTATTAACGCTGCAAATAAAATATAAGTACTGTTTTATTTTATTTAAAAAATCGTGTTTTTTTTTACCCCCTTTTTGTTGTTGGTGTTGTACTCTTGAGTGTACCATTTTCTGTGTTTAAGTTACTCTTACTGTAGGCCCTAGTTTATTGCTTTTTGTGTGATAACCCATAATAGTATCCTTTTGTCAGCGTAATGGGCTGGTGCAAGGTCGGGGACATCATGCTTTCTAATAAACAGCAGAAGTCTTCAGACATTCTCTGATTTCCTTGTTGACTGTCCCTTTGGTAACATAAATCTGACTCTTATCACCACACTCACAAATTGCTTGTCACACGTGATATGTCGAAATTTCCCACTTCAATCATAGTTTCTGATTCAGGGAGGCTGTCTCCATCAGCTGAAATGTAGTACTGGAATCCTGGAAGCTTTGAGAAGTCAATCTTGTAGTAGGTTTCATCGTCGATGATCAAATATCATTTTTTTTTTCCTCTCTTAGAAAGTCATAGAGTTTTCGGGTTCTTGTTTTTATGGATGATCTCTGCTCTTCAGAAACTCTTGGAATTTTTTTGTTTCTTGTAGCTCTTCATACCTTCACATTGCATTGTGTTCTGAATCATTCCAATGTTTGTTCCGCATTTTTTTTTTTTGGTAATATCTCTGATCGACATGCTTCGATTTTTACAGATTGTCTTAATGATTTTTGTATGCAGGGCAGGATCACTGGGACACTTCCCCGTTCAGGCTTTATTTCAAAGGAGGAAGTCTCAAAATAGTTTGTTAGAATCAAAGAAACTGATCTACGAGATATCTTTAAGTCTTTTGCGATCAATGCGGTTGGACGGATTTTCAAGCCATTTGGAAATCACATTTTGACGACGCTCTTTGTAATTCATTATTGTGAATGATTGCTAACTCCAAAACAAATTATTCTTTAAACACATTTTAAGTTAAGAATCAGGTTCTGTAACAGTGACTACGATGCTCGAGAAACTTTCACGTGATATTCACAACACTCAGTTAAATTTGGCAGCTGTTTTCTTATACAGGCCTTATTATTATTATCACAAAAAAAAAAATAGGAAAAATAAATTAAGAAAGAGAAAAAAATAGGTCAGGCAATAAAAATGGATGAAAAGACATGCGCTGAACCATTTAAGGAGCATTTTTAGATGACAATGTGCCATCTTTGGGAATAAATATAAACTAAATGTTGCTTTTAAATGTATTCCAGGATATTGGTCATAACCTTTCTCTACCATCTTTCTCAAAACTATGCAACACTCTTAGATACAATTTTGACAATTGACATAATTTTATTCACATCTTGTCGATACATGCAAAAGTGCACAGTGTACACTGTTTATGGGATGATAATGAAAAAAAAAATTCACTATTAAATAAAAAATAAAAAAAGACGATCCTGATGGGATTCGAACCCACAATCTTTGGCTCCGGAGGCCAACGCCTTATCCGTTGGGCCACAGGACCTCAAAAGATGTAGATAATTCAATGAAATAATACCTAGATCAAATATCAAGATGAAAATATCAGTATTCCTTTGATATAAGTTTCTTTAAAAACATTTTAATTCACAAATTTATATCTTTCGGGCATAAAATTCCCCTTCTACAGGAGAAAACACTGCAAACATCGCCAATAGGACTAGAGTTAAAATCAAAAACATTGGAAGTCCACGTTAAACCTGCATTCATATAACTGTAAACAACGAATGTATTTGATTTTAACTCTATTTCTATTGGAGATTTTTTTGTAGAGTGTTTTCTCTTGTATAAAGCTCGAAATACAGTAGAACCTCTCTGTAAAGAACATCTAATTACAGAGCCAAAGTGTCTTTTAGGGAGTGGTGTATCATTTTGTGAATAAAAACTGTCCTTTATAGAGAGGAATCCTCTAGCGCGAGTGTAAAGGACACATGATTGCAGAGCCAAAGTGTCCTTTAGGGAGAGGTGTCCTCTTACCAGAGAGTTTCTAACTAGTAAAAATGGTAATTTTGGGAATGAAAACTGTCCTTTGTAGAAAGGTGTTCTCTAGCGGGAGTGTCCTCTCATGGATGTTCTACTGTATACACACACACACAAAAGCCTTTATTAAGACACACAGGTCTTACAGAGGATTCTCCTTGGGGTTACAAGACGGAGAAACCTATGAAAGTGGGAAATATACAAAGGAGTGAAAATGGGGAAAGATTATATACACATGGTAAATATATACAGATTATTATTTGAATAATCCTATGGAAAATAAGAAAAAAAATTGGAAATATGGATGGGAGAAGTGGAGAGCGAAAAGAGGAAAGAAAACATGTTCTACTGTATATATATTTATGAATAAAAATGTTTTAAGAGAAACTTAACCTCGGAAGCCTGATCTCTTCAACTTTACACTTCTAGGTAATACTTGAAATATAATGGAACGCTTCATGAAACCTTTGGTTTTCGAACGCTACGACCTGTATATATAGTATATAGACTATATGTAACTTATGGAGAAGTAGAGGCAGTGGTTTCCAGTATATGTGTGAACTCCGCCTTTGCCGGTCCCAAGCCCGGATGAAAAAGGAGGAGGGGGATCAGTAACAAGCTCATTAAAAAAACCTGAGCTCAGCTGGCCCGGCTGATAGTACCCTGTAAGGGCTCCTAATCCAGAGATACAGGATGAGTCTGTACTCCATGTTAGGAGCGGCTGCACATGGCGTCTGTTCTTCATGTCAGAGGCGGCCATTTCTTTTAGAACTAAGTCGGCCTGTCACTGAGTGCTCCCAGTCTTAATGACAAAGGCAGACGCATTCTACTTCACCCAATCATGATGGTTATCAAATCTCTTTTTCAAGTCTTAAGCTTTACAAGCTTGACACCCTAATATTAAAATTTTCCACAAATAAGTTTACTGGCAATGCGTTTCTTTTAAATATCACCAAATATTATCTCTACAGACCTTACTGCAATGATATAAGTTATTGAATGACAGGGCTTGGCTCATCAGTAGTGAACCCTCTCAGCGGTTTCGCCAAATTAATCTCTAGACCGCTCTACTATTGTATTGGATTGGTTTGGAATATACCCTGTATTTTCTATGGAAGCTTAGGGGTGTTTAGTGAACCTATGGACATAAGCTTATAGGTACCTAATATGATTGAGTGGAGATAAGAAAGAAAGAAGAAGAAGAGTATATGTGTAAGTGTTTTCATCATGCCACCAGAAAGGACGTAGAAATGATTGACAGTTGAGTTGGGGGAGGGAGGGGGGGATAGGTTGAGAAAGACACCGTATGAGGACACCATTGCGGGGAGATGATGTCTATTTTTAAAATCGTCTTACTTAATTGACATTAATGATGATAAATTAGAGTCGTCTGTCTGCGCTTCTAGAGAAAGAGGTGTCTAGAGCAATATCTACATGTGTGGAATTCTACGATACCTTTCTCATTTTATTAGTGGTAGATCCTGAATTCCTGGGAAGATAACGACAAATAACGGAATTTCTAAAAACAAAAGAGAAATTTTTTACTTAGATTCATACAGTAGAACCTCCCTTTAGCGGACACCTCTCTACAAAGGACAGTTTTCATTTGCAAAATTATTATTTTTACAATTTAAAAACTTTCCGGTAAGAGGACACTTCTCCCTAAAAGACACTTTGGCTCTGCAATTAGGTGTTGTCCTTTACAGGGAGGTTCTACTGTACCTGTAAAAGACTTGAAAGTGGTTTTAAAGCTTGTGTTTTTAACATTATCTCCAACAATCTACATTATTTTAGCATTAAATGGGTTTGGCTTTTACTTTTTATTATTATTTTCATTTGCAGAGACTCCGTGGTAGATCCATAATAAGACTTTATGTCTTAATAAAGGCGCATTTGTATATATGTGTGTGTCATATCTCACAATAAAAAATGAAATGTTTCCCCTTTGTGTGTTTGCGCGAATGTTTTCTGTCTCTCTCTATATATAAATAAATCATTATATAATCTTATTTATTTATATTTATTCAATATTGTATTTAACTTTATATTGTCACTCAAAAATCATCCATTATGGTTAGCAGCCTCGTTTTAAAAATTTCTTTTTAAAATTTTATTTATTTAAAAATCTCTCAAGCTTTCGGCCAAGAAAGCCCTTCTACGGATTTAATTTTAATCTTATTTTATTGGCGTTTTAATGATGTAAAATATTTTCTCCCGTAGAAGGGCTTTCTTGCCTGAAAACTTGAGAGATTTTAAAAGAAACTTTTCCCTGGAGACTTAATGTTCTTGTTTTAAAATGATGTTATTAACAATTTGGTGATTAAATATTTTTAAAAGACTGTTCTCAGGAAGGAAGGCTCCTCCATCTTTTCCTCCTCCAGACAAGGACAGGATCTCTCTAGACATATCCTAGCCACTAGACCACGTGGGATCTCTCAGTTCAATGTTGATACTTATAGAGACATGTCTTGGTAGATTAAAACAAACAAAAAAGGTGTACATGCCATTCAAAGAGAAATGGGGAGACAAATACTAACAAAATCATAAATAATTTTAATATCGAAATAATAAAGTCATTTTTTTTCTGTCAATAACATAATATTATATAATAAATAAAGCTTCCAGAGCTAAATTTCTTGTGCAAACTTTTATTTTACAACCTCTAGGACTTGTTATTCCTTCAACAGGTTTATCAACGTTAACGAATTAATAATAGAAACTATTTTATATACACATTATTATTTACATATTTTTATATATCCTGAAGATAGAGGTTGTCTGGCCGGCATTCATATTTCTATGAAAAATAGACACTTCGACCTGTTAGAGTTTTTTTATTTTTCTCAACGTTTTACGCCTTGCCAAATGCTTTATTTTTATTTACTTCTCCTGACGAAGACAAAAGATTTTTGTCGAAACGTTGAGAAAAATAAAAAACTCTAACTGTGGCCGAAGTGTCTATTTTTCATAGAAATATTTTATATACTTATGATATATTGAGAAGATATTTTGAGCTGCGACCTCTCCCAAAGGTTTTGTTTAGTGCATCGAATGGAAAGCCAAAAGAACCCCTTCTTTAAATAACTATTATTGATTGCACTATATTCATAATCATCAATTTTATTATACCTTGTCTCGATTTATAGCTTGAAAATTGGGGGTTTGCCCTTGAAAGTCAAGAGTTTTAATAAAGAAAACAATATGGAGTCGCTATGAAAGCAAAGACTAGAACGCGGCTGATTCCACACTAGCCTGTTCAGTGATTCGCTAACCATGATGTATGCACAAAGGAACGTGTGGCCATTGGACATGTGTCGGACCAGGAGGCTGTTGTAGGGTGCTGCGCTGCCTGGAGTATAGGAGCTCCATCTATTATTTCTTCCTGTGGTGAATCTGTATAAGACCGGTGGTCTTAATAAAGCTTTGTGTGTGTGTAATATGGAGTCGCTAGCATTTGTTAAGATAGCTCTGTGGTTGAATCATCTTCCAAATCAAATATCAAACATATGAAGCAAGAGAGGATGAACAAAGATTTGAGTTTTTACAAAATCAATAAGGAATTTTATTTTTAAAAAAGAAACGTAGCTCTAGATTTCTTATTGATTTTGTAAAAGTGTAAAAGCTGCGAATAATCTTCATTAAATATTTGAGAATTTCTTGTGAATAGATCCTGAGGTACACACAGTAATGAACATGTGTGGCAATGAAGATGTGGTTGAAGACATCAACGAACTCAGTATAAATAAGTGGTGTTGGGAAATTCTAGGAAATCTGAGCTTGTGTGTGCCTCCCTCCCTCTCGAGCGTTTTCTCGGGAAAATGTCACATGTCGTCGAAGGGGTCATCCTATGTCACATGCTCCTGGAGCCCGGGTTACCTCTATTTTCTCTCTCCTATGTCACACTTCTGTTGCTTTATTCAACATCTTCTAGCGGAACACTGTGGATTCGATTCCCATCCTTAGACACTTTTATTTTTCCGTTTATCATTACTCTTCACAATTCATCCTTTCATACTTCATCCCTAAGGTTAGAAATAGTCGTTATTTCTCCTTAAAATAAATTTCGATTTTTCGTTCAAAAGAAACACATGCGGGATAATTGTCAAATGTTGTTCTACAATCATAAGCAGCATTATATTGTGTTATGAATTCCCTATATATAAGAAATGGAAACATTAAAACATGAATGTTTCTTTTAAAATATAAAACAAACTTCTACTGTCCTTACTGCGATGAAAAAATATTAGGAGAGCTTGACTCATCAGTGGTGAACCCTCCCAACGGTTTCGCCAATTTAATCTACCAGACTGTTGCAGATTGGTCTGCAATTTCTCCAGATAAGTTTTATATACAGTTAAACCTGTCTATAGCGCCCGGTTTTAACTACGTAGTACGATGAGATTTACATTAAAAGTTACCTGTCTATAGCACCCCCTCTCTATAGCACCCTATTTTGGTGAGTCCCAAGAGGGGGCGCTATAGACAGGTTTAACTGTAGTTTCTTATATACAGATTCATCATGAGGTCTGAGAAGGAAAAAAAGTTTTAAAAAAGTAAAACGCTGTTTATATTTAGTAATGCCCATTTAGACGAGGAAAGTGAAGACTAGAACGCGGCTGATTCCACACTCGCCTGTTCAGTGATTCGCTAACCATGACGTATGTACAAAGGAACGTGTGGTCATTGGACATGTGTCGGACCAGGAGGTTGTTGTTGGATGCTGCACTGCCTGGAGTACAGGAGCTCCATCTATGATTACTTTCTTCCTGTGGTGAATCTGTATAAGACCGGTGGTCTTAATAAAGCTTTGTGTGTGTGGGTTTATATTTAGTAATAATAGCGCACAGATGCGCCTCTGTATGTTTTTAAAAAATCTAATTAAGAGACAATTAGTGTCTCACACGAATTAGTATGATAAGTCCCAAGGAAATCAAAACGATATTAAAATAGAGTAAATTAAAAGCAAAGATCGCCTTTCCCATCAAAATAAACGTCAAAACTAGACGTTATTCAATTTCCTCCAGACAAAATTACAATTTAAATTAAAATAATTAAAAAACGGATATTTGCATATACGCATTACGCATATTTGCATTACGTTCCAAAAAAACACGACGCAAATTGAAACGACGCAAAGTGAAAATATGTGAAGGCGCAATCAAAAACAAAGGTGTTGCCATATTTTAGGAAAAATATTTTAAAAAAAAAATTAAAGACTCGAATCCAAAACAACGCAACTTCCAAAATCTAACGACGCACAGTGAAAATCAGTAAAAATTAAGCAGCGACGCAACTTCGAAAAAAACGCAAAACGAAACGACGCAAAGCGAGGTATTGGTGTATGTTATACATATATAAAGAGTCGGTGAACGAGTGGGTAAAACCCTCGATTCCCTACAGCCATGAACCGGGTTCGAATCCCATATTGTACACTTTTTTTCCTGTGAAGAACTTGTACATATTTCTCATTTTTTTATTTTTTATTTTATTATTACAGAAGCACGAAGTCTATCAGACTATTGTTTTATATTAGAATTATTTACATACATATCTTTAATTATTTACACGAAAGATTTCTTGAAAAAAGCCATGGTCCACCTGTGCTGTGTGAACAGAAGAGCTTAAATTGACTTGTTCCATTATATGTATGTTCCATATGTAAATACCTGTTTTCTTTCCTCTTTTCGCTCTCCACTTCTTCCATCCACTTCTTCCATCCATATTCTTATTTTCCATAGGATCATTCAAATAATAATCTGTATATATCTATCATGTGTATATAATATTTCTCCATTTTTACCCCTTTGTATATTTCCCACTTTCATAGGTTTCTCCGTCTTGTAACCCCAAGGAGAATCCTCTGTAAGACCTATGTGTCTTAATAAAGGTTTTGTGTGAGTGTAATTATTTACACAATGAATTAGTAGTGATTTATAAATCTGTGTATAAATTGCTCTAAACTTGCCAAAGTGTTCATAAGATTGAGTATATACTGAAAGATGGCATTATGTCAAAGTAAGCAAGTACAATTTGGTTAGTCAGAGGGCAAGCCAACAAAAGATGGTGTTTCAACATCTAGACAGCATTCACGTGTTGGTTCATTTATAACTCTCAAGTCAAAGAGAAAACTTAAAAAGGGTCCTTTGCCTGTGAAGAACAAAGTAGTGTATTTATCAGGAGTAATGAAGCTTGGTACATCTCTCAGAAAAAAATTTCTTGAACGTTGGATTAGTTTGAGAAAGATAAAATCTAAATTTTGTATTGATATCTATATATATAAAAAATGGCATATCCTGACCAGGAGCACATGTGCTTTACAGAAGGCAGAGCGCCATCTGGTGGAACAGAAATCAACTAAACATTGATTTAGCCTGTTCCCTGATATTTGGCCAACCCAATTTCTTGATAAATCAAGAAAAGCCATCCACGAACGCGTTTCGCGCTTTTTGGCGCTCGTCAGCGTGGAGTAGGCTGAACCATTGAGACCAAAAAAGATTTTTTGATCCCAATGGCTTCCTGAAAAACCAAGAAATGGGTATTTAAGGCCAAACTTGCGTAAATACGCTTAGCACATTAAAAAAAGAAATAAAAAAATAAAAGATAAAAAGATCAGGTGTTGAAATCAATATAAAAAATGGCATATCCTGACCAGGTTTTTTCTTGGTTTTTCAGGAAGCCATTGGGATCAAAAAATCTTTTTTGGTCTCAATGGTTCAGCCTACTCCACGCTGACGAGCGCCAAAAAGCGCGAAACGCGTTCGTGGATGGCTTTTCTTGATTTATCAAGAAATTGGGTTGGCCAAATATCAGGGAACAGGCTAAATCAATGTTTAGTTGATTTCTGTTCCACCAGATGGCGCTCTGCCTTCTGTAAAGCACATGTGCTCCTGGTCAGGATATGCCATTTTTTATATTGATTTCAACACCTGATCTTTTTATCTTTTATTTTTTTATTTCTTTTTTTAATCTATATATATATAAATGAATGTTTGTTTGTCCGGTATACAAATTCGCAGTAGTTCACTAATTCAAACCAAAATTTCCATACATAGGTAAAAAAATACGGGGAAGACGATAGGTTATTTAAAAATATATATAAATCAATTATTAAAACTATATATTCAAATTATTCTACTTAGCTCACGAACAGCGCCCTCTATCAAAGATTATATTAAATTATGCTGATGCAAACAAATAGATAATGCTAATAACAAACAATTATAAACAAAAATCTTATCTAAATATATATCACTCGGGTAGATATGCACACGGGTCAATCCCGGGGCGAAGCCCGGGTCACCCGTCTAGTATAATATAATATATATTATCCATTATAAATAACATAAGCTAGGTTGCTCTTTTTGAACGGTACCTAATAAAGTTATTTTGGGACAGTAACATATATACATAAACATTCATTAAGACATTTCGTCTTGTACAAAAATTCTTTAACTGAAGAAGGCTTTAAAAATATATAGAAAATAGTTTAGCTGGGGGGTATGTTACAAAGTGATTTCTAAATATAAACCTAATGAATACAATGTTGTCTGGAAATTCAATGGGGACAAATGTGTTGGGGAGTAAAAAAAAAAGAACAAGGGGAAGTATGTACAGGTTAGGAGGGTGTGAAATTAGGGAAAAACAAACACTTCCTGATCGGATAATTGAACTTGTTGATGGCTTGCGCCCTCTATCGGAATAAATATTAAATATAATCTACATTACATTAACTATATATATAGCTACAGCGTGAACTTGTTATAGTCCTATTTTGTTATATAAAATACAAAACCTTTTTGATACCTTAGAAATAATAGTTATCTAATTTCTTTTTAACTATCAATACTTCTTCTCTTATACCAATTATCTTTCATATATTGTAGATATAATTCTACTTTATGTATATGTTGTTGTTGTCGTGTCCAATGAAGAGCCTCAGATGTCTCCGTACATCTCGATCACAATAGTCGTTCTCTATCTCGGGTGTGTAAAGCTGCTGTTCTAGGTCCATGTCAATTTTCTGTTGTCATGTCCAATGAAGAGCCACAGATGTCTCCATACATCTCTATCACAGCAGTCGCGATGTCCTCTTATCTTGGGTGTGTAAAGCTGCTGTTCTGGATCCATGTCAATTTTCTGTTGTCGTGTCCAATGAAGAGCCTCAGATGTCTCCGTACATCTCGATCACAGCAGTCGCAATGTCCTCTATCTTGGGTGTGTAAAGCTGCTGTTCTGGGTCCATGTCAATTTTCTGTTGTTGTTGTCGTGTCCAATGAAGAGCCTCATATGTCCCCATACATCTCTATCACAGCAGTCACAATGTCCTCTATCTTGGGTGTGTAAAGCTGCTGTTCTGGGTCCATGTCAATTTTCTGTTGTTGTTGTCGTGTCCAATGAAGATCCTCAGATGTCTCCATACATCTCTATCACAGCAGTCACAATGTCCTCTATCTTGGGTGTGTAAAGCTGCTGTTCTGGGTCCATGTCAATTTTCTGTTGTTGTTGTCGTGTCCAATGAAGATCCTCAGATGTCTCCATACATCTCTATTACAGCAGTCGCAATGTCCTCTATCTTGGGTGTGTAAAGCTGTTGTTCTGGGTCCATGTCAATTTTCTGTTGTTGTTGTCGTGTCCAATGAAGATCCTCAGATGTCTCCATACATCTCTATTACAGCAGTCGCAATGTCCTCTATCTTGGGTGTGTAAAGCTGTTGTTCTGGGTCCATGTCAATTTTCTGTTGTTGTTGTCGTGTCCAATGAAGATCCTCAGATGTCTACATACATCTCTATCATAGCAGTCACAATGTCCTCTATCTTGGGTGTGTAAAGCTGCTGTTCTGGGTCCATGTCAATTTTCTGTTGTTGTTGTCGTGTCCAATGAAGATCCTCAGATGTCTACATACATCTCTATCATAGCAGTCACAATGTCCTCTATCTTGGGTGTGTAAAGCTGCTGTTCTGGGTCGATGTCAATTTTCTGTTGTTGTTGTCGTGTCCAATGAAGATCCTCAGATGTCTACATACATCTCTATCATAGCAGTCACAATGTCCTCTATCTTGGGTGTGTAAAGCTGCTGTTCTGGGTCGATGTCAATTTTCTGTTGTTGTTGTCGTGTCCAATGAAGATCCTCAGATGTCTACATACATCTCTATCATAGCAGTCACAATGTCCTCTATCTCTACTTTATATATCTATAATATATAATAAAAATTCATATCTTATATAACAATATTGTAACATAGTATTTATTAATTTAATTTATGTAACATAGTATTTCTTAATTTTATTATTTTTTATTTAACAGAGTGGTCATTTTTATTTTTATATCTGGCGACTCTGTAAATTTCCCTCGTGGCTTATCTTTTGTTTACCGTTCTTAGTTTGTCCGTCCCTGAAATAAATTTTGTTTCCTCCTGAAGTTTTTGTCTTCCCTAATTTTCCACGTGGCATTTTGGTGGAGATGCTGGGTATGTTAGGGAAGACAAACTGAAGATTGCCGAGAAGACCTTGAAGCCATGGGTGCTGTGATCTACATTTTCGGAGACTGACATCAGGATTCCACCGCCGTGCTAAAGCCAAGACTTCCCTCGAAGATGACGATGTCCCTATAGACGATACGACGACAAAGCCGCTCTTCACGCCGCAAGAAAATGGACGCAAAGGTACTAGGGACAAAGTTCCAAGACTTCGATGGAATCCTTGGCAGAAGCACGTCAAATCCACGTTAGTATCTACAATAATTGATAGCTGTGGGTCACAGCTCCCATAGGGAAGAAGCTATGTAACATAGTATTTATTAATTTAATTTATGTAACATAGTATTTCTTAATTTTATTATTTTTTATTTAACAGAGTGGTCATTTTTATTTTTATATCTGGCGACTCTGTAAATTTCCCTCGTGGCTTATCTTTTGTTTACCGTTCTTAGTTTGTCCGTCCCTGAAATAAATTTTGTTTCCTCCTGAAGTTTTTGTCTTCCCTAATTTTCCACGTGGCAATATCGTATTAATTTTAAAATTCATAATTTCGATGAGGCTGTTCGACTATCTTCTTCAGGGGTTCAAATTCCTTCTAAGTTTATAATCCATGAGATGTATGAAAATACTTTTCAACTATATTATAGAGAAAAGTATTTATTATTTTATTTGCATATTATCAATTTTGAGATTTATATATTCTACAACTCTCTATAAACTTCCCTTATTGCTTATCTTGTATTTTATAAATTTTGCTTTGTTCTTTACACAAATAAATTGCCGTGTCATACTGAAGTTTGTCTTTCCTAATTTTATACGTTACAATATATATACAACAACAACAACAAAAAGCCTTTATTTAGGGTCACTGACCCTATACAGGATTCACCAGAGGTATGCATAAGAACAAAGCAGTGAGACAAAGGAAATAACGATATATACAGAAGAAAAAGAAGAAAAAAAAAACAAGAAAGAGAAAGAGGGAAGCAAGAAAAACAACACAGAAAGAGTAGCAGTAAGAAAGTGAGGAGTGAGTGTCACTTGGCCTTCTTCTGAGATACAATATATATACACTCATGGATAAAACTTGAGAAAGATTCATACTTTGATGTCGCTGATCGTCTATTTATATATATATATATATATATATTTTTTTTTTTTTTTTTTTATGGAGACAGAGGCAATTTTGTTCACACTTTGTTATCTTGTGTATCTTCAATAAAGATCACTGTGTATCAAATATCTTTCAGAGTTATTCTCTGAATCTCGATATATGATACATGCTAAAAGGTACAACTTCCTTAAGTTTTGTCCATGAGTGTATTTATACTTTTTAAGCTTCAAGCGGTCTAGAGATTAATTTGGCTAAACCACTGAGAGGGTTCACTACTGATAAGCCAAACCCTCTCATTCAAATAACTTTTATCATTGCAGTAAGGTCTGTAGAGATAATATTTGATGATATTATTGAAAAGAAACACATTCCCAGTATTTGTTATAAAATATATATTAAGTTAGCTAATCCAACAATACATAATGTTAAAATAGAAAAAAGAGAATTGAAAAGGCATCATTCTGGAAGCTATACATTCGCCATATTGAATCTTACTCCAAATTATTTGTTACTATTCATTTGATCTTAAGGAATCTTTTCGGATAGTTTCTTAATATAGGTTCTATTGAATCAACTCATTTTTGATATTACAAATGAAGTCGCTCATAAGAGTATCGTTTATGGGAGGTTTTACTGTAATATGGAAGTTTTCTGTTGATTTGCATAGTCTCTAAGTCTTTGTTGATGAATTTACTCCAAGAATTCCGCATATTTATGCAGATAAAAGTTGAAAGATCGTTTTTACATTCACAATCTTTTACAAACCTATGGTTAAACTTGTTCAAACTTCTATTGTTCGACTTTTTCAAGCTCCCATTGTGAAATTTGCTTAAACTTTCATTGTTCACTTGTTCAAACTCCTATTGTTCACTTGTTTGAAATACAATTGTTTAACTTGTTAAAACTCCTATTGTTCAACTCGTTCAAACTCTTATTGTTCAACTTTTTCATAACTCCCAATGTTCAACTTGTTCAAACTTTTATTGTTCAACTCGTTCAAACTCCTATATTGTTCATCTTGGCCAATTTGTTCAAAGTCATATTATTCAAACTCCTATTTTTTAAAACTTGTCCAAGCTCATATTATTGAATTTATTCAAATTCATACTGTTCAACATTTTCAGACTGCAATTATATATCTTTATTATATTTGTACGTATCTATATAACTTGTTCATATTCTGGCTGGAGCTTGTTTTGACTCTCAGAGTTCAACGACCTCTAAGTTTCCTGAAATCACCCTCCCCCCCCCTCCCCTGAGGTATTGTTTGTCCCCCGCATTCCTTCCTGACGGTAGGTAAACATTCTTCGTGACACTCTTTTTTTTTACCTGAAATATTATACATACAATAGAATTAATAAAGATACCAGATAACTTAGTGTTATCTGCCCGGTAAGCGGAAAACCATGAGTTCGATTCCCATCCCTGGACACTTTTATTTTTTCGGTTCATCATTATTCTTCACAATACTTATAAATGTATGTAATTCTACTGTCCTCAAAGCTTATGTCCATAGTTCTTCTAAAATACCCATTCAAAGAGTCTACCAACAGTATCACTATAAAAGGAAGTTCCAAAAATGCAATATAACAGCGGTATGGTAGATTAAACTGGCGAAACCGCTGTGAGGGTTCACCACTGATGAGCCAGGCCCTCTCATAAATTTTTCCATTGCAGTAAGGGCAGTAGAAATTGTTTAATATCAAAAAGAATCTTACGCCTTTAGAATAGTTTTGAATTTTGAAAATACATATTATTGACTGTATTGACTCATCCATTGATGAGTTCTACTCTTCCCCGGTAGACACCATCAAAAGTCTCAAGCTTTACAAGCTTGATACCTTAGTGTGATTGAGTGGAAATAAGAAAGAAGAAGAAGACTCTTCACAATTCATCCTTTTTTTCATCCCTAAGGATAGAAATAGTCGTTATTTATCCTTAAAAATAATTAAAATGACGATTTTTAGTTCGGTAAAAAGAAACATTTGAGGTAAAAATTATTAAACGTCGTTCTACTGGATTTTTAGTTATATGGTAGTAAAGTATTTAGTATATTGTGGAGAAGAAATAATTTATTATTTAATTTAATATTATTCAATGATAATATTTAACAGATTATAAAAATATATATTACTCTGTAATCTTGGAGTATTATGAGATGTAAGCGTATTTATTGATGACGTCACCGCGACTAGTCAATAATTATTAACAAAACTAGCCAAACTATCTACAGCTAGGAAATCTTGAACAAGCAAACAAAGAAATATTTTAAAGAAACTTTACAAATACAGAGTAATATACTATAATTCAATGTGGCCTGTGATTGTAAACGACATTTGAAGTTACACCGCGTGAGTTTCTTTTCAATGAAAAATCAAAATCATTACTCTTCATAATTCACCTTCTCATACTTCATCCAAAAAGGTTAGAAATATTCAATATTTCTCCTTGAAATAAATTTTGATTTTTCATTGAAAAGAAACTCACGCGGTGTAACTTCAAATGTCGTTTACAATCACAGGCCACATTGTATTATAGTATATTACTCTGTATTTGTAAAGTATCTTTAAAATATTTCTTTGTTTGCTTGTTCAAAATTCTCTAGCTGTAGATAGTTGGGTTGATTTGTTAATTTTTGTCGACTAGTCGCTGTGACGTCATCAATAAATACGCTTACATCTCATAATATTCCACACAAGACCTGATTTCTACGCTACAACATTGTAACATAGAAAATTAGGAAAGATAAATCTCAGAATTACACGGCTATTTATTTAATGTACAACTCAATTTAAAATTAATAAAATACCATAGAGGTAATGCGAAAAATTTTACAGTGTATCAAAATACAAATATCTAAATTAAAAAATATTTACATAGAATAATAAATAATCTGTTACAATATTTTATATACAGTTTATTAATTTAAAGAAATTATTTATAACTGTAAATACATGACTACTTAAAATTATATCCATTATTCCTGTAGAAGGGCAGCTTACGCCCGAAAGCTCGAATTTATTTTTCAAATAAAGAAACTTATCCTTTTTGAATCTTTTCGTTATTACAGTTTATTGATGTTTATATTATTTACATTTTGCTACTCTGGAAACTTTCATCATTGCTTATCTTATATCTTACTAGCGGATGTACCCGGCTTCGCCCGGGTTTTACCCGAGTAAAGGTTTGTCTAACGAATTTCTCGATAAAGTGAACATTTTTTCCCGGTCCCTCGAAAAATACTCGATAAGTTGAATAAAATCAATATTAATTGGTTCCCTCGGTAATTGGAAGTTAAAGGAAAGGTATCTTGCCTTGGAATTGTATCATTATTCTTGTATGGATGTACCCGGCTTCGCCCGGGTTTTACCCGAGTAAAGGTTTGTCTAACGAATCTCTCGATAAAGTGAACATTTTTTCCCGGTCCCTCGAAAAATACTCGATAAGTTGAATAAAATCAATATTAATTGGTTCCCTCGGTAATTGGAAGTTAAAGGAATAGTATCTTGCCTTGGAATTTTATCATTATTCTTGTATGGATGTACCCGGCTTCGCCCGGGTTTTACCCGAGTAAAGGTTTGTCTAACGAATCTCTCGATAAAGTGAACATTTTTTCCCGGTCCCTCGAAAAATACTCGATAAGTTGAATAAAATCAATATTAATTGGTTCCCTCGGTAATTGGAAGTTAAAGGAATAGTATCTTGCCTTGGAATTTTATCATTATTCTTGTATGGATGTACCCGGCTTCGCCCGGGTTTTACCCGAGTAAAGGTTTGTCTAACGAATCTCTCGATAAAGTGAACATTTTTTCCCGGTCCCTCGAAAAATACTCGATAAGTTGAATAAAATCAATATTAATTGGTTCCCTCGGTAATTGGAAGTTAAAGGAATAGTATCTTGCCTTGGAATTGTATCATTATTCTTGTATGGATGTACCCGGCTTCGCCCGGGTTTTACCCGAGTAAAGGTTTGTCTAACGAATCTCTCGATAAAGTGAACATTTTTTCCCGGTCCCTCGAAAAATACTCGATAAGTTGAATAAAATCAATATTAATTGGTTCCCTCGGTAATTGGAAGTTAAAGGAATAGTATCTTGCCTTGGAATTTTATCATTATTCTTGTATGGATGTACCCGGCTTCGCCCGGGTTTTACCCGAGTAAAGGTTTGTCTAACGAATCTCTCGATAAAGTGAACATTTTTTCCCGGTCCCTCGAAAAATACTCGATAAGTTGAATAAAATCAATATTAATTGGTTCCCTCGGTAATTGGAAGTTAAAGGAATAGTATCTTGCCTTGGAATTGTATCATTATTCTTGTATGGATGTACCCGGCTTCGCCCGGGTTTTACCCGAGTAAAGGTTTGTCTAACGAATCTCTCGATAAAGTGAACATTTTTTCCCGGTCCCTCGAAAAATACTCGATAAGTTGAATAAAATCAATATTAATTGGTTCCCTCGGTAATTGGAAGTTAAAGGAATAGTATCTTGCCTTGGAATTGTATCATTATTCTTGTATGGATGTACCCGGCTTCGCCCGGGTTTTACCTGAGTAAAGGTTTGTCTAACGAATCTCTCGATAAAGTGAACATTTTTTCCCGGTCCCTTGAAAAATACTCGATAAGTTGAATAAAATCAATATTAATTGGTTCCCTCGGTAATTGGAAGTTAAAGGAATAGTATCTTGCCTTGGAATTGTATCATTATTCTTGTATGGATGTACCCGGCTTCGCCCGGGTTTTACCTGAGTAAAGGTTTGTCTAACGAATCTCTCGATAAAGTGAACATTTTTTCCCGGTCCCTTGAAAAATACTCGATAAGTTGAATAAAATCAATATTAATTGGTTCCCTCGGTAATTGGAAGTTAAAGGAATAGTATCTTGCCTTGGAATTGTATCATTATTCTTGTATGGATGTACCCGGCTTCGCCCGGGTTTTACCTGAGTAAAGGTTTGTCTAACGAATCTCTCGATAAAGTGAACATTTTTTCCCGGTCCCTTGAAAAATACTCGATAAGTTGAATAAAATCAATATTAATTGGTTCCCTCGGTAATTGGAAGTTAAAGGAATAGTATCTTGCCTTGGAATTGTATCATTATTCTTGTATGGATGTACCCGGCTTCGCCCGGGTTTTACCTGAGTAAAGGTTTGTCTAACGAATCTCTCGATAAAGTGAACATTTTTTCCCGGTCCCTTGAAAAATACTCGATAAGTTGAATAAAATCATTATTAATTGGTTCCCTCGGTAATTGGAAGTTAAAGGAATAGTATCTTGCCTTGGAATTGTATCATTATTCTTGTATGGATGTACCCGGCTTCGCCCGGGTTTTACCTGAGTAAAGGTTTGTCTAACGAATCTCTCGATAAAGTGAACATTTTTTCCCGGTCCCTTGAAAAATACTCGATAAGTTGAATAAAATCAATATTAATTGGTTCCCTCGGTAATAGGAAGTTAAAGGAATAGTATCTTGCCTTGGAATTGTATTATTATTCTTGTCTCAAATAAATTGCCGTGTCATCCTGAATTTTGTCTTTCCTAATTTTCTACATCACAAAATCATCGTATCATCATGATAATATTTAGAGCAGATTGTTGAATTATAACAGATAAATTAGAATATTTATCTTGATTATTTTTAGGCGAAAAGTTATTTCAAAAATTTTATTTGCTAGAAACCTTCCCAGTACTATACTAAATAACTTCCCAAAGTTTCATGGCGTTCCAATGAGTGGTTTGGTCAGGCATAAAGGACACACACACATACATTCATTTATATATATATAGATAAATGTTGATTTTATTTGTGCCTTAAATAAATTTCCGTGTCCTTCTGAAGTTTGTCTTTCCTCTAATTTTCTAGGTGACAATTTTTCGATTTTAGATTAGAACTACCGCCATTTTGATTCTTTGTTATTGTCGTTTGGTTTCTATAATTTAAAAAATTTCTAATTTATTTAACAATTTTACCTATCCTAACAAAAATTAATTAATCTTTTGTCTAAACTTCAAATTGTATTAATTAATTATGAAAAAAGCATCTCCTTATCGTGCAACTAAAAGTTGCTGATGGCTTGCGCCATCTATCGGAATAAATATCAACTATTCTCGTTGATTTTTAATTATTCCAGAATTGGCCAAATACCCATTCTTGATAAATCAAGAAAAGCTAACCACGGACGCGTCAAGTCAACGAGAATAGTTGATATTTATTCCAATAGATGGCGCAAGCCATCAGCAACTTTTATTTGCATAATAAGGAAATGCCTTTTTTCATAATTTATGCACCTTATCCCAGTACAATATTACATTTGTACTTTTTTTTCACATTGTATTAATTAAGTTTTCCTCTACATAAATTTCTTTATTATCATTGAATGTGATTATCTTTTTTTTTTTTTATTATTATTTTCATTTGCTGACTCGGTGTATAAAAGACTATATATCTTAAGGCTTTTGTGTATGTGTGTCTAAACTTTAAACCATGTTTCTATGATTAAAAAAATATATAAAGTTATCTATTTCTTCCTTTTTTTGTGCGTGTGCTTGATGGCTATGAAAGATTGATTCTAAAAAATATATAGCTTTATAATAACTGGACAATTGATCATGTGGGAAAGGACATTTCGACTGGAAAAATATTTTATTTATTATTATTTTTTTTTTTAAAGTCCCTTTTTCACAAGAAATATGAGTTGCTAGACAGGAAAATTCTATCTTTGAAAAATGAAAGTTTTGTTTTTTCTCTATTTTTTTTTTTTGCCAGATATGGTACATCGATTTGCAGTCTCTGTGGGAAAAAAAACTTTAGCGATTCATCAATAGTAAAGTCTTTCCTGCGGCGAACCCCATGTAAAAAAAATGTATATAAAATTTGAAAAAATATATATACACTCATGGACAAAACTTAAGGAAGTTGTACCTTTTAGCATGTATATCGGTATTCAGACAATAACTCTGAAATATATTTGATACACAATGACTTTTATTGAAGACACACGAGATAACCAAGTGTGAACAAATTTGACCATGTCTCCATCAAAATAAAAATTAAAAAAAACGACCGGCGACCACAAATAGACTTTCTACTTTCTTAAGGTTTTGTTCATGTGTATATATATATATGAATATTTGCATATAACCCTCTTTAATCCTAAATGAATATGGAAATAAATCAGTTTCTTAATTTCTTTCTCTATTCATCGTGATAAAGCCTAATTGATAGCGTATACATCTATTTTAATTTTAATATCGTTTGTTATTATTTCAATTATAGATATATTTTTACTCTTTGTATATTATTCCAGTACAAAATAACGTTATTAGGTACAGCTCAGCAAGAACAACCAAGTATATGTATATTTTTGACCATCTCTCTATCGGTGGCGGAGTCTTTCCGGCGGTGGGCGTCACCAATGAAGACCTTGTATATATTTTTATATATATTAGATAATAAAAAGGCATATATTGAATTTAATAAAATATTTATTTTGCCAATATTTCGGCTGGCTGAACGCCAACCTTTATCGAGGCATTACATCTTTGTATACACAAACTCAGCGCCACATAGTGTTATAATATCACAGTTGAAATCATTTAAAATACAAAGTAGGTGGGGGGAATTTGTGTATGAAAAAATATTCAAATATTACAATCAGAATAAGTTAAATATCTTTAAATATTAAAGGAAAAATAATGAGGTCTATCTTATAATTTAAAATATTTGTAATATATATATGTATATTTATCAATTATTTTTATCTATTTATTCCTATATTTATCATTATATAATCTTATTTATTCGTATTTATTAAATATTATAATCCTTATGTCCACCGTTTTCTTAAATATCTTAACTTTATCTTAGCATTATTTCACATCAGAAAAGAATAATT
This sequence comes from Cordylochernes scorpioides, assembly GCA_030710605.1. Taxonomy (NCBI): domain Eukaryota; kingdom Metazoa; phylum Arthropoda; class Arachnida; order Pseudoscorpiones; family Chernetidae; genus Cordylochernes; species Cordylochernes scorpioides. The sequence continues at coordinate 54,461,859 of CP092879.1, forward strand.
AAATCCAAATTCTATCCTGATATATATAGACAAAGAAATGGAAGTATTGGAATAATCAAAGAGTTTTAATATGATCCAATAGATACTTTATTTATTATATTTTTTTTGTATTTTTTCAAGACTGCAAGGAGAAAAAAAGACCTAAGAAAGTAACTGAACTGGGTGGAAATATTTTCTTCTTAACAAGATACAACCATTTACTCAATAATCTACTTCTTCACTGTGTTCTATGCACGAAAAACGATGTATATAGTCTTTTGTACATAGATATTCTTTCCTTGTTTTCTTTTTCTATTTAAAATCTCCTTCGGCCTTTTTTCTTTTTCTCTTTTCTGAGCGAGGATTCAGTTTCTCCCCCTGCTTCTCATTTCTTTTTAGATTCATATCTCAAAGGAGAATCGTTTGTATAAGACGGAATGTCTTAATAAAGGCTTGTGTGTGTGTTATTAAATTTTATAATTAACCATATATAATCTTATATGAACATTGTAATAAATCAATTTCTATCTCTCTCTTTCTCTCCAGTCTTGGATCTTCACGGTGGGTCTCGAGGACCACGCCATCTCTATCTCCTCAGTGGCGAAGCACGCTATCCATGTTTTCTTCGTAGATCGTGAAATGCGTGGTGTCTCTGGAGACCCGCTGGTGATCTTCCACCAAACTCTGCAGCGGTGGTTGAGGCGGTATGTACAATATCATTATACATAACATATTGTTTATATCAATTTTTCGTTTTTATCATCATTTTCACTATTATTAATTTCTCATAAATAGTGCGGACTGTGCACTTTACCTGTATTGATAAGATGTCAATAAAATACACCTATCCCCCGATTTACACGGTAGATACGTTCCTGAGAAAAACGTGTAAATCGGGGGATAGGTGTACACAGAAATAAAAATAAAATGCATTGACAGGTTAAAATATGTAGTCAGCACATAAGCTCGGGATTCCTCGTGAGATGTGTACACAGCGCATGTGTTCAATCACAGTAGCATTTAGTATAGTGCGATAAAAAAAAACCTTATTTGGAAAACCGTGTAAAAGCGAAAACGTGTAAAAAAAGTACCGTGTAAATCAGGGGATAGGTGTATATTAATTGTCATTGTCTCTTTTTCTCTCTTGATGTAATAACCAGGATTCCTGGAGCCACCACGTACTAAAGTCACCAACTATCTGGGTTGACAAGTCTACTGGCGGACATCCAGTTTATCAGATGTACTGTACTTGGTTCTGTACAGGGGTAAATATACTTATTCCTAGAAAGGTGGCTGTTTGGAACCTATGAAGGTGGTAGGTGAGACATCTGAAGAGAATGTGGATTATCTATATATATAAAAGTCAGTGTATGTAAATATATATAAAACGACATTTGAAAATTATCCCGCATGTGTTTCCATCCCTGGAAACTTTATTTTTTTCCTTTCATACCTTTCATACCTCATCCCTAAGGTTATTTCCTTTCATCCTTTCATACCTCATCCCTAAGGTTAGAATAATTGTTATTTCTCCTAAAAAAAAACACATGCGGTATAATTTTCAAAAGTCGTTTTACAATCATAATCATAACCGATTTACACGGTAGATACGTTCCTGAGAAAAACGTGTAAATCGGGGGATAGGTGTACACAGAAATAAAAATAAAATGCATTGACAGGTTAAAATATGTAGTCAGCACATAAGCTCGGGATTCCTCGTGAGATGTGTACACAGCGCATGTGTTCAATCACAGTAGCATTTAGTATAGTGCGATAAAAACAACAACAAAAAAAAAAAACTTATTTGGAAAACCGTGTAAAAGCGAAAACGTGTAAAAAAAGTACCGTGTAAATCGGGGGATAGGCGTATATATTTGCATATATATGTTTGTCGGCTATACACGTCCTCAATAAGTACATAATCTGACTGAAATTTTAACACACTCACACATTGGACATAGAGTTAAATCTGTTAGAGTTTATTATCGCATTTTTAGTCAAGAAGAATTAAAATTGACAAAGTTCTGAGCAAAAATAGTTATTTTTTTTTAGTCAGAAAATGATGATGATAATATTACTGTATCATATACACTAGAACTTGGATAAATTGAAAGTCTTTAATTCGAATATTTATCTTGATCCCTAGTATTTCCTATAAATATAATTTCCGTTTCTAATTCGAATTTTTGGATAATTCGAATTTTTTTTTGTTGGGCTTCTTAGGCTTCGAATTATTCAAATTCAATTGTATAAACATATATATATATATATATATATATATATATATATATAAATGAATGTTTGTATGTTTGTCTGTTTGTCTGTTTGTTTGTTGGTTTGTATGTCCGGTATACAAATTCGCAGTAGTTCACTAATTCAAACCAAAATTTCCATATATAGGTAAAAAAATACGGGGAAGACGATAGGCTATTTTAAAAAATATATAAATCAATTATTAAAACTATATATTTTTAGTCAGAAAATGATGATGACGATATTGCTGTATCATCTTTGATTATTAGATACATAATTATATCGGTAAAAATTCCAAAAAGCAGAGACCACGGGTGAAACCAGTTCATTATTTTGTACGCAGGAACAAAATTCTAACATAAAAACATTCATTCGAGCAGAAAACAAAAGTCAGATCATCTTTCTATAAAAATATCGCTTCTCAGACACAAAATTTGGAGCGGGACGTTTCACAAAAGTGACATCCACGGTGCCAATTTATAATTGTAACGAATATTATTTGAATAAAAACATTTAATCGGGTAAAACCCGGGCGTTGCCCGGGTCATTCGACTAGTATCTTTATAAATATTGATTCAATAGAGAAAGAATATCTTCCCGAAAAATATATTTTTTAATCAAATATTATTTAATTAAAAAGGCATATATTGGATCAAAATATCATTTATTTTACCAATATTTCAGTTGGCTGAACGCCAACCTTTATCAAGGTGTTATAACATATTTAATGTGTGTCATATAACACCTTGATAAAGGTTGGCGTTGAGCCAACTGAAATATTGGTAAAATAAATGATATTTTGATCCAATATATGTCTTTTTATTTAAAGATTTTGTCAAATTATATTGACAAATATTTGCAATCTTATCATATCTTATCTCAGGTTTTAGTGGAAAGAATTTATGTTTTCGTTTGTTTGTGAACAAATCTCTCCCGCATTCTTATTGGACGAATGTGGTCATGTTTGTATATAAAGTGGGCTATGGTATGAGTCGAGGCCAGTGTGGTGGATTATCGTGTGGGGACGCTTAAAGTGTTCTCTGCGTGCTATATCCCTGTCTGGCAATCTCGGCGCATACCTGTGTAACCCCGGTCCGATCCCTACCTAAGCAGCAATAAAGCTAAGTACTGTTTTTTTATTTTATTTAACAACTTGTGGTTTATTATTTACTTTTTTTGTGTTGTACTTTTGAGTCCACGATTTTTCTGTGTTTAAGTTACTCTTACTGTAGGCCCTAATATTGTATTTGTGTGTTAACCCGTACAAAGTAACTTTTGTCATTGGCGAGCCCTGCCAGGATTACTGGTGTTTTGCACGTGTAAATTCCTGTAATTTTTACGTGCGTTTTTTTTTTCTTTGATTGAGTGGTTTATTATTTTTTTTGTACTCCATCATGTTCGCGAATTCTTTGCTAAACTTATCAGTGTTTAATGGGGTTGATCTAGAATCTTTCATTCGGGAAGTCGAGCTTAAAGCTCGAGTAGGCAAATGGGATCCTGAGGTCAAAGCATTGCTCATGTTCGAGGCTTTATCCCCTGAGGTTAGGTTAAGCTTAGAGGAGATGGGTATCCGTAACGATAGCAGTTTCAAAAATATTGCTAGTAAACTGAACATATTGTACCCTAAGAAAGCGCGTGGTATTAGGGAATGCCTTAGATTAATAGAAGGTCTTAAGCAGAGAGTTGGGGAAAGTCCTATGGTTTTTAAAGAAAGATTCCTGGCCATTAGAGATAATGTAGAGTACAGTTTTGACGATAGCCTAGTGTTCGAAATTTTCCTCGAAAATGTGCTCGATAAGTATAGAGAGGCTATTGTTCGCAGTGAGGCTAAATCAATAGACAAAGCAGTCAGTGTCATGGCCACGGAGGATAGTGTAGAACACCGTTGCAGCTTTATGAAAGGGGTATGTTCAGTAGAAGGGGTTGAAGAAATAAATAGCATAAAGAGTGAGATGAAGATGCTTAGTGCCAGTGTAAACAGGATGAAGCACGAAAATGAGCAGTGTATTACAGATCTTAGAGGTGAGATAGAAAAACTGACTAAATTGTTGGGCGAAATCAGGCTGAGTCCACCTGAGTGTAGCTTAGGACATATAGCTAGTGATTGCTCAAGGCAGTCTTCTATGTTTTTCAACCGCAATACTCTTGACAAAGCTGAGATAGTGAACATACGTTCATATGGAGGAAATCAGTTTAGAAATCTGCCAATAGTTAAGGTGAATATTAACGGCAATATGTGGCACCTGTTATACGATACAGGAAGCCAAGTCAGTATTATTGATTCTGAAAAGTGCAAGGTCTTGAAGGAGAATTGGGACGATGCACTTAAAACTTTACGTATAGTGTCAGTGACAGGCCAAGAGCAGACACTTACACGTGTTAAAACCTGTAGAGTTGGTAACGAAAACGGCATTGAGCTGGGAGAGATAAGGTTTTGGCTAATGTCACTCGGAGATAAGGCCTACGACGGGATTCTGGGAATCAATGATATAAGGAGATTCAATATCCCGTTACCTGCCATACGGGAGCGTTGCAACATGATTTCCTTGAAACCAGAAGACCGAGATTATGTAGACCTTAGCTACGTTGCCAGTGTGCATAGACCGATGGTTTCAAGCTCCTTCGAGGAGAAATCAGTGAAGCGCATTGAAAACGAGGCTGTAAAGTTGCCACCTACTGAGTTTAACAGAAGCTGTGAGTGTAGCGCTGGGTCTGTTAATAGTTTTAGAAAGCCTACTTGGGCTGAGAGGTTAAGGGTGATGCGGAAAGCAAAGGAGACTGTCAGACAGTTTATGTCAGGTAATTCTGCTAAAAAGCTTATGAATCCTAGGCCACCTTATTCCAGAAGTTTCGACAGAGGAGATCTGGTAATGCTAGCTGTTCCTAAGACTGAAGGTTACTACAACGTCTATGGGCCTTTCCGTGTGGAAGCTAGGGTCTCCGATGTTAACTTTAGAGTAAGAGGGGTCACCATGCACGATGTGAAAGTTGTACATGTCGATAGGATGAAAGTGTTTAGACACAGACGTTAAGAAGAGCTTTTAGCTCTTGGACTTGAGAGAACTGAATGGAATTGGATCGTTCGGTTTCTCATCAAGTGAGCGTCTGTCAGTACCCTAAGTTTCTACCTAACTTATCCAGCCGGTCCCAGATGTGAGCTTATTTGGTCCCCCATTAAACTATGTATACTAAAGCATATTATATATGTGTGTGTTTGGTAATCACTCATGGTAACTCACGTAGTTTGCGCAGATTTTGTTTTGAAGTTTCTGTTGGGAGGAACAAGATGGAAGGCACCTTTATGGAACGACCCGGATGTCTTCTACTCCTCTCTTTAGTTTTTTTTTGTATCTTTATAACATGGCTCCCGTGAGCTTTTTTCCACCCGAACAGCGGGAGGTTTTCCTTACGGGACAATGGGAATGTTTGGGAGATTTGTTAGTTTTTTTTTTTTTTTTTTTTTGGAAAGATACCTTTTGTCAAATTATATTGACAAATATTTGCAATCTTATCATATCTTATCTCAGGTTTTAGTGGAAAGAATTTATGTTTTCGTTTGTTTGTGAACAAATCTCTCCCGCATTCTTATTGGACGAATGTGGTCATGTTTGTATATAAAGTGGGCTATGGTATGAGTCGAGGCCAGTGTGGTGGATTATCGTGTGGGGACGCTTAAAGTGTTCTCTGCGTGCTATATCCCTGTCTGGCAATCTCGGCGCATACCTGTGTAACCCCGGTCCGATCCCTACCTAAGCAGCAATAAAGCTAAGTACTGTTTTTTTTATTTTATTTAACAACTTGTGGTTTATTATTTACTTTTTTTGTGTTGTACTTTTGAGTCCACGATTTTTCTGTGTTTAAGTTACTCTTACTGTAGGCCCTAATATTGTATTTGTGTGTTAACCCGTACAAAGTAACTTTTGTCAATTTATTTATGGATTGCTCTATTTTCAAAATCAAATATTCGTTAAACAAACTTTCTGTTGACTTTGCTTAGAATTATTAATGAAACTGATTCCAATAATGGGGGTCGGTGGAAGGCTGGTTAAACCGTTTGGTTTTCGACCACTAGGATCCGGGTTCTATTCCCGCTTTGGACACTTTTTTCTGTTTAAAAAAAAAATGCTCCAATGGCCCCCGATTCTTGCAAAAGTCCAACCCCACCAGCGAGTGCAAGTAACCAAACGGGGCTCTGGCATTTGTAAGTGCAAAGTCGAACTGCTTTTCACATGTGTAGACATGTGGTGCGCTTACAGAAAAAGCAGTCGCTAACTACCCACCATGATTATCATGGCCTGTACCACGTGTACTAGGGATAAGCAAAAAATATATTGACACGTTTCTGAATTTTGTAATTAATTTTGTAATTAATTTTTCATTGATTTCTAATATGTAATCAATAACTTTTATCATCATTAAAAAAAAGAACAATTAATAAACAGAAGAACAACAACATGGTAAATTTGCCTCTTTATTTAAAACAAACAAACAAATTAGATAAAGATTAAAAAAAAAACATTTCTTTAAAAGTTAAAGCAAAAATAAAACGTTACATAAAATATTTGGCGCAGCTACGAAAGGATTAAAATATAAATCAAAAAAGTCTTCGACGAAAAAAAAGTAAGTACAATGGCAGTAAATGTAAACAAATTAGAGAAATATAGCGGTGATAAAGGTTCAATTCGGCCTGAATCATGGCTTAAACTATATGAATTGGAAACTAGTAAACTAGATGAAGTCGATAGAATCAATAATCTAATTTATTATTTATCAAAAGATGCTTTAGAATGGTTTGCTGATGAAATATTGAGCAACGCATCCATTAAAAAATGGGACACTGTTAAACTCAAATTAATTCAGCGCTTTGGTTATAAAGTTGAAAGCCCTATAGTTGAGCATCAAAAAGAAGACTTAAAAAAGAAGAAACCGTGGAAGATTATTTTAGAGATAAAATTAGATTATTAAATCAAACAAGCCTCAATAATGTCGAGAAGCTAAAAATGTTAACGGATGGATTGCCATTAGATTGGAAAAATTATCTCGTAACAGCCCAGCCTAAAGATCCATCACATTGGATGCAGATTGCCATGGAGATTGAACAAAACAATAATCAAATAAGGCAACAACAGAGAAAGGTTTTTAATATAACTACACCTACAGTCTCAAAAAATTGCCCATATTGGTGTCCTATTTGTAAGAAAAAAAGATTGTATTTTAAACATTGGATAAGTGATTACAAAGATTATGATCCTAATTATAAAGACAAGCTTAAACACCAAGCAACTAATATCACCACAGATGTTAAACAAACCATAGCTGATTCACTTTGCATAGCAAATACCAATTTTCCTTATAGATTTGTTAATGTTGAAGTTTTACTTAATAATATTCCAGTTTCATCTTTTATTGATACCGGGTCAACTATTTCATTAATGAGCTGTTCGCTTTTAAAACAACATAAGTTAAAATTGAATGTAAACGATAGAATCAAAATTAAACAAGTAGATAGTTTTGCATATACTTTAGGATCAGTAGAAGTATTTTTGAAAATCCATTTTAAACTTGTCAGGTGTAAGCTTCATGTAGTGAAAAACTTTAGCTATCCATTGCTTATTGGACTTGATGTAGCAGGAAAAATTGGATTAATAATTGACACAAAAGACAAAGCGGTGTATGTTAAAGGAAATGAATGTTTTTATATATCTCCTGAAACGCATCTTCCATCTGTTCAGCAAAAAGAGCTTAATCAATTACTTAAAGAAAATCAAGCATTGTTCAGCCAGCATGAAACTGACATCGGAAGGATTGCTGTTCAACACAAGATCCATACAATTGAACATCCACCCATCAGTTGTAGACCATATAGAAGACCACTTGCCGAATATGATGAAATAAAAAGACAAGTTGAAGAATTGAGTAAAAAGGGACTAATAAGAGAATCTCAGTCACCTTGGGCCTTCCCCGTAGTGTTGGTCTCTAAAAAGGATGGTTCACAAAGGATGTGCATAGATTACCGAAAACTGAATGCAATTACAATTGATGACAAGCAGCCTCTTCCATACATCCAAGATATGTTTGATCGCTTACATGATGCTAAATACTTCACAACACTTGACATAGCATGGGGCTATTGGCATGTTGAAATGCATCCAGACTCTGTTGAGAAAACTGCTTTCATTACAAATGACGGGCATTATGAATTTTTGGTTATGCCATTTGGCTTGAAAAATGCTCCAAGTACTTTTCAGCGAATAATTCAGCATATTATTGGAAATCTTCTTTGGAACGGTGTTTGTAATTATCAAGATGATATTCTAATTTACAGCAGTACTTTTAAAGATCATATTGAACTCATGAAGAAAATATTTGACAAGCTTAAAGAAAACAATATCAAACTCAAGTTGAAGAAATGCTCCTTTTCAAAACAAGAAATAAGATATTTAGGTCATATCATAGGACATAACAAGATTAAACCTGACCCTGAAAAAACAAAGGCAATAAATGAGTTCCCTCAACCTAAAACAGTGAAGCAAGTAAGGCAGTTTTTGGGTTTAGCAGGTTACTACAGGAAATTTATTCCTAAATTTAGTGAAATTGCAGATCCTTTAACAAGCCTCACAAGAAAAAATAAGTTATTCAAATGGACTACTGAAGTTAACAAATCATTTCAGGAACTAAAGTCTCATTTATCCACAGATCCAGTTCTTTCTACATATGATCCTTCATTACCATGTAAGCTTTATACAGATGCATCTAAACTGGGAATTGGTGCTATTTTAGCTCAAATTGGCAATGATAATCAGGAACATGTAATTTCCTATTATTCAAGAAAACTTCTACCACATCAACAGAACTATTCTGCATTTGAGTTGGAATGCTTTGCTGTAGTTCAATCAGTTGAATACTTTGAAGTTTATCTTGAGAACAATACATTTGAGGTCATTACAGATCATTCGGCTTTGGAATGGCTCTTCAACTTAAAGAAACCAAAGGCAAAATATCTCCGATGGATAATTGAATTATCAACCAAGTTAATGAAAATAGTTCACAGATCAGGATCAAAGCAAACGCATGTTAAGGCATTGTCAAGATCACCAGTGTCATTTCATATATCAATCCCCACTCTTCGACTACACCAACAAAAAGCGGATCTCAGTTTTGTAAAGAACTCTCATATTCATCGAGATCTTATTATGGTGAAACATAATGGAGTTCTAAAAACAGTTGTTCCAGAATCATTCCAAGAAGAAATTCTCAAAGAATACCACGATAATCATTCTCACCCCTCAATTAACAAGACAGTAAGATTGATAACACCATTTTATTGGTGGCCGAATGCTATCAGATGCATCAAAGACTATGTTCGCTCATGTAAAATATGTCAAATAACTAAATGCAGTCATAAACCATTTATTGGAGAATATGTTGCACCAAACTCTGATCTGAAACCACTGGAATTAATATCAATGGATACTATTGTGCTAGGCTCTGCAGCAAATGAAACCAAGCACAAATACATTGAAGTAATAATTGACCACCTAACAAGATTTGTTTGGGCTTTCCCTACTGTCACCAACACTTCTCAAGCAGTAATTCAATGTTTAGACAAAATCAACAAAACTGTTCCCCAAATCAAATGTATTTTAACCGACAACGGAAAGAATTTTACATCAAAAGAATTTAACAAGTTTTTGAATGAGCATCAAGTTCAACACACCTATTCGACGCCATATCATCCGCAGAGTAATGGACTGTGTGAAAAGATGAATGACACTATACTCACCAAATTAAGAACAAACCTTCAAGAGAATCCAAGACTAAAATGGTCATCATTACTTGCCAAAATTGTGAAAGATTATAATAGCACACCCCATGATGTCACTGGGTTTTCTCCAAATTTCCTACTTTTTGGTGATTGTGCAATACCAGAATTTTCTGAATCACCACATTTCACCATAGAAAATGCAAGGAAGAAAGCAATAGAAAATAGCGCAAAGCATAGAGAAAAGTGGAAAGCACGACACGATGCAAAACATCCGCAGTCGTCATTCAAAGTTGGTGATCTGGTCCTTCGTAAAATAGCTAGTAATGATCCAAGTATGGTCAAAACATCCCCAAAGTATGAGGGTCCTTTTCAAATAACAAGAATAATATCTAGTGTTACGTGTGAATTATTGAAAGATGATTCCTCCTTGGTTAAAGTTCATGTGTCACAATTGAAACCATTTATTTTGCGAAAATAAATCCTTCAAGCCGAGGGATATGACACGTTTCTGAATTTTGTAATTAATTTTGTAATTAATTTTTCATTGATTTCTAATATGTAATCAATAACTTTTATCATCATTAAAAAAAAGAACAATTAATAAACAGAAGAACAACAACATGGTAAATTTGCCTCTTTATTTAAAACAAACAAACAAATTAGATAAAGATTTAAAATAAAACATTTCTTTAAAAGTTAAAGCAAAAATAAAACGTTACAATATATATATATATTAATTAAACATTATTGATTTACAAGAGATAGAACAAAATATAAAAGGGAAACTAATATTAAACAAAGGAACTTTTTCCTCTTTCGGTTAGCACCTTTTTACCTGTGAGCTTACACACACTCTGTGGAACAATTAATTAATAAATATACAACACTTTCACTCTGATAAAACCCGGGAAAAGCCAAGTACATCCGCTAGTTGACTATAAAAATCAATCCATCTCTCACTGGTTTAACTTGCCGAGTACTTAAGATTCAGCCGAATACCAAATGTCTGGCCTTGTAGATAGATGATCGAAATTTCCTTGACGTTTTATTATTCACTAGATGATTGACCCTCGAGTGATGTTTGCTACACGAATATTAAACACGGGGCAATAACACGCCATCTCTATATAGGACATGAAACTATTAATATATGGAGAATTCTAATCTTTCAAACAAAATGTCTCCTCTATGTATATCTACAGTTAAACCTGTCTATAGCGCCTCCCTCTAAATAGCGCCTCCCTCTATATAGCGCCCGATTTTAAATATGTAGTACGATGTGATTTACATTAAAAGTGACCTGGCTATAGCACCCCCCCCTCTATAGCACCCTATTTTTGTGAGTCCCAAGAGGGGGCGCTATAGACAGGTTTAACTGTTATGTCTAACTGAGCTTGTCTTTATTTTTGCAAAAGATAATTGTTCGATGCAAATATATTCATATATAATTATACTCTCCTAAAAGCTTAGGTCAATAGTTATCTCAAATACCGTAAACAACAATCACAGTGACGTATATGTAAATAGAATCGTCAAAAGCAATATTTAGCTCTAATAAGCTATGTGGTTGATTACACTAGCGAAACCGATTGAAGGATATTCTCTGTATTCCGTATTTTCTGAAAATATAAATTAAGATTTGGGATATCAATCAATCAATCCCTTTAGTGATGCCTTTATTCTTATATACATATTATCCTGAAGGATGCAGTGGTGCTAGGATAGCTAGCTTTCACTACTGAGGGATGCAGAAAAGGGGTAGAAAAAGTCGGAGAAAGAAATTCGAATTTACATAGTTATATGGTAAATATGTATATATAGAGCGCTATGAATATTTTTGACATTTTATAGTATATACTTCGGTGTATAGGTATTCTCCATCTCTCCTTTTTACATACAGTAGGTTTGGTATATGCCAGATGACACAGCTTTATAGTTAAAAGGGAAGTTTTTAAATATGTTTGTTTTGATAGAAAATTTGCGAACAATGAACTGGGGAAAGATTCTGTGATATATAAAAAAAGAAGATAAAATCGGCACCCAGCAGGGTTGCCGGACGACGGGAAGTTGCCAGATTAACGAGGAAAAGGCTCGGAGTCCAGTACGGCATTTCCGGCCATTTGGAAGTTTGGATTCGGTTCAACAACCTTGGTTGGGCCTCGCTGGAATAATAATGGGAAGTCGACATCCATCGTGATTCTTCTTTACTGTGGTGGTGCCTCTTCTTTACTGTGGTACCTCTCTTCTTTACTGTTGTCTTCTTTACTGTTGTGGTACCTCTCTTCTTTACTGTGGTAGTGCCTCTCTTCTTTACTGTGGTACCTCTCTTCTTTACTGTGGTGGTGCCTCTCTTCTTTACTGTGGTACCTCTCTTCTTTACTGTGGTGGTGCCTCTCTTCTTTACTGTTGTACCTCTCTTATTTACTGTTGTGGTACCTCTCTTCTTTACTGTGGTACCTCTCTTCTTTACTGTGATGGTGCCTCTCTTCTTTACTGTCGTGCCTCTCTTCTTTACTGTTGTGGTACCTCTCTTCTTTACTGTGGTACCTCTCTTCTTTACTGTGATGGTGCCTCTCTTCTTTACTGTTGTGGTGCCTCTCTTCTTTACTGTTGTGGTACCTCTCTTCTTTACTGTTGTGGTGCCTCTCTTCTTTACTGTGGTGGTGCCTCTCTTCTTTACTGTGGTGGTGCCTCTCTTCTTTACTGTGGTGGTGCCTCTCTTCTTTACTGTGGTGGTGCCTCTCTTCTTTACTGTGGTGGTGCCTCTTTTCTTTACTGTGGTGGTACCTCTCTTCTTTACTGTGGTGGTGCCTCTCTTCTTTACTGTGGTGGTGCCTCTCTTCTTTACTGTGGTGGTGCCTCTCTTCTTTACTGTGGTGGTGCCTCTCTTCTTTACTGTGGTGGTGCCTCTCTTCTTTACTGTGGTGGTGCCTCTCTTCTTTACTGTGGTACCTCTCTTCTTTACTGTGGTGGTGCCTCTCTTCTTTACTGTTGTACCTCTCTTCTTTACTGTTGTGGTACCTCTCTTCTTTACTGTGGTACCTCTCTTCTTTACTGTGATGGTGCCTCTCTTCTTTACTGTCGTGCCTCTCTTCTTTACTGTTGTGGTACCTCTCTTCTTTACTGTGGTACCTCTCTTCTTTACTGTGGTGGTGCCTCTCTTCTTTACTGTCGTGCCTCTCTTCTTTACTGTTGTGGTACCTCTCTTCTTTACTGTTGTGGTGCCTCTCTTCTTTACTGTTGTGGTGCCTCTCTTCTTTACTGTGGTGGTGCCTCTCTTCTTTACTGTGGTGGTGCCTCTCTTCTTTACTGTGGTGGTGCCTCTCTTCTTTACTGTGGTGGTGCCTCTTTTCTTTACTGTGGTGGTACCTCTCTTCTTTACTGTGGTGGTGCCTCTTTTCTTTACTGTGGTGGTGCCTCTCTTCTTTACTGTGGTGGTGCCTCTCTTCTTTACTGTGGTGGTGCCTCTCTTCTTTACGTGCCTCTCTTCTTTACTGTGGTGGTGCCTCTCTTCTTTACTGTTGTGGTGCCTCTCTTCTTTACTGTGGTGGTGCCTCTTTTCTTTACTGTGGTGGTACCTCTCTTCTTTACTGTGGTGGTGCCTCTTTTCTTTACTGTGGTGGTGCCTCTCTTCTTTACTGTGGTGGTGCCTCTCTTCTTTACTGTGGTGGTGCCTCTCTTCTTTACGTGCCTCTCTTCTTTACTGTGGTGGTGCCTCTCTTCTTTACTGTGGTGGTGCCTCTCTTCTTTACTGTGGTGGTGCCTCTTTTCTTTACTGTGGTGGTACCTCTCTTCTTTACTGTGGTGGTGCCTCTTTTCTTTACTGTGGTGGTGCCTCTCTTCTTTACTGTGGTGGTGCCTCTCTTCTTTACTGTGGTGGTGCCTCTCTTCTTTACTGTGGTGGTGCCTCTTTTCTTTACTGTGGTGGTGCCTCTCTTCTTTACTGTGGTGGTGCCTCTCTTCTTTACTGTGGTGGTGCCTCTTCTTTACTGTGGTACCTCTCTACTGTTGTGGTACCTCTCTTCTTTACTGTGGTGGTGCCTCTCTTCTTTACTGTGGTACCTCTCTTCTTTACTGTGGTGGTACCTCTCTTCTTTACTGTGGTACCTCTCTTCTTTACTGTGGTGGTGCCTCTCTTCTTTACTGTTGTACCTCTCTTCTTTACTGTTGTGGTACCTCTCTTCTTTACTGTGGTACCTCTCTTCTTTACTGTGATGGTGCCTCTCTTCTTTGCTGTCGTGCCTCTCTTCTTTACTGTTGTGGTACCTCTCTTCTTTACTGTGGTACCTCTCTTCTTTACTGTGATGGTGCCTCTCTTCTTTACTGTTGTGGTGCCTCTCTTCTTTACTGTTGTGGTACCTCTCTTCTTTACTGTTGTGGTGCCTCTCTTCTTTACTGTTGTGGTGCCTCTCTTCTTTACTGTGGTGGTGCCTCTCTTCTTTACTGTGGTGGTGCCTCTCTTCTTTACTGTGGTGGTGCCTCTCTTCTTTACTGTGGTGGTGCCTCTCTTCTTTACTGTGGTGCCTCTCTTCTTTACTGTGGTGGTGCCTCTCTTCTTACTGTGGTGGTGCCTCTCTTCTTTACTGTGGTGGTGCCTCTCTTCTTTACTGTGGTGGTGCCTCTCTTCTTTACTGTGGTGGTGCCTCTCTTCTTTACTGTGGTGGTGCCTCTCTTCTTTACTGTGGTGGTGCCTCTCTTCTTTACTGTGATGGTGCCTCTCTTCTTTACTGTGGTGGTGCCTCTCTTCTTTACTGTGGTGGTGCCTCTCTTCTTTACTGTGGTGGTGCCTCTCTTCTTTACTGTGGTGGTGCCTCTCTTCTTTACTGTGGTGGTGCCTCTCTTCTTTACTGTGGTGGTGCCTCTCTTCTTTACTGTGGTGGTGCCTTTCTTCTTTACTGTGGTGGTACCTCTCTTCTTTACTGTGGTGGTGCCTCTCTTCTTTACTGTTGTACCTCTCTTCTTTACTGTTGTGGTACCTCTTTTCTTTACTGTGATGGTGCCTCTCTTCTTTACTGTTGTGGTGCCTCTCTTCTTTACTGTTGTGGTGCCTCTCTTCTTTACTGTTGTGGTACCTCTCTTCTTTACTGTTGTGGTGCCTCTCTTCTTTACTGTTGTGGTGCCTCTCTTCTTTACTGTGGTGGTGCCTCTCTTCTTTACTGTGGTGGTGCCTCTCTTCTTTACTGTGGTGGTGCCTCTCTTCTTTACTGTGGTGGTGCCTCTCTTCTTTACTGTGGTGGTGCCTCTCTTCTTTACTGTGGTGGTGCCTCTTTTCTTTACTGTGGTGGTACCTCTCTTCTTTACTGTGGTGGTGCCTCTCTTCTTTACTGTGGTGGTGCCTCTTTTCTTTACTGTGGTGGTGCCTCTCTTCTTTACTGTGGTGGTGCCTCTTTTCTTTACTGTGGTGGTGCCTCTCTTCTTTACTGTGGTGGTGCCTCTCTTCTTTACTGTGGTGGTGCCTCTTCTTTACTGTGGTACCTCTCTACTGTTGTGGTACCTCTCTTCTTTACTGTGGTGGTGCCTCTCTTCTTTACTGTGGTACCTCTCTTCTTTACTGTGGTGGTGCCTCTCTTCTTTACTGTGGTACCTCTCTTCTTTACTGTGGTGGTGCCTCTCTTCTTTACTGTTGTACCTCTCTTCTTTACTGTTGTGGTACCTCTCTTCTTTACTGTGGTACCTCTCTTCTTTACTGTGATGGTGCCTCTCTTCTTTGCTGTCGTGCCTCTCTTCTTTACTGTTGTGGTACCTCTCTTCTTTACTGTGATGGTGCCTCTCTTCTTTACTGTTGTGGTGCCTCTCTTCTTTACTGTTGTGGTACCTCTCTTCTTTACTGTTGTGGTGCCTCTCTTCTTTACTGTTGTGGTGCCTCTCTTCTTTACTGTGGTGGTGCCTCTCTTCTTTACTGTGGTGGTGCCTCTCTTCTTTACTGTGGTGGTGCCTCTCTTCTTTACTGTGGTGGTGCCTCTCTTCTTTACTGTGGTGGTGCCTCTCTTCTTTACTGTGGTACCTCTCTTCTTTACTGTGGTGGTGCCTCTCTTCTTTACTGTTGTACCTCTCTTCTTTACTGTTGTGGTACCTCTCTTCTTTACTGTGGTACCTCTCTTCTTTACTGTGATGGTGCCTCTCTTCTTTACTGTCGTGCCTCTCTTCTTTACTGTTGTGGTACCTCTCTTCTTTACTGTGGTACCTCTCTTCTTTACTGTGATGGTGCCTCTCTTCTTTACTGTTGTGGTGCCTCTCTTCTTTACTGTTGTGGTACCTCTCTTCTTTACTGTGGTGGTGCCTCTCTTCTTTACTGTGGTGGTGCCTCTCTTCTTTACTGTGGTGGTGCCTCTCTTCTTTACTGTGGTGGTGCCTCTCTTCTTTACTGTGGTGGTGCCTCTCTTCTTTACTGAGGTGGTGCCTCTCTTCTTTACTGTGGTGGTGCCTCTCTTCTTTACTGTGGTGGTGCCTCTCTTCTTTACTGTGGTGGTGCCTCTCTTCTTTACTGTGGTGGTGCCTCTCTTCTTTACTGTGGTGGTGCCTCTCTTCTTTACTGTGGTGGTGCCTCTCTTCTTTACTGTGATGGTGCCTCTCTTCTTTACTGTGGTGGTGCCTCTCTTCTTTACTGTGGTGGTGCCTCTCTTCTTTACTGTGGTGGTGCCTCTCTTCTTTACTGAGGTGGTGCCTCTCTTCTTTACTGTGGTGGTGCCTCTCTTCTTTACTGTGGTGGTGCCTCTCTTCTTTACTGTGGTGGTGCCTCTCTTCTTTACTGTGGTGGTGCCTCTCTTCTTTACTGTGGTGGTGCCTCTCTTCTTTACTGTGGTGGTGCCTCTCTTCTTTACTGTGGTGGTGCCTCTCTTCTTTACTGTGGTGGTGCCTCTCTTCTTTACTGTGGTGGTGCCTTTCTTCTTTACTGTGGTGGTACCTCTCTTCTTTACTGTGGTGGTGCCTCTCTTCTTTACTGTTGTACCTCTCTTCTTTACTGTTGTGGTACCTCTCTTCTTTACTGTGGTACCTCTCTTCTTTACTGTGATGGTGCCTCTCTTCTTTACTGTGGTGGTGCCTCTCTTCTTTACTGTGGTGGTGCCTCTCTTCTTTACTGTGGTGGTGCCTCTCTTCTTCGTTATTGTGATGCCTCTCTTCTTTACTGTTATGGTGCCTCTCTTCTTCGTTATTGTGGTGCCTCTCTTCTTTACTGTTGTGGTGCCTCTCTTCTTCCTTATTGTGGTGCCTCTTTGTCGTTTTGGTGCCTCTCTTCTTTGTTCTTCTGTGATGCCTCTTTGTTATTGTTAGTTTATCTCTTCTATGTATTGTTGTCTACGTATTGATTCTTAGAACAATTACAAAAGTAGAAAAACAATTTACTAATTAGGAGTATTGCAATGAGTTTATTTATTAGTGTAAATGGCAAGCTTTTAAGTGTCCATACCAGTAGTGGTTACTGTACCATTTTTTGAAAGATGCAATGTCATGTTTTCTGTAAATAATCATCAATTCTCATAAAAACTCGGAATGGTCTTAAAAACGACGTTTGACAAGTTTTACTAAAAATGTTTCTTTTGAACGAAAAAATCTTAATTTATTTTAAGGAGAAATAACGATTTTTTCTAACCTTAGGGATGAAGTATGAAAGGATGAATTGTGAAGAGTAATGATGAACGGAAAAATAAAAGTGTCCAGGTATGGGAAACAAACCCACAGTGTTCCGTTTACCGGGCAGATGCCATGTCCTCTAGGCTACCCTGAACATATTTTTTCGTTCGTAAATATTATATATAGTTATTTATAATACAATATAATGCGGCTTATGATTGTAGAACGAATTTTGAAAATTATGTGGGTTCGATTCCCATCCCTGGACACTTTTATTTTTCCGTTTATCATTACTCTTCACAATTCATCCTTTCATACTTCATCTCTAAGGATAGAAATAGTCGTTATTTCTCCTTAAAATAAATAACGATTTTTCGTTCAAAAGAAACATTTGCGGTTAAACTTGCCATAAGCTGCATTATATTGTATTAGGGATAATCTCCACCTACAGAACCATGGAATTCTTTTGTTGAACTTAAGAGAAAGAAAATATTTCAAATCCAACTTTTATATATAGCTGTCGCGTTCAGCGGCGCAGCGCCCAGGCTCTATTCTGCCCAGTCGCCCTAAGTCTCTTTTTCTGGTCCCGGGAGAAGAACACCAACCTATCTATAAGTAGGGTAAAAGCGACTCCAAGAAGTAAAAGAGAAACTGCGGGATTCCGTTGTCTTCTCTAGGGCAGGTATTTGTCAATGATCGGCCAAGCAAAAACACGAGTCCAGCCAACGAATTACAACTGATGCTTTTATTTTTAGCTGCGAAGACACATATATACGCATAAGTATTTACATAAAACAAAACAAAAAAATGAATCAAATTTACATAGTTTCAAATCTATGCAGAAGATTAACATAGTCCTTTCCCGACAATAGCGTTGAATATCGAATATTTTCACATAATTGATGACTAAATTAAAATGTAAATCACTTGTCATATGATGACAGAAACATTTTATAGAAAAAAATGGCACAGGTTGGATTCATATAGAAAATTAAATAGTATAGAAGAATAAATCAACATTTTATTTTATTTATATTACCAATGTTTCGGTGACCCACTGACAACCTTATCGGTTTTGACGCTGATGCTTTGGCAAAATACAAGATAATTCAACAAAAAATAAATAAATAAGAAAAGATTAAATATGCGTAATGAACTCTGAGAGAAGAATTACAATAACAAGACTCAGAACGAAACACTATAAAGGAATGACAATATATCCAGATGGCACAAGAATCTATAAGACATGTAGAAATTGTCCTGGTATGGAACTAACACCTACCTACATATTCTCATGTCCAGCAATGGCCGCAGACTTGCAGAAAATTGACATGGATCCAAAACAGCAGCTTTACACACCCAAGATAGAGGACATTGCGACTGCTGTGATAGAGATGTATGGAGACATCTAAGGCTCTTCATTGGACACAACAACAACAACAGAAAATTGACATGGACCCAGAGCAGCAGCTTTACACACCCAAGATAGTGGACATTCTGACTGCTGTGATAGAGATGTATGGAGACATCTGAGGCTCTTCATTGGACACGACAACAACAGAAAATTGACATGGACCCAGAGCAGCAGCTTTACACACCCAAGATAGTGGACATTGTGACTGCTGTGATAGAGATGTATGGAGACATCTGAGGTTCTTCATTGGACACGACTACAACAGAAAAGTGACATGGACCCAGAACAGCAGCTTTACACACCCAAGATAGAGAACATTGTGACTGCTGTGATAGAGATCTATGGAGACATCTGAGGTTCTTCATTGGACACGACAACAACTGCCAACCATGTCAAGAAAACCAAACCTATGTTGCTTATTACTTACCTATTTATATCTCAGTATATTTTTTTCATAAAGAGGCAAATAATAAGCAATAAATGATTGTTTTTTTCCTTGACAAGGTTTTAAAAGTTTTTCAGATATTTTGGCAACATGAAAGAAGATAGTGTTGTGACATATTTGGATATCGCGACACCATTCTTGGGTGTCCCCAGACTTTACTAAAGTCACAGTACCTGGGTGAAAAAAAAAAAGAAACCCTGACCTCACAACTGGTTAAGTAATTGAATCTGCTTAAACAATGACTCTTGACTTTTTTTCTAGACAGCAGACATCCTGGGAATTTTTAGCGAATAATGTTTTAGCAATTCATGCATTTTTTAATTTCAATCATGCTAAAGTCATCAACATTAACTGTGATAACATGTAATTAGACTTGGACTTATTATTATGATCATTCTTCAAAGCACCAATCAATGCATTGGACCCGTAAAGCATCGCAAATAATAATTTAAAAAAAAAGGTTTTTCCTTTCCAAGGACAAAGTCATGATCTCTGTCTTTGGGACCAAGATGGGCTGATATTCATGAACACTCTTGATAGCTCTTCTTTACCCTATCATATAGAATAGACGGGGTAGTTGGGGGGCAAGTACTGTAAGCTCCAGGAACCTCAGTGTTTAAAGTTTATATGTTAATTTTGTAATTATTCTTATTCTTTCTCCATTTTTACCCCTTTGTATATTTCCCACTTTCATAGGTTTCTCCGTCTTGTAACCCCAAGGAGAATCCTCTGTAAGACCAGTGTGTCTTAATAAAGGTTTTTTGTGTGTGTGTTTTGTGTAATTATTCTTATTTTTTAATTCATTGAAACATTTTTCTCTGACAGACATATTCAATTTTTTATCATCATCATTTTCTGGACATTATTTTTGTTTGTTTTTTTCTTAGTTAGTTATCAAATCATTTGCAATTGTAGTTTATTTTTTGTTTTGTTGTGTTCATTTTTAAGCAATAAAATATATATATAACTAAGGTGTAATATTCAATTCAAGCATATGGAACCAACATCGATTCATTTTTAAAACAAAGCAAAATCATAAGCTTATACAACTTTCACTTTTTCATACACTCGGTTATCCTGTTTCTGTTCCAAAATGACTTTATTAAGTATCGCTCAAAAAGAGAAACCCCTAGTGGAGAGGCTAGATTAACCAAATCTAGCTAAGCTCGCCTGGCGGCGCCACCGCCCGTGAGAAGTGATGCGCCTACGTGGTTGATGACGTGGTGCGCATGCGCGGCGGAAAAAAGAAGCAGTAGAAAGAACTTTTATCAAGAAGAAGAAGCGACGCCATTTAAACGCGCGTCAAACATTTTCATATTTAATCCTTATGTTTTAATTAAAGTACCTAAATTTAATCCAATGTCAGTCGTAAATTATCCAAGTTAAGTACACTATTTTGAACATATATTTAAGCAAGTTTTTCTACCAAAATGTTTATAAATAGTGTTTTTATTTACCGATAAGTTTTATTACATCTAAGTTTTTTTATCTATAAGTTTGATTACCAACAAGTTTTTTTATCTATAAGTTTTATTATCACTAGGTTTATTATCTTAAAGATTATTTATCAAAAGAAAGATTTTCTACCTATTAGTTAAGCACAAGTCAAAGTTATTTTTATCGTTTATCTACAACACCTAGCTTATCTTGAATATAGAGCTTGCCTGTCCGGTATTCATATTTCTGTGAAAAATAGACACTTCGGCCAGTTAGAGTTTTTTTATTTTCTCAACGTTTCAACAAAATTCTTCGTCAGGAGAAATAAATAAAAATACAGCATTTAGCAAGACCTTAAAAATTGTTCTGAGGTTGCAAGGTTATTTCCAAGATCATACTCTTTGACGAGTTTAATATTTGTTTTTGACTCGTGCTTTAGATGTTGAACTAAATTCGAAAAATCGCGTGAGGACGCCCTTGCAACCTGAGAACAAATTTAAAACCTTGCCAAATGCTGTAGTTTTTATTTATTTCTCCTGACGAAGACGATTTTTGTTGAAAAGTTGAGAAAATAAAACTTTAATTGGCCGAAGTGTTTATTTTTCACAGAATCCTAGCCTATGTTATTTACAATGAAAAATATGACAGGTTCTTCGCAAAAAAAAAAGTACAATGCGTGATTCGATTCTTGGTTCATGACTGTCTGGAATCGAGGGTTTTAATCATTCGTCCACCGACTCTTTTTTACGTTATCTAAATCCCTATATATATAAAAGTCAATGTATGTATGTATGTATGTATGTATGTCGGCTATACACGTTCACAATACGTAGCTAATATGTCTGAAGTTTTAACAGTATATAGAATTGAATCTGGAAAAACTTATAGGCAAATTTTCAGGCTTCTATCTCGAATATCCTTGGAGTTATTAACAAATTATCAACACATTTTCCCTATTTCACTCGCAACCAGCGCCTCACTGCGGTAACTTCGAGAAGTAAACAACCACGTGGAGCCCTCACACGGCGCGACGGGATTGGATAGTGACCTTGAGTGACGTAATGACAGCGTAGGAGCAAGAAATCACTTGCTATCATTTTATGTATATATTAAATTTAAAATATATTCATTTAAAAAATCTAAATAATACAATTTTCAAATATCGTTATGAAAATTTACATTTTTTAAAAATATTTTTAAAAACACACAAAGTTTGGAGCGGGACGTTTCACAAGAGTGACATCTACGGCGCTAATTTATAATTGTGTGTGTAATGAATAGTATTTGAATAAAAATATTTAATCGGGTAAAACTCGGGGGAGTTGCCCGGGTAATTCGGCTAGTAAAAATATATAATAGAAGATATTTAGTACACAGTAGAGAGAGAGAATCACCGCCTAACAGGATATACTTCAAGAATTAAGGTCAAAACATTAGGCTTCCAAAGAAAAAAAAAAAGAAGAAGAAGAAACTTATCCATGGATTTAAAAGAAAGACCTCTCCTGATCATACAATTAAAAGTTGCTGATTGTTGCGCCATCCATCGGAATAAATATAAACTAATGGTTGATCATTTTTATTATTCCAAAATTGGCTAATTCTTTGTCTCAATTTCATTAGATTTTCTAACCGAAAAAAAAAAACCGCAGAGTCATATTTCGCACCCAATATTTATACTATAAAAGCTTGCTATCTTGATTGTTTTATAATTGTATTTCTTTGTTGCACAGTAGGAGAAATACTTTACACATATAAGATATTGTTGCGTTGTTGGTTGACAAAGAATAACTTCCGTGGGCACAAAGAATCTTTAGGACTTTATTTAAGTCTAATCGATAAAATAATTACATAAGAGTGCAAAAATAAAACAACAATAAAGAAAACAGCAGTTACAAACTCACAAACTGCAGCACGGTGAGGGAAAGCAGGAGCAGAACAGGAGACAGAAGTTCGTAGAACCTTCTAGAATCTTCCAGGAAGTACACCGGCGTCGGCGGTAAGCAGCAGTCCGACCTCTTGAGACAGCAGCTTGCTTGGAATACACCACGTAGCTTCGTTCTTCTGCCCCTTTGCATGAGTTCCTCATTCCTATATATACCGGAGTAGATCTTTCCAGAACGATCATGGTTGGTTAGCCAATCAGAAAGCCGCCAGCACTGAGCCTTGCGCAATCGCTACTGATTGGCCAATCAGTTGTTCTCCGATTTTTCTACATTTTTCTTGAACGTTCTAAAACATTCTATTCGGGAATGCGCCATTTTTTTCTACGTAACAATATTATAAAGGAGGATTATATTTATATAGCTAAAAATACATCTCTCCTTTCAATTATACATCGCTCTGAAGCATAATTATAGGAAGAGATGTCTTTCTAGATACATATATGACAATAAGTCTCTTATTTCATTATCTCAAAAACTTAATATGTACACTGTGTGACAAGGAAATTACTGAAGAACTCCCCCATTACCTGCTTAATTGTACAGCCCTTGATGCAGAGAGGAAGGCCCTATATCAACAAATTAAATGTACCAACATTTCACCCTACGTATTGCTTTCAAAAATATCAGCAAACAAATCTAAGGCAATAGCTTACTATACATTTTTTAGATCATCATTATGTAAGGACCAGTCAACAAGTGAATGACTTTGAGACGAAGAGTAAATCAGTTCAATTTCTATGTAAATAACACAAGATGATTATTACCTTACCCAATTGGGAGAATCTGTATGGGGCAAGTCCCTAATAAAAGCTTTTGGGTGTGTGTGTATGTTATTTCATTATCTTAATATTGATTGTGATTAGCTATTGCCTTTTTACCTTCATTTGCGTTGAATCCGTGGTAAATCCATGTATAATAAATCTTTTCCTCCAATTTACCTAGACTAATTTATTAGCTTGGTTGTCTTTATATAATTTCTCCTGTATATAAATATCATATTACCATTAAGATACAATTACTGTTTTTCCTGTATGTATCCTACATTTCTGCTTGGAGAATCTGTATAAGGCTAAAAGGTCTTAATAAAGCTTGTTGTTGTTGTTGACTATAAGTCTCTTAAATTAAAAAATACCACATGTTTATGGAGATGTGTTTCTTTTAATTTTAGTAATGTAGTCTCAAGCTTTCAGGCATCTCTGCCTTTCTACATCAGTAAATAAATAAACGAATAAAATACCGTCTGATGCTACACTTACAAAATCACTTTATTAGGTACCGCTCAACAAGAACAACCTAGTTTATGATAATCGAAACATATATATATATATAGTCACGACCGTCTTTCCTCATCGGCCTCTGTCACGGATGCGCGCGCACAGGGAGGTCACGTGCTCGCCGGCTCCCTCGAACCGGATTTGAACCAGCGACCTAAGGATCACCGTTGTAACATCTACAGTCGGGTAAAACACGGGCGTTGCCCGGGTCATTCGGCTAGTTGAATAATATCTGAAGGTTATTCACATATTAAACAGAATGTTAACGCGGGATTCAATCCAGGTTTATGACTATCGGGAATCGAGGGTGTTACCCACTCATCCGTTGATGCTACACTATTAACAAACTATAAACAATTAAGTTTATAAAAAAGGACGTACATGGATCTGTAAAGAAAAAAAAACATTTTTTTTTTCTCTCAAAATATTTCGAGAGATTGATCCCTCTTTATCAATTTATTGTACAGTAAAAGCAATCTCTCGAAATATTTTTAGAAAAATATTGTTTTTTTTTTCTTTACAGATCCAGGTACGTGCTTTTATATAAACTTACTAATAGTGTAGCATCAATGGATGAGTGGGTAACACCCTCGATTCCCGACAGTCATGAACCGGGATTGAATCCCTCGTTAACATTCTGTTTAATATATGAATAACCTTCACATATTATTCATTGTTTCAATTATCATAAACTAGGTTGTTCTTGTTGAGCGGTACCTAATAAAGTGATTTTGTAAGTGTAGCATCAGATGGTGTTTTATTCGTTTATATATGTACTGATGTAGAAGAACAGAAATGTCTTGAAAGCTTGAGATTACGTTAATAAAATGAAAAGAAACACATCTTCAGAAACCTGTGTGTTATATTGTTTAATTTATTTCCAGGAGATTTGAATCTATTTATATATCTCAATAAAGTATTGTAAAGATATATATAAAATTCATATAAAATATATGAGACAATAAAAACCTGATGTTATATAAATATACACATACAAGCCTTTAAGTATTGGAATCCCATTCAATAAAGTAAGCAAAAATACGAGAATCACGGGACGAGTGTCTTTTGTACGAAGATTTATTTTAAATCGCTCAAGCTTTCGGGCTGACCGGCCCTTCTACAGGAGACAAGTGAACATATGGCACATCGGGTACTATATAGTGATGGGACTATTTACATATTCAAAAATTATTTAAAAACTTTTTATAGGGATTTTGCATATCTAAGCAATGTGTTGGGAGGAATAATTAGCATAATAGTAAATTATGGACAGAAGAAATTGACATGTATGATAATAGATATTGAATATAGCAGAGCCTGTAATATCTTCTACTGTCTATGAGAGAGGAGAAGGGGGGGGGGGAATCCGCACAGATGGAGGATACAAGGCTATGGGAACAGGGATTGGTAGGATTCAGGGAGGTCGATATGTCTATTGATGGCATGGAAGCCCTGGGAAACGAGAGCTTCCAAGGTGAGGCGCTGCTGCTTGTTGTATATGCGGCTATAGTGCACAGATGGATTGGCCAGGTCGAAAGAGTGGTTGGCGGTTCGGATATGTTGGTATATAGCTGATTTCTCATCTTGTCTGGAGATGTTTTTTCTGTGTTCCTCGAGTCTTGTCCCTACGCTCCTGCCCGTCTCACCAACGTAGACAACATCGCAGTCAGCGCAGGGAATGGAGTAGACACAGCCAGACAAGAGAGATGGGTTATATGGGCTATTGCTTTTCGTATCTGGGTTCCTAATGAGTGAGCTGATGTTAGGAGAGTTGGAGTACAGGGTCCTGACTCCAAACTTGCTTAGGGCTCGGGCTATGGAGGAGCTAGTGGGGGAATATGGGAGGACACATATGGATTTATATATGGGGTTGGAAGCGGTGTGGTTGGGGTTGTGGAAATGGCGTAATATGAAA
Organism: Cordylochernes scorpioides; assembly: GCA_030710605.1. Classification (NCBI taxonomy): domain Eukaryota; kingdom Metazoa; phylum Arthropoda; class Arachnida; order Pseudoscorpiones; family Chernetidae; genus Cordylochernes; species Cordylochernes scorpioides. The sequence continues at coordinate 54,487,856 of CP092879.1, forward strand.
GACTTCGGGTATTGGAATTTTATGAGATTGGCTATGACTCTATTGGTTTCCATGGTTTTGAAATCAGAGGTGGAACAGTGGGTGTGAACTCGTTTAGATAGGGTTCTGACGGTGTTGATTTTGTGACTTAGGGGGCAGAAGGAGTTGAAGTGAATATAATTGGGTCTGAACGAGTTCTTGTAATGTACTGTGGAGTGGGGGGGGGGGGGGGGGTATCTGGTTGGGGTCCGGATGATTAGGAAATCTAAGAATGGGAGGGCGTTGTAGGTTTCGGTTTCATGGGTGAAGGAAAGGTCAGGATGGTAACTGATGAGTTTAGAGAGGATATTTTCAACAATTTTCAATACAAGCCTTTATTAAGACATTCTGTCTTGACGATTCTCCTGTTAGAAATGAATCTAAAAAGAAATGTGAAGCAGAAGAAGAAATTGAATCCTCGCTTAGAAAAGAGAAAAAGAAGAAAATGAAAGAATATCTATGTACAAAAGTTGAGACTGTATGATGTTGTTGTTGCTTATTCCTCAAATCGTTTAAACGTATAGTGATGCTGGAGACCCGCTGGCGATTCTCCACCAAACTCTGCAGCGGTGGTAGAGGCGCCATGTATAACAATTATATATATAATACAATATAATGCGGCTTATGATTGTAAAACGACATCTGAAAAGTTTTACCGCAAATGTTTCTTTTGAATGTAAAATTATAATTTATTTTAAGGAGAAATAACGACTATTTCTATACTTAGGGATGAAGTATGGAAGGATGAATTGTGAAGAGTAATGATGAACGGAAAAATAAAAGTGTCCAGGGATGGGAATTATATATATGTTGTTTTTGTTGCTTATTCCTCAAGTCATTTAAACGATCTCCATTAGGTTCCATTGTCTCAGCTTTTCTATTATAATCCTGGGGTTTTCCCAGAGGTCTTTTTTGGAAGATTTGATACAATTCAATAGATGTTCAGGAATGGTTGGTTGGGAATCGCATTTGAGGCAATAGTAAGATATTGTTTAAATATTATTTTAGAGGTTAACACAATTATATACATATATATATATATATATATGATAATTTAAACCAATAACCCTATATTATGTAATACGATTGTCATGTTGTATATAGAACTAATTGCAGATTTATAACTAATTATATGCATAATTGACATGTCTCCTTGCATCACCAAATGTAATGTACTGAGGATAAATAAATAAAAATATATAATAGATTAAAAACTGAGTTAAGAGCCAGAGAGAGATTTACAAAGTAACTTCTAAAGATAGATGGAAGCCCAGACTGGTGCCAGAGTCGAGTTGCGGACACGTGCAGAAAGGCAATACTTCCTGGTCCACTTCCTAGTCCCCTTCCTGGTCCAAAAAAGTTGTTTAAATAGGACCCCACGTAGCAACAGCCATTGTCAGCTCTAGTCAGTCCCGGTCAGCGTCATCCCTTATCGCCGGTTGTCACCAACTCATCGACCATGTAAAACAGTAAGAAACCTTCTCGATCTCCATCTTTGCTCTTGGCTCGCTTTTTATCTATTCAAGGAACTTTCTTTCAACAGTGTCGCTTCGTTTTTTGTGTGTGTGGACATCCCCAGTTTTCCACTCTGCCTCGACCACGACTGCCTGTACTTTGGGAGAACTGTAAAAGGTCCTACAAGGTGCAGCGAGGTACTGGAAAACTCTCCACCCCTGACTGTCCCTCGCGGTTACTACAGGTTTGACCCTCGGTTGCCACAACTTATAGCGAGAGTCGACGAGGTTCTACAACAGGCTTACCAAACCTCAACGCATTATTACAGCTAGTCGACAGGATCCCTAATCACAGATAAGGATCTCAACATATTATCACAGAGAGTCAACCAGAACTCCAACGCATTATTACAGAGAGTCGACAGGATTACCACAACGAAGGAGACCACAACGAAGAAGGTAAAGACTGTCCAGATAGATAGAAGAGCCAAGAAGCAAAGATGGAGGAACAAGCACGCCATTCCAACAAAACGACCAAGCAATCTTCCCCCCAACGACACAGCCGAACATCCCGCAAAATAAGCCGGTGAGAAGTTACCCACCTTCGACCTTAATACGCAACCATCCAGACGACATGCCACCATCGCCAAACAGAAGTCACAAACTTCTACAAGCTCTACATGGGTCGCCTTCCACGTCATCAGGACAACAACCAAAGACCAAGTCTCCTGACTGAACAATCATAAAAACTGTGAGTTTTTAAAAATCTACTTAACTCTCTCTTCATGCTAACAACTTGATTTTCCATAAATATAATGTTTATTTTTACTGTAATTATTTTTAAATCAAATTTTACCATTTTTATAGCATTTCAATTCAAATTTTAAATATTGTACACCCTCATTTATCATTTTTACTTTATTTTAAGCAACTTTTAAATTTTAATTCATTACTTGCAATCTTACAGTTTTAAAAAAATCATATTATATTTAAATTACTCGAATCATAATTCTAAACTTATTTGTGTGTTTCTCTTAATACCTTATTTTTATACCAAAAAACACCAATGTCTTACTTAAATACACAAAACTTTGCAAAAAATCATTGTTATGTTCACTATTTTATGTACACGCCCCATTCAAATTATAAGTCACTATCACGCCTTTCTCTTTTACAAGGATAATTTTCGCACTAACATAAGCAACGATTTAAAAAATATATTCAAATTTTAATAAACATAGGTGAAACGAATTTTTTAAAATACAAAAATCGAAAGATACACTATCTTCAAAAGCACAACTAGAAATGTAACTGTCCTTCCCCAAAACAAGTTAAAAATTCCAGCATAGCTACACTCCCTCGTCCTTTTCTTTTTACATGCATAATTATTAATAATTCACACAACTCTCAGAACGAACTTCAACACACTCCCACATCACTTTCTCCAATTGGCCACATCTATTAACGCGCCTTTTAACAACACGTCCTAGTTCGAGCCACACAAGCTCCATATCATCGCGAACACAAAGATTTCACGATAAACATACCACCTCTATAACAATCTGAAAATTCTCGATGTGTTTCGTACAACAACCACCCATGACTAATAAATTTGTTATTCATTCGAAAACTAGTTAGATGCTGTACCCAAAAACGAAGATTTCACGTGACACCTTTCCATAAAACACCCACTAGTGTTACACAGCGCACCACAACAATTTTCTCACTTAACAGGCCCAAGACGCCTTCATGCCTGTGACACCTCACCAAAAGCGTGTCTACGTTGAAGTCGCACTTTTACGCACATCTAACCTGACATCATTGAATAACATTTTTTTAATAAGTCCGCAACAACGTCGAAACACAACGCTTGCGAACACCGAGAAGACTATATTTTCAAACAGACAAGAGGAGATAACTCAACTCGGGACGTAGGCCAGACATGGGATCATGTGACAGTCGGTAACAAAGGGTCGGCAACAAAGGACCGCCTACGTAAATAAACAACCCAGCTATGTCGGTAGGCATCAAAGGGCATGACACATGTTGATATCGACACCAATTACAACCGCCATGTTAAAATGACACCTCCAGTTGCAGTCCGCCTGTACTTGAAACACATGTTCCAGCTCGCAGAATGGATAGATTGCAGCACTTATAACTAATTGACTTACCAATCATTACCCAATTTACTTATTAATTTGAACTTTAATATTGAAATATTATAACAATTTATATCTTTAATTATCATTATGTGTTTTACAACTTTTACATTATTTTCACGCCCAGTATGGAATATTTTTTCTAAACTAGAACGCCATCTTTTATAATGTTAACCCTTTATTGTTATATATTACAATCATCTTCGTCAATACCATCCAATTTTAAGAATCAAGATCGCTCCCCGTCTGGTCTCACATAATATAATCGGGAAGATCTGGCATAGACCAACTTCTCAGACCGGACCAAAGCGACATAGGACCACATTGCCTCCCCATAGGTCAAACTAAAGACACCAATAATCTTGGACCTACACCTAGACATTGTGTGAATATGTTCCTTTCTTTTTTTTCAGGAACGAATAATTTTTGTTTTCTTTTAACTTTTCTTCAAAAGAGACATTTTTTGCTCCATTTGTTTATCTAATCATTAATAACCTTTAATTATATTATATTTTTTTGTATAAAATCTTGAATAATTATTTTTATTTTTATTTTTTTTTACTTTTCAATTATAATCAAATTTTTATTCCAACATTATTTTAACAACTTTATGTTAACAATGGCAAAACATTTAATTCTTTCAATAATCATTTTTAATTCATTATTATATCTTTCATATATTACATGTTTGATCTTATCCACTTATACTTTTTTATCCGCAATCATATTTCTATCTTTTTATTCACTATATTTTATATTTGTTTAAATAACTTTATTATATGACAATGTTTATTTTTCAGCAACTATCGGGCATACAACAATCGTTTTCAACAATCAAATTCTTACTAATCACTTCCTATACCTTTTTTCACTACCTCTTTCAGCCATTGCTTCGAACGATAGTAGAAACGACAGCACTGCTTGACAATTTTTCTTTTGATTTCGTAATTCAACAAACTCTTTGTAAACACCGTTCCCCAGAAGTACAAGTCTCGACTTTTTGGTCTGAACACGTTTCAAAAGTTTATTTCAATCATCCGCAGAGCACATCACCAACGCATGCACAAAGCGTTCACATTTTTCAATTTTCAATTTTTTTCAGCTCTAGCGGACCACAATCAACCTTTGATTTCAAGTCAAGTCAGACCACCTACTGTCGCTACAACAATTCTACTTATCGCATGGCTCTACCACCCCTTTCAATCATATTAATTCTTTTCTTCAACATCTTTTCAACCAATAACCCTACAATTGTGACAAAGCACTGTAACCTTATACAGGATCACAGGTGAAACATTGCCTAGGAAGACGCACAAGTCTATATCCTCGCTTTGCACCTGGATCTCAGTATTTGATTGTCTGTGCAACACTTACAATTGCATATTCTTCAACCCCTAACCCTTTCCAACGCCCGCCAACAATCTCTTAGAACATCATCATTATTTTTTTTAGCAAACAAAGGTTTTATCTACAGTTCTCTTTTATAATGAATATCATAACTTTTAAATTAAACATAAGTTTTATTTTTATAATTTTCAGATATAGCCAAATAAACATCTTGTTATAGCCCTTTACCCTCACAGTTTTAATTAATTAAAAGAAATTTTAATTACTTACCTGTGTTAGAGAGGCTTTACCCGCTTAAACCCGGATAAACCCTTTCACTCACGGGGCCCATCTATGATAATTTAAACCAATAACCCTATATTATGTAATACGATTGTCATGTTGTATATAGAACTAATTGCAGATTTATAACTAATTATATGCATAATTGACATGTCTCCTTGCATCACCAAATGTAATGTACTGAGGATAAATAAATAAAAATATATAATAGATTAAAAACTGAGTTAAGAGCCAGAGAGAGATTTACAAAGTAACTTCTAAAGATAGATGGAAGCCCAGACTGGTGCCAGAGTCGAGTTGCGGACACGTGCAGAAAGGCAATACTTCCTGGTCCACTTCCTAGTCCCCTTCCTGGTCCAAAAAAGTTGTTTAAATAGGACCCCACGTAGCAACAGCCATTGTCAGCTCTAGTCAGTCCCGGTCAGCGTCATCCCTTATCGCCGGTTGTCACCAACTCATCGACCATGTAAAACAGTAAGAAACCTTCTCGATCTCCATCTTTGCTCTTGGCTCGCTTTTTATCTATTCAAGGAACTTTCTTTCAACAGTGTCGCTTCGTTTTTTGTGTGTGTGGACATCCCCAGTTTTCCACTCTGCCTCGACCACGACTGCCTGTACTTTGGGAGAACTGTAAAAGGTCCTACAAGGTGCAGCGAGGTACTGGAAAACTCTCCACCCCTGACTGTCCCTCGCGGTTACTACAGGTTTGACCCTCGGTTGCCACAACTTATAGCGAGAGTCGACGAGGTTCTACAACAGGCTTACCAAACCTCAACGCATTATTACAGCTAGTCGACAGGATCCCTAATCACAGATAAGGATCTCAACATATTATCACAGAGAGTCAACCAGAACTCCAACGCATTATTACATATATATATATATAAAAGTTTTTTAATTAAAAAGGCATATATTGTATCAAAATATCATTTATTTTACCAATATTTCAGTTGGCTGAACGCCAACCTTTATCAAGGTGTTATAACATTTTAAAGTGTGTCAACAACAAATTCAGCGCCACATAACGTCAACAGCATTATGTTTTTAAAATATTTTGTTATATTCAATGAGGAGAAAAAATGTGGCGCTGAGTTTGTTGTTGACACACTTTAAAATGTTATAATACCTTGATAAAGGTTAGCGTTCAGCCAACTGAAATATTGGTAAAATAAATGATATTTTGATCCAATATATGCCTTTTTATTTAAAGATTTATTTATGGATTGCTCTATTTTCAAAACAATTAAAAGTGTAAATATCAATATACCCTCATACTTGCAAATATCTCTATTTTTTTAAAGTCAAACAAATTACAGTAGAAATTGGATAATTCGAATGTCTTTAATTCAAAAACGTCATTAATTCAAATACGTATTTATCTTTCTCCCTAGAATTTCTGTTTTTAATTTGAATTTTAGGATAATTTGTTTTTTTTTTTTTGTCCCTTGGGCTCTGAATTATCCAAGTTCGACTGTGATATTTAAAACACAACTAAGTACATCTTTAAAACGTTCAAAATGTAAACACAACAACAAAAAAATCGAGTAAACTAAATAAAATAATTAAATTTTAAAAAATCACATTTTAATTACAACTTATTAATACATGTTTTTAAAATAGAGCAATCCATAAATAAATCTTTAAATAAAAAGGCATATATTGGATCAAAATATAATTTATTTTACCAATATTTCAGTTGGCTGAACGCCAACCTTTATCAAGGTGTTATAACATTTTAAAGTGTGTCAACAACAAACTCAGCGCCACATCTTGTTGACACACTTTAAAATGTGATAACACCTTGATAAAGGTTGGCGTTCAGCCAACTGAAATATTGGTAAAATAAATGATATTTTGATACAATACCTTTTTATTTAAAGATTAATTAATGTATGTTCATTTTTTTAATGATATCGCATATTTCATTTTTATAATCTTTTATAAATACAGTAGAACCTCCCTGTAAAGGACACCTAATTTCAGAGCCAAAGTATCCTTTAGGGAGAGGTGTCCTCTTACCAGAGAGTTGCTAAATTGTAAAATGGTTAATTTTGCAAATGAAAACTGTCCTTTGTAGAGAGGTGTCCTCTAGCGGGGTGTCTGCTAAAGGGAGGTTCTACTGTAAATATAATACGCCATTACAATATAGATTTTTACCTATTAAATATTGGGAACAAAAAAATATAAATCTAAAATTTGAAAATATTTTTATTTAGAAGGAATATACATAATATTTATATACATACCATAGTATGAGAGATCATCAGTAAAAAAAAAAACGACAACAACAATATTTTAATAACTTTTTAATAAACATGCAAATAGATTTTGAAAACAGAGATAAAACTCTTTTTCGTTTTTTTTTTTTCATAAATATATTTTCTATGATAAAGCACAATTTGGATTATAGATTATAGTTACAATAAAATAAAACGTTGTTACACCGAAATTTCACATACTATTTGAATTAGGTTTTTTTTCTTGTAGATGTTTTCTAATAAATTAGTTACTTTAAGCCCCTATAAATCATTTAAAGCATATTTTACTAAAAATTTACTGTGACGTTTTTCCATAGTTTTATTCATTTCAAACGAAGGGTGTAAATGAGATTGGCAAAAATTAGGTCTGTCTTGAGCAGTTAATGGTTGAGCTATTTTAGGTCTCCTTGGATCTAAAATTGGTGGTTTTACTTTTCGATCAGTTTCAAAAACAATACCTGATCTTTCGCATTGTAAAAATGCAAAGTCATCAGCTTTTAATTCTAAATGATGCCATGAAAATGTATTCTCTCCTATTAAATAAAGCCATGCAAAACATATAATTAAAATAGAGAATTTTCTTTCAAACATTATCAAAGTCATTTTGGTTATAGGACATAATATCAAAGCCATATAAATATTTCTTAACATTTCATTTGCTCGATGTTTATATTTTACATGTGCTTTTTGATGAGCAAGTACAAAAGCAATCTCATTTTCTTTAAGAAAATTTGCAGCTCCACTTTTAATATAAATTCCATTCTTACTATCAGTAAAGCTTTGATAACTTGTTGGATCCATAATAACCTTTAATTTATATTTTGGTTCATTTGGTTCTTCAAGAGATTTGAAAATTTGATGTATTTTCTTATAAGCTGGATCTGATCGACTAAGAAACATTCTACCGTCGAGTTTCGATTGAAGAAAATGATCACTAATATTTCCAGAAAGATTTTCAAGGTATCTAAAAGGTGGAATTGTTTTTGAATCATTAGAAGTGAAAATATATCCACCAATTGCTCCTGCGGCACCAATTGCTAAAATTCGCCTTTGGCTTCGAGGTATTTTATTAACATAGCTAGTGACATTAGCATAAATAACGGGAATGGTATTGGTAAAAATTCTGATAAAATCCATTTTTCACTATTTTAGGTAAATAATTTATCCTTACACAGTGTATAAATTTCTTAGAATAATAAATTTCGTAGAATACTACAAGTATTAAAATAAAAGTAATCCAGGTTCCTGGAGTGTATCCTTAGATTGCCAACTACAATACTTATTTTTGTTATTAAAAAAAAAAGAAAAACTAAAGATTTTTTTAGTATAATTCCTTTTAAAAAAGATTAACTTTTATTTAGGAAAATATATATTTATAATCTGCTGTATAAAACAATATTCAATGAATATAATAATAATAATTTATTTTTCTCCATGTATATCATTCGCTTCTTTAAAACTCTATTAATTTTTGTTCTGGCCTTTGTTTTTTTTTTTTTATCTCTATTTTAAAAAAATCGTTTAAAATGTAGTCGCAGTCATTAGCAAACACATATGTATGTTTGCCTAATGTGTGCTCTTTTATTTTTTTACAGAAAAATATTTACATGCCAGTATTTTGGATTAATATTTTTATAAAACTACCTTTTCTTATTCTTACTGAGAAGATGGGCATCGCAGTCACTCACTCAACTCAGGCAATTTCAAGGGTTAATGCGCTGGGGCGGGTACCTCGGGGGTCGGGTGGAAAGGCTGCCATCTATTTAAACTATGTTGATTTTGAAACAACTAAATGGATTGCAAAAAATAATTAAATCAAATACCTAAACACTAATATAATACAATTTTTGCCATCACACACACTTTTTGCCTGTGGTTTATGTGTTACTTCTGTATTGCTATTCTAGTATATTATATATATAAATTCGAAATTGCATAAGTAAAACTTTGCATAAGTAAACTTTCGTTAGAATTGCATCAATTTTAATCAAATTTTAAACACTTATATAAAACAATATAGAGATTTCTTTGCATAACATCACAATATGTTAATATAAAAAGGTATCTCTTGATCGTTCAATTAAAAGTTGCTGATTGGCTTGCGCCATCTGTCGAAATAAATATATACTATTCGTTGATTTTTTAAATTAATTTGAATTTTTAATTATAGAATAATATAAAAAATCAACAAATAGTTTATATTTATTCCTAAAGATGGCGCAAGCCAGAAGAAACTTTTAGTTGTACAATCAGGAGAAGCCTTTTCTTTATTTTCCCATCTGATCCAAGTTCAAATTCGATTTTGTATTATTTTGATAAAAATTTGTAACACATTTGTAATACTTTCTTATATTGAAGATAGATTGTCTCTCTGGCATTCATAGTTACAACAACAACAACAAAAAGCCTTTATTCAGGGTCACTGACCCTATACAGGATTCACCAGAGGTATGCATAAGAACAAAGCAGTGAGACAAAGGAAATAACGATATATACAGAAGAAAAAGAAAAAAAACAAGAAAGAGAAAGAGGGAAGCAAGAAAAACAACACAAAAAGAGTAGCAGTAAGAAAGTGAGGAGTGAATGTCACTTGGCCTTCTTCTGAGCTATGGACTTGTGGAAACCATAAAACGCCGTAGCAATATACTTATTCTGGGTCATATTGTCAATTATTGATGGAAGTGAAGCACAGAGTGGCCCAGTTTTGAGCATAAGGGTTCTTCTTTCTTCTTTCAGAGCATAGCAATCAAAAATATAGTGAGTGATTTCATTTTTAGTTTTGAATTACAGAAGGTACAAATCGGGTCCTCACCGCAGAGCATCTTGGTGTGGTTTTCTCTAAAAAAAACTTGCATTCATAGTTCTTTAAATTAAAAGAAACTTGGGATAGAAAATGTTTTATCTCTCAATACCAAACTTAATACCATTGGTAATGATAATATTGAAGATATTTTGTCCTACAGAGAGAATCCTGTATGGCACGTGTGCCCAATAAAGGCTATTGTTGTTGCTAATATTGAAGATAGACAATTATTTTTTGACAAATCAATATAATTTATTGATACTCTTAGTTAATTGTTACAAAAATCAAAGATAAATGTGATTATTTACAATTTGATGATAAAAATATATAAAAAAAACTAGCTTAAAAAAAAAAAACAAAAAAGCTTGTGTCCATAGTTTTCTTGAAAACCATTCTGAGATTACACTCTTCAGTGCTGCATATATAAGCAGAATCTGTGATGTAATTGTAAATATTCAGAGAATTTAAATGAAAGAGTAATTATCATCATGTTTGTTTATGTTTGAGATAGAAACAGCTCGAGTTAGGCTGTAAATAAATAATTGATAAATAAGCCATAAGTTAGGAAGTTTCCTCTCTTAAAATAAATATAAATAATTGTTCATCTCTGCATCCTGATTTATAAAGAAACAAAACAGAATCGTCCAATACAGTATTAGAGCTCTGAGAAACGGTTTGGTAGATTAAATTAGCGAAACCGCTGGGAGGGTTCACCACTAATGAGCTAAGACCTCCCAATATATTTTTTTTATCGCAGTAAGGACAGTAGAAGTTTGTATTATGTATAAAAGAAATATTCGTGCTTTTAAATCCTTTCATTTTATATGTATAGATGGCGCGTTATTGCTTTGTGTTAATAAAAATGATGTTCTCAGGAAGGGAGGTTCCTCCATCATGTCCTCCTCCAGACAAAGACAGAATCTCTCAGTTCAATGTTTATATAATGCTTATAGAGACACTAGCCGAATGACCTGGGCAACGCCCGTGTTTTACCCGATTGAATGTTTTGATTCAAATACTAGTTGTTACAATTATAAATTGGCGCCTTAAATAAATGCATATGTTAGTTAATAACTATAGCCTATGTGCTTTATCTGTCTATGTACTGTTGGCTTCCGTAGGCGTCTCTTACTGGGAAAAAGAAAGAGAGGATTCCATTTGGTTATTAACTAATATATGCATTTATTTAAGGAGCGACCCGCTCCAACACAATAGTTACAGAAATGAGGGGGTGGGGGCAAAGGTGGCGTGATCGTAGCCAACCAATAGGAGCGCGCCATTCCAAAAAAAAAAAGCAAACGGTGACAGACATGAAAAATGATGGATTAAGAACGCATGACGCTCGTAACTGTATATAGAATGTCTTGGTATATACCAATTATATTGAAGATAGAGGTTATATTTCAGCTAATAAGAGACCAAAGGTAAAAGTTACGAGTTTCTATATTGAGAATGTATTTTTTTATTATCCCTAGTACACGTGGTACAGGCCATGATAATCATGGTGGGTTGTTAGCAACTGCTTTTACTGTAAGAGCACCACATGTCTACATATGTGAAAAGCAGTTCGACTTTGCACTTACAAATATGCCAGAGCCCCGTTTGGTTACTTGCACTCGCTGGTGGGTTTGGACTTTTGCAAGAATCGGGGGCTATTGGAGAATTTTTTTTAAATCAGAGAAAAGTGTCCAATGCGGGAATCGAACCCGGGTCGTCGTGGTCGAAAACCAAACGGTTTAACCAGCCTTCTACAGACCCCTTGAAGATGTATAAGCTTCGCAAGCTTTCGGAAAATAACGACATTTTTTTTCAATAATTTAAATCGGCTTGGCAACGTGCCAACCAATCAGGTGGAGCGCGCGAAAGAATTGCATATTTGTACGGTGGCTCGAGTAATAAACATCTTTTGATTTAATCTTCTTTTCTTATCTCAACTCAATCTTATTAGAGTGTCAAGCTTGTAAAGCTTGAGACTTTTGATGGTGTTATATTTTGATTTAATCTTAACGGAGAATGTTCGAATATTTATTTATTGCGAACATAACAAAAGTATTTTAAATTTAATTGCCATCTATTGTTAAAATTTTACACAAATAAATTTACTGGCAATGCGCTTCTTTTGAATACCATCAAATATTATCTCTACAGACCTTACTGCAATGATATGAGTTATTGAATGAGAGAGCTTAGCAAATCAGTAGTGAACCCTCTAATTTGGCGAAACCGCTGAGAGGGTTCACTACTGATGAGTCAAGCCCTCTCATTCAATAACTTATATCATTGCAGTAAGGTCTGTAGAGATAATATTTGATGATATTTAAAAGAAGCGCATTGCCAGTAAATTTATTTGTGTAAAATTATAACAAAAGTATATCTCAATTGTAACAGATAATAAATCATAATTACTTTATCATCATTCGTCTGGTCTTGTCTACAATACAGAAATGTATCAGACAACAATCGAAACAAAACCAGTTTACTATTTCCCCATAAATATTAATAATATTGTGTCAATGAATAATTAATTGAATTCGATAAAATAATTCCTTGGATCAATATTAAAACAAGAACATTAAGTCTCCAGGGAAAAGTTTCTTTTTTAAAATATTTTTTTTTTATTTTAAAATCTCTCAAGTTTTCAGGAAAGAAAGCCCTTCTCCGGAAGAGAATATTTGACATTATTAAAACGTCAATAAAATAAGATTTGAAGTTAAATAAAGTGCTTTGGTTGTTTACATTTGTTTAATTTCTTGACCGAAAGCTTGAGAGATTTTTAAATAAAAAATATTTTAAAAAGAAGCTTTTCCCTGGAAGCTTAATGTTCTTGTTTTAAATTTTTTTTCTTATTTTTTTTTTCTTTCTTATAATCTGTATATATTTACCATATGCATATAATCTTTCTCCATTTTTATTTCCCACTTTCATAGGTTTCTCCGTCTTGTAACCCCAAGGAGAATCCTCTGTAAGACCTGTGTGTCTTAATAAAGGCTTTTGTGTGTGTGTGTGTGTTCTTGTTTTAATTAATTTAATAATAAATCAATATAATATAATGCGGCTTGTGATTGTGAAACGACATTTGAAAATTATCCCGCATGTGTTTCTTTTGAACGAAAAATCAAAATTTATCTCAAGGAGAAATAACGACTATTTATAACCTTTGGGATGAGGTATGAAAGGGTGAATTGTGAAGAGTAATGATAAACGGAAAAATAAAAGTGTCCAGGGATGGGAATCGAACCCACAGTTTTCCGCTTACCGGGCAGATGCCATGTCCACTAGGTTACCCTGGACATAATTTTTCGTTCGTAAATAATACATAAAGTAATTTATAATACAGTATAATATAATGCGGCTTGTGATTGTAAAACGACATTTGAAAAAAAAAATGAAATAATAAATATTATCACTGATTAAAAAAAATTAATCTGTCCGTGAATTGAATTAGTCAAATTGCTGTTTCATTTTGACATTTTATTAATAAATAAATTTTACTCTCCAGGAATCCGAGTTACCTCAAGAAAGAGATTAATAAATAAACAATTTGTTTATTTTAATTAAACAAATTCTCATCATCAATACCGTAATAATATTTAACAAAAGAGAAAAAAGCCATGATGAAAGATTCAATCTCAATTCTTGTTCGAGCGATAAGATATAAATTTGGAAAATCAAATTATATTAGAAAACGTGTAAATAATGCTAATCTAAAATCCTTATTTCTAAATACAGGAGCAGTTATAGGTGTATCATATGTATTTAACCAATCAATAAAAAACCCAAATTTAAAAATCATTAACGAAATGTCAAAAGATATTAGTGATACCATTCTTCAATGGAAACTTAGAGGTAAGACTTTCCTTAACGAATCTGATCCAGATTATCAGCAAATAAACAATATTCTAAAAACACTTAAAAAACCAAAAGAACCAGATTATATCTTAAAAGTAACAAATAAACCAGAAAGTATTCATAATTTTAGTGATGATTACAATACAATTTATGTTGATAGTGGATGTGCAAGATATTTTGATAAAAATGAAATTGCATTTATTCTAAGTCATCAAAAGTGTCATGCAAAAGCTCAAGATCGTAAATTATTAATATTTGCAAATATAGGTTATGCTTGTCTATTTTATCCAGTAGGTAGAATTTGTTTTATATTACTACCAAAACCAATTGCTTATCTAAGTTTGACTGCCCAAATTATCTTTTATTATTTATCAAATATACAAAATTTTAATTTTTCTGAAAATGTGGCTGATAAATTTGCAAAAGTTGCATGTAAAAAAGCAGGATACTCTATTGAAGCTGGATTTACTTCACATTAAAAAAACCTTACTATTTATAACGATAAAAAAATCAAAAAAAATTATCGGCAAAGCCAACTTGACATCCAGATTTGATTCGCAAACCTTTTTATACCAATGTTGAAGATTTTCAAAGAACGACTGCATTCTGTGAAAGCTTTTTTTATATTAATATTGTGTGTGTGTGTGTTTTTATATATAATCACTAATAAAAATGTTATATATTAAATATTGTATTTGTGTCTTTATATCTTTTATCTGATTTCTATACTAAATGTTTTTTTATTATCGGTAAGAAGAGATAGAAATTTTCGGTCAAAAGATTAGTTGTGAAAATAATTCGCTATATGTTCAAATGGCAAAAGTAATGAAAAGCAAACCCAATACATTAGGTTTACACAAATTCTGGAAAACAACTTAGACAATAGGCGTAATACAGATGCTGGATCCAACTTGAAGAAAGGTCGATGTTAATCTCCACTTTATATATATATATATATTGCGTATGATATTGTTCTCTACAGCACAATACAACAATGTTGGAAAGTTTCTCTAGAGTGGAATGTCGAGGTGACGAATCCACTCCAGGGCCTCCTCTTTATATAGATACCTGTTATGTTTACTTCTTGTTACCTATCTGGGAGAATTGTGTATGGGACGTGTGTCTTTAATATAATCTTTTTGTGGTTGCTTTATATATTGAGAATGAATATACTTTTATTTATCGTACATATAAAATTATATATAGGGTTAATATATACAAAAAAAATTAAACTTAAATTTTATTTTCATCAAACGAATCCCACTGATGGTCGTCTGGTATGATGTCACATCCTGAAGTCGGACAGATCTCCCCGACTATTGCCATGTCGAGGAATAGCTTCAGAACAGACCTCTGCTCAGGTGACAGGTACTCGAGGATGTCCTCCCTGTTAGAAGGGAAGACTATCTCCTCCCTATAAAAGTTTTTATAGAGAGGTTTTTATATATTTATCTGATAGTTTTTGCATTCTTGAACATGCTCTTTTGTTCAAACTCTCTCTCTCTCTCTATTGCTTGTTCACGCTTGTTCAGCGGTACCTATACTACAATAGGAAGGATACAGAGAAGATTAGCATGGTCCCTGTGTAAGAATGACATGCAAAATCGTGAAGGGTTCTCTCTCTCTCTCGCTTGTTCACGCTTGTTCAGCGGTACCTATAGTAAAATAGGAACGATACATGAGAATATTAGCATGGGCACTGTGCAAGAATGACACGCAAAATCGTGAAGCATTCTCTCTCTCATTTGTTCACGCTTGGTCAGCGGTACCTATAGTAAAATAGGAACGATACATGAGAATATTAGCATGGGCACTGCGCAAGAATGACACGCAAAATCTTGAAGCGTTCTATCTCTCGCTTGTTCAGCGGTACCTATACTAAAATAGGAAGGATACAGAGAAGATTATCATGGTACCTGCGCAAGAATGACACGCAAAATCGTGAAGCGTTCTATCTCTCGCTTGTTCAGCGGTACCTATACTAAAATAGGAACGATACATGAGAATATTAGCATGGGCACTGCGCAAGGATGACTCGCAAAATCGTGAAGCGTTCTATCTCTCGCTTGTTCAGCGGTACCTATACTAAAATAGGAAGGATACAGAGAAGATTATCATGGTACCTGCGCAAGGATGACTCGCAAAATCGTGAAGCGTTCTATCTCTCGCTTGTTCAGCGGTACCTATACTAAAATAGGAAGGATACAGAGAAGATTATCATGGTACCTGCGCAAGGATGACTCGCAAAATCGTGAAGCGTTCTATCTCTCGCTTGTTCAGCGGTACCTATACTAAAATAGGAAGGATACAGAGAAGATTATCATGGTACCTGCGCAAGGATGACTCGCAAAATCGTGAAGCGTTCTATCTCGCTTGTTCAGCGGTACCTATACTAAAATAGGAAGGATACAGAGAAGATTATCATGGTACCTGCGCAAGGATGACTCGCAAAATCGTGAAGCGTTCTATCTCTCGCTTGTTCAGCGGTACCTATACTACCAGGTCTATTAGTATGAAACGCGAAAATTTTCAGTGAATTCAAAAGTTCACCAATTCCATGCAACAAAAGATTTTTTATTCAAAGTAACTGCCCTGATTAGCTATACACTCGGACCACTTTTCAGGCAATTTTCGAATTCCTTGTCTGAAAATTTCTATTCCTTTTGAGTCGAACCAGTCAACAAGTCATTTTCGGAGTATGTCTGAGTTCGAAAATTCCTGGTTTTTTAGGGCGTGTCCTAAAGATGTGAAAAGGTGGTAGTTCGACGGCGCTAAGTCTGGTGAGTACGGCGGGTGGGGTTAGAGTTCCCAGCCCAAGTCTTTTATGGTGTTTTTGACCACCGTAGTGTTGTGGGCTGGAGCGTTGTCATGCTGCAGTATCAGGTTGTTGTGCTTTTCACGCCATTCCGGTCTTTTTTCATTCAACGCCTCTCTCAAACTGTGCATTTGTTGTTCGTAGCGACTAGTATTGACCATTTTGCCAGGTTTCAGGAGCTCGAAATATACTACGCCGGTCTGGTCCCACCATATTCAAAGCATTGCCTTTTTTCCGAAGCGATTGGGCCTAGGCGTCTGTTTTGGAAATTGGCCGGGCAGGCCCCACGACTTTTGGCGCGTAGGATTGCTGAAGTGGATCCATTTCTCATCAGAAGTTACGATTCGGTGCAAAAATGACTTCTTTTCATGCCTGGCGAGCAGCCCTTCGCAGGTTACCAGACGCCGTTATTGCTGCCTTTCGCTCAACTCGTGGGGTACCCATCTGGAAAGCTTTTGGGTCATTCCGAGGCTGTTTAAACGTAGAGAAACAGCACCTTGAGACACCTGGAGCTGTTTTGCGAGTTTCTCCTGCATTTGGGTACTGTCCTCATCCAACAAAGCTTGCAGTTCAGAGTCCTCGAACTTTTGGGGCGGTTTTCCACGTGGTTCATTATCAAGTTCAAAATCGCCACTTTGGAATTTTTTAAACCACCTGTAACACTGCAATTTGCTCAGAGCGTGGTCGCTGTAAACTTCCTCGAGCATTCGGTGGGCTTCAGTGGCACTTTTCTTCCAGTTGAAGG
This sequence comes from Cordylochernes scorpioides, assembly GCA_030710605.1. NCBI lineage: Eukaryota > Metazoa > Arthropoda > Arachnida > Pseudoscorpiones > Chernetidae > Cordylochernes > Cordylochernes scorpioides. Next base: position 54,505,589 of record CP092879.1, read on the forward strand.
CGAACAACAAAACTTCCCGCAAATGGGCACTTTTTGGCTCGGAAATCGCCATTTTCCACGGGCTCCAGAAATTTTTCACGATTTGAATTTTTCTAAAACTGCACGCATGCTGATGCCACGTGAGTCAAAGAACAAAACGCCTACAACAGCGCCACCGTCGGCTCAAATAAAGTTGCACAGCGGCGTCTGGCGCCCATTTTCGCGTTTCATACTAATAGACCTGGTAAAATAGGAAGGATACAGAGAAGATTAGCATGACCCCTGCGCAAGGATGACACGCAAAATCGTGAAGCGTTCTATCTCACGCTTGTTCAGCGGTACCTATACTAAAATAGGAAGGATACAGAGAATATTAGCATGGTCCCTGCGCAAAGATGACTCGCAAAATCGTAAAGCTTTCTCTCCCTCTACGATCTCTTTTGTATCCTATAATATCCTTTAGGAATTTAAGAAAAGAGAGTATCCAGGGATAAGTTTTTTTTTTGCAGACTTTTTTAAATATCGATTCTAGAGATTTATGATCTTTTTTGAAGGATCCTGTGTAGAAAGACGTTAAGACTTTAAAGCTTAATAATCGATTTTTTTTTTATGTAAAAGAAACTTATACCAGAATGTTTATTTCCAGATGATTAGGTTTTTTTTAATTGTGTTATTATTACTAATTTTTGAATATATGCGATTGTAAATTTGTAGCAATTAATTTGGGGAGGAGGGGGGGAAGGAGGGGAGAATGGGTTTTTATTTTTAACTAGACGAATGGCCCGGGCAACGCCCGGGTTTTACCCGAGTGCGCATATATTTTAAAAACGTTTTAATTCAAATACTATTCGTTACAATTATAAATTGGCGCCATGGATGTCACTCTTGTGAAACGTCCCGTTCCAAACTGTGTGTTTTTAAAATGTTTTAATTCAAATACTATTCGTTACAATTATAAATTGGCGCCGTGGATGTCTCTCTTGTGAAACGTCCCGCCCCAAACTGTGTGTGTCTTGAAAATATAAAAATAAAAATGTGAATTTTCATAAAGATTTCATCATGTCGATTTTTTTTTTTGCATTTCACCTACTAAATCGATAGAGATAATTACATTTGCAACATGAACTTAGGTATATTGACTAAATAGAAAACTGCATAGTAATAAAGATCATTTTTTAAAGGCACCATATCGTTTTTTTTTTCAATAAAATCGAAACAAAAATTAACGATAAATAACGATAATTGCCTTAAAAAGAAATTGCCTTAAAAAAAGAAACATTCGCGGTGATTTTGTCTTGCATTCGTTTATACAATTATTATATACGAATGACCCGGGCAACGCCCGGGTTTTACCCGATTAAATGCTTTTATTCAAATACTATTCGTTACAATTATAAATTGGCGCCGTGGATGTCACTCTTTTATAATATATAAATGAGTTTTAAAAATTGTAAAAAAAAAAAAAATGCATCGGCCGGGAATCGAACCCGGGCCGCCCGCGTGGCAGGCGAGCATTCTACCACTGAACCACCGATGGTTATGAAAAATCCCATCCGTGAGCTTCAAACAGACAAACAGACAGAATAAGGCAAATATATAAGTAGATAATTATATCTCTACACAGACCTTACTGCAATCGGTTCAAAATCACATTAATAGGTACCGCTCAACAAGAGCAACCTAGTTCATGATAATTGAAACAGTAAATAATATGTGAAGGGTATCCACATATTAAACAAATTTTAACGCGGGATTCAATCCCGGTTCATGACTGCCAGGAATCGAGCGTGTTACCCACTCGTCCACCGACTTTTACCTTACTGCAATGATAAAAGTTCTTTGAATGAGAGGGCATAGCTCATCAGTGGTGAACCCTCTCAGCGGTTTCTCCAAATTAATCTCTAGACCACTCTATAGATAACTGTTATGTTTACTTGTCTTTACCTATTTGAGAGAATCCTGTATGAGACGGGTGTCTTTAATAAAATATTTCTGTTGTTGTTTATATTGTATTGGATTGGTTTTATTATATACCCTGCATTTACTAAGGAAGACAGCTTAGGACAATGATAATTAAAACATATTTATTGTCATCTCGACAATTTTACAAATTCAAAGAGATTTTAAGAAAGAAAATAATAAAAATATATATACAGAGAAGTTAGAATATTTACAGAGATTAGGCAAAGGAGGACGAAGGAAGGCATCCTCGTCCAGGCGATGAGCGGGTCCTCCACTCCACCGAGCCCAACCTGGACAGCTTAGGAGTGTTTAGGGAACCTATGGACATAAGATTATAGGTCTGTAGAGGTGCATATATATATAATTTCGAGAAATTTTGCATATATCCAAGCTTATGTCTATGGGTTACCTAAACTCCATTAGGCTGCCTTCCATAGTAAATACAGGATATATAACAAAACCAATCCAATACAGTAGTAGAGGAGTCTGGAGATTAATTTGACGAAACCTCTAAGAGAGTTCACCACTGATGATCCAAGCCCTCTCATTCAATAACTTATATCATTGCATTAAGGTCTGTGTAGAGATAAATATTTGATAATACACCTATCCCCCGATTTACACGGTACTTGTTTTACACGTTTTCGCTTTTACACGGTTTTCCAAATAAGTTTTTTTTTTTATCGCACTATACTAAATGCTACTGTGATTGAACACATGCGCAGTGTACACATCTCACGAGGAATCCCGAGCTTATGTGCTGACTACATATTTTAACCTGTCAATGCATTTTATTTTTATTTCTGTGTACACCTATCCCCCGATTTACACGTTTTTCTCAGGAACGTATCTACCGTGTAAATCGGGGGATAGATGTATTATTAAAAAGAAACACACATCCAAAATAACTTTATTACATACAGCTCAAAAAGAGCAACCTAACTTATGTTGAATGAATAATATAAACAGGGTCGTCACAAAAAAAAAAGTCCAATGCGGGCTTCGATCCCGGTTCATGGCTATCGGAACCGACTGTTTATTCCGCCGGCCACCGACCTTAAAAAAACACATTGTCAAAAAATAATTATTACAAATTTTATCAATAGATGCAAATTTCATTTATAAAAATACTAGCCGAATGACCCGGGCAACGCCCGGGTTTTACCCGATTAAATGTTTTTATTTAAATACTATTCGTTACAATTATAAATTGGCGCCGTGGATGTCACTCTTGTGAAACGTCCCGCTCCAAACTTTGTGTCTGAGAAGCGATATTTTTATAGAAAGATGATCTGGCTTTTGTTTTCTGCTCGAATGAATGTTTTTCTGTTAGAATTTTGTTTCTGCGCACAAAATAATGAACTGGTTTCACCCGTGGTCTCTGCTTTTTGGAATTTTTCCCGATATAATTTTGTATCTGATAATCAAACATGATACAGCAATATCGTCATCATCATTTTCTGACTAAAAATATATAGTTTTAATAATTGATTTATATATATTTTTAAATAGCCTATCGTCTTCCCGGTATTTTTTTTACCTATGTATGGAAATTTTGGTTTGAATTAGTGAACTACTGCGAATTTGTATACCGGACATACAGACATACATACATACATACAAACATTCATTTTTATATATAAAAATATATGCAATATTGTTAATATGACATTTTGCCATTCAAAATGTATATTCGAAGTGTCATAAAATGACTCTTTTTTTTTTTTTTTACTGCATGAACTTTTACTTTAAAGATATATATTTTTATGCAATCGTTTTAATGTTGAGTATTCATAGGGTAAATGTGGTAAATTTAAAGTATTTGCTTTATTATTTTTTCATTAATAATTTCAATAACAACAACAAAAAGCTTTATTAAGACCTTTTAATCTTATACAGATATTCCGAGTATATAGAAATCTAGGGTACATAGAGGAATAACAGTAATAAGCAATGTTATTATATTTTTTAAAGCTAATCAATCACATATAGAGGTATAAATTATCACAAAGCAATAACGCGCCATCTATACATATAAAATGAAAGGATTTAAAAGCACGAATGTTTATTTTATACACAATACAAACTTCTACTGTCCTTACTGCGATGAAAAAATATATTGGGGGGCGTGGCTCATCAGTGGTCAACCCTCCCAGCGGTTTCGCCAATTTAATCCACCAGACCGCTTCTCAGAGCTCTAATACTGTATTGGACGATTCTGCTTATACGAAGGTGTGTTCAAAAAGTATCGCGACTTTTGTGTTTTTTCAAAAATTATTTATTCATTCATGAATACCTTTTTTGTCCCCTTCAAAGTAATCCCCATGAGATATTATACACTTGTGCCAACGGTTTTTCCAATCTTCGAAGCACTTCAAAAAATCATTTTTTAAAAATCTTTTTCAGCTCCTCCTTCGATGCCGTCTTTATCTCGTCAAGCGCAGCGTAACGTCGTCCTTTCATGGGCCTCTTCAGTTTAGGGAACAAGAAAAAGTCACAGGGGGCCAGATCTGGGGAATACGGTGGCTGCGGCATCATTAGTGTGTTGTTTTTGGCCAAAAAGTCGCGCACAAGCAACGATGTGTGAGCAGGGGCGTTATCGTGGTGCAAAAGCCAATTTTTGTTCTTCCACAAATCCGGGCGTTTCTGGCGGATTGCTTCGCGCAAATTGCGCATAACTTGCAGGTAATATTCCTTATTGACCGTTCTACCCTGTGGCAAGAACTCATGATGCACCACGCCCCTGCAATCGAAGAAAACTGTCAGCAAAACTTTCACATTCGACCGAACTTGGCGCGCTTTTTTCGGTCTTGGTTCGTGGCGGCTGCTTCCATTGAGATGATTGAGCTTTGGTTTCCACGTCATAACCATAAACCCACGCTTCGTCACCAATTATGACCCTCTGGAGCAAATTTGGGTCGTCGCGGACAGAGTCCAACATCTCATTAGCAATGTTCATGCGATGCTGTTTTTGGTCGCAATTGAGCAATTTTGGTACGAATTTCGCGGCGACCCGTCTCATGCCCAAATCATTGATAAAAATCGAATGGCACGAGCCAATCGATATGTTTAGGTCCTCAGCAACTTCTCTAACGGTGATTCGACGATTGGCCAATATCATTTTCTTCACTACATTAATTTTTTCGTCTGTTGTTGAAGTGCTCGGACGTCCGGCACGCTCTTCGTCGTTCACATCTTCTCGGCCTTCTGAGAACATTTTGTACCACCGATAAACGTTGCTTCGGTACAAGGTAGCTTCTCCGTATGCCACAGTCAACATTCGGAATGCATCCGCGCACTTAATTTCGTTTTTCACACAAAATTTGATACAGGTTCTTTGATCCATTTTTTTTAATAGGTAAAAATCGAAGACGATCCAAAACACCTGCAAGCAAAGCAGCTGTCAACAATTAAGTGAACATTCAAAATGGCCGAGCTTGTCGGCATAAGTGAGAGACATGAGTACCAACATAAAGCCACAAAAAGTTCGAAATTCGAATATACGTAACCCGAGAAAATTCAAAATTCGCGATACTTTTTGAACACACCGCAGCATTGAAAGGTGGAATCTCAGAAACGGTTTTCAAGAAAACTATGGACATATGCTTATAGGACAGTAGAATTACATTCAAATATTTTCATCGAGCAATGCTCTTCGGCAAACAATAAAGACATGGTCAGTTAGACATAAATTAACGCAAAGCAATAACGCGCCATCTATACATATAAAATGAAAGGAATTAAAAGCACGAATGTTTCTTTTATACATAATACAAACTTCTACTGTCCTTATTGCTGAGCCAAGCCCTCCCAATATATTTTTTCATCGCAGTAAGAACAGTAGAAGTTTGTATTATGTATAAAAGAAACATTCGTGATTTTAAATCCTTTCATTTTATATATATAATGGTAATATGAACGTTATATACAGGAAAAGTTAATTAAGACAATCAAGCTAAGAAATAATCTGGATAAGAATAAATAGATAAATTGGAGGAAAAGAAATTTCTTATACATGATTTATAAAGAATATTTCTTCCTATACTATAATAAAATTTAAAAAATATATTGGGATTGGCCTTGCCTCTCAGCATTACTATATAACCAATATTTTATATACAAATATGATGCACTAGCGCGCCATCTGTTGGTAGATTAAACTGGAGAAACCGCTGGGAGGGTTCACCACTGATGAGCCAGGCCCTTCCATTAATTTTTCCATTGCAGTAAGGACAGTAGAAATTGTTTAAATTTTAAAATTTTTATACGCGTCTATAATAGTTTCTAATAATTTATATAGTTTACAATCCGATAAAATAATTCCTTGAATCAATATTAAAAATAAAAACATAAAGCCTCCAGGGAAAAGTTTCTTTTAAAAATATTTTTTATTTAAAAAATATCTCGAGCTTTCGGGCAAGTATAAGCCCTTCTACGGGAGAAAATGCTTTACATGATTAATACGCCAATAAAATATATGATTTAAAATTAAATAAAGTTCATTCATTGTTTACATTTGTTTTAAGGCATATGAGAAGCCCGCGTTGATTATGCCTTAAAACAAATGTAAACAATGAATGGACTTTATTTAATTTTAAATCATATTTTATTGGCGTATTAATCATGTGAAGCATTTTCTCCCGTAGAAGGGCTTACTTGCCCGAAAGCTCGAGATATTTTTTAAATAAAAAATATTTTAAAAAGAAACTTTCCCTGGAGGCTTTATGTTTTTGTTTTAATAATTATATACAAAGTTAGGATCAGACATGACGTAGCCACGCAATAATATTTGAAATGAAGGCGATAAAAACGTGGTGATTTTCTTTTAATTAAAAGAAAATCACCACGTTTTTATCGCCTTCATTTCAAATAATTATATAGTTTAATCATTTTGATAATATCTTCTTTTTTTTTAAGATCATTTAAAGAATCAAAATAGTAATTCCATGACAAGATTTTTAAGTTAAAAAATGATGTTTTAAATGGTAAAAACACGCGTACAAATATATTGACTTTTAAAGAAGTTGGTGAACGAGTGGGTAACACCCTCGATTCCCGACAGCCATGAACCAGGATTGAATCCCGCATTGTACGCTTTGTTTTAATATGTAAATAACCTTCACATATATTATTCATTTTGTTGTAAATATCATAAACTAGGTTGTTCGTTTTTAGTGGTATCTAGTAAAGTGGTTTTGGAACCCGAATATTGACTTTTTTATTATTATTTTTTTTTTTTAGAATATTTTTCTCGGCAATTCATCCATCGTCATTCCAATAAATTATTAAATATAAATAAATAAATTTATATAACAAAATAAAAATATAATGACTTTTTTTAAAATATATATATTGCTTATCCCTAGTACACGTGGTACAGGCCATATTAATCATGGTGGGTAGAAGTAGGTGACTGTTTTTATTGTAAGTGCACCACATGTCTACATATGTGAAAAGCATTTCGACTTTGCACTTACAAATGTGCCCCGTTTGGTTACTTGAACTCACTGGTGGGGTTAGACTTTTGCAAGAATCGGGGGACGTTTTCTGATTTAAAAAAAGTGTCCAATGCGGGAATCGAACCCGAGTGGTAGCGGTCGAAAACCAACGGTTTAGACCATCCTTCCACCGACCCCCCTTTTAAAATATAAAAACTGAAACGTAATGAATGAGGAATGATTCAAAAATGGATTTGAAAATGACATCTTTGAGAGAGAGAGAGATAAATGGAATCTCTTATGTTTAAAAATTCATCAAATACATTGCATCTCTTTTTAACTATTGCAAGTCATATATATATATTCGAATTTTAAAAAAATTGTTACCCATCTTGGAAAATCGGTCAAATACCCAACCATTTCGGTTTATCACCTTCATCAGTACAAAAGCTATTTCTATTTCTTAGGGTAAAATACTAGTACCATAAGGCAACTTGCCCCAAAAAGCTTGTACAACCTTTTATAAATGTGAATATATCAAAAATTACAATAGCATTAGTAAGAAAATTGAGTCACCTACAGAGTTCAAATTGATTAGAACAAAAATATTCCTTTAACAATTAAGAGTCATTCCTACTTTTATATATAAAATTTGCTACATATTTACATATAAACCCTCTATTTATATTTATCTTGCCCAGAAGTTCTCCTCTACGTGGCGGGCGGGAGAAGTAGCACAAGTAAGGGACTGCCCTGTAGTACGGTGTCGTGAGCCCCGAGCCGCTATATACGGTAACCGTGAACAGGGATCTCTGAAGTGTGGCTGGCTAACGGGGCAATGGTACCCCTCACTTTCCATGGAGTGGACTAGACACCACCATATTATCATAACCCCTCCTTTACGTGGTGGGAGGGAGAAGCAGCACAAGTAAAGGACTGCCCTGTACTACGGTGTCGTGAGCCCGAGCTGCTACGGTAACCGTGAACAGGGAACTCTGAAATGTGGCTGACTAACGGGGCAATGGTACCCTCTCATTCCATGGAGTGGACAAGACACCACCATTTATAATTATAATATAATATTTTGGAATTGTAAATACATTGGATCATTGAGTGTTTTAGAGGGTTTTTATTTGAGGAAAGTTATGGAATCAGCCGAAACTCTTATGGTATACAGGTTTGTTCTATGTCCAAACTTGGCAAAATCTGATGTTGCTATACATCTTTTAATCCCAATCTTTACTATTTTTACAAAGAATCTAAATAAAAGCGCTTTGAAGAGATTTTTTTAACGAAAGAAGTGCCCTTTTCGAGCATACACGTGAATAGCTTCCTTTCTCATACAATAATAATTAAAAGAAATAAAATATGCAAAGCATGCAACATGCAACACGCTATTAAGTTTAAATATACACGCTGTTACATTATTTTAGCTTTTTCTTATTTTCTTTCTTGGACTTCAGGACGACTCTATGTAAGACGAATGACTTGATAAAAGGCCATTGTTGTATCCTTAATAAATGTAGACTGTGTATAAGAAAATCTCTCTCTCTCTCTCTGAGAGAACAGAATTGGGGGCCGACATTGCAGTACAGTTGGCCCTACACGCTCTTCCCCATCCTGCACACCCGGCCTCTGCTCGAGAGACCTGCATCGCCTGTGGTTCTAGCGACCTGAGTAAGTCTTATTAAGTAATGAATGAATGAATGATAATGAGTAATAATAATGATAATCACGACATTGACAAAAAATTAGATTATAATTATTATAAATATAATTAAATGAATACAGTAAAACCTCCCTGTACGGACACCTAATTGCAGAGCCAAAGTGTCCTTTAGAGAGAGGTGTCCTTTTACCGGAGAGTTGGTAAATAGTAAAAATAGTAATTTAGCGAAATGAAAACTGTCCTTTATAGAGAGGTGTCCTCTAGCGTGAATGTCCTCTCATGGAGGTTCTACTGTACTATGTATAATGAATATGTACATGGCAGTTCTGCCATTGTTGCAGTGTCATCTTGAAGATGACCAATGGTTCTCCAGAGATACCAAGCATATAGAGGTCAACAGAGTGCACGTAAACCACATGCTATGTAGACAATATAAGGGTAAGAGAGAGAGACAATTGACAATTAAGTATCTTTATTGACTTCTTGTCAAACACTCGATAGCATATGTCGCAATATTAATGTGAATGATAATGATTAATTTACATAGAGAGAAAGAGAGAGAGATTACTAGAGAACATTCAATATACAGTTACGAGAGTCATGCGTTCTTCATTTCTTAATCAGTTTTCATCTCTGTCACCGTTTGCTTTTTTTTTTTTGGAATGGCGCTCTCCTATTGGTTGGCTACGATCACGCCACCTTTATAGGCCCTTGGTTATAAATGGGTCTTTGTCCCCAATATGTTGAATTGCCATGTCGAGGAAATCACACAGAATGATCTTGAGAGAGAGAGAGAGAGATTGAAACTACTTTATTACATCGCTCCTATATGGTTATATAAGGTAAATACATAAATATGAGTAAATAAGATCATGTAATGATAAATATATATGAATAAATAAATGCAAATACATATAATAATTGACAAATATACATATATACAAAAATATATACAAGTTCTTTATTGGTGTCGCCAACCGCGGGAACGACTCCGCCACCGATGGACTGCGAGAGTTCTCTCCCAAAGAGTGGGCAGGTCTAGGTGTTGGATGGTGTTACCCACCTCAAGACCAAGATGGTACTTGTAGATGGTAGTCTTCGCCACACTTGTGATCTTCATCCCCTCAGGATGGAGGTCGACGCCGAAGAGCCAGGCCTGCAGATCCAGGGGCATTTTCGCATTTTCTGTAGAGAGTGTCTTGGAGAGTACCTCCCTCATATGGTAGTATAGGACCGCGTCCACTGCTTCAAACCTACAAATCTCCTCATAGAGGGGAGATAGGAAAGAGTCAGCGTTCATTTGTTCAAAAAGGTCCTTTACCTGCCCTATGAGGATCTCCTGAGATTCCTGAAGAGGCTGCATGGGTTGGGTCATGAGAGAGAGAGATGGGTAGGTAGATGGTAGTAGAATGGGAATCCAACTACAGTTCATGGTAGACTTCTTGCCAGATTAATTAAACAATGGAGTGTGTGTGGGACACCCAAATTAATATATGACAGAGAGGGTTATCAGGCACGTCTAGTCACGTCCCCAGTCACGCAAGGTCTTGGAGTATTGATGAGAGGGAGCTGACCTTCTGAGGTGGGTGGGTGAATTCCTTCTGTGATTGTCGTGGAAATTGACGTTGTCCTGTTTATCCACTGATGGGGACAGTGAAGAATTCACACAACCTCGTTGTAACAACATCATCATTAAAATTCTAAGATTTCTTTGTTATTTGCACTTACTGAAAAAATAGCCATTAATGCAATTTGTTATAAATACAGTTGAACTTGGATAATTCTAAGCCCAAGGGACAAAAAAAAACGACCAGAAAATCCTTAATTCCAATATAATTATAGAGAACGTGAGGAAGAAGATGATTTGGACCAAATAACTGGATGGGAATCTACACTCATGGACAAAACTTAAGGAAGTTGTATCTTTTACCATGTATATCGGGATTCAGACAATAACTCTGAAATATCCACTCATGGACAAAACTTAAGGAAGTTGTACCTTTTAGCATGTATATCGGGATTCAGACAATAACTCTGAAAGATACACTCATGGACAAAACTTAAGGAAGTTGAACCTTTTAACATGTATATATCGGGATTCAGACAATAACTCTGAAAGATACTCATGGACAAAACTTTAAGGAAGTTGTACCTTTTAGCATGTATATCGGGATTCAGACAAAAACTCTGAAATATACACCCATGGACAAAACTTAAGGAAGTTGTATCTTTTAGCATGTATATCGGGATTCAGACAATAACTCTGAAATATACACCCATGGACAAAACTTTAAGGAAGTTGTACCTTTTAGCATGTATATCGGGATTCAGACAATAACTCTGAAAGATATTACAGTAACCTTTATTGAAGACATACGAGATAACCAAGTGTGAATAAAATTACCTCTGTCTCCTTAAAGAAAAAAAAAATTTGATGACCGGCGATATAAAGACTTTTCACTTCTCTACGTTTTGTCCATGAGTGTATTTAATATAGAGTAAATATACGCATTGCCATTTTAATATAGTATGATATTTATTAATACTTATATATGAAGATTTGGCTTATATAGAGGCTAAGACAAAGAGAGTAATGGTGAGTGTGGGTAGCAGAATGTGAAACTTCCTTAAGTCTTGTCTATGAATGTATCTTCTTCTTTCTTATCTCTACTCAATCATATTAGGATGTCAAGCTTGTAAAGCTTTGCACTTTTAATAGATGAGGTGAAGTAGAATGCGTCTGCCTTTGTCATTAAGACTGGGAGCACTACTCAGTGGCAGGCCAACTTAGCTCCAAAAGAAATAGCCGCCTCTGACATGAGGAACAGACACCATGTGCAGCCACTCCTAACATGGAGTACAAACGCTGCTCATCCTGTATCCCTGGATTAGGAGCCTTTACAGGGTACTATCAGCCAGGCCAGCTGAGCCCAGGTTTTTTAGTGAGCTTGTTACTGCTCCCGCTCCTCCTTTTTCATCCGGGTTTGGGACCGGCAAAGGCGAAGTTCTCTATGAGTGTATTATTTTTGTAAGTAGGGGTGAATAATAAAGAACAAAGCGAGAGAATCTAAACATATTTTTTTTTATCAAAACCACATATGAGACAACACATCAATCAACCCTTTTACATCACTTTGGTAAACTTCAAAATTTCATTGTCAACAAAAAGAGTTGAAAACAAATATTTCTTAAATGGTTTCCTCTCTTTCGATTTCTTGGCACAAGCTCCGGTCTAGATTCCTGACGTACGTTCCTCAAATTTGTCACCAGTTTTTTTCCACATCTTCTTATTTGTGGTGTGAGACTTGCGCAAAGTCATGTCGCGTTAGCTGATGTTCTTCACTTCTGATTATTTTGTCCATGTTCTACACACATACAGCTTTATTAAGACCACCGGTCTTATACAGATTCACCACAGGAAGGAAACATAGATGGAGCTCCTATACTCCAGACAGCGTAGAACCCAACAACAGCCTCCAGGTCCGACGTTATAACTGAATACACACACATACAGCTTTATTAAGACCACCGGTCTTATACAGATTCACCACAGGAAGGAAGCATAGATAGAACTCCTATACTCCAGGCAGCATAGAACCCAACAACAGCCTCCAGGTTCGACGTTATAACAGAATACACACATACAGCTTTATTAAGACCACAGGTCTTATACAGATTCGCCACAGGAAGTAAGCATAGATGGAACTCCTATACTCCAGGCAGAGCAGAACCCAACAACAGCCTCCAGGTCCGACGTTATAACAGAATACACACACATACAGCTTTATTAAGACCACAGGTCTTATACAGATTCACCACAGAAAGGAAGCATAGATGGAACTCCTATACTCCAGGCAGCATAGAACCCAACAACAGCCTCCAGGTTCGACGTTATAACAGAATACACACATACAGCTTTATTAAGACCACAGGTCTTATACAGATTCGCCACAGGAAGTAAGCATAGATGGAACTCCTATACTCCAGGCAGAGCAGAACCCAACAACAGCCTCCAGGTCCGACGTTATAACAGAATACACACATACAGCTTTATTAAGACCACAGGTCTTATACAGATTCGCCACAGGAAGGAAGCATAGATGGAGCTGCTATACTCCAGGCAGCACAGAACCCAACAGCCTCCAGGTGCGACACATGTCCACAGATTCCACCGTGCATATGTTAGCGTATCACTGAAAAGACGAGTGTGGTATCAGTCGCGTTTTAGTCTTTGCTTTCCTCATCCAAATGGACATAGATGAAGCCCCTATACTCCAGGCAGCACAGAACCCAACAGCCTCCAGGTCAGACGCATGTCCAGTGGCCACAGAATCCACCGTGCATAGGTTAGTGTATCACTTAAAAGGCGAGTGTGGAATCAGCCGCGTTTTAATCTTCGCTTTTCATATCCAAATAGACCACGACATTCGGCGATTCTATTAATCTCCTCCGAACGGTGACTGCTGTCTTGTAGAATTTATATAAACCAAAGATCTTGATCAAACATCATTGTATTCATCCAGTTATATATTTGTTGACTATCAAATTGAGACATGGATAAGACGCCCACAATAGTTCCTTTCTCTGTTTCTCTAAACAAAAGCAACCGAAATTTATATGCATGACTTCATCTTGTAATCTACTATCACACAGCTCACAAGTCCATGTTCTACTAACGTGGCTCCAGGAACAGAGAGAATACTTTGTATAAATCAAATAAATAATCAAAGAAATTTTCTAAACTGGAGATTTCTAACCCCAACGTGGGTGGTACCGCCACTTCAGTGGGCGCTGAAATATTCTGGGAAGGGCGGTAGTGGGTTCAGAGACATTTGAGGGACGTTTAGGGAGGCTAGGGGTCGGTGGCTCTTTATAGAAATTCTCATTTCAAATTTGTCTTGTAAGATGACCTGATAAAGATAGAGAACGTACGTTTTAGATGTACAACTTGAAAACTGTATTCCCTTGCTTAGTCCACCAGTAGCGTAGATTTTCCCACGGCAGAACAACCTGTATAATGTGTATTAATATACACTCATGGAGACAAGACTTGAGGAAGTGGAAAGTATTTGATGTCGCCAGCTGTTTATTTTATTTTTATTTTTATAGGGAGACAGAGGCAATTTTGTTCACACATGGTTATCTCGTGTGTCTTCCATAAAGGTCACTGTAATATCTTTCAGAGTTATTGTCTCAATCCCGATATACACGCTAAAAGGTACAACTTCCTTAAGTTTTGTCCATAAGTGTATATTTCAGAGTTATTGTCTGAATCCCGATATACATGCTAAAAGGTACAACTTCCTTAAGTTTTGTCCACGAGTATCTTTCAGAGTTATTGTCTGAATCCCGATATACATGCTAAAAGGTACAACTTCCTTAAGTTTTGTCCATTAGTGTATATTTCAGAGTTATTGTCTGAATCCCGATATACACGCTAAAAGGTACAACTTCCTTAAGTTTTGTCCATGAGAGTATCTTTCAGAGTTATTGTCTGAATCCCGATATACATGCTAAAAGGTACAACTTCCTTAAGTTTTGTCCATAAGTGTATATTTCAGAGTTATTGTCTGAATCCCGATATACACGCTAAAAGGTACAACTTCCTTAAGTTTTGTCCATGAGAGTATCTTTCAGAGTTATTGTCTGAATCCCGATATACACGCTAAAAGGTACAACTTCTTAAGTTTTTTGTGTGTCCACACATAAGGGTATATAATTTACATATATTTCATTTTTATTATTACATTACACATATTGATAGTATAAGCTCCCCCTTTTGAAATGCAAAAATAAAGCTTCTCATATATTTTCTCTAAAGTTTAGAAGATATAAAGAAGTTAATACAATAGTTTAAGAAGTCTTATAGACCATTTACCATTGATAAAACAGGGCCATACAACATTTTATCAATTTAACGTAATTTTCTGCCATGATATGAAAAAGTACACTCATGGACAAAACTTAAGGAAGTTGAACCTTTTAACATACACACACAAAAACCTTTATTAAGACACACAGGTCTTACAGAGGATTCTCCTTGGGGTTACAAGACGGAGAAACCTACGGAAGTGGGAAATATACAAAGGGGTAAAAATGGAGAAAGATTATATACACATGATAAATATATACAGATTATTATTTGAATGATCCTATGGAAAATAAGAATATGGATTTGAACCTTTTAACATGTATATCGGGATTCATACAATAACTCTGAAAGATGCACCGTGATCTTTATTGAAGACACACGAGATAACCAAGTGTGAACAAAATTGCCTCTGTCTCCTTCCAAAAAAACAGACGACCGGCAACATCAAAGACTTTCTTCTTCCTTAAGTTTTGTCCATAAGTGTAATCTATATTTTTTTAGTATTTCAAGAAAAGTTTTCATCGATGAGAATATGTCCATTATTCACAAGACTTTTCCGCAGCATTTTCAAATGTTTCTCAATAAACCACGTGACCATGACAAGCAGTTTCAATTATAGAACGACAGGTGTCCTTCGAGTTCTCGACATTTCTGCTTGTTAAATCCCAGTTTTTAAAAACCCAATTCTTCTTATATTGACGGATTTCTATAACTTCATCTGATTGTACCTCGGTAGCCAAGAATATATGTTCGGATATACCTGTGTTGTGTGAGCAGAAGAGCTTAAATTGACTTGTCCCATTATATGTATGTTCCATATGTAAATACCTGTTTTCTTTCCTCTTTTCGCTCTCCACTTCTCCCATCCATATTTCCAATTTTTTTTTTTTCCAAATCCATATTCTTATTTTCCATAGGATTATTCAAATAATAATCTGTATATATTTACCATGTTGAAAATAGAGCAATCCATATTGTTATATTTGTTCATAAAGGGCACATCTTGGATTCAATAAATAATCTTTTTATTTCCGATATTTCGATGGGCTAAACGACCATCTTTTTCTAGGATCTCATCTCTTTTTGTGGCCAGTTGCGCGTTACACTCGAGACACGGGCGTCTCACAATCTCCCCGGGCGAAAATCATTCAAATAAAATGTAATGCATGCAACCAAATATCGCACAATACTAATCAAAATAAATGAATAAATAGAGTGAAAGTAAATATCTATGTATACAAAATAAATATTCCGCTATTGCATTATGAATGAAGACATTTCACTGAAGTTCATATATACATAGAGGTTCCTATTTTAGGAGCATCTAAATTGTGTGTACATGTCCGGTATATCGATCTTTCGGTTTATACTATTTCTGTCTTCCAAAGAACTCCAACTCTCCAAGAATAGCCTGCTGTGCTTTTCTTTTATATCTTGGTATATTATTGATGTTTGTTCAAAGTCTGGAATGTGGCCATTGATGAGAGCATGATCTACTAATAAGGAGGTCGGGTTATGGTGTTTTAGGGCTGATTTGTGTTGGTTGATTCTTTCTATTAATGGTTTACCGGTTTCTCCTATGTAGACGGCTTGGCAAGACTTGCATGGTATTTTGTATATGACATTGGTTCTATTGTTTGGTTCAGTGATCTTTTTTGTATCAGGATGGCGGAGGATGTTGTTAAGATTCGAGATAGATTGGAATCTTGTTGTGATATTGTAGTATTTTAGTTTTCTAGCTATTCTTTCACAGCCATAGTTGTATGGTAGGGAGCAAAAGATGTTTTGGGATGAAGTCTGTCTATTGTTTGTGGTTGATATTCTCGGTCTGTAGAAATGCTTTTTGATAAACGGTTTGGGGTAATTATTGCTAAGTAGTTCTTGAAATATTTTGGTTCTTTCTTTTTTTGTGTAGTTATTGTTTGTTGAAAAGTGTGTGATTAGTCTTTTTGAAAGAGTTTTTACCACGGATATTTTATGGTGGATGGGACCAAATGAATTGAAGTTCAGATAGCTTCCAGTATGGGTTGGTTTTCGGTATATGCGAGTTTCAATTCTGTCTTGGTTTCTGGTTAGTTGTATGTCTAGAAACGGTAGGGAGTTATTTTCTTCTATTTCAAAGGTGAATTTTAGAAAGGGTTTGAGATTATTCAAAAAATTCAGAATGGTGGAAAGATCAACTTTTGTGATGCATAGTATATCATCAATATAGCGTTTCCAGATTATTACTTGTAGTTGTGCTGTGTCTGCTATTATTTTATCAATTCTGTCCATGTAGATGTTAGCTAATGCTGATGAAACAGGATTCCCCATTGGTAAACCTTTTACTTGTTTGAAATATCTGTCTTTGTATCCAAAATAATTAAGTGCTAGACATAGTTCAATCAGATCTATAAGGGCTTCTTTAGGGATAGGAAGGATGATTTCCGGATGGTTGTGTAAGAATTCTTGAAGTGCCAGGATAGCTTCATCATGCGGAATGGATGTATAAAGAGATTCTATATCAAAGGATACCATATAGCTGTCAGGTGGAATTGGAATATTATTGATGGTTTCAATAGCTGCTACTGGATTGGGGACTGTATAAGGGAGTTTTTTCTGGAATGGTGATATGATTGACGACAAATATTTTGCGATAGGGTATAAGGGAGAGCCTGAGTATGATATTATGGGACGCAATGGGGTATTAGCTTTGTGGATTTTTGGTAGACCATATAAATTCGGAAGATTCTGGTTTGTTGCTTTGAAGGCTTCAAAGGTTTTACTATTTAGTTTGTATTGCCGTTTTATTCTGTTGAAATGTCTATTGAAATCTTTTATGAGGTTGGGTAGAGGGTTTTTTTGTCAGTGGTTGATATATTTCCTGATTTTGAAGTAACTGTTCGATTTTGTTGTTGTATTCTATTATGTCCATGATTACGGTATTTCTGCCTTTATCTGAAGGAGTTATGATGATTTGTTTGTTTTCTTTTAAAGACTTTATAGTGTTTCTTTCATCTCTATTTAAATTTGTCTTGTTTTGCGTTTCCAATTTCTTAATGATCGGGGTTATTTCTGTTCTAATTCTTGTCTTTTGGTCGTCTGGGAGTTTTTTTATTGCATTTTCTATTGCGGCTAAAGACTTGGGAGTGTTGTTTTTTGGGAAGGTACAAAGTTTAGACCTTTTGACAGGAGGTTTGTTGTTTCTGGATCGAATGTGTGACTTGAAAGGTTAATTACAGTGCTTTGATCTGTTTGCCACAAAAAGAGATGAGATCCTAGAAAAAGATGGTCGTTTAGCCCATCGAAATATCGGAAATAAAAAGATTATTTATTGAATCCAAGATGTGCCCTTTATGAACAAATATTTACCATGTGTATATAATCTTTCTCCATTTTTACCCCTTTGTATATTTCCCACTTTCATAGGTTTCTCCGTCTTGCAACCCCAAGGAGAATCCTCTGTAAGACCTGTGTGTCTTAATAAAGGTTTGTGTGTGTGAATATATGTTCGAATATATAAGAAATACAATAAAATATCTCCAAACTCACTCAACTTATATCAAAAGTAGACAATATGAAGAGTTTTTAGTGAATGATTACATAATATTTAGTTTATATAAAGGCAGAATAAATTCCAAAACATACTATCCACAAAAACCCACTCAAAGTCTGGCTATATATATATCAATATTAAAAAAGATGCATATATTGAATTTATAATTATTTTATTGTTCCAATATTTCGAGGGGCAACTTGTCTCTCTTTATCGAGGATGTTTGTGTTTTTTTACTAGAACATGCTAGCACGCGTACACCACTCTCGTTCTACAAGGCCAATGAAAGAATTGTATTTTTGATTTAAATATCACATTCAGTATATATACAGCTAACAATTATAACAACAACAACAACAACAAAAGCCTTTATTTAGGGCATTCCGCCCCATATAGGATTCGCCGTATTTACACATCAACAAGAGGAGAGGGAAGAGGAAACATTTACAACAAAATAAAGTTTTTCTCACATTCAGTTACCTATTTACAGATAGGGCATCCTCCAGTATCCTTTGCCCTGCATTCTTTCTCATGCGCCCAGCTTCTGTGCAGAACTTAAAGTATCTAACAATCAGTAATTCATCATCCAGAGCTGAAGAGAGAAGTTGACATATGTTTTGGTATCTAAATTGACCAAAGTTAGGGCTTGGGAAAATTTCAGTACGTTTTTCTGTTAAGAGAGGGCATTGGAAGAAATAGTGAACCAAATTATCATCCATGAGATCCTTGCCATAAAACTCTATGTTGTGCAACTAGTCTTTTGTTGGGAAGCGGGATATTTAATCGTAGGTACTCCTCTGTCATGAATATTCCCTCAAAATTTGTAGTGAGCAAAGTGGGTTGAATCAATGATTTTCATCTGATCGTTTTGCATTAGTTGGTCTGTGGTGGTTATAATTATGCCTGGCAGTTCTTTCTGTATGATTAAGTAGTCTTCGCAGCCCTTAAGAAAGGAATATCCCTTAGAGTCTAAAATTTTTATTAAATTTTGAGTAAAACTGTTTTCTGTTTCCTTTTTCGCGGTGACTTTCCAAAGATAGTTTAAGCAAGCATGTGGTAATCTGCTCGTCTCCATTTTTAAGATCCTGACCCAAAACTTTAATGTGAGTTTTACAGCATCAAGTTCAGTTGAAATTCTTCCACATTCTCTTCTGAGGATATATCCTGGTGTGAAACTTGGTAAGTCTAAGAGACGGCGAAGAAATGCATCTTGGGTATTATTGACTGTCTTCAGCTGGTTAATTGCCAACCATTGGTTTTCTTTTTTCGACCTTAATTTTATTATGTTTCAGATTTAAGCCCTTAAGTTGACTTTCTTTAATGGTATGAGTCTTGCTATGTGAAATATGAGGAGTTCCTGTGAGTTGAGTTTTGTTTCTAGATTGTGCATCTTCATTTGTATGTATTTTATTACCTGAATATTTACATCTCTATTTACAGAGGTCCGCGGGTGTGCCTCTAGCTATATTGATTCTCCTTTGGCATTCACCACCTGTCCCTCCACTACCATGTAGTTAATGCCGTTTAGGAGAAGTTTATTATCCCTCAACTTCGATCTTATACCTTTCTTGTAAAGTTCCTTTCTCCTTTCTATTAAAATATTTCTCTGCTCTCTAATCTGGGGGCTGTAATCCCTGCTCATAAAAATATTGAGTATTCGAAGTTTGAATGAGTTCTTTAGAAGACTTATTCTGGACTCGTGATCAGGAACTTCAATCAGAATAGGCGCCTTTGGTCCCCTGCCCAGGCGATGACATTCGGCAATTACCACATCATCAGTAATCTGCATATCTTCCGCCATTAATTTCTTGACCTTTTGTAGCAGCAATTCCCGGCTGTCAGTCTCTGCTGATTCGATGCCATATATTATTAAATTATTTTCTCGGGCTCGTCTCTCCAAAGCCTCCGCGCGTTCTTCCAGATTCCTTATTTTTAGGGTATTGTGAGAAATTGACCTCGTGTTAGTCGTCAGTGCATCTGTGCTCGAAGCTATAGATGTTTCTGTTGGAATAGCGATCAAAATATTGGCATGGAGCATTGGAGGATCGACCAATCAACGGCCGCGGCGGCGCTGCGGTCGACGTCAAGATATTTAGTCTTTGTCCCTCGCCTTCCCTATGTATACTTGCCTTTAAAATGTTGCTACTTTAACATCTTGTTTTAAGTTACTTTGTTTAATAAATAATCCTTTTATTCCTTGATTCAATCTCAAACTTCAACAGGTTATGGGCCCAGCACGCTTCCACTGCGCCTAAAAGGATTTACCGCCAGCAGTGAGTAAGCCTTTGTTTTGCTCGAAGTTTAGGCGTCAACCGCCAACCATAACCCTAGTTTCTTTTTGTCGTTGGCCGATTCCAAGACAAAGAAGATGAGCGAAGATTGTCTTTCAAGGATTAAAGTTTTTAATGGTGAAAATTTTTCACTATGGAAATTCCAATTCAGGCTTCTTTTGGAACAACAAAAATTACTAGAATTATTGGAAGGCTTAGAAATAAAGCCGAATGTTGTTTCCTCCGACAGTAACTCTGAAAGTTCACTACAGAATTGGAAATCAAAGGACGTTAAGGCAAGGATGTTGTTATCACAGGCAATCGAATTAAGGTTTCTTCAGCCCCTGATGAACTGTACTTCCGCTTCACAAATGTGGCAGAAATTACTTGCTATTCATGAACAAAAATCCGAATTTACTATTGGCCTACTTTGGCAACAATTCTTCGATGCACGATTGACATCGGAAACAATAAGTGATTACATAGCAAAAATTGAAAATATTTCTGCACAAATTTCACAAATGGGCGGAACCATAACGGAAGATCAAAAGGTAGCAAAAATTTTAAATACTTTGCCTTCGAGTATGCGCTACTTTGTTGCAGCGTGGGAATCGTTAGATCCGAAAGCTCAAACTCTTAACAATTTAACTGCAAGACTTTTGATTGAAGAAACAAGGAATCAACAAAGCGGTTCTTCTAAACAAGATGAGGCCTTATTACACAGGCAAGCACGAACGAAGCCTAAAGATACACAACGTTCTTTTCAAGATGCCAAGAAGAACACTAAATGCCACTATTGTCACAAAATTGGACATTGGAGCCGCGAATGTAGAAAAAGATTAGCTAATGAGAAAAATAAATCCAAAAATCTTCATGATTCAAAAGGAAGTTCAAGTGATTATGGACTTATTTTGTGCGATAATCAAGTAGAGCCCAATGATATTTGGTATGCTGACAGCGGTGCAAGCTGCAGCATGACATTTCGACGAGAGTGGTTCAAGACCTACACGCCGTTCACCAGTGATCATCCAATCTACTTGGGAGACAACTCGACACTACTTGCAGAAGGCATGGGAGACATCGAGATTCAAGCCTACGTCGATGGTGGATGGTACAATACGTACATAAGAAATGTGCTCTACTCGCCGCAACTAAAGAAAAATTTGTATAGCCTTTCTACGTCCACAAGAAGAGGATTCAACGTCATTATCAAACATGACAAGCTACAGATCTTCATGGATAATGACCTAAAAGCCGTAGGAGTGCGTCATGACGGCCTCTACAGGATGCTCTTCAAGGTTACGTCATCATCACAAGGATACATCACCAGCGAGAACAAGCTTCAGTTGTGGCACGAGAGACTTGCGCATCTTCCAGTTGCTACACTTCGAGAGATGGCGACCAAAGGATTGGTGGATGGTCTGCAGCCACAAGATTTAGAGGGAGAATTTTTCTTCTGTGAAGGATGCCAACTTGGAAAAGCCCATAGAAAGTCGTGCTATCCCTCAGATGGCAAAAACTACCAGCTAGGTGAGTTTATTTATGCTGATATTTGTGGCCCAATGCAGACTCAATCATTAAGTAAATATCTGTATTTCTGCTTATTCAAAGATTACTTTAGTGGTTATCGCCATATTTATTTTATTAAAAACAAATCAGATGTGCTAGATATATTCAAAGAATATGCTACTCTAATCTATACTCAAACTGGAAATAAGATAAAAGTTCTTAGGACTGATAATGCGCTAGAATTCAAAAGCGATAATTTTGCAGATTTATGTAAAAGATTTGGGATAATTCACGAGTTCACTGCACCTTATGTGCACGAACAGATAGGACGTATAGAAAGAGACAATCGTACGATTGTGGAAGCAGCCAGGTCCATGCTAAATTCACGAAATCTTCCAGGATTTTTTTGGGCTGAGGCATGTAACACAGCATCTTATATTCTAAATAGAAGTGCGACTAAGCAAACCCCTGGAACGACACCTTATGAACTTTTCTTTGGCACAAAGCCTAATGTAGCTAACTATAAAATATTTGGCTGTAATGCTTATATGCATATTCCCAAAGAAAACCGTAAAAAGTGGGATAATAAATCGATAAAACTTATGTTTTTAGGTTATGAGAATACAAGCAAAAATTTTAGATTATGGGATTGGAAAACTAGAAAAATAAGAATTTCTAAAGATGTCACATTCGATGAGAAAGCTACTCCAGATAGAGAATCTACCAAACCAAAAGAAATAATATTTCAGATTAACAGCGCTCCGGATGAATCACCAGTTGCGACAGCAAACATTCCAGTGCAGGAAATGCCGCCAGTATCCGATATCAGTTCGCATCCAATGATAACACGCTCTAAAGTTTCGAATAGCCAATGTAACTTTGCGCTCGCTGATGAACCCAGTAACTATATAGATGCAATAACGAGTTCAGATTCAGAAAGATGGAAATTAGCCATGGATGAAGAGATTGATGCATTAAATAAAAATAAAACATGGACTTTAGAACGTTTGGCAGATGGTCATAAACCTATCGGTTGTAAATGGGTTTATAAAATTAAAACGGAGTCCGATGGTACAATTCAACGGTTCAAAGCCAGATTAGTTGCAAAAGGCTATTCTCAAATCAAAAATGTTGACTATTTCGATACGTTTAGCCCAGTAGTCAGGTATGATTCGTTACGCATTCTTTTATCACACGCTGCTTCTGAAAGGATGTTTCTTAAGCAATTCGATGTAAAAACAGCTTTTCTCAATGGCGAATTAGAGGAACTTGTTTATCTTGAACAACCAGAAGGCAACAAGAGAGATGATAATAGCTGCTATAGATTACATAAAAGTCTGTATGGTCTTAAACAATCTTCTAGAAATTGGAATAAGAAATTTACCAATTTTTTGAATAGCCATAATTTCAAAACATCAGACGCCGACCCGTGCATTTTCATTGGAACACATAATGATTCAAATGTTATCTTAGCTCTCTATGTTGATGATAGAATTATTCTATCTAAAGATAAAGAGGCAATAGCTATTATAATGGATGAGTTAGAACACGCATTTGAAATTACATCTGGAAGTGTTAACTTTTTTGTTGGGCTACAAATAGAGCAGTCAGAAGATAGGGCAAGTATTTTCATTCACCAGTCATCATATATTGACAAAATTTTGAGTAAATTTAATATGGCTGACTGTATTCCTGCTTCGGTGCCTATGGATCCTTCTGTCATCTTAACAAAGCAGGACTGTCCTACTCCAGAACAAAAGGAAAATATGCCTAAATTCCCTTTTCGAGAAGCTGTTGGATCCCTTATGTTTGCATCATGTGTTTCACGTCCAGATATCACTTATGCAGTTTCACAAGTGAGTAAATTCCTAGAATATCCAGGACCTGCACATTGTACAACAGTGAAGAATATTTTCCGTTATCTGAAAGGCACTCCACACATGGGAATTCTCTTCACTGGACAAGACCAACTTGTTGGCTACTCTGATAGTGATTTTGCTCGTGATGTTGACTCCAGAAAAAGTACGACTGGTTATGCCTTCATGATGAACGGAGGAACTGTTTCTTGGGCAAGCCAACGACAACCAATTATCGCACTTTCAACCACCGAAAGTGAATACATCGCTGCCTGCAGTGCTGCTAAGGAATTGATTTGGATCAGAAGACTTCTACAGGGCATCGGCTGTGATATTACTAAAGAAACTGAACTTTATATCGACAACCAAGCAGCAATAAAACTTGTTGAAAATCCAGTATTCCACAAACGAACGAAACATATTGATGTTCGCTACCACTTCATTAGATCCAAACATGAAGAAGGTGAACTTAAAGTGCATCATGTTTGCAGCTCAGAACAGCTAGCTGATATAATGACTAAACCTCTTCCACGTAACCAATTCCACT
Source organism: Cordylochernes scorpioides (assembly GCA_030710605.1). Classification (NCBI taxonomy): domain Eukaryota; kingdom Metazoa; phylum Arthropoda; class Arachnida; order Pseudoscorpiones; family Chernetidae; genus Cordylochernes; species Cordylochernes scorpioides. Next base: position 54,530,226 of record CP092879.1, read on the forward strand.
ACTTAAGAGGTCTACTGAACATTTTGGATCGAGAGGGAGTGTTGGAATAGCGATCAAAATATTGGCATGGAGCATTGGAGGATCGACCAATCAACGGCCGCGGCGGCGCTGCGGTCGACGTCAAGATATTTAGTCTTTGTCCCTCGCCTTCCCTATATATACTTGCCTTTAAAATGTTGCTACTCAACATCTTGTTTTAAGTTACTTTGTTTAATAAATAATCCTTTTATTCCTTGATTCAATCTCAAACTTCAACAGTTTCCATTCCAGTCATTCTTCGATCCCAATCCTCCATCTTCTGCTTAATATTGAGCAACCTTGCATCAATTTTATCTCCCAATCTTTTCACTTCAGCCGAAAAGTTAATTATCAGTAGCTTTAAATCGTCCACAGGTGCCTGGTCCGGAGTTGAGTAAGGCAAATTTGTCAATGTAGTCTGTCTTTTCGGCCCTGGATTTAGTTCTACACATCCAATTATCAGTAAGGCCGTGATCACTTTCAGCCAGTAAGCCATCGAACAGTACATCAAAGTTACACCAGTTCTATCTCCGTAATATTTCATCTTATTCATATACAGCTAACAATTATATATAATATTACAGATCAACACCATTATTATTATTTTGTCCACACATTGGCTTTGTAGAACGAGAGTGGTGTACGCGTGCTAGCATGTACTAGTAAAAAAAAAACACAAACATCCTTGATAAAGAGAGGCGAGTTGCCTCTCGAAATATTGGAACAATAAAATGATTATAAATCCAATATATGCATCTTTTTAAATATATTTTTAATTATGGATTGTTCAATCTTCAAAATAAAATCGCTATATAAACAATTTATTTCTCCCATATGTACCATTCGTTTTATACGAACACTCCACGTCTTATTCAAACTATCTATATGGTGTAAGATGTGAGGGATAGAATCCTATTTACTGGGGCAAGATTGGTAGCTAGGTTTAGCTAGGTAGAAATATAAACCGAAATTGATAACTAAATATATCGAACATTGCTCTTTCACGAAATGACAAAGCAAGCTTGTTAGGCAGCAGGCTAACCATCATTATCAATCATTAAAAAATACATAGATTGTATGATAAAATAATCTTAATACTGTGCCGACTTGGAGCGTAGTTTAATGACTCACTCCAACTCACGAAGGAAAGGGTTCGAGCCTGTACTAGTCGATTTTTTATAAGAAATTTAAAACCTAGACAAATTCTCCATCAACTAAGCCAGAATGACGAAAAGTGGAAAAAAAGGAAAAATAAACCCACCTTGAATATCAAACAAGCCAGACAAAACCTTCCCAAGAACAATATCCCCAAGGACCTGAGAATCCGGACCCAACGACATCAATATAAATTATAATTGTAAATGAACCCCTGTACATAATCATCCCCAACAGTAATATTGTAAATAAGATGATCTAGGTTGCTCTTTTTAAGCGGCACCTAATAAGTTATTTGGAATTGGAATCTTAATACTATAGTAGAGGGGTATGAAGATTAAACTGGCCTAAACAGCTAACAATCACTGTTGAGAGACAGGTGATTTCAATTATTTTCTTTATCATTATTTCAGTAGTTTTATAAATTCCTTGTTCCAAAATCACTTTGTGGGATGGTTGCGTGATGTGATGGTGTGGCTTGTGGAAATGCCGCTGATAAAATTATAATTAAAATTAATTTATTTAAAGCCAGAAAATATCTAAAGAGAAAAGAAGTAACGGTTGAAGTAACGGCCGTTGGGAGCAGGCCTTGTTGTTATGACGCCAGTGGCCAGCAAAAGTTTTGGATGACGCCCCGCGCGCATGCGTAGTGTGTTCTCCCAGCTTGCGCTTGCTGAAGCATAGTGGGGCCGCCACTCAATTGTCCGTAGTATGTGTTTTGAAACTTTGTCCCAGTTCGCGCTCGCTGAAGCAAAGTGTGGTCGCCAAAATTTTATTAGGTACCGCTCAAAAAGAGCAACCTAGTTTATGATAATTGCAACAATGAATAATATGTCAAGGTTATTCACATATTATACAAAATGTTAACGCGGGATTCAATCCTGGTTCATGACTTTCGGATATCGAGGGTGTTACCCACTCATCCACCAACTTCTTAGTTGTATAAATTTAAAACATTTTAAATATATGAAAAATAGTACAAAAGTAAATTTGTACTATGATCAGGTTGAGATAAATATTAATAAAAATACATATCCTGATCGTGAAACTAAAAGTTGCTGATGGCTTACGCCATCTGTCGAAATAAATATAAACTAATCGTTGAATTTTAATTATTCCAGAAATTTTTCCAAATACCCTTTATTGGTTGGCTTTTATTAATTAATCAATAAATGGTATTTGGTTAATTCTTGAATATTTAAAAATTAACGATTAGTTTATTTTTATTCCGACAGACAGTGCAAGCCATCAGCTACTTCAGATGTCCTTATTTTTTAAATAATTAGCATAAACAAGACAAAAAAATATATTGAGAGGCTAATCAGTAGGGAATCCTCGCAGTGGTTAAACCAAATTTAAATTCCAAAAAGCGAATATTATATAAATATGTTCAGTTCTAAAGCTTATGTTTTATAATTATTTGATAATGCATATTTTATTTAAGCTATATATATGAATATTTCATTTTTATAATAAATATAAATGTTTAACAGAAATTTTTGAATAAAACACTTTGATTCTCAAGCTAGAATTCTAGAAATTTGTTTTTTTGAGAGCCATTACATTTTTTAATACTCCTATGGAAAAATTGGATCTACAATTAGGTAAAACTTGTAAAAGTTAAGACACGAGTCTATTCCATGAGTCTAAAACCAAGTAAATCTTATGCTTGCCTTAGAACTTGCAAATGTTTTACTGTGCTATCACATATTTTGTCTTGAGTATCCATTGTCTTGAAAAACTAAATAAAACAAGTTTAGGTCTTATATCAGAAAAACAACTGTGATGTCCTTGACCTCAATGGTCAATTCAGGACAGGATGCTCCCAATTTAGGATAGATCTCATCTGAAACGAATTTTTAGAAGAATAAAAGATGACTTCTTAAACATCTAATAATTTTATACTATTTTGATATGCATTTCTTTCACATGTTTAATTGTTGTTGTTTTTTTTTAAACTTAATCGTTTTTAATTGAGAGTTCAATACATATATACAAATCAAAGAGTTTCTTTAAACTTATCAAATATTTCTATTTTCCAGTTGAATTTTTTTTAGTTGAATCCTGGAATAGGCATTTTTATCGCTTATGGAACATAGATTTATGTGATAGAAGGAAATGCATTAATTAAGCGCTTATCATTACTTTTCTATTTTCTTAATTGACGCATTTATTAAGCCTCATTTTTAAAAATAAATTTCATACAATATATTTCTTTCAGAAAAACATGAACTTTTAAAAGTCACAAATTAAAAAATTTGAAAATATGAGCAAAAAGTTCTTTCATTTTTACAATAATTTAGAATTGAGGTAAAATTAAAAAAAAAAAAAACGGTGGGGGGGGGGGGGGGGGGGGAGGGGGGGAGAAGGAGTCAGAAAGAAATAAAATTCCTCAATTTTTAAAATAATAATACTCATTTTACTTTTAAATAATAAAATGTTCATTATTATTTAATTTATTTTTAAATCGGTGTTTAATATTACTGTAAAGAAAGTTTAGTCGATATTTTTCAAATGTTTTCAAACACATTATCATCATTATCCTAAAAGGAAAATAAAAACGCGTGCCCAAGGCATTTAAAAATGGACTGATCAACAAAAAAATAATATATAATTTTTTAATTATAAAAATATGGCATTATAAAGATATTTAAAAATTTAAGACTTTTAGGATTAGATCTTAACTAGAATTTTATAACGTATTTCTGCCAAAAAGGGAAAAAACATGTATGTAGTCAAAAGAAACGGTAAATCAGAATCTCTAATGTTTGATAAAATAACTTCGAGAATTAAAAAACTTTGTGATGGATTAGATATGCGTTTTATTGAGCCAGTTATAATTACCCAAAAAGTTGTTAAAGGTCTTTATCGTGGTGTCACTACAGCAGATCTTGACAATTTAGCAGCCGAAATCGCTGCATCCATGACAACCAAACATCCAGATTACGGAAAATTAGCAGCACGTATTGCAATTTCCAATCTACATAAAGAAACAAAAGATACTTTTAGCGAACTTGTTGAATACCTTTATAATAAAATTGATATTAAAACAAATAAAAGAAAGCCAATGCTATCAGAAAAGATTGTTAATATTGTTCAAAAGTATAAAGATATTATAGATAATACTATTGAATATAGTAGAGATTACGATTTTAATTATTTTGGATTTAAAACTTTAGAAAAGTCTTATTTATTAAAAATAAATTCAAAAGTAATAGAAAGACCACAACAAATGTTTATGAGAGTTGCATTAGAAATTCATAATGATGATATAGAATCTGTGATTGAAACTTATAATCTAATGTCACAAAAATGGTTTATTCATTCATCTCCAACACTATTTAATGCAGGTACTAATAATCCACAATTAGCAAGCTGTTATGTATTAACTATCAAAGAAGACAGTATTGATGGTATATTTACTACACTTAAACAATGTGCACTTATTTCTAAAGGAGCTGGAGGTATAGGACTTAATGTACATTCAATTAGAGCAAAAGGAACTGAAATTGTTGGTAGTAATGGAGTATCAAATGGATTGGTACCTATGCTTCGAATCTTCAATGATACAGCTAAGTATGTTGATCAAGGAGGTAACAAGAGACCTGGAGCCTTTGCTATCTACCTTGAACCATGGCATGCTGATATTTTTGACTTCCTCAACCTAAAAAAGAATACTGGTGCTGAAGAAATTAGAGCTAGGGATCTTTTTTATGCACTTTGGGTTCCTGATTTGTTTATGAAACGAGTAGAAGCAGGTGATATTTGGAGTTTGATGTGTCCTCATGAATGTCCAGGTTTATCAGATTGTTATGGCGAGGAATTTGAAAAGCTTTATATTCAATATGAAGATAAAAAACTTTATAAAAGACAGATATCAGCGCAGTTGCTATGGCATGCTATTGTAACAGCTCAAATTGAAACTGGTACCCCGTACATGCTGTACAAGGACAGCTGTAACCGCAAGTCCAACCAGAAGAACCTGGGCACCATCAAGTGCAGCAACCTCTGCACAGAGATCGTGGAGTACAGTTCTCCGGATGAGGTGGCCGTCTGTAACCTGGCTTCACTCTCTCTGCCCCGCTATGTCAAGGAAGGAACCTTTGACTTCAAGAAACTGGCCAAGGTGACCAAGGTGATCACCAAGAACCTGAACAAGATCATTGATGTCAACAAATATCCAATTCCTGAGGCCGAAGTCAGCAACAAGAGACACAGGCCCATTGGAATTGGGGTCCAAGGACTCGCTGATGCATTCATCCTGCTGCGGTATCCATTTGACAGCCCTGAAGCCCAGAAATTGAACATCCAGATATTTGAGACTATCTATTATGCAAGTCTGGAAGCCAGCTGTGAGTTGGCTGAGGTTGAAGGACCCTACGAGACATACCAAGGCTGCCCAGCTTCCCAGGGAATCCTGCAGTTCGACATGTGGGACGTCACCCCCACGGATCTCTGGGATTGGGCCAGTCTCAAGGAGAAGATCGCCAAGCACGGACTCCGGAACAGCCTCCTGGTCGCCCCCATGCCTACAGCCTCCACTGCCCAGATCCTGGGGAACAATGAGTCCCTGGAGCCTTATTCCAACAATATCTACACCCGCAGGGTCCTCTCCGGGGAGTTCCTGGTGGTCAACTACCATCTACTGAAGGACCTAATCCAACTTGGCCTTTGGGACGACAGCATGCGCAACCTCCTCATCGCCAACAGGGGCTCCATCCAAAATATCAAATCCATCCCGGCTGACCTGAAACTCCTATATCGTACCACCTGGGAGATGAAACAGAAACCAATACTGAAGATGGCTGCAGACAGAGGAGCTTTCATTGACCAGAGCCAATCACTGAACGTGCACCTGGCAGACCCCAACTACGCCACCATGTCCAGCATGCACTTCGCAGGCTGGAGGCTGGGCCTAAAGACTGGCATGTACTACCTCCGCACTCGGCCTGCTGCCAACCCCATTCAGTTCACTGTAGACAAGATGGCTGCCATCTGCAACATGGAGAACGGAGACGCATGTTTACCTTGCAGCTCTTAATCCAAAATTAAGTTGTTTTTTTTTAATACTTTGACATTGTGATTGAAGATATTGTTATGTCGATATTTATATTCAAAGTGCATATACATAGCAGTTTTTTTATATTCATAGAGAATATTTTAAGTTTTAAAGAGATGTTTCATTTTTTAAATACATTTTAATAGAAAATGTTTTTTATTTTGTATGTTTTCTTATTTTTAAAAATATTATTTAGAATTTTTTATGCGTACAAATCTTTATAAACAAATACATGTATATACATTTTTATGTACTAAAAGGAAGGGCAAACATTTCTCCATTCAAATATATATAATGATTTTGTTAGAAACTTTTATACAAGTATCTATATATGTGTAGTTTTAAAATATTTTTTACTTTTATACCTATGAACACAAGGTAATAAGACCAAATCAAAATAAATCAAATAGTGTGTGACGTTTTGGTAACAGCATTGTTACCATCATCAGACAGTACTGAAAATAATGATCAGGCACAATTTGGATTATAGATTATAAACACATGGTAATAAGACACCAAATCCTAATAAATAAATAGTGTGTTACGTTTCGGTAACAGCTTTGTTACCATCTTCAGATAAAAATATTGAATGTATTATTCAGTCTCAGTACTTTTGTCTGAAGATGGTAACAACATTGTTACTGAAACGTCACACACTATTTATTTATTTGTTTTTTTCACCTTGTTTTTAGTACTGAAAATACTTTCACTTCATTCAGTACTTTTGTCTGATGATGGTGGTGGTGTATTGTCCATGGAGCAGATCAGATCAGTCCATGCATCCTGATGTCTGATGATGGTAAAAACGCTGTTAACGAAATGTTACACACTATTTATGTATTTAACTTGTGTTTTTAATCTATAATCCAACTTGTACCTAATCATTTTTTACCTATGTTTTTTTTTTACAAAGTTTTAAAGTATTTTTTAAAGAGATGATATTCTCCTCTGATATATTATTACCAAAGATTTATATTCTCACCTATGGAATCTCATCAAATTGACATTCTACTGGATAGGAGCAGTAGTCTGGAACACTAGAGTATCAATAAATCTGTATTTTAACCTTCTTTTTTTACAAAAGAAAAAGGAAATAATTTGTCATTCTCATTGTTTTGCCCTCAATAAAGTTGTAATAAATGAAAAGGTATATACAGTGGAACCTTCCTGTAAAAGATACCTAATTACAGAGCCAAAGTGTCCTTTACAGAGAGGTGTCCTCTTACAATAGAGTTGAACTGGTAATTTTGACAATGAAAACTGTCCTTTGTAGAGAAGTGTCCTCTAGCAGGAGTGTCCTCTCATGGAGGTCCTACTGTATCACTTTAAAAAGTGCAGTTTGGTATAGAGATATAGATTTAAAATAAATAATTGTCTAAATAATAAGGTATAATTTTATCTATTTGTGTTGTGTTGCTACCTTATGTTTCTAACTTTTTTGTCTGTTTTTTTTTTTTTTACTGATGTCTCTCTCAGAGACCCATTGTCATCCAGTTTTTCAAGTTAGTAATTACAAGGTAATAAGAGACCAAATGAATAAATACTGTCTGATGATGGTAACAACACTGTTACCAAAACATCACATACTATTTATTTATTTGGATTTGGTCTTATTACCTTGTAGTTGTAATCTATATATATATATAATCCAAATTGTATATTATAATCAGAGTGATTATCATAGCCTGTGATGGTAACAATTTTATTGCCAAAATATTCATGAATAGTTTATTAGTTTTTTTTTATTATTATTAACTATTGATATATCATTTATTATTTGATTACAGTAAAACCCCACTGAAAATGAACCTGGGATATAAGCCAACCCTCCCTTATAATAAACCTCTAATAATCCCCATTTTTATTTTATAATACAGTGAACTAGGGCTATAATGAACCATGGCTATAATCCTGCTATAGAAGGTTTGCTATAGAAGTGTTTTATTGTATTTGTGTTTATTGCAATTTTTATTTTTTTCAAAATACCTGTTTCACAAAAATATCTATCTACCTATATAAAAATATGGTGCTGCTTTGCTTATAAACATGTTGAATTCTCAAGTTATGCAAGTCGGTTCACATGTCTCATTAAAGTTAGGTATTTCAAATATTCTTATCAAAACTTAGAACTATCTATTGCCTAAATTTAGAAATAATTTTAAAAATTCTACTCTTCAGTTATATATAATTGATAGCTGAAAAGGCACAATTTGGATTATAGATTATAAATACAATGTAATAAGACCAAATAAATAGTGTGTGATGTTTTGATCATACACTATTTATTTATTTGAATTTGGTCTTATTACCTTGTGTTTATAATTGAAAGCTATTTCACTAAAGACAATATACTGCAATGAATACAAATTGAAAGAGGGAAAAGCATGACTCATCAGTGGTGAACCCTCCCAGCAGTTTCACAAGTTTGTAATCTCCAGACTTCTCAACTATGTGCTCAATAATGCTTTTTAAATTAGTAATGTGATAGGAGTTTGATGTATGCAATAGGTAAGGGAGCCATACAGAAGAATTTTGTTGTTGTTTCTTATCCCCTTGTGTAAAGATTACACGAATTCCATGAGTTCATGCTCCTCGAGCTGTTTTATGATAAGCAGCGGCCTCTGTAGATTTTTACATGAATGAAAAAATTGTCTTTGTCTCCTTAAAAAAAAAACATCAAAGACTTTCCACATTCTCAAGTCTTCTTCTTTTCTTATTTCTTATCTCCACTCAATCATATTAGGGTATCAAGTTGTGACCTATTGATAGTGTCTGTTTGACAACCACTATGACTGATGAAGTAGAATGCCTTTGTCATTAAGACTGGGAGCACTACTCAGTGGCAGGCCGAACATTCTCAAGTTTTGTCTATGAGTCTATTCTCAAGACTTCTCTCCTTGTCAACTTATTTGTTCATTTGATCTTCAACATTCTTCTTGCAAACATACACGTGTTGTTTAACCAGCATATATCATCACGTAGTGCCATCTCCAATACAAAGGTCGGCCTTATGGAACACTATTTCTGTGCAGTTCTCTCTTTACCTCTATCCTCAAATTCTAAAACATTTCTTCTTCTTTCTTATCTCCACACTGGGTGAAGTAGAATGCATCTGCCTTTGTCATTAAGACTGGGAGCACTACTCAGTGGCAGGCCGACTTAGCTCCAAAAGAAATGGCCGCCTCTGACATGAGGAACAGACGCCATGTGCAGCCGCTCCTAACATGGAGTACAAACGCTGCTCATCCTGTATCCCTGGATTAGGAGCCCTTACAGGGTACTATCAGCCGGGCCAGCTGAGCCCAGGTTTTTTTAGTGAGCTTGTTACTGCTCCCCCTTCTCCTTTTTCATCCGGGCTTGGGACTGGCAAAGGAGGAGTTCCAAAACATTTAATTACCTTTAATTAAACAATTAAAAAAGTTTCTGGAGATGAGTTTCTTTTTATTTTAAAACTGTCTCAAGCTTCAAGGCATCAGGTGACGTTTCAATCATTGTACTAAGTTCTCCTGTAGAAGGACAGAGATGCCTGAAAGCTTGAGATGGTGTAAAGTGAAAAGAAACTCATCACCGGAAACCTTTTTTAATTGTTTAATTAATATCACGGAGATTTAAATCAATTAATTTTATTACATTATCAAATCAATTCTTCTCTAAATACAAGGTAATAAGACCAAATCCAAATAAATAAATAGTGTGTGATGTTTAAACATGTTAAAATATGCTGTGGTAAAATTTCTCATTCAGTACACTTTTGTCTGAAGATGGTAACAACGCTGAAACGTCACACAATATTTATTTGGATTTGGTCTTATTACCTTGTGTTTATAATCTACTAGACAGGTGACCCGTGCTTCGCCCCGGGATTGACCCGTGTGCATATCTACCCGAGTGATATATATTTAGATAAGATATTTTAAAAATAATTGTTTGTTATTAGCATTATCTATTTGTTTGCATCAGCATAATTTAATCTAATCTTTGATAGAGGGCGTTGTTCGTGAGTTAGGTAGAATAATTTGAATATATAGTTTTAATAATTGATTCATATATTTTTTAAAATAGCCTATCATCTTCCCCGTATTTTTTTACCTATGTATGGAAATTTAGGTTTGAATTAGTGAACTACTGCGAATTTGTATATTGGACATACAAACAAACAAACATACAAACATTGATTTTTTATATATATTTAGATAACAGTAGTTGCTATTTTTTTAGTACAGTTGATTTTGCGGACCTATAATGAGGTATTGTTAACAATAGATTATTTAAGGAGCGACCTGCTCCAACACAATAGTTACAAAAACAACAAAGCGAGTGGGGGGTGCAAAGGTGGCGTGATCGTAGACAACCAATAGGAGTGCACCATTCCAAAAAAAAAAAGCAAACGGTGACAGAGATGAAAAAGAATTGATGACGCTCGTAACTGTCTATAGAATAATCCAAATTGTGCCTTATCAATCCTTCTCTAGTATAATACTCTCTCTCTCTCTCTCTTTCTCTCTCTTTGGTCGCCCCTTCAGCTTTATAGCACTTATTGAATAAAGAAAGGACATCTCCTGATTGTCAAACTAAAACTTGCTGATGACTTTCACCATCTATTAGAATAGCTCTTCCAGGTTTTCTTGATTAAACTAGCGAAACAGCTGGGAGGGTTTACCACTAATGAGACAGGCCCTCCCATAATTATTCCATTACAGTAAGTGCAGTAGAAATTGTTTAATTTTTTGGAAAGAATCATACGCGTCTCTAATAGTTTCAAATTTTTAATCAAGAAATGGTATTTGGCCAATTCTGGAATAATAAAAGAAATCAACAATTAGTTAATATTTATTCTGATAGATGGTGTAAGTTATCAGCAACTTTTAGTTGTAGATCAGAAGTTGACTTAATTTATCCACCTGATCCCAGCACTATTTCAGTTTTATACTGTTTTTCATACTTATTAAATAATTCTGTAAATCCACTCTGTGTTATTTTTTATATTTGTTACATAAATAGCAATTTATATTATTTTTGTTTGTTTTTTTGAGATGCAATATATAAGAATAAAATGTATGCAAATATTTTTTTAAATGCAATTTTATATCAAAATATTACAATTATATATACAGTAGAAACTCCATGTAAAAGACACCTAATTGCAGAGCCAAAATGTCCTTTAGGGTAAAGGTGTCCTCTTACCGTAAAGTTGCTAATTAGCAAAAAATTGTAAATTTAAGCAATGAAAACTGTCCTTTATAGAGAGGTGTCTTCTAGCATGAGTGTTCTCTCATGGAGATTCTACTGTATATAAATATTTCTCAATGCAGGGTTTTAAAAGAACTAAAAAATATAAAGACAAATTATATATTATACTATTAAAATATTTAGATTTTTTTTTGCATATATCCAAAAATTTTATTTGAGAGAGAATGCCAAAGAAATATATATATATCCATAAATATACATTTTTAAAATTAATATGTATGTATCTGTGATAAAAATAAATAATTTTGACTTTTGGACCCTTTTGTTTTTAACTTGTTTTAATTTTATCCATATCTCTTTCTCTATGATGTCTTATCATTGGAACTTTGTTTTTATAAAGCTTCTTCTTCTTTCTTATCTCCACTCAATCATATTAGGGTGTCAAGCATCAATACAGGACAACCATCATGACTGGGTGAAGTAGAATGTGTCTGCCTTTGTCATTAAGACTGGGAGCACTACTCAGTGGCAGGCCAACTTAGCTCCAATATGAAAAGGCCGCCTCTGACATGAGGAACAGACGCCATGTGCAGCCGCTCTTAACATAGAGTACAGACTCATCCTGGATTAGGAGCCCTTACAAGGTACTATCAGCCGGGCCAGCTGAACCCAGGTTTTTTAGTGAGCTTGTTACTGCTCCCCCTCCTCATCCTTTTTCATCCGGGCTTGGGACCGGCAAAGGCGGAGGTTGTTTTTATAAAGCTATTTTATAACAGCGCAACTTTGTTATAATTACATAATTCTAAAGTCCCAAGTTTTAGGTATCAATTATTTTTTTTAACAATGGGTAAAATCTTGATCCCAAGTCTCATATTTTAGAATTAGAGTTTAATCTCTTTAATTCTGTTCTGTATATCATTTGTTGGTTGAAGTTTATTCAGAAGAAACACAGCCACATCAACCAATGATTGATTTAATTCCTGACGTGTTTCAGTGGTGGAAGTTATACTGTACCCCTTCTTTCTTCCTATTTTTCCACTCATTTGCTGTATCTCTCAGGAGCATCAGGAGAATAAAAATCTTTTTTTTTTTTTTGCTTATCCCTAGTGCACATGGTACAGACCATTATAATCATGGTGTGTAGAAGTAGGCGACTGCTTTTACTCTGTACCGTAAGTGCACCGCATGTCTACACATGTGAAAAAGCAGTTTGACTTTTCACTTACAAATATAAATATAGAATAATACAATTATATATAAGAATAAAAATCTTAATAAAAGTATTAATATATCAATGTTTAAATGTATATCTGAGTTTCTTATTATATTTAGATTAAACTTGTATTTTAAAAAATTCCTCACTTTATCGCAGTCAACTGTCATTACTGTGATACTCTGTCTTTGTCGGTTCCAAGCCTGAATGAAAAAGGAGGGGGAGCAGTAACAAGTTCACTAAAAAACCTGGGCTCAGCTGGCCTGGCTGATAGTACCCTGTAAGGACTTCTGATCCAGAGATACAGTATGAGCAGCGTCTGTACTCCCATGTTAGGAGCGACTGCACATGGCATATGTTCCTCATGTCAGAGGCAGCCATTTTATATTGGAGCTAAGTCAGCCTGCCACTGAGTAGTGCTCCCAGTCTTAATGACAAAGGCAGAAACATTGTACTTCATCCAACCATTATAGATGTCAAATCTCCTTTGATGAGCTCTACTCATCCCGAGCAGTCACCATCAAAAATCTCTACAGGCTTGATACCCTGATTTGATTGAGTGGGATAAGAAGGAAGAAGAAAAATTACTGGGATAAAAAAATAATCATAATTATGTATTTAAGGAATATGTGTGGGAAAGGTACCAATGCACAAAAATAATTCAGTTTGTTGATATATTCTATTCCTGGCAATCAGATTCATTAACAAAGAATATTCCTTAACAAAATCTATTGTTTTAATGCAATTTTAACAGGAAAGGAACCTTTACCATACATCAAATTACAATATACTCCGGCCTATGAATGGCCCTACCATTTCATCAGCTAAAACACTCTTTGGCAGATTCAGTCATAACTCCCTACCTTCACCTGACACTTTACTGATGAGAGCCATAGCCCAAAACATTGTCCTACAGGTTTGCTTATTTGTTTTAATTTATCAAAAATGGTGTGTTGTGGCTTTAAAATGGATCTGTGTGTGCAAAGAATATCAACAAAATGCATTGTCTAGGTACATTTTTTAAAATAGAGAAACCTTTTACTCAATGAATATTGACATCCCATAAAATAATATAAATGAATGCATGTCTGCCTTTTATGCTTGACCAAACCACTCATCTGATCGCCATGAAACTTTGGTAAGTTGCTTAGTATACCACTGGGAAAGTATCTGGTTTGAATTTGATTTGAAATAAATATTAGTTGCAATTTTATTTACAAATTTGCCAATTTCACTCGCAAGCAGCGCCTCTCGTGGCATCTGGTGGAATTATATTTGTAAATTGTAAAAATGATAAATATGTCCCAAATATATTAAATTTATTATTTAATGGCAATTATTTTTTAGGATGTGTTACGCAAACTTTGACTTTAATCATCATCAATGCTGACGTCACTACGATTACAACACTTCCAACTTCTACCTTCAACCTTTATATTATGTTTTATCGCTAGCTTGTTTTAACAATATTTGTATTGGAACAAGTCGTTCCTTAAATAAATATATATTTGTTTTTATCTAAAGGGATGTCCTCGTAACTACTACATACGTGAGTACAAAAAACAACTAGAAATCCTTAAAAAGGAAACATCGTATTTTGCTAAGCCTATATCAGGATGGGTAGACTGGATGGGACAAGGCATGCATAGTTAGCCTTACTCCCACTTCTGTGTTGTGGCGGAGAAGAGAAGGCGTAGCGCCTGAGTGAGTGAAGACCAGCCATGTTAATAGGGAAGTTTGGGTGATCCTCTCACCTCCTAGGGAACTGGGTGAATGGCATGGCAGCCAGGATCTAAAATGTGGCGGGCAGTGCGAGTGGTGATTTGCGAGAAGGGCATGGCTGTCCCGCGCAGCACTATGACCGCGCCTATGTGGTTCACTCAGAAGGTCCTGTGCAGATTTTCGTCGATAAGACGGCAGAAGCTGTTCAGCGACGCCTCATCAGCCAGGACTCAGCGCGTTGTCCAAGTGAAGGGACCAGCAGGGCAAAGCAGTCCCCAACGCAGGTACCGATCCAACGAGCTGTAGTCAGAAATTCGGAAGGCCAGAACAGACGGCAGCCGCCAAATATGGGGAGGATCAAGTGCTGAGGGGGTACAAACACGCGGTGGTTCTGCGGGAGTATATCAGGGACTGCCTAATCTTTAAGCAGCTAGAGACGCCGCAGCCAGAGCCAGAAGTAGGCGCTGCGGCTGCTAAGCAGCACGGCCTGCACGTCTTTGAGCATGACATTCGGTGGGTCCCGATGTCAATAAACCTGAATCCTCCTAGAGAGACTTGCCTTGCCACGACGTTTCTGGTCAACCAGGCGGCTTGCTGCGGCCTCCAGTTGTACCGCGCAAGACAAGACTGGGTCTTGTGGATGGTATGATTGGTAAGCAGGTAGCCGTGGATGTGATGGACCACCGAGGAGAACACCAAGAAGTGACTGCTCTAACCTGGAAGACGAGAGAGAAGTCGGTGATGTAGGGGGACCCACCTCTCAGTAACTGTCTCGAGCAGGGCCAGGAGATGTCTTTGGGCGTCACATTGCAGCCCAGCGCCTTCAACTCGACCGAACTACTCCAGCAAAGGATGAGCAGGACGATGTCCTTCCTCGGCGTAGGGGGGAAGTTCCTGGGGCCGAGCGCTTGCTAAAGGCGACACAGGAGTGGACCCAAACGAAGCTGAACGATGTATATATAGAGATAACCCAGGCTTCTGGAGAGCAGGTTATCGATAACAGAAACTCTCAGGGAAGGCGAAAATTAGCCTCATTATCTGTAGTCCCAATTATCAGCAGCCCCAATCTATAGCTTCAATGATCAGCAGTCCTAATTATTAGCTGTCCCAATTATCAACAATTCCTTTTATCAGTGGTCCCAATTATTAGTACTTATTATTATCACACAATAATCATAAATATCAGTTGCTACTATTTCTTGTTCCAATTATCTGTGGTTACATTCATTAGCAGTCCTAATTATCAGTGATTTCTTTTATAAGTAGTCCCAATTATTGAGGCCATATGTTTAAAGTGAATTTAAGTATTTTTTCTAAATGATCTTAATAAATCCAATAATATACAATAAAGCTGGGTGAGGGAAATGGGTCTTAACTGTTAATACTGTAATGGGTTTACCCCCATTCCAAGGGAAGTTGAACATTTGGAAGTCGATGTTAAAATTGAAATTCCAATGGTCTTGAAAAAAATCTACAAAATATTGACAAAATATAATGGTAGTATAGTCTGGAAATAAATTATAAAGACTAATAGGCATGTTTCAAGATGAATACAATACCAATATCTGGCTCAATAAAATGGAAAGGTACCTTGCTATGTGTCAGCAATATGTGCTTTATATCTAAAAGTATATACTTAAAAAAAGGTATATTTTGAAGAGTAAATTATTGTTTTGAGACCCAGTGTTATATCCTGAAAATTGGAGAACTGTCCTTATGTCATTTTAAAAATAAACGCAAATGTATTAAGCTCAGATCATAAGATACCTTTTAGAAATTTTGAGAATGCTTTTGTTTTTATCTATTATCTCTTATTTATCCTGTAAGAGCAAAAAATGCGAACAGTGACATATAGTATTATTTTCAAAAATAATTATCAAATATTTTATATAGAAACATATAGTAACCCAGGCTCTTGGAGTATATCCATAGATCGCCAATTACCTAGTATCTGACCTAAAGTGTAAGAAATAGAAATTTAATTTTAAAAAATAACATTCTTCCCATAACATAGGATAAAGACCTTTGAGGACTCATTAATAAGCCATATTAACAAAGGATGCCTATATCATGAATTTAGACAAAATACATTTTGATATTATTAATATAGTTAGTATTTTAACTTCAATTTGAGAATGAGAATAGTCGCACTAAAAATATTTATATCATTGCTATTTATTTGTTCTCCATATGCTAATATATAATGAAATATTCTAATTCCAGATAATGTAAAAAATATCACTTAACAAGCTTTTTGCTTCTATGCAGTTATCAAATTTGAAGCGCAAAATTTCGAGTTATTATGAAATGTCTAATGATCTATTCATATCAAGCCAAATTTTGGCAATATCCACTTATAAATTCCTATTAATTATTTTAAAAGAATTTTCATAAAATTTTATATGATCTCGATTTTACACGCTTGTTTGGAGGTAATATACACTAAAATTGGATATAATCTCGATTACCCACGCTATATTAATTATACATTAACACATCCTAGATTAATTTGGTTATATAAATTTAAATATCAAATAATCTTCTTTATATAAACTCTATTTGCTTTCAAATTAATTTTTACAGAATTCTTGAGTAGTCATTGAATATTACTCTGTTTATTATTGAAAGAGTTACAAAAAAGATACCCCTTTTCAGCGCGCAAACTTAACTGCCGTTTGTTCGCCAATTCCCGAACTGGTAAACATCTTTTTATTCTCTTCCTGCTTTATAACTTTCATTTAAATAATACTACTTTTCTTTAAGAGTGTTTTTAACTGATTATTACTACGTATTCTAAAATATTATAAACAATCCAAGCAAAATGTTCGTCTTAAAAAGAAAGGGTCATAAGGAGGCAGTAATGTTTGATAAAATTACCTCTCGTATTCAAAAGCTGTGCTATGGCTTAAATATGGATTTTGTTGATCCTCCCTCAATTACTCTTAAAGTAATTAATGGCCTTTATCCGGGTGTTACAACAGCCGAGCTGGATAATTTGGCTGCCGAGATTGCCGCCACAATGGCAACAAAGCATCCCGATTATGCCAAACTAGCAGCACGCATTGCGATTTCAAATCTTCATAAAGAAACTAAAAAGATATTTAGTGATGTAATTGAAGATTTATATAGGAAAGTAAATAGCGCCACAAAAGAATGGACTCCAATGATATCAGAAAAATTATATAATATTGTTCAAAATAACAAGGAAAAATTGAATTCAGCTATTATTTATGATAGAGATTTTAACTACAAATATTTTGGATTTAAAACTTTAGAAAGATCCTATCTTCTCAAAAGTGATGGCAAAACTATTGAACGTCCTCAACATATGTTGATGAGGGTTTCTGTTGGTATTCATGAGGAAAATATTGATGCAGCCATTGAAACCTATAATCTTATGTCTGATAGATGGTTTACTCATGCCTCACCAACTCTTTTTAATGCTGGTACCAACAATCCTCAGCTTTCAAGTTGCTTTTTGTTAACTATGGCTGATGACAATATTGATGGAATATTCACTACACTCAAGCAATGTGCTCTGATTTCTAAATATGCTGGTGGAATTGGGCTGAATGTTCATTGTATCCGGGCTAAGGGAACAGAAATTGCAGGTACCAATGGTGTTTCAAATGGATTAGTTCCAATGCTGCGAGTCTATAACAATACTGCAAGATATGTTGTTCAAGGAGGCAATAAGAGACCTGGAGCTTTTGCCATTTATCTGGAACCATGGCATGCTGATATTTTTGACTTCCTGAATCTCAGAAAGAATATTGGAGCTGAGGAGACCAAAGCAAGAGATTTGTTTTATGCTTTGTGGGTTCCTGATTTGTTCATGAAGAGAGTTGAGAAAGATTCCCATTGGAGTCTAATGTGTCCGCATGAATGCCCGGGCCTTGCTGATACATACGGTGAAGAGTTTGAGAAGCTCTATGAAAAATATGAAGAAGAAAAACGTTACAAGAAGCAGGTACCTGCTAGAAATCTCTGGAGAGCTGTGATTGAATCTCAAATTGAGACAGGTACCCCGTACATGCTGTACAAGGACAGCTGTAACCGCAAGTCCAACCAGAAGAACCTGGGCACCATCAAGTGCAGCAACCTCTGCACAGAGATCGTGGAGTACAGTTCTCCGGATGAGGTGGCCGTCTGTAACCTGGCTTCACTCTCTCTGCCCCGCTATGTCAAGGAAGGAACCTTTGACTTCAAGAAACTGGCCAAGGTGACCAAGGTGATCACCAAGAACCTGAACAAGATCATTGATGTCAACAAATATCCAATTCCTGAGGCCGAAGTCAGCAACAAGAGACACAGACCCATTGGAATTGGGGTCCAAGGACTTGCTGATGCATTCATCCTGCTGCGGTATCCATTTGACAGCCCTGAAGCCCAGAAATTGAACATCCAGATATTTGAGACTATCTATTATGCAAGTCTGGAAGCCAGCTGTGAATTGGCTGAGGTTGAAGGACCCTACGAGACGTACCAAGGCTGCCCAGCTTCCGAGGGAATCCTGCAGTACGACATGTGGGACGTCACCCCTACGGATCTCTGGGATTGGGCCAGTCTCAAGGAGAAGATCGCCAAGCACGGACTCCGGAACAGCCTCCTGGTCGCCCCCATGCCTACAGCCTCCACTGCCCAGATCCTGGGGAACAATGAGTCCCTGGAGCCGTATTCCAACAACATCTACACCCGCAGGGTCCTCTCTGGCGAGTTCCTGGTGGTCAACTACCATCTACTGAAGGATCTCACCAAGTTAGGACTGTGGAACGAGGACATGAAGAACAGACTCATCGCCAACAATGGCTCCATCCAGAACATCGAAGGCATCCCAGATTCCCTGAAGATGCTCTACCGCACGGTATGTGAGATCCCCCAGAAGAGCATACTGAAGATGGCTGCAGACAGAGGAGCTTTCGTAGACCAGAGCCAGTCTCTAAACATCCACCTAGCTGCTCCCAACTACGCCAACATGTCCAGCATGCACTTCGCAGGCTGGAGACTCGGCCTCAAGACTGGCATGTACTACCTCCGTACCCGGCCCGCCGCCAATGCCATCCAGTTCACCGTGGATAAGACAGCTCTCAAGAAATCCAATGATGTTGAAATCAAGAAGCTGGTGTGCTCTCTGCAGAACAAGGATGAGTGCATTATGTGCAGTGGCTAGAGTTTGTAAGTCTTCTACCTGATCCTTCTTTTTGATTTGCTTTTCCCATGTTGTCCCTTCCCCCTTACACCAAAGCTGTATATATTTAAACACCTTCCTTAGCATGGCTTTATACCCCATTACTTGGCCTGGATTAAACTAGTTCATTGTTTTGCTATTTATGCATATTATTTTTAATTTGTTTGTTGTTTCTTATCCCCTTGTGTAAAGATTGCACAAATTCCATGATCTCATGGAATGGGGTGTAGGGGTGCAGCTTTCGTTGATCATGGCACCATGATCCAGGCACACTTTGGTGAAAGTCTGACTTTGCCTGTAGTTTGAGGCCGTTCCTAACATGGAAGCAGACGCCTTTGCTGCAGACTCTAACATGAGTACAGACGCAGCTCCTCCGTATCCCTGGAGTAGGACCCTTGCTGAGGTCCATCAACCAGGTCAGTTGAAGTCAGGATTTTTAAAGAGGTCTACTCCTCTTTTAACAATGCAGCTTTTGGTCCGCGACTACTTATTTGTCAGAGTTATTCTGCTTGTTTCGCAGCTGGCCTTCATATCTGAAGGTCGTTCCCCTATCCGCCACCTGGGGACGCGCCCTATAGCAGTCAGCTCTGCTTTACATACACAGCTCTGTTTACATACACAATATGGTACATTTTTTTAAAGTGTGCCTGGATCTTTGTGCGATGATCAACTTTTAGTTATAGATCAGAAGTTGACTTAATTTATTCACCTGATCCCAGCACAATTTCAGTTTTATACCATTTTTCATACTTATTAAATAATTCTGTAAATCCACTCTGTGTTATTTTTTATATTTGTTACATAAATAGCAATTTATATTATTTTTGTTTGTTTGTTTGAGATGCTATATTTAAGAATAAAATGTATGCAAACATTTTTTTAAATGCAACTTTATATCAAAATATTACAATTATATATACAGTAGAAACACTCCATGTAAACGACACCTAATTGCAGAGCCAAAATGTCCTTTAGGGAAAGGTGTCCTCTTACCGTAAAGTTGCTAATTAGCAAAAAATTATAAATTTAAGCAATGAAAACTGTCCTTTATAGAGAGGTGTCTTCTAGCATGAGTGTTCTCTCATGGAGATTCTACTGTATATAAATATTTCTCAATGCAGGGTTTTAAAAGAACTAAAAAATATAAAGACAAATTATATATTTATACTATTAAAATATTTTGATTTTTTTTTGCATATATCCAAAAATTTTATTTTAGAGAGAATGCCAAAGAAATATATATATCCATAAATATACATTTTTAAAATAAATATGTATGTATCTGTGATAAAAATAAATAATGTTGACTTTTGGACCCTTTTGTGTTTGACTTGTTTTAATTATATCCATATCGCTTTCTCTATAATGTCTTATCATTGGCACTTTGTTTTTATAAAGCTTCTTCTTCTTTCTTATCTCCACTCAATCATATTAGGGTGTCAAGCATCAATACAGGACAACCATCATGACTGGGTGAAGTAGAATGTGTCTGCCTTTGTCATTAAGACTGGGAGCACTACTCAGTGGCAGGCCAACTTAGCTCCAATATGAAAAGGCCGCCTCTGACATGAGGAATAGACGTCATGTACAGCCGCTCCTAACATGGAGTACAAACGCTGCTCATCCTGTATCCCTGGATTAGGAGATCTTACAGAGTACTATCAGCCGGGCTAGCTGAGCCCAGGTTTTTTAGTGAGCTTGTTACTGCTCCCCCTCCTCCTTTTGATCTGGGCTTCGGACCGGTAAAGGTGGAGTTTGTTTTTATAAAGCTATACACAGCTTAAGCTATAACAGCGCAACTTTGTTATAATTACATAATTCTAAAGTCCCAAGTTTTAAGTATCATTTTTTTTAAAGGTGGTTAAAATCTTGGTCCCAAATCTCATGTTATAGAATTACAGTTTAAGCTCTTTAATTCTGTTCTGTAGATCATTTGTTGGTTGGAAGTTGATTCAGAAGAAATATAGCCACATCAACCAATTTTTTTTTTACTTATCCTTTTAGTCTAAATTAGACAAGATCTAGGAGGTCGTGCTCATAGAGAAGTTCAAGAACTCTTCTTGGTTCTCTGTACAGGGATCCTTTGTCCTTACCAATACAATTTAGTATATGTTGGGGAGTGGCCTCTTCGGTTTTGCACCTAGTGCACATGGGAAGGCTTTTGGCTCCCTCTTTATAGACTAGAGGGCGCAGGTAACCAGATTTCCATCTGGCCAACTGTGTCGACTCCCTTCTGTTTAGTTGGAGGGTCTGTTTTTTGGGGTTTTCACCTGGTACCAAGAATGATGGAAACTATCTCTATGGTTCCTTATCAGTTGTAGTTTCAGTTTGTTAATAAGGTCCCTTGCTGAAAGGTAGGTCTCGGAGTTCTTCGCATCAGGATGTCCAGCTGCTCCTACCTTTGTCAATCTGTCAGCCTCCTCATTTCCAGGGACTCCCACATGTGATGGCTTCAATATGGATCTGTGCATTGTCTTGGTACATTTTTTAGGAAGAGAGGAACCTTTTACACAAAATGAATATCCTCCCATAAAATTATATATATAGATGAGAATGAATGTATGTCTGTCCTTTATGCCTGACCAAACCACTCATGTGATCGCCATGAAACTTTGGGAATTTGTTCATTATACCACTGGGACGGTATATGGTTTGAATTTGATTTGAAATAAATATTATTTGCAATTTTATTTGCTAATTTCACTCGCAAGCAGCGCCTTTCGCAGCATCTGGTGGAATTACATTTGTAAATTGTAATAATGCTAAATAGGTTTCAAATATAATGAATTTAGTATTTAATAGCAATTATTTTAAGGGGATGGGTGGACTGGATGGGAAAAGGCGTGCATAGGCAGCCTCACTGCCACGTTGTGCCTAAAGATGGTGCAGCGCCGGAGCGACGGCCAGCTAATGTTGGTAGGGAAGTTTGGATGATCCTTCCACCTTCTAAAGAACTGGGTGAATGGCATGGCAGCCAGGCTCTAGAATGTAGCGGCCAATGCGAGTGGTGACTTGCGAGAACAGCGTGACTGTCCCGCGCAGCACCACGGCCTCGCCTATGGTGTTCACTCGGAAGGTCCTGTGCAGATTTTCGTCGATAAGATGACGGCAGAAGCTGGTAAGCGATGCCTCATCAGCCAGGACTCAGCGCGTCGTCCGAGTGAGGGGACGGCGAAGTTCACAACGCAGGCGCCGATCCCCCGAACTGGAGTCAGAAATTTGAAAGACCAGAACAGACGGCAGCCGCCGATTATGGGGAGGATCAAGAGCTGAGGCGGTGCAAACGCGCGGTGGTCCTGCGCGAGGATATCAGCCACCGCCTCCCAGATCTAAAGCAGCTAGATACGCCGCAGTGAGAGTCAGGAGTAGGCGCTGCGGCTGCCACGCAGCACAGCCTGCACGCCCTTGGAGCATGACAATCGAAGCTGGGTCCCGATGTCAATGATCCTGAATCCTCCTAGAGAGACTTGCCTCGCCACGACTTTTCTGGGCAACCAGGCGGCTTGCTGCGGCCTCCAGATGTACCGCGCAAGACGAAACTGGGTCTTGTGGATGGTATGGTTGGTAAGCAGGTAGCCGTGGATGTGATAGACCACCGAGGAGAACACCAAGAAGTGACTGCTCTAACCTGGCAGACGAGAGAGAAGTCAATGACTGTCTCGAGCAGGGCCAGGAGATGTCTTTGAGCGTCACATTGCAGCCCAGCGCCCTCAACTCGACCGAAGACCAGGAGATACCCAGCGTAGCGTCGTTACAGGCACACCAGGCGCTGCACCATAGACCTCTGCTCTTGGATAAATTTTCCTTTGCGTCGGAAATTTATGAAGATGGAGGTCACAACGCCGAACTACTTCCGCAACGATAAGTAGGACGATGTCCTCGGCTTAGAGGGGGAAGTTCCTGGGGCCGAGCGCTTGCTAAAGGCGACACAGGAGTGGACCCAAACGAAGCTGAACGATGTATATATAGAGATAACCCAGGCTTCTGGAGAGCAGGTTATCGATAACAGAAACTCTCAGGAAGGGTGAAAATTAGCCTCATTATCTGTAGTCCCAATTATCAGCAGCCATAATCTATTGCCTCAATGATCAGCAGTCCTAATTATTAGCTGTCCCAATTATCAACAATTCCTTTTATCAGTGGTCCCAATTATTAGTACTTATTATTATCACACAATAATCATAAATATCAGTTGCAACTATTTCTAGTTCCAATTACCTGTGGTTCCATTCATTAGCAGTCCTAATTATCAGTGATTTCTTTCATAAGTAGTCCCAATTATTGAGGCCATATGTTTAAAGTGAATTTAAGTATTTTTTCTAAATGATCTTAATAAATCCAATAATATACAATAAAGCTGGGTGAGGGAAATGGGTCTTAACTGTTAATACTGTAATGGGTTTACCCCCATTCCAAGGGAAGTTGAACATTTGGAAGTCGATGTTAAAATTGAAATTCCAATGGTCTTGAAAAAAATCTACAAAATATTGACAAAATATAATGGTAGTATAGTCTGGAAATAAATTATCAAGACTGATAGGCATGTTTCAAGATGAATACAATACCAATATCTGGAAAGGTACCTTGCTATGTGTCAGCAATATGTGCTTTATATCTAAAAGTATATACTTAAAAAAAGGTATATTTTGAAGAGTAAATTATTGTTTTGAGACCCAGTGTTATATCCTGAAAATTGGAGAACTGTCCTTATGTCATTTTAAAAATAAACGCAAATGTATTAAGCTCAGATCATAAGATACCTTTTAGAAATTTTGAGAATGCTTTTGTTTTTATCTATTATCTCTTATTTATCCTGTAAGAGCAAAAAATGCGAACAGTGACATATAGTAATATTTTCAAAAATAATTATTAAATATTTTATATAGAAACATATAGTAACCCAGGCTCTTGGAGTATATCCATAGATCGCCAATTACCTAGTATCTGACCTAAAGTGTAAGAAATAGAAATTTAATTTTAAAAAATAACTTTCTTCCCATAACATAGGATAAAGACCTTTGAGGACTCATTAATAAGCCATATTAACCAAGGATGCCTATATCATGAATTTAGACAAAATACATTTTGATATTATTAATATAGTTAGTATTTTAACTTCAATTTGAGAATGAGAATAGTCGCACTAAAAATATTTATATCATTGCTATTTATTTGTTCTCCATATGCTAATATATAATGAAATATTCTAATTCCAGATAATGTAAAAAAATATCACTTAACAAGCTTTTTGCTTCTATGCAGTTATCAAATTTGAAGCGCAAAATTTCGAGTTATTATGAAATGTCTAATGATCTATTCATATCAAGCCAAATTTTGGCAATATCCACTTATAAATTCCTATTAATTATTTTAAAAGAATTTTCATAAAATTTTATATGATCTCGATTTTACACGCTTGTTTGGAGGTAATATACACTAAAATTGGATATAATCTCGATTACCCACGCTATATTAATTATACATTAACACATCCTAGATGAATTTGGTTATATAAATTTAAATATCAAATAATCTTCTTTATATAAACTCTATTTGCTTTCAAATTAATTTTTACAGAATTCTTGAGTAGTCATTGAATATTACTCTGTTTATTATTGAAAGAGTTACAAAAAAGATACCCCTTTTCAGCGCGCAAACTTAACTGCCGTTTGTTCGCCAATTCCCGAACTGGTAAACATCTTTTTATTCTCTTCCTGCTTTATAACTTTCATTTAAATAATACTACTTTTCTTTAAGAGTGTTTTTAACTGATTATTACTACGTATTCTAAAATATTATAAACAATCCAAGCAAAATGTTCGTCTTAAAAAGAAAGGGTCATAAGGAGGCAGTAATGTTTGATAAAATTACCTCTCGTATTCAAAAGCTGTGCTATGGCTTAAATATGGATTTTGTTGATCCTCCCTCAATTACTCTTAAAGTAATTAATGGCCTTTATCCGGGTGTTACAACAGCCGAGCTGGATAATTTGGCTGCCGAGATTGCCGCCACAATGGCAACAAAGCATCCCGATTATGCCAAACTAGCATCACGCATTGCGATTTCAAATCTTCATAAAGAAACTAAAAAGATATTTAGTGATGTAATTGAAGATTTATATAGGAAAGTAAATAGCGCCACCAAAAAATGGACTCCAATGATATCAGAAAAACTATATAATATTGTTCAAAATAACAAGGAAAAATTGAATTCAGCTATTATTTATGATAGAGATTTTAACTACAAATATTTTGGATTTAAAACTTTAGAAAGATCCTATCTTCTCAAAAGTGATGGCAAAACTATTGAACGTCCTCAACATATGTTGATGAGGGTTTCTGTTGGTATTCATGAGGAAGATATTGATGCAGCCATTGAAACCTATAATCTTATGTCTGATAGATGGTTTACTCATGCCTCACCAACTCTTTTTAATGCTGGTACCAACAATCCTCAGCTTTCAAGTTGCTTTTTGTTAACTATGGCTGATGACAGTATTGATGGAATATTCGCTACACTCAAGCAATGTGCTCTGATTTCTAAATATGCTGGTGGAATTGGGCTGAATGTTCATTGTATCCGGGCTAAGGGAACAGAAATTGCAGGTACCAATGGTGTTTCAAATGGATTAATTCCAATGTTGAGAGTCTATAACAATACTGCAAGATATGTTGATCAAGGAGGTAATAAGAGACCTGGAGCTTTTGCCATTTATCTGGAACCATGGCATGCTGATATTTTTGACTTCCTGAATCTCAGAAAGAATATTGGAGCTGAGGAGACCAAAGCAAGAGATTTGTTTTATGCTTTGTGGGTTCCTGATTTGTTCATGAAGAGAGTAGAGAAAGATTCCTATTGGAGTTTAATGTGTCCCCATGAATGCCCGGGCCTTGCTGATACATACGGTGAAGAGTTTGAGAAGCTCTATGAGAAATATGAAGAGGAAAAACGTTACAAGAAGCAGGTACCTGCTAGAAATCTCTGGAGAGCTGTGATTGAATCTCAAATTGAGACAGGTACCCCCGTACATGCTGTACAAGGACAGCTGTAACCGCAAGTCCAACCAGAAGAACCTGGGCACCATCAAGTGCAGCAACCTTTGCGCAGAGATCGTGGAGTACAGTTCTCCGGATGAGGTGGCCGTCTGTAACCTGGCTTCACTCTCACTGCCCCGCTATGTCAAGGAAGGAACCTTTGACTTCAAGAAACTGGCCAAGGTGACCAAGGTGATCACCAAGAACCTGAACAAGATCATTGATGTCAACAAATATCCAATTCCTGAGGCCGAAGTCAGCAACAAGAGACACAGGCCCATTGGAATTGGGGTCCAAGGACTCGCTGATGCCTTCATCCTGCTGCGGTATCCATTTGACAGCCCTGAAGCCCAGAAATTGAACATCCAGATATTTGAGACTATCTATTATGCAAGTCTGGAAGCCAGCTGTGAGTTGGCCGAGGTTGAAGGACCCTACGAGACGTACCAAGGCTGCCCAGCTTCCGAGGGAATCCTGCAGTACGACATGTGGGATGTCACCCCTACGGATCTCTGGGATTGGGCCAGTCTCAAGGAGAAGATCGCCAAGCACGGACTCCGGAACAGCCTCCTGGTCGCCCCCATGCCTACAGCCTCCACTGCCCAGATCCTGGGGAACAATGAGTCCCTGGAGCCTTATTCCAACAATATCTACACCCGCAGGGTTCTCTCCGGGGAGTTCCTGGTGGTCAACTACCATCTACTGAAGGATCTCACCAAGTTAGGACTGTGGAATGAGGACATGAAGAACAGACTCATCGCCAACAATGGCTCCATCCAGAACATCGAAGGCATCCCAGATTCCTTGAAGATGCTCTACCGCACGGTATGGGAGATGAAACAGAAACCAATACTGAAGATGGCAGCAGACAGAGGAGCCTTCATCGACCAGAGCCAATCGTTGAACGTGCACTTGGCAGACCCCAACTACGCCATCATGTGCAGCATGCACTTCACAGGCTGGAGACTCGGCCTCAAGACTGGCATGTACTACCTCCGTACCCGGCCCGCTGCCAATGCCATCCAATTCACCGTGGATAAGACAGCTCTCAAGAAATCCAATGATGTTGAAATCAAGAAGCTGGTGTGCTCTCTGCAGAACAAGGATGAGTGCATCATGTGCGGTGGCTAGAGTTTGTAAGTCTTCTACTTGATCCTTCTTTTTGATTTGCTTTTCCCATGTTGTCCCTTCCCCCTTACACCAAAGTTGTATATATTTAAACACCTTCCTTAGCATGGCTTTATACACCATTACTTGGCCTGGATTAAACTAGTCATTGTTTTGCTATTTATGCATATTATTTTTAATTTGTTTACATACACAATATGGTACATTTTTTTAAAAGACTTCTTAAGTGTGCCTGGATCTTGGTGCGATGATCAATGAAAGCTTCACCCTTAAACCCCATTCCATTATATTAACTCATGAAATTTATGTAATCTTTACACAAGGGGATAAGAAACAACAACATAACAAAGACACCTTTATTGTTTACACCAAGTTTTGGAAGCTCTGTCGAATAAGTTTCTCCATACCATTATGGGCACATCTCATTAGGTTAGGTTTTAGCTATGTGGAATCGGGGAGTGAAAGTTGCTTGGCCATAAAATACAAGGTAATAAGACCAAATAAATAGTGTGTGATGTTTCGGTAACAGTATTGTTACCATTAGACAAAAGTACTGAATGAAGGTAATAATGCTGTTACCGAAACATCACACACTATTTTGATTTGTTCTTATTAGTAAGGGCAGTAGAAATTGTTTAATTTTTTAGAAAGAATCATACGCGTCTATAATAATTTCAAATTTTTAATCAAGAAATGGTATTTGGCCAATTCTGGAATAATTAAAGAAATCAACAATTAGTTAATATTTATTCCGAAAGATGGTGTAAGTTATCAGCAACTTTTAGTTGTAGATCAGAAGTTGACTTAATTTATTCACCTGATCCCAGCACAATTTCAGTTTTATACTATTTTTCATACTTATTAAATAATTCTGTAAATCCACTCTGTGTTATTTTTTATATTTGTTACATAAATAGCAATTTATATTATTTTTGTTTGTTTGTTTGAGATGCAATAAATAAGAATAAAATGTATGCAAACATTTTTTTAAATGCAACTTTATATAAAAATATTACAATTATATTATCACTGAACAATTATTTTAAATATTCTGTGGTATATCATCATAAATATTTGCATAGTCATCACCCCTTACCATTCTTGTATATTATTACTTGAAAATAAATTCTTAGCAATAGTTTGCATTTTATAAATAAATTATTTTTACTTAAACTTTTGTTATACTCGTTATCACTACCGTGACAACTGGTGGAGAAGCTGGAATATTCCCTCGACGCCCAAGCCGTTAGAAGAAGCCGAAGACTACAAGGACTAGAACCTCAAGAAAACATCGCTATGATCAAGCAAGAGACACAGACAAAAATGGGTGAGTACCATTTTCAACCTTTTAGAAACCCTTCTATTTTTACTGGAGAACGCAACCAGAATCCAGAAAAATGGTTGAAAGAATTCCATCGCGTCGCTCGCTACAACTGCTGGGATGATTCAATGTGCCTCGCAAATGTTTATTTTTTCCTCCAAGGAACAGTGCACAGATGGTACGAAAATGTTGAAGAGAATTAATTCATGGGATATTTTTGTGAAAATGTTTTCTCAGAATTGCGGACATCATGTCACCCAAAAAGATCAACTCGCAGAGAACCTCAAAACTCGAGCTCAGGGGAAGGAGGAGACCAGTGATTCTTACATTCAAGATGTTCTCCATCTGTGCAGAGAAGTGAATCCGGCTATGATGGAAAATGAAATAGTTGCACACTTGACGAAAGGAATATCGGAGGAGATATATCAGTCAATCATCATTTTAGACATTGCAAGTATCGATGAGTTCATCAAATGGTGCAGAAAAATCGAGGCTTCAAATAAAAAACGTGTAAAAAAAGTCTAGTATTCGACAGACTACCGAATTTTGCCGCCATCGATTCAGCAGACTCTGAATCAATGGAAGACTTAATCTGACGCATCGTGTGTGAAGAAGTTCATCGTGCACTAAATCCGGAGCCAACTACCCCTGAACCATCTTCTCTGAAAGAAATTATCCGAGAAGAGATTGAAAAAACGTAGCTGCAATTTCGAAGCCTATTCAAAGGCCTCTGCCACGACAGTCGTACCCCAACCAAACACGTACATTCAACCAGGTTCCACGACGTCAATACCCTACCCAAACGCCCATATATAACCAGACGCCACCACAACGAAGAACGGATGAATGGAGGACGCATGACAACATCCCAATATGTTTTAATTGCGGCCGCCCAGGACATGTTAAGCGATATTGTAGAGAACGCCGACAATGGACGCAGAGACCCGAAGGACATGCACCAAGCGCTCAAGAACCTCAAATGGGTAACCACCAAGCCATAAGAAGCCAAATCTACCGCAGACAATCGCCGTATCCAAACAGAGGAAGATCCCCAAGACGCCAGTCCATTTCCCCAGGCCGCCATACAAGCCAATTCTCACGCCGCTACAATCTAGAAAAAAACTAAGCGTCGCGTCTTCTTTCGAGGGGGAAGCCGCGGGTGTGAAAAACCCTCCATCGTCGACAGCCGCTAAATTACAACAAAATTATGTCAAAATCATCATTGATGACATTGCATTTTCTGCTCTGGTCGATTCAGGTTCCTCTTTTTCAGTTATCTCTGATGGATTAAGACGACAATTAAAAAAGACCATGTTCAAGGATAGCGGAATGACTCTGAAAGTTGCTGATGGCAAGAATGTTACATCGATCGGCCGATGCACAATCAGCTTGAGCATCAATGGATTGGAACAGCCGCTTGAGTTTATCGTCCTCCCTAATAGTAACCCAAGTATTATCCTCGGATGGGATTTCCTAGAGGCATCAAATGCCGTGATTGATTGTGGACGCGCCGAAATCAGATTGAAAGAGGCCAAAGATGTACTAAATTCACCAGCTTCCATGGGAAAGGTTGTGGCTAGCAGAAGCGTTGTAATCCCAGCCGAATCTACCAAAATAATAAATGTTATGAGTGAAGAGCTTAATGGCCAAAATCAGGTACTTTTTGAACCTTCAAAAAAGGTATTAATAGGAAAAGGGTTAACACTTCCCTGTGCATTATTCAGGCTTTCCCATAATAAAGGAAAACTTTGGATCGTAAATTCTAGCACCACAGCTCAAATAGTCCCTAAGGGAATGTGCCTAGGAAAAATTCAAAGGGTTGAAGAAAATAACTTGACGGCTATTTCAGAATGTTCTGAATTTAATAAGGAGGCGAAAAATGCAAATCATGCCAGTCATGCTGATAAAAGTGACTTTAAATTTTTACAAAATTTAATTATTGATGATTTATCAGAAGAGCAGCAGTCTCAAATCTTATCAATTTTAAAACGATATGATAAAATATTTGATAAAAATAATGAACCAGTAAAGCAAACTTCAGTAACCAAACATAAAATTGAAACTGGAAACCATCAGCCTATTAAGCATAGACCATATCGAGTCTCCCCTACAGAACGCCAAGCAATCCAAACGGAAGTGGACAAAATGCTAGACGCCGGGATTATACGTCATTCAGAAAGTCCATGGTCATCGCCGGTTATTTTAGTGAAGAAGAAGGATGGTAACTGGCGTTTCTGTGTGGATTACAGACGACTAAACAAAGTTACTAAAAAAGACGTTTACCCACTACCCCGAATCGATGATACACTTGACTCTCTGAAAGGAGCTAAATTTTATTCATCAATGGACCTTCGTTCAGGGTATTGGCAAATAGAAGTCGACGAAGCAGATAGAGAAAAAACTGCCTTTATTACCCCTGATGGACTCTACGAATTCCTAGTCATGCCCTTTGGCCTGTGCAATGCCCCTGCAACATTCGAGCGCATGATGGACAAGATATTGAAAGGCCTGAAATGGATGATGGCCCTCTGTTATTTAGACGACATTGTGGTGTATTCCAAATCGTTCAACGAACATTTACACCGGCTTGAAATCATACTACAATATCTCGACAAAGCCGAGCTTTGCCTCAACCCCAAAAAAGGGCCTTTTCGGAACCAAACGAATAAGAGTGTTTGGACACCTCGTCGATAGTAAAGGTATTTATCCCGATCCAGAAAAGATTGAAGCTATCGCCAAGTTTCCGACCCCAAAATCTATAACAGATGTGAGAAGCTTCATTGGCCTATGTTCCTATTATCGTAGATTTATCGAAAATTTTGCTGAGAAAGCTGCTCCTTTACATGAAGTACTCAAAAAAGATAATAAATTCACGCGGAACTCTGACAAACAGGATGCTTTTGATTCCTTGAAAAAAGCATTGATGTCTGAACCTGTTCTTGCCTATTTCGAAGAACAACTGCCAACCGAGCTCCATACTGACGCCAGCGGTTATGGAATTGGAGCTGTCCTCGTACAGATCAACGATGGGAAAGAGCGGCCAGTTGGTTATGCTTCAAGAACTTTATCAAAGGCGGAGAAGAATTACTCAACAACGGAAAGAGAATGCTTGGCCGCAATATGGGCCATCAACAAATTTCGACCGTACCTTTTTGGTCGTGAGTTTGTCATCGTCACTGACCACCACGCTCTTTGCTGGTTATCTAACCTGAAGGACCCGACAGGAAGACTAGCAAGATGGGCTTTAAAACTCCAAGAATACAATGTAACGGTTGTTTATAAAAGTGGACGCAAACACCAAGATGCCGACTGTCTTTCTCGAAATCCTCTCCAACTTGAATTGGAAGAAGCATACAATGATGAGGATGATGATATATCCTCAATAACTGCTCTGACGTGCTTTGAGGCTGAACAAAGAAAGGACCCTAAAATTAGTAAATTGATAGAGGAAACAGAAAGATTTGGTGCCGAATCGAAAGGTTATGAAATGTTAAAAGGAACCTTATACAAAAAGAATTTCGACCTCCTGGGAAACCAACACCTTTTAGTTATTCCCAAGCACTTACGCTTAGAACTACTGAAAAGTTTACATGACGCTCCCACAGCAGGTCATCTTGGAATTTCGAAGACATATGAGAGAGTTAAAAACAAATATTTCTGGCCAGGACTTCTCCGGGACATACGGAAGTATGTCGCTCATTGTAAAGAGTGCCAAAGAAAGAAACAATCAACTTGATCTGTGATATATTATTACTCTACTCTGTGTTATTGATCATCATCTTGTAAACAACTATTTACATATAATCGTTTTGTAAAAAGATTAATAAATTAATTAGAGTTGCTTAAGAATAGTGTATCTTTTCATTTATCTGCATATATATATTTTAAAGTGCAATTTCTTATAAAAATAATTTTCACCATTAATAGTTAACAATCAATAGAAACGTATCAAATGGCGACGAAGAATTAACGTAAGTATGGCCACCACTAATTCAAATTTTCCAAGGTTTCGCGAAGGCGAAGATCTAAATTGTTATTTGGAACAATTAGAAGAATGTTTTAAATTGAACAAAACATTAGAAGCAGACAAAGTATCTGTGTTATTAACGTCTATTGATGTTAATGTTTATAAGACTTTGCGCGATTTGTTGGTACCCAGAAGGCCAAGTGACCTTAAATATAAACTTTTGGTAGAGGTTTTAACCAACCATTTATATCCAATGAAAAATAAGCACTTTGAAAGATATTTATTTCATAAGATTGTACAAAAAGAAAATGAGCCTGTGGGAAAATTTGTTTTGAGGCTTAAATCTCAGGCAGACAAGTGCAAATTTACTGACATAAATGAAAATTTGTGTGATCAATTTGTAAGTGGTTGCTTCGATGAAGCTACGCTTAAAAGGCTGCTAAGTGAACCATTTTTAACGTTTGATAGTGCAATAATTATTGCAAATTCTGTAGAGGCAGCGAAGTCACAAGTAAATTTGATGAAAAATCCTGGTCATGATATTGATAATTTGAAAGCCAGATCTAAAAATTTTAAATTCCCATGTAAATACAATAATCCTTGCAAAATTTGTGGAAAGTCTAACCACGATACGAAGTTATGCAAATTTAAAAATGCTCAATGTTATATTTGTAATAAGAAAGGGCACATTGCTCCAGTGTGTTGGAATAAAAAATCGGCCCAAAATTCTGGAATGAATAAACCCAATCAGAATAAATTGAATACTATTCAGTGCAACACATTAGAAAACGCACCAAAAATAATGGTAAACGTTAAGATTGAAGATGCAGACACTATAATGGAGGTTGACACTGGTGCAGACGTGTCTGTAGTTTCAAAGAAATTTTTTCTTACAAATCTCAAAAATGTCACTCTAGAGAAATACAGTGGACATTTGAAAAGTTTTTCAGGAAATATGATACCAGTTTTTGGAAAATGCTTGGTAAATGTTAGTTACAAAAACTATCAGGAAAAACTACCCCTAATTGTGACAGGCCAGTTTAATAACCAAACGCCGTTACTGGGCAGAAATTGGATAAGAATTTTAAAAGCTGATTGGCCCAATTGCGTTTTTGATATCTGTAATAATATAAATGTAATTTCAAACTTAGAACTGTTTTTAGAAGTATATAAGAGAGTATTTGAAGATAAAGATTTACCAATTCAAGGCATTAAAGGTTCAATATCATTGAGGCCAAATGCTAAGCCCAAATTTTTTAAATTTAGACCAGTACCCTTTTCCATTAAAGAGAAGATAGACAAAGAACTAGACAGACTTGAAAAAAGTCAAATAATTGAAAAAGTTAATGCTAGTGATTGGTCTACGCCTTTAGTAACGGTAATAAAGTCAAATGGAGAACTACGTTTGTGTGGTGATTTTAAAAATACTTTGAATAATTGCATTGAAGATGAGAAATATCCATTACCTACTATAGAAACTATGTTGGGAAATCTAGGAGGAAACAAGATTTTTACCAAATTGGATCTCTCCTCCGCATATCATCAAATTGAAATGGATGAAGCATCAAAAAATCTGCTAGTGGTATCTACCCATAGAGGACTTTACCGATACAATAGATTGCCTTTTGGCATCAGTCCAGCTTCAGCCATTTTCCAGAGGTGTATGGACAGCCTTTTTCATGATGTTCCCAACACGGTGATATACTTAGATGATATTTTCATTGGTTCCAAAGATGAACAAGAACATTACAGAATTTTAAAAATAATCTTCGATAAATTGAAAGAGCTAAATTTTACCCTTAATAAAGAAAAATGCTTATTTTTAAAAAAAGACATTTGTTTTCTAGGTCATATTATAAATGAAGATGGTGTTAGACCAGATTCAAAGAAATTGGAAGCATTAGAAAGGTGTAAAAAGCCTTTCGACAAAACATCATTGAAGAGTTTTCTAGGGATGTTGAGCTTCTATTCAAAATACATACCTAATATGTCAACCTTGGCTGGTCCTCTTTATCAACTCCTAAAGAAGGACAATCGTTGGAAATGGTCTAGCCAATGCGAAAAGGCATTTCTGAATTTGAAGTTAACTCTATTAAATTCCCAGGCGCTGATTCACTATTCAATGAAGCTTCCATTAACTTTAACCTGCGATGCATCTGCCTATGGCATAAGTGGGGTCTTGTGTCATATTGTGGAAGGGGAAGAGAAGCCAATCACCTTTGTTTCCAGAACATTGTCAAGTGCAGAAGTCAAATACTCTCAGACTGAGAAAGAAGCACTTGCTATTGTGTTTGCAACTTCCAAACTGAGACAATACTTGTTTGGGAGAAAATTTGTGTTAAAGAGTGATCATAAAGCTTTAACGACTGTTTTTGGAAACAAAAGACTTCTTCCGCCTTTAATTGCAAATCGTTTGCATAGGTGGGCTTTAGAGTTGTCAAATTTCGATTTCGATATTAGATATACAAATAAAGATACCATGCTCTGTGCGGATGCATTTTCAAGACTTCCACTTGAGGAAATGAATTCAAGGGAAGACAACATTGATTTGGTGACACATGATATATCATTTTTAAATGTAACTCCATTGGACCACCTCATTATTGAAGAAGAAACCAATAAAGATCCGGTTTTAAATAAGCTCAAGGAATATCTATTAGAAGACCCTCAGTTAGCAAAAAAGGATGAAACAATGAAACCATTCCTTTCAAAATTGGAAAATTTTTCTGTACTGCAGGGATGCATTTTTGTTGATTCTAGGGCAGTGATTCCAAGTACCTGTCAAGATCAAATGTTGAAGTTACTTCATCAAAGTCATATAGGAATCAATCGCATGAAATCTCTAGCCAGATCATCGGTTTGGTGGCCAAAAATGGATAGTCAAATTGAAGAGTTTGTGAAGGAATGTTCTCCCTGTATGCATCATCAGACAGCTCCTCCTGCTGAGAACACACCTTGGCCCAGGACTAACCAACCGTGGCAGCGAGTTCATGTTGACCATTTCTATTTCAGAGGTGATTGTTATTTATTAGTAGTAGATGCAAATTCAAATTGGATTGAAGTATTCCCAGTTAGAGGTACTACTTCGCAAGAAAATATTAAGCTACTACGGGAGTGTTTCGCCAGGTATGGATTACCGCAATGCTTAGTATCTGACAATGGCCCCCCCTTCAATTCGATTGAATTTAAGGAGTTCTTACGGAAAAATAATGTATACCACTTAACCTCGCCAGCATATAATCCCTCGTCTAACGGAATTGCTGAAGTTTCGGTAAGAATAATAAAAAAATCTCTGGAAAAGTCGTTAGAAGAATCTCCAAACTCAAATATGGACTGTATTTTACAAAATGTTCTGTTTAATTATAGAAATACGCCTACCTCTTTAGATAAGCCTCCTGTAGAACGTCTCCTAAGTTATGTGCCTAGAACATTTGTAAATTGCTTGAACTCTGAATTTATCCAGAAGACTTTTGGGAGAAATGAGTGTGGAAGGCGACATTTTCAAGTTGGAGATAAAGTGATGTTTACAAGAGTAATACAAAAAAGGCGCAAATGGTTCAAGGCCCAGGTGATACGACGACTAGGTTACAATGTTTATCTAGTAAAGAACCTAAAAGGCACATTTAAAGTGCATGTCAATCAGATGAGGACAGGTTCAGATACCAAATATGCTGAAGATTCTGATTGGACCTTGGACAACGCTGGAGCAGGACCTCACCGACTGGAACAAGACCCTCAAATTTCCACGACACCTCCACCTAGGAGATCTACCCGACCTCGACGCCCTCCTTGCCGGTTTTCTCCATCTATGAACAATATAAGGAAGGAGGAATGATCTGTGATATATTATTACTCTACTCTGTGTTATTGATCATCATCTTGTAAACAACTATTTACATATAATCGTTTTGTAAAAAGATTAATAAATTAATTAGAGTTGCTTAAGAATAGTGTATCTTTTCATTTATCTGCATATATATATTTTAAAGTGCAATTTCTTATAAAAATAATTTTCACCATTAATAGTTAACAATCAATAGAAACGTATCACAACTCAAAAGCCACCCGGACTAATTAAAGCCATACCTCCTGCAACCTCCCCTTTTCATAGAGTTGGAATGGACCTCCTTGGAAGATTTCCCAAGTCTGATACTGGTAATAAATGGATCATAGTCTATACTGACTATCTTACTCGATTTTCCGTTACTAAAGCCTTACCCACAGGGGAAGCAAAGGAAGCAGCCAAGTTCTTAATGGAAGATGTTGTTCTCAAGCACGGAGCCCCCAGAGAAATCATCACGGACCGAGGACGAGTATTCCAAGTTGATTGCGGAACTCACCAATCAATGCTCGTCGATACATCGGTTCACGACAGCGTATCATCCCCAGACGAATGGACTGGCGGAGAGGTTAAACAAAACCTTAGCCAGCATGATCGCTATGTATGTAAGTGTTGAACAGAAGGACTGGGACGTAATCCTGCCCTACGTCACGTTCGCCTACAACACCGCAAAACAAGATACGACAGGTTTTACCCCTTTTAAACTGATTCATGGACGCGAAGTCGAAACAACTGTAGACACTCTTTTCCCAAATCCGCATGAAGATCTCCAAGAGGATTACAGTCAGAAGATTGCCTCACGAGTCGAAGAGACTAGGCAGCTAGCAAGATTAGAAACCTTGAAAGCCCAAGAAAAGGACAAGGCTAGATATGACTCAAAGCACGAGGCAATGGATTACAACGTTGGTGACCTGGTATGGATTTTCATCCCGATAAGAAAGGTGGGACTCTCAGAAAAACTAATGAAAAGGTACTTCGGGCCATACAGGGTTACTCGGAAACTCTTTGACATGACCTTCGAAGTTGAACCTGTGGACCAACCAACCAGGAGACGCCAAACAAGAGACCTGGTCCATGTACTGAGAATGAAACCCTACCATGACCCTGAGGACCAAGCTGATCTGTTCAAGTGATAATTACAGCGGGACGCTGTTCATCTAGGAAGGGGGCAATATCACTGAATAATTATTTTAAATATTCTGTGGTATATCATCATAAATATTTGCATAGTCATCACCCCTTACCATTCTTGTATATTATTACTTGAAAATAAATTCTTAGCAATAGTTTGCATTTTATAAATAAATTATTTTTACTTAAACTTTTGTTATACTCGTTATCACTACCGTGACAATATATACAGTAGAAACACTCCATGTAAGCGACACCTAATTGCAGAGCCAAAATGTCCTTTAGGGAAAGGTGTCCTCTTACCGTAAAGTTGCTAATTAGCAAAAAATTGTAAATTTAAGCAATGAAAACTGTCCTTTATAGAGAGGTGTCTTCTAGCATGAGTGTTCTCTCATGGAGATTCTACTGTATATAAATATTTCTCAATGCAGGGTTTTAAAAGAACTAAAAAATATAAAGACAAATTATATATTTATAC
Source organism: Cordylochernes scorpioides (assembly GCA_030710605.1). Taxonomy (NCBI): domain Eukaryota; kingdom Metazoa; phylum Arthropoda; class Arachnida; order Pseudoscorpiones; family Chernetidae; genus Cordylochernes; species Cordylochernes scorpioides. The sequence goes on from CP092879.1 coordinate 54,568,671, forward strand.
TATTAAAATATTTAGATTTTTTTTGCATATATCCAAAAATTTTATTTTAGAGAGAATGCCAAAGAAATATATATATATCCATAAATATACATTTTTAAAATGAATATGTATGTATCTGTGATAAAAATAAATAATTTTGACTTTTGGACCCTTTTGTGTTTGACTTGTTTTAATTTTATCCATATCTCTTTCTCTATGATGTCTTATCATTGGAACTTTGTTTTTATAAAGCTTCTTCTTCTTTCTTATCTCCACTCAATCATATTAGGGTGTCAAGCATCAATACAGGACAACCATCATGACTGGGTGAAGTAGAATGTGTCTGCCTTTGTCATTAAGACTGGGAGCACTACTCAGTGGCAGGCCAACTTAGCTCCAATATGAAAAGGCCGCCTCTGACATGAGGAATAGACGTCATGTGCAGCTGCTCCTAATATGGAGTACAAACGCTGCTCATCCTGTATCCCTGGATTAGGAGATCTTACAGGGTACTATCAGCCGGGCTAGCTGAGCCCAGGTTTTTTAGTGAGCTTGTTACTGCTCCCCCTCCTCCTTTTTCATCTGGGCTTGGGACCGGTAAAGGTGGAGTTTGTTTTTATAAAGCTATTTTATAACAGCGCAACTTTGTTATAATTACATAATTCTAAAGTCCCAAGTTTTAAGTATCATTTTTTTTAAAGGTGGTTAAAATCTTGGTCCCAAATCTCATGTTATAGAATTACAGTTTAAGCTCTTTAATTCTGTTCTGTAGATCATTTGTTGGTTGGAAGTTGATTCAGAAGGAATATAGCCACATCAACCAATTATTATTATTTTTTTTACTTATCCTTTTAGTCTAAATTAGACAAGATCTTGGAGGTCGTGCTCATAGAGACGTTCAAGAACTCTTCTTGGTTCTCTGTACAGGGATCTCTTGTCCTTTCCGATACAATTTAGCATATGTTGGGGGGTGGCCTCTTCGGTTTTGCACCTAGTGCACATGGGAAGGCTTTTGGCTCCCTCTTTATAGACTAGAGGGCGCAGGTAACCAGATTTCCATCTGGCCAACTGTGTCGACTCCCTTCTGTTTAGTTGGAGGGTCTGTTTTTTGGGGTTTTCACCTGGTACCAAGAATGATGGAAACTATCTCTATGGTTCCTTATCAGTTGTAGTTTCAGTTTGTTAATATGGTCCCTTGCTGAAAGGTAGGTCTCGGAGTTCTTCGCATCAGGATGTCCAGCTGCTCCTTCCTTTGCCAATCTGTCAGCCTCCTCATTTCCAGGGACTCCCACATGTGATGGCTTCAATATGGATCTGGTACATTTTTTAGGAAGAGAGGAACCTTTTACACAAAATGAATATCCTCCTCCCATAAAATTATATATATAGATGAGAATGAATGTATGTCTGTCCTTTATGCCTGACCAAACCACTCGTGATCGCCATGAAACTTTGCGAATTTGTTCATTATACCACTGGGACGGTATATGGTTTGAATTTGATTTGAAATAAATATTATTTGCAATTTTATTTACAAATTTGCCGATTTCACTCGCAAGCAGCGCCTTTCGCAGCATCTGGTGGAATTACATTTGTAAATTGTAATAATGCTAAATAGGTTTCAAATATAATGAATTTAGTATTTAATAGCAATTATTTTAAGGGGATGGGTGGACTGGATGGGAAAAGGCGTGCATAGGCAGCCTCACTGCCACGTTGTGCCTAAAGATGGTGCAGCGCCGGAGCGACGGCCAGCTAATGTTGGTAGGGAAGTTTGGATGATCCTTCCACCTTCTAAAGAACTGGGTGAATGGCATGGCAGCCAGGCTCTAGAATGTAGCGGCCAATGCGAGTGGTGACTTGCGAGAACAGCGTGACTGTCCCGCGCATCACCACGGCATCGCCTATGGTGTTCACTCGGAAGGTCCTGTGCAGATTTTCGTCGATAAGATGACGGCAGAAGCTGGTAAGCGATGCCTCATCAGCCAGGACTCAGCGCGTCGTCCGAGTGAGGGGACGGCGAAGTTCACAACGCAGGCGCCGATCCCCCGAGCTGGAGTCAGAAATTTGAAAGACCAGAACAGACGGCGGCCGCCGATTATGGGGAGGATCAAGAGCTGAGGCGGTGCAAACACGCGGTGGTCCTGCGCGAGGATATCAGCCACCGCCTCCCAGATATAAAGCAGCTAGATACGCCGCAGTGAGAGTCAGGAGTAGGCGCTGCGGCTGCCACGCAGCACAGCCTGCACGCCCTTGGAGCATGACAATCGAAGCTGGGTCCCGATGTCAATGATCCTGAATCCTACTAGAGAGACTTGCCTCGCCACGACTTTTCTGGGCAACCAGGCAGCTTGCTGCGGCCTCCAGATGTACCGCGCAAGACGAAACTGGGTCTTGTGGATGGTATGGTTGGTAAGCAGGTAGCCGTGGATGTGATAGACCACCGAGGAGAACACCAAGAAGTGACTGCTCTAACCTGGCAGACGAGAGAGAAGTCAATGACTGTCTCGAGCAGGGCCAAGAGATGTCTTTGGGCGTCACATTGCAGCCCAGCGCCTTCAACTCGAAGACCAGGAGATTCCCAGCGTAGCGTCGTTACAGGCACACCAGGAGCTGCACCATAGACCTCTGCTCTTGGATAAATTTTCCTTTGCGTCGAAAATTTATGAAGATGGAGGTCACAACGCCGAACTACTTCCGCAACGATGAGTAGGACGATGTCCTCGGCTTAGAGGGGGAAGTTCCTGGGGCCGAGCGCTTGCTAAAGGCGACACAGGAGTGGACCCAAGCGAAGCTGAACGATGTATATATAGAGATAACCCAGGCTTCTGGAGAGCAGGTTATCGATAACAGAAACTCTCAGGGAAGGCGAAAATTAGCCTCATTATCTGTAGTAACAATTATCAGCAGCCTCAATCTATAGCCTCATTGATCAGCAGTCCTAATTATTAGCTGTCCCAATTATCAACAATTCCTTTTATCAGTGGTCCCAATTTTTAGTACTTATTATTATCACACAATAATCATAAATATTAGTTGCTACTATTTCTAGTTCCAATTATCTGTGGTTCCATTCATTAGCAGTCCTAATTATCAGTGATTTATTTTATAAGGAGTCCCAATTATTGAGGGCATATGTTTAAAGTGAATTTAAGTATTTTTTCTAAATGATCTTAATAAATCCAATAATATACAATAAAGCTGGGTGAGGGAAATGGGTCTTAACTGTTAATACTGTAATGGGTTTACCCCCATTCCAAGGGAAGTTGAACATTTGGAAGTCGATGTTAAAATTGAAATTCCAATGGTCTTGAAAAAAAATCTACAAAATATTGACAAAATATAATGGTTGTATAGTCTGGAAATAAATTATCAAGACTAATAGGCATTTTCAAGATGAATACAATACCAATATCTGGCTCAATAAAATGGAAAGGTACCTTGCTATGTGTCAGCAATATGTGCTTTATATCTAAAAGTATATACTTAAAAAAAGGTATATTTTGAAGAGTAAATTGTTTTGAGACCCAGTGTTATATCCTGAAAATTGGAGAACTGTCCTTATGTCATTTTAAGAATAAACGCAAATGTATTAAGCTCAGATCATAAGATACCTTTTAGAAATTTTGAGAATGCTTTTGTTCTTATCTATTATCTCTTATTTATCCTGTAAGAACAAAAAATGTGAACAGTGACATATAGTAATATTTTCAAAAATAATTATTAAATATTTTATATAGCAACATATAGTAACCCAGGCTCTTGGAGTATATCCATAGATCGCCAATTACCTAGTATCTGACCTAAAGTGTAAGAAATAGAAATTTAATTTTAAAAAATAACTTTCGTCCCATAACATAGGATAAAGACCTTTGAGGACTCATTAATAAGCCATATTAACAAAGGATGCCTATATCATGAATTTAGACAAAAATATATCTTGATATTATTAATATAGTTAGTATTTTAACTTCAATTTGAGAATGAGAATAGTCGCACTAAAAATATTTATATCATTGCTATTTATTTGTTCTCCATATGCTAATATATAATGAAATATTCTAATTCCAGATAATGTAAAAAATATCACTTAACAAGCTTTTTGCTTCTATGCAGTTATCAAATTTGAAGCGCAAAATTTCGAGTTATTATGAAATGTCTAATGATCTATTCATATCAAGCCAAATTTTGGCAATATCCACTTATAGATTCCTATCAATTATTTCAAAAGAATTTTTATAAAATTTTATATGATCTCGATTTTACACGCTTGTTTGGAGGTATATACACTAAAATTGGTTATAATCTCGATTACCCACTCTATATTAATTATACATTAACACATCCTAGATGAATTTGGTTATATAAATTTAAATATCAAATAATCTCTTCTTTATATAAACTCTATTTGCTTTTAAATTAATTTTTATAGAATTCTTGAGTAGTCATTGAATATTACTCTGTTTATTATTGAAAGAGTTACAAAAAGATACCCCTTTTCAGCGCGCAAACTTAACTGCCGTTTGTTCGCCAATTCTCGAACTGGTAAACATTCTTTTTATTCTCTTCCTGCTTTATATCTTTCATTTAAAAAATACTACTTTTCTTTAAGAGTGTTTTTAACTGATTATTACTACGTATTCTAAAATATTATAAACAATCCAAGCAAAATGTTCGTCTTAAAAAGAAAGGGTCATAAGGAGGCAGTAATGTTTGATAAAATTACCTCTCGTATTCAAAAGCTGTGCTATGGCTTAAATATGGATTTTGTTGATCCTCCCTCAATTACTCTTAAAGTAATTAATGGCCTTTATCCGGGTGTTACAACAGCCGAGCTGGATAATTTGGCTGCCGAGATTGCCGCCACAATGGCAACAAAGCATCCCGATTATGCCAAACTAGCAGCACGCATTGCGATTTCAAATCTTCATAAAGAAACTAAAAAGATATTTAGTGATGTAATTGAAGATTTATATAGGAAAGTAAATAGCGCCACAAAAGAATGGACTCCAATGATATCAGAAAAATTATATAATATTGTTCAAAATAACAAGGAAAAATTGAATTCAGCTATTATTTATGATAGAGATTTTAACTACAAATATTTTGGATTTAAAACTTTAGAAAGATCCTATCTTCTCAAAAGTGATGGCAAAACTATTGAACGTCCTCAACATATGTTGATGAGGGTTTCTGTTGGTATTCATGAGGAAGATATTGATGCAGCCATTGAAACCTATAATCTTATGTCTGATAGATGGTTTACTCATGCCTCACCAACTCTTTTTAATGCTGGTACCAACAATCCTCAGCTTTCAAGTTGCTTTTTGTTAACTATGGCTGATGACAGTATTGATGGAATATTCGCTACACTCAAGCAATGTGCTTTGATTTCAAAATATGCCGGTGGAATTGGGCTGAATGTTCATTGTATCAGAGCTAAGGGAACAGAAATTGCAGGTACCAATGGTGTTTCAAATGGATTAATTCCAATGTTGAGAGTCTATAACAATACTGCAAGATATGTTGATCAAGGAGGTAATAAGAGACCTGGAGCTTTTGCCATTTATCTGGAACCATGGCATGCTGATATTTTTGACTTCCTGAATCTCAGAAAGAATATTGGAGCTGAGGAGACCAAAGCAAGAGATTTGTTTTATGCTTTGTGGGTTCCTGATTTGTTCATGAAGAGAGTAGAGAAAGATTCCCATTGGAGTTTAATGTGTCCGCATGAATGCCCGGGCCTTGCTGATACTTACGGTGAAGAATTTGAGAAGCTCTATGAGAAATATGAAGAAGAAAAATGTTACAAGAAGCAGGTACCTGCTAGAAATCTCTGGAGAGCTGTGATTGAATCTCAAATTGAGACAGGTACCCCGTACATGCTGTACAAGGACAGCTGTAACCGCAAGTCCAACCAGAAGAACCTGGGCACCATCAAGTGCAGCAACCTCTGCACAGAGATCGTGGAGTACAGTTCTCCGGATGAGGTGGCCGTCTGTAACCTGGCTTCACTCTCACTGCCCCGCTATGTCAAGGAAGGAACCTTTGACTTCAAGAAACTGGCCAAGGTGACCAAGGTGATCACCAAGAACCTGAACAAGATCATTGATGTCAACAAATATCCAATTCCTGAGGCCGAAGTCAGCAACAAGAGACACAGGCCCATTGGAATTGGGGTCCAAGGACTCGCTGATGCCTTCATCCTGCTGCGGTATCCATTTGACAGCCCTGAAGCCCAGAAATTGAACATCCAGATATTTGAGACTATCTATTATGCAAGTCTGGAAGCCAGCTGTGAGTTGGCCGAGGTTGAAGGACCCTACGAGACGTACCAAGGCTGCCCAGCTTCCGAGGGAATCCTGCAGTACGACATGTGGGATGTCACCCCTACGGATCTCTGGGATTGGGCCAGTCTCAAGGAGAAGATCGCCAAGCACGGACTCCGGAACAGCCTCCTGGTCGCCCCCATGCCTACAGCCTCCACTGCCCAGATCCTGGGGAACAATGAGTCCTTGGAGCCTTATTCCAACAATATCTACACCCGCAGGGTTCTCTCCGGGGAGTTCCTGGTGGTCAACTACCATCTACTGAAGGATCTCACCAAGTTAGGACTGTGGAATGAGGACATGAAGAACAGACTCATCGCCAACAATGGCTCCATCCAGAACATCGAAGGCATCCCAGATTCCCTGAAGATGCTCTACCGCACGGTATGGGAGATGAAACAGAAACCAATACTGAAGATGGCAGCAGACAGAGGAGCCTTCATCGACCAGAGCCAATCGTTGAACGTGCACTTGGCAGACCCCAACTACGCCATCATGTGCAGCATGCACTTCACAGGCTGGAGACTCGGCCTCAAGACTGGCATGTACTACCTCCGTACCCGGCCCGCTGCCAATGCCATCCAATTCACCGTGGATAAGACAGCTCTCAAGAAATCCAATGATGTTGAAATCAAGAAGCTGGTGTGCTCTCTGCAGAACAAGGATGAGTGCATCATGTGCGGTGGCTAGAGTTTGTAAGTCTTCTACTTGATCCTTCTTTTTGATTTGCTTTTCCCATGTTGTCCCTTCCCCCTTACACCAAAGCTGTATATATTTAAACACTTTCCTTAGCATGGCTTTATACACCATTACTTGGCCTGGATTAAACTAGTCATTGTTTTGCTATTTATGCATATTATTTTTAATTTGTTTACATACACAATATGGTACATTTTTTTAAAAGACTTCTTAAGTGTGCCTGGATCTTGGTGCGATGATCAATGAAAGCTTCACCCTTAAACCCCATTCCATTATATTAACTCATGAAATTTATGTAATCTTTACACAAGGGGATAAGAAACAACAACATAACAAAGACACCTTTATTGTTTACACCAAGTTTTGGAAGCTCTGTCGAATAAGTTTCTCCATACCATTATGGGCACATCTCATTAGGTTAGGTTTTAGCTATGTGGAATCGGGGAGTGAAAGTTGCTTGGCCATAAAATACAAGGTAATAAGACCAAATAAATAGTGTGTGATGTTTCGGTAACAGTATTGTTACCATTAGACAAAAGTACTGAATGAAGGTAATAATGCTGTTACCGAAACATCACACACTATTTTGATTTGTTCTTATTAGTAAGGGCAGTAGAAATTGTTTAATTTTTTAGAAAGAATCATACGCGTCTATAATAATTTCAAATTTTTAATCAAGAAATGGTATTTGGCCAATTCTGGAATAATTAAAGAAATCAACAATTAGTTAATATTTATTCCGAAAGATGGTGTAAGTTATCAGCAACTTTTAGTTGTAGATCAGAAGTTGACTTAATTTATTCACCTGATCCCAGCACAATTTCAGTTTTATACTATTTTTCATACTTATTAAATAATTCTGTAAATCCACTCTGTGTTATTTTTTATATTTGTTACATAAATAGCAATTTATATTATTTTTGTTTGTTTGTTTGAGATGCAATAAATAAGAATAAAATGTATGCAAACATTTTTTTAAATGCAACTTTATATCAAAATATTACAATTATATTATCACTGAACAATTATTTTAAATATTCTGTGGTATATCATCATAAATATTTGCATAGTCATCACCCCTTACCATTCTTGTATATTATTACTTGAAAATAAATTCTTAGCAATAGTTTGCATTTTATAAATAAATTATTTTTACTTAAACTTTTGTTATACTCGTTATCACTACCGTGACAACTGGTGGAGAAGCTGGAATATTCCCTCGACGCCCAAGCCGTTAGAAGAAGCCGAAGACTACAAGGACTAGAACCTCAAGAAAACATCGCTATGATCAAGCAAGAGACACAGACAAAAATGGGTGAGTACCATTTTCAACCTTTTAGAAACCCTTCTATTTTTACTGGAGAACGCAACCAGAATCCAGAAAAATGGTTGAAAGAATTCCATCGCGTCGCTCGCTACAACTGCTGGGATGATTCAATGTGCCTCGCAAATGTTTATTTTTTCCACCAAGGAACAGTGCACAGATGGTACGAAAATGTTGAAGAGAAAATTAATTCATGGGATATTTTTGTGAAAATGTTTTCTCAGAATTGCGGACATCATGTCACCCAAAAAGATCAACTCGCAGAGAACCTCAAAACTCGAGCTCAGGGGAAGGAGGAGACCAGTGATTCTTACATTCAAGATGTTCTCCATCTGTGCAGAGAAGTGAATCCGGCTATGATGGAAAATGAAATAGTTGCACACTTGACGAAAGGAATATCGGAGGAGATATATCAGTCAATCATCATTTTAGACATTGCAAGTATCGATGAGTTCATCAAATGGTGCCGAAAAATCGAGGCTTCAAATAAAAAACGTGTAAAAAAACGCCTAGTATTCGACAGACTACCGAATTTTGCCGCCATCGATTCAGCAGACTCTGAATCAATGGAAGACTTAATCCGACGCATCGTGTGTGAAGAAGTTCATCGTGCACTAAATCCGGAGCCAACTACCCCTGAACCATCTTCTCTGAAAGAAATTATCCGAGAAGAGATTGAAAAAACGTAGCTGCAATTTCGAAGCCTATTCAAAGGCCTCTGCCACGACAGTCGTACCCCAACCAAACACGTACATTCAACCAGGTTCCACGACGTCAGTACCCTACCCAAACGCCCATATATAACCAGACGCCACCACAACGAAGAACGGATGAATGGAGGACGCATGACAACATCCCAATATGTTTTAATTGCGGCCGCCCAGGACATGTTAAGCGATATTGTAGAGAACGCCGACAATGGACGCAGAGACCCGAAGGACATTCACCAAGCACTCAAGAACCTCAAATGGGTAACCACCAAGCCATAAGAAGCCAAATCTACCGCAGACAATCGCCGTATCCAAACAGAGGAAGATCCCCAAGACGCCAGTCCATTTCCCCAGGCCGCCATACAAGCCAATCCCCACGCCGCTACAATCTAGAAAAAAACTAAGCGTCGCGTCTTCTTTCGAGGGGGAAGCCGCGGGTGTGAAAAACCCTCCATCGTCGACAGCCGCTAAATTACAACAAAATTATGTCAAAATCATCATTGATGACATTGCATTTTCTGCTCTGGTCGATTCAGGTTCCTCTTTTTCAGTTATCTCTGATGGATTAAGACGACAATTAAAAAAGACCATGTTCAAGGATAGCGGAATGACTCTGAAAGTTGCTGATGGCAAGAATGTTACATCGATCGGCCGATGCACAATCAGCTTGAGCATCAATGGATTGGAACAGCCGCTTGAGTTTATCGTCCTCCCTAATAGTAACCCAAGTATTATCCTCGGATGGGATTTCCTAGAGGCATCAAATGCCGTGATTGATTGTGGACGCGCCGAAATCAGATTGAAAGAGGCCAAAGATGTACTAAATTCACCAGCTTCCATGGGAAAGGTTGTGGCTAGCAGAAGCGTTGTAATCCCAGCCGAATCTACCAAAATAATAAATGTTATGAGTGAAGAGCTTAATGGCCAAAATCAGGTACTTTTTGAACCTTCAAAAAAGGTATTAATAGGAAAAGGGTTAACACTTCCCTGTGCATTATTCAGGCTTTCCCATAATAAAGGAAAACTTTGGATCGTAAATTCTAGCACCACAGCTCAAATAGTCCCTAAGGGAATGTGCCTAGGAAAAATTCAAAGGGTTGAAGAAAATAACTTGACGGCTATTTCAGAATGTTCTGAATTTAATAAGGAGGCGAAAAATGCAAATCATGCCAGTCATGCTGATAAAAGTGACTTTAAATTTTTACAAAATTTAATTATTGATGATTTATCAGAAGAGCAGCAGTCTCAAATCTTATCAATTTTAAAACGATATGATAAAATATTTGATAAAAATAATGAACCAGTAAAGCAAACTTCAGTAACCAAACATAAAATTGAAACTGGAAACCATCAGCCTATTAAGCATAGACCATATCGAGTCTCCCCTACAGAACGCCAAGCAATCCAAACGGAAGTGGACAAAATGCTAGACGCCGGGATTATACGTCATTCAGAAAGTCCATGGTCGTCGCCGGTTATTTTAGTGAAGAAGAAGGATGGTAACTGGCGTTTCTGTGTGGATTACAGACGACTAAACAAAGTTACTAAAAAAGACGTTTACCCACTACCCCGAATCGATGATACACTTGACTCTCTGAAAGGAGCTAAATTTTATTCATCAATGGACCTTCATTCAGGGTATTGGCAAATAGAAGTCGACGAAGCAGATAGAGAAAAAACTGCCTTTATTACCCCTGATGGACTCTACGAATTCCTAGTCATGCCCTTTGGCCTGTGCAATGCCCCTGCAACATTCGAGCGCATGATGGACAAGATATTGAAAGGCCTGAAATGGATGATGGCCCTCTGTTATTTAGACGACATTGTGGTGTATTCCAAATCGTTCAACGAACATTTACACCGGCTTGAAATCATACTACAATATCTCGACAAAGCCGAGCTTTGCCTCAACCCCAAAAAAGTGCCTTTTCGGAACCAAACGAATAAGAGTGTTTGGACACCTCGTCGATAGTAAAGGTATTTATCCCGACCCAGAAAAGATTGAAGCTATCGCCAAGTTTCCGACCCCAAAATCTATAACAGATGTGAGAAGCTTCATTGGCCTATGTTCCTATTATCGTAGATTTATTGAAAATTTTGCTGAGAAAGCTGCTCCTTTACATGAAGTACTCAAAAAAGATAATAAATTCACGTGGAACTCTGACAAACAGGATGCTTTTGATTCCTTGAAAAAAGCATTGATGTCTGAACCTGTTCTTGCCTATTTCGAAGAACAACTGCCAACCGAGCTCCATACTGACGCCAGCGGTTATGGAATTGGAGCTGTCCTCGTACAGATCAACGATGGGAAAGAGCGGCCAGTTGGTTATGCTTCAAGAACTTTATCTAAGGCGGAGAAGAATTACTCAACAACGGAAAGAGAATGCTTGGCCGCAATATGGGCCATCAACAAATTTCGACCGTACCTTTTTGGTCGTGAGTTTGTCATCGTCACTGACCACCACGCTCTTTGCTGGTTATCTAACCTGAAGGACCCGACAGGAAGACTAGCAAGATGGGCTTTAAAACTCCAAGAATACAATGTAACGGTTGTTTATAAAAGTGGACGCAAACACCAAGATGCCGACTGTCTTTCTCGAAATCCTCTCCAACTTGAATCGGAAGAAGCATACAATGATGAGGATGATGATATACCCTCAATAACTGCTCTGACGTGCTTTGAGGCTGAACAAAGAAAAGACCCTAAAATTAGTAAATTGATAGAGGAAACAGAAAGATTTGGTGCCGAATCGAAAGGTTATGAAATGTTAAAAGGAACCTTATACAAAAAGAATTTCGACCCCCTGGGAAACCAACACCTTTTAGTTATTCCCAAGCACTTACGCTTAGAACTACTGAAAAGTTTACATGACGCTCCCACAGCAGGTCATCTTGGATTTTCGAAGACATATGAGAGAGTTAAAAACAAATATTTCTGGCCAGGACTTCTCCGGGACATACGGAAGTATGTCGCTCATTGTAAAGAGTGCCAAAGAAAGAAACAATCAACTCAAAAGCCACCCGGACTAATTAAAGCCATACCTCCTGCAACCTCCCCTTTTCATAGAGTTGGAATGGACCTCCTTGGAAGATTTCCCAAGTCTGATACTGGTAATAAATGGATCATAGTCTATACTGACTATCTTACTCGATTTGCCGTTACTAAAGCCTTACCCACAGGGGAAGCAAAGGAAGCAGCCAAGTTCTTAATGGAAGATGTTGTTCTCAAGCACGGAGCCCCCAGAGAAATCATCACGGACCGAGGACGAGTATTCCAAGTTGATTGCGGAACTCACCAATCAATGCTCGTCGATACATCGGTTCACGACAGCGTATCATCCCCAGACGAATGGACTGGCGGAGAGGTTAAACAAAACCTTAGCCAGCATGATCGCTATGTATGTAAGTGTTGAACAGAAGGACTGGGACGTAATCCTGCCCTACGTCACGTTCGCCTACAACACCGCAAAACAAGATACGACAGGTTTTACCCCTTTTAAACTGATTCATGGACGCGAAGTCGAAACAACTGTAGACACTCTTTTCCCAAATCCGCATGAAGATCTACAAGAGGATTACAGTCAGAAGATTGCCTCACGAGTCGAAGAGACTAGGCAGCTAGCAAGATTAGAAACCTTGAAAGCCCAAGAAAAGGACAAGGCTAGATATGACTCAAAGCACGAGGCAATGGATTACAACGTTGGTGACCTGGTATGGATTTTCATCCTGATAAGAAAGGTGGGACTCTCAGAAAAACTAATGAAAAGGTACTTCGGGCCATACAGGGTTACTCGGAAACTCTCTGACATGACCTTCGAAGTTGAACCTGTGGACCAACCAACCAGGAGACGCCAAACAAGAGACCGGGCCCATGTACTGAGAATGAAACCCTACCATGACCCTGAGGACCAAGCTGATCTGTTCAAGTGATAATTACAGCGGGACGCTGTTCATTTAGGAAGGGGGCAATATCACTGAATAATTATTTTAAATATTCTGTGGTATATCATCATAAATATTTGCATAGTCATCACCCCTTACCATTCTTATATATTATTACTTGAAAATAAATTCTTAGCAATAGTTTGCATTTTATAAATAAATTATTTTTACTTAAACTTTTGTTATACTCGTTATCACTACCGTGACAATATATACAGTAGAAACACTCCATGTAAACGACACCTAATTGCAGAGCCAAAATGTCCTTTAGGGAAAGGTGTCCTCTTACCGTAAAGTTGCTAATTAGCAAAAAATTGTAAATTTAAGCAATGAAAACTGTCCTTTATAGAGAGGTGTCTTCTAGCATGAGTGTTCTCTCATGGAGATTCTACTGTATATAAATATTTCTCAATGCAGGGTTTTGAAAGAACTAAAAAATATAAAGACAAATTATATATTTATACTATTAAAATATTTAGATTTTTTTTGCATATATCCAAATATTTTATTTTAGAGAGAATGCCAAAGAAATATATATATATCCATAAATATACATTTTTAAAATGAATATGTATGTATCTGTGATAAAAATAAATAATTTTGACTTTTGGACCCTTTTGTGTTTGACTTGTTTTAATTTTATCCATATCTCTTTCTCTATGATGTCTTATCATTGGAACTTTGTTTTTATAAAGCTTCTTCTTCTTTCTTATCTCCACTCAATCATATTAGGGTGTCAAGCATCAATACAGGACAACCATCATGACTGGGTGAAGTAGAATGTGTCTGCCTTTGTCATTAAGACTGGGAGCACTACTCAGTGGCAGGCCAACTTAGCTCCAATATGAAAAGGCCGCCTCTGACATGAGGAATAGACGTCATGTACAGCCGCTCCTAACATGGAGTACAAACGCTGCTCATCCTGTATCCCTGGATTAGGAGATCTTACAGAGTACTATCAGCCGGGCTAGCTGAGCCCAGGTTTTTTAGTGAGCTTGTTACTGCTCCCCCTCCTCCTTTTGATCTTGGCTTCGGACCGGTAAAGGTGGAGTTTGTTTTTATAAAGCTATACACAGCTTAAGCTATAACAGCGCAACTTTGTTATAATTACATAATTCTAAAGTCCCAAGTTTTAAGTATCATTTTTTTTAAAGGTGGTTAAAATCTTGGTCCCAAATCTCATGTTATAGAATTACAGTTTAAGCTCTTTAATTCTGTTCTGTAGATCATTTGTTGGTTGGAAGTTGATTCAGAAGAAATATAGCCACATCAACCAATTTTTTTTTTTACTTATCCTTTTAGTCTAAATTAGACAAGATCTAGGAGGTCGTGCTCATAGAGAAGTTCAAGAACTCTTCTTGGTTCTCTGTACAGGGATCCTTTGTCCTTACCAATACAATTTAGTATATGTTGGGGAGTGGCCTCTTCGGTTTTGCACCTAGTGCACATGGGAAGGCTTTTGGCTCCCTCTTTATAGACTAGAGGGCGCAGGTAACCAGATTTCCATCTGGCCAACTGTGTCGACTCCCTTCTGTTTAGTTGGAGGGTCTGTTTTTTGGGGTTTTCACCTGGTACCAAGAATGATGGAAACTATCTCTATGGTTCCTTATCAGTTGTAGTTTCAGTTTGTTAATAAGGTCCCTTGCTGAAAGGTAGGTCTCGGAGTTCTTCGCATCAGGATGTCCAGCTGCTCCTACCTTTGTCAATCTGTCAGCCTCCTCATTTCCAGGGACTCCCACATGTGATGGCTTCAATATGGATCTGTGCATTGTCTTGGTACATTTTTTAGGAAGAGAGGAACCTTTTACACAAAATGAATATCCTCCTCCCATAAAATTATATATATAGATGAGAATGAATGTATGTCTGTCCTTTATGCCTGACCAAACCACTCGTGATCGCCATGAAACTTTGCGAATTTGTTCATTATACCACTGGGACGGTATATGGTTTGAATTTGATTTGAAATAAATATTATTTGCAATTTTATTTACAAATTTGCCGATTTCACTCGCAAGCAGCGCCTTTCGCAACATCTGGTGGAATTACATTTGTAAATTGTAATAATGCTAAATAGGTTTCAAATATAATGAATTTAGTATTTAATAGCAATTATTTTAAGGGGATGGGTGGACTGGATGGGAAAAGGCGTGCATAGGCAGCCTCACTGCCACGTTGTGCCTAAAGATGGTGCAGCGCCGGAGCGACGGCCAGCTAATGTTGGTAGGGAAGTTTGGATGATCCTTCCACCTTCTAAAGAACTGGGTGAATGGCATGGCAGCCAGGCTCTAGAATGTAGCGGCCAATGCGAGTGGTGACTTGCGAGAACAGCGTGACTGTCCCGCGCAGCACCACGGCCTCGCCTATGGTGTTCACTCGGAAGGTCCTGTGCAGATTTTCGTCGATAAGATGACGGCAGAAGCTGGTAAGCGATGCCTCATCAGCCAGGACTCAGCGCGTCGTCCGAGTGAGGGGACGGCGAAGTTCACAACGCAGGCGCCGATCCCCCGAGCTGGAGTCAGAAATTTGAAAGACCAGAACAGACGGCGGCCGCCGATTATGGGGAGGATCAAGAGCTGAGGCGGTGCAAACACGCGGTGGTCCTGCGCGAGGATATCAGCCACCGCCTCCCAGATCTAAAGCAGCTAGATACGCCGCAGTGAGAGTCAGGAGTAGGCGCTGCGGCTGCCACGCAGCACAGCCTGCACGCCCTTGGAGCATGACAATCGAAGCTGGGTCCCGATGTCAATGATCCTGAATCCTACTAGAGAGACTTGCCTCGCCACGACTTTTCTGGGCAACCAGGCGGCTTGCTGCGGCCTCCAGATGTACCGCGCAAGACGAAACTGGGTCTTGTGGATGGTATGGTTGGTAAGCAGGTAGCCGTGGATGTGATAGACCACCGAGGAGAACACCAAGAAGTGACTGCTCTAACCTGGCAGACGAGAGAGAAGTCAATGACTGTCTCGAGCAGGGCCAAGAGATGTCTTTGGGCGTCACATTGCAGCCCAGCGCCTTCAACTCGAAGACCAGGAGATTCCCAGCGTAGCGTCGTTACAGGCACACCAGGCGCTGCACCATAGACCTCTGCTCTTGGATAAATTTTCCTTTGCGTCGAAAATTTATGAAGATGGAGGTCACAACGCCGAACTACTTCCGCAACGATGAGTAGGACGATGTCCTCGGCTTAGAGGGGGAAGTTCCTGGGGCCGAGCGCTTGCTAAAGGCCTCACAGGAGTGGACCCAAGCGAAGCTGAACGATGTATATATAGAGATAACCCAGGCTTCTGGAGAGCAGGTTATCGATAACAGAAACTCTCAGGGAAGGCGAAAATTAGCCTCATTATCTGTAGTAACAATTATCAGCAGCCCCAATCTATAGCCTCATTGATCAGCAGTCCTAATTATTAGCTGTCCCAATTATCAACAATTCCTTTTATCAGTGGTCCCAATTATTAGTACTTATTATTATCACACAATAATCATAAATATTAGTTGCTACTATTTCTAGTTCCAATTATCTGTGGTTCCATTCATTAGCAGTCCTAATTATCAGTGATTTATTTTATAAGGAGTCCCAATTATTGAGGGCATATGTTTAAAGTGAATTTAAGTATTTTTTCTAAATGATCTTAATAAATCCAATAATATACAATAAAGCTGGGTGAGGGAAATGGGTCTTAACTGTTAATACTGTAATGGGTTTACCCCCATTCCAAGGGAAGTTGAACATTTGGAAGTCGATGTTAAAATTGAAATTCCAATGGTCTTGAAAAAAAATCTACAAAATATTGACAAAATATAATGGTTGTATAGTCTGGAAATAAATTATCAAGACTAATAGGCATTTTCAAGATGAATACAATACCAATATCTGGCTCAATAAAATGGAAAGGTACCTTGCTATGTGTCAGCAATATGTGCTTTATATCTAAAAGTATATACTTAAAAAAAGGTATATTTTGAAGAGTAAATTGTTTTGAGACCCAGTGTTATATCCTGAAAATTGGAGAACTGTCCTTATGTCATTTTAAGAATAAACGCAAATGTATTAAGCTCAGATCATAAGATACCTTTTAGAAATTTTGAGAATGCTTTTGTTCTTATCTATTATCTCTTATTTATCCTGTAAGAGCAAAAAATGTGAACAGTGACATATAGTAATATTTTCAAAAATAATTATTAAATATTTTATATAGCAACATATAGTAACCCAGGCTCTTGGAGTATATCCATAGATCGCCAATTACCTAGTATCTGACCTAAAGTGTAAGAAATAGAAATTTAATTTTGAAAAATAACTTTCGTCCCATAAAATAGGATAAAGACCTTTGAGGACTCATTAATAAGCCATATTAACAAAGGATGCCTATATCATGAATTTAGACAAAAATATTACTTGATATTATTAATATAGTTAGTATTTTAACTTCAATTTGAGAATGAGAATAGTCGCACTAAAAATATTTATATCATTGCTATTTATTTGTTCTCCATATGCTAATATATAATGAAATATTCTAATTCCAGATAATGTAAAAAATATCACTTAACAAGCTTTTTGCTTCTATGCAGTTATCAAATTTGAAGCGCAAAATTTCGAGTTATTATGAAATGTCTAATGATCTATTCATATCAAGCCAAATTTTGGCAATATCCACTTATAGATTCCTATCAATTATTTCAAAAGAATTTTTATAAAATTTTATATGATCTCGATTTTACACGCTTGTTTGGAGGTATATACACTAAAATTGGTTATAATCTCGATTACCCACTCTATATTAATTATACATTAACACATCCTAGATGAATTTGGTTATATAAATTTAAATATCAAATAATCTCTTCTTTATATAAACTCTATTTGCTTTAAATTAATTTTTACAGAATTCTTGAGTAGTCATTGAATATTACTCTGTTTATTATTGAAAGAGTTACAAAAAGATACCCCTTTTCAGCGCGCAAACTTAACTGCCGTTTGTTCGCCAATTCCCGAACTGGTAAACATTCTTTTTATTCTCTTCCTGCTTTATATCTTTCATTTAAAAAATACTACTTTTCTTTAAGAGTGTTTTTAACTGATTATTACTACGTATTCTAAAATATTATAAACAATCCAAGCAAAATGTTCGTCTTAAAAAGAAAGGGTCATAAGGAGGCAGTAATGTTTGATAAAATTACCTCTCGTATTCAAAAGCTGTGCTATGGCTTAAATATGGATTTTGTTGATCCTCCCTCAATTACTCTTAAAGTAATTAATGGCCTTTATCCGGGTGTTACAACAGCCGAGCTGGATAATTTGGCTGCCGAGATTGCCGCCACAATGGCAACAAAGCATCCCGATTATGCCAAACTAGCAGCACGCATTGCGATTTCAAATCTTCATAAAGAAACTAAAAAGATATTTAGTGATGTAATTGAAGATTTATATAGGAAAGTAAATAGCGCCACAAAAAAATGGACTCCAATGATATCAGAAAAATTATATAATATTGTTCAAAATAACAAGGAAAAATTGAATTCAGCTATTATTTATGATAGAGATTTTAACTACAAATATTTTGGATTTAAAACTTTAGAAAGATCCTATCTTCTCAAAAGTGATGGCAAAACTATTGAACGTCCTCAACATATGTTGATGAGGGTTTCTGTTGGTATTCATGAGGAAGATATTGATGCAGCCATTGAAACCTATAATCTTATGTCTGATAGATGGTTTACTCATGCCTCACCAACTCTTTTTAATGCTGGTACCAACAATCCTCAGCTTTCAAGTTGCTTTTTGTTAACTATGGCCGATGACAGTATTGATGGAATATTCGCTACACTCAAGCAATGTGCTTTGATTTCTAAATATGCCGGTGGAATTGGGCTGAATGTTCATTGTATCCGGGCTAAGGGAACAGAAATCGCAGGTACCAATGGTGTTTCAAATGGATTAATTCCAATGTTGAGAGTCTATAACAATACTGCAAGATATGTTGATCAAGGAGGTAATAAGAGACCTGGAGCTTTTGCCATTTATCTGGAACCATGGCATGCTGATATTTTTGACTTCCTGAATCTCAGAAAGAATATTGGAGCTGAGGAGACCAAAGCAAGAGATTTGTTTTATGCTTTGTGGGTTCCTGATTTGTTCATGAAGAGAGTAGAGAAAGATTCCCATTGGAGTTTAATGTGTCCGCATGAATGCCCGGGTCTTGCTGATACTTACGGTGAAGAATTTGAGAAGCTCTATGAGAAATATGAAGAGGAAAAACGCTACAAGAAACAGGTACCTGCTAGAAATCTCTGGAGAGCTGTGATTGAATCTCAAATTGAGACAGGTACCCCGTACATGCTGTACAAGGACAGCTGTAACCGCAAGTCCAACCAGAAGAACCTGGGCACCATCAAGTGCAGCAACCTCTGCACAGAGATCGTGGAGTACAGTTCTCCGGATGAGGTGGCCGTCTGTAACCT
Organism: Cordylochernes scorpioides; assembly: GCA_030710605.1. Lineage (NCBI taxonomy): Eukaryota > Metazoa > Arthropoda > Arachnida > Pseudoscorpiones > Chernetidae > Cordylochernes > Cordylochernes scorpioides. The sequence continues at coordinate 54,588,119 of CP092879.1, forward strand.
GGCTTCACTCTCTCTGCCCCGCTATGTCAAGGAAGGAACCTTTGACTTCAAGAAACTGGCCAAGGTGACCAAGGTGATCACCAAGAACCTGAACAAGATCATTGATGTCAACAAATATCCAATTCCTGAGGCCGAAGTCAGCAACAAGAGACACAGACCCATTGGAATTGGGGTCCAAGGACTTGCTGATGCATTCATCCTGCTGCGGTATCCATTTGACAGCCCTGAAGCCCAGAAATTGAACATCCAGATATTTGAGACTATCTATTATGCAAGTCTGGAAGCCAGCTGTGAATTGGCTGAGGTTGAAGGACCCTACGAGACGTACCAAGGCTGCCCAGCTTCCGAGGGAATCCTGCAGTACGACATGTGGGACGTCACCCCTACGGATCTCTGGGATTGGACCAGTCTCAAGGAGAAGATCGCCAAGCACGGACTCCGGAACAGCCTCCTGGTCGCCCCCATGCCTACAGCCTCCACTGCCCAGATCCTGGGGAACAATGAGTCCCTGGAGCCTTATTCCAACAATATCTACACCCGCAGGGTTCTCTCCGGGGAGTTCCTGGTGGTCAACTACCATCTACTGAAGGATCTCACCAAGTTAGGACTCTGGAAAGAGGACATGAAGAACAGACTCATCGCCAACAACGGCTCCATCCAGAACATCGAAGGCATCCCAGATTCCCTGAAGATGCTCTACCGCACGGTATGGGAGATCCCCCAGAAGAGCATACTGAAGATGGCTGCAGACAGAGGAGCTTTCGTAGACCAGAGCCAGTCTCTAAACATCCACCTAGCTGCTCCCAACTACGCCAACATGTCCAGCATGCACTTCGCAGGCTGGAGACTCGGCCTCAAGACTGGCATGTACTACCTCCGTACCCGGCCCGCCGCCAATGCCATCCAGTTCACCGTGGATAAGACAGCTCTCAAGAAATCCAATGATGTTGAAATCAAGAAGCTGGTGTGCTCTCTGCAGAACAAGGATGAGTGCATCATGTGCAGTGGCTAGAGTTTGTAAGTCTTCTACTTGATCCTTCTTTTTGATTTGCTTTTCCCATGTTGTCCCTTCCCCCTTACACCAAAGCTGTATATATTTAAACACCTTCCTTAGCATGGCTTTATACACTATTACTTGGCCTGGATTAAACTAGTTCATTGTTTTGCTATTTATGCATATTATTTTTAATTTGTTTACATACACAATATGGTACATTTTTTTTAATAGACATCTTAAGTGTGCCTGGATCATGGTCTGATGATCAATGAAAGCTTCACCCTTAAACCCCATTACATATTAACTCATGGAATTTGTGTAATCTTTACTTAAGGGGATAAGATAAAATAACTAACAATGACATCTTTACACTAAGTTTTGGATACTCTGTTGAACAAGTTTCTCCATACCATTATGGGCCCACCTCATTAGGTTAGGTTTTAGCTGTGGAATCAGGGAGTGAAATTTGCTCTGCCATAAAATACAAGGTAATATGGAACGCTTCACGATTTTGTGTGTCATCCTTGCGCAGGGGCCATGCTAATCCTCCCTGTATCGCTCCAATTTCAGTACATGTACCGCCGAACAAGCGTGTACAAAAAAAAAAAACACTTGTTCAGCGGTACATATACTAAAATTGGAACGATACAGAGAAGATTAGCATGGCCCCTGCGCAAGGATGAAACGCAAAATCGTGAAATACAAGGTAATAAGACCAAATAAATGTGTGTGATGTTTTGGTAACAGTATTGTTACCATTAGACAAAAGTACTGAATGATGGTAACAATGCTGTTAACGAAACATCACACACTATTTTGATTTGGTCTTATTATCTGGTAGTTCTAATCTATAATCCTAATTGTACCTTATCATTGCTCTGCCTTGTTTATTCTCCACTGATACACAAATCTTGTTCCCTGATTGGCAAATGAAAACATTTCCTGGGTAAAATTATATTCTATCAAAAAACTACAAGAAAAAAGACCAAATCCAAATTATTTATAGTGTGTGATGTTTCGGTAACAGCATTGTCACCATCATCAATTTTAATTTATTTGGATTTAGTCTTATTTTCTTGTAGTTATAATTTATAATCCAAATTGTGCCTTATCACTTGGCAAAGAAACTTTACCACCCCATCCTGAGTAAGATAACTTGAGAGAATCTCCACTATGGATGTGCACCCAGATATGAAACTTGTGCCTGATAGCCAACCTGTGAAAATAGTTCCATTTATAAAGCAACCTAATATTACATTTTAATATACCTGGTAATCAAAATAAATTAATAGTATGTAACATTTCGGTAACATGGTTATTACCATCATCAGACAGAAGAATAAAAAAAAAAATTTTTCAAAATATTATCTGATGATGGTAACAATGCTGTTACCGAAACATCACACACTATTAATTTATTTGGATTTGGTCTTATTACCTTGTAGCTATAATCTATAATCCAAATTGTGCTTTATCAATACACTTGGTTGTTTTGTATTGGGCGCAACCTTATGTTTCTTCCCATCTGTCCATGATGTGATGGATATAGCATAGGTTGTCTAGCACTTAATACATTGTAGTCTGTTGTTTCTTATCCTGATTATACAATTACAGAGATTATACAAATTCCATGAATTCATGCTCCTCAAGTTGTTTTATGATAAGCAGTGGCCTCTCACAAAAGTCCTGTTTAGTATATGTAATGCAAGCCAAAATGTGTTTTGGAGCTGCAGGTGCCAAGCTACATTGAAGTCTTTATTAGCTGCCAATCAAGACTATGAGGATTCCATCTGCCCTTTGTTTGCAAACACCATCATCTATATGTTATTACTCTCTTTGTGTGTAGGAAAGTTTTTTGGTTTTGGAGAGTACATACACTCATGGACAAAACTTAAGAAAGTGGAAAGTCTTATCGTCGGTTGTCTATTTTTTTTTTTAATGGAGACATTAGGTTGGTCACACTTGGTTATCTCACGTATCTTCAATAAAGGACACTGTAATATCTTTCAGTTATTGCCTGAATCCTGATATACATGCTCAAAGGTACAACTTTCTTAAGTTTTGTCCATCAGTGTATATATCACATGCATTACATGATTAACTTTTATTCCCTTGTGTTCTCTCTCATATGTAGTCATTTCTCATTAATATAGGAAATATATATTTTTTTCGTTTATAGCTACCAGCTTTCGTGTATTCTAATTTTACAGTGATACAAACATTTTCCATCCATCGTTTATAAATTTCAGTTTTGGGAGGGGGGTTAAATTTACATGTAGGGGCGGATTCTGCCCAGCCCGTCCAGAAGCGTGAGAATTTTTCGTATCA